>OY727108.1:20155364-20900364 GCA_963402855.1 Ormia ochracea | reverse complement strand
TATAATATAATATAATATAATATAATATAATATAATATAATATAATATAATATAATATAATATAATATAATATAATATAATATAATATAATATAATATAATATAATATAATATAATATAATATAATATAATATAATATAATATAATATAATATAATATAATATAATATAATATAATATAATATCATATAATATAATATAATATAATGTAATATAATATAATATAATATAATATAATATAATATAATATAATATAATATAATATAATATAATATAATATAATATAATGTAATATAATATAATATAATACAATATAATATAATATAATATAATATAATATAATATAATATAATATAATATAATATAATATAATATAAAATAATATAATATAATATAATATAATATAATATAATATAATATAATATAATATAATATAATATAATATAATATAATATAATATAATATAATATAATATAAAATAATATAATATAATATAATATAATATAATATAATATAATATAATATAATATAATATAATATAATATAATATAATATAATATAATATAATATAATATAATATAATATAATATAATATAATATAATATAATATAATATAATATAATATAATACAATATAATATAATATCATATAATATAATATAATATAATGTAATATAATATAATATAATATAATATAATATAATATAATATAATATAATATAATATAATATAATATAATGTAATATAATATAATATAATACAATATAATATAATATAATATAATATAATATAATATAATATAATATAATATAATATAATATAAAATAATATAATATAATATAATATAATATAATATAATATAATATAATATAATATAATATAATATAATATAATATAATATAATATAATATAATATAATATAATATAATATAATATAATATAATATAATATAATATAATATAATATAATATAATATAATATAATATAATATAATATAATATAATATAATATAATATAATATAATATAATATAATATAATATAATATAATATAATATAATATAATATAATATAATATAATATAATATAATATAATATAATATAATATAATATAATATAATGTAATATAATATAATATAATATAATATAATATAATATAATATAATGTAATATAATATAATATAATATAATATAATATAATATAATATAATATAATATAATATAATGTAATATAATATAATATAATATAATATAATATAATATAATATAATATAATGTAATATAATATAATATAATATAATATAATATAATATAATATAATATAATATAATATAATATAATATAATATAATATAATATAATATAATATAATATAATATAATATAATATAATATAATATAATATAATATAATATAATATAATATAATATAATATAATATAATATAATATAATATAATATAATATAATATAATATAATATAATATAATGTAATATAATATAATATAATATAATATAATATAATATAATATAATATAATGTAATATAATATAATATAATACAATATAATATAATATAATATAATATAATATAATATAATATAATATAATATAATATAATATAATATAAAATAATATAATATAATATAATATAATATAATATAATATAATATAATATAATATAATATAATATAATATAATATAATATAATATAATATAATATAATATAATATAATATAATATAATATAATATAATATAATATAATATAATATAATATAATATAATATAATATAATATAATATAATATAATATAATATAATATAATACAATATAATATAATATCATATAATATAATATAATATAATATAATATAATATAATATAATATAATATAATATAATATAATATATTATAATATAATATAATATAATATAATATAATATAATATAATATAATATAATATAATATAATATAATATAATATAATATAATATAATATATTATAATATTATAATATAATAATATATAATATAATATAATATAATACAATATAATATAATATAATATAATATAATATAATATAATATAATATAATATAATATAATATAATATAATATAATATAATATAATATAATATAATATAATATAATATAATATAATATAATATAATATAATATAATATAATATAATATAATATAATATAATATAATATAATATAATATAATATAATATAATATAATATAATATAATATAATATAATATAATATAATATAATATAATATAATATAATATAATATAATATAATATAATATAATATAATATAATATAATATAATATAATATAATATAATATAATATAATATAATATAATATAATATAATATAATATAATATAATATAATATAATATAATATAATATAATATAATATAATATAATATAATATAATATAATATAATATAATATAATATAATATAATATAATATAATATAATATAATATAATATAATATAATATAATATAATATAATATAATATAATATAATATAATATAATATAATATAATATAATATAATATAATATAATATAATATAATATAATATAATATAATATAATATAATATAATATAATATAATATAATATAATATAATATAATATAATATAATATAATATAATATAATATAATATAATATAATATAATATAATATAATATAATATAATGTAATATAATATAATATAATATAATAAAATATAATGTAATATAATATAATATAATATAATATAATATAATATAATATAATATAATATAATATAATATAATATAATATAATATAATATAATATAATATAATATAATATAATATAATATAATATAATATAATATAATATAATATAAAATAATATAAATATAATATAATATAATATAATATAATATAATATAATATAATATAATATAATATAATATAATATAATATAATATAATATAATATAATATAATATAATATAATATAATATAATATAATATAATATAATATAATATAATATAATATAATATAATATAATATAATATAATATAATATAATATAATATAATATAATATAATATAATATAATATAATATAATATAATATAATATAATATAAAATAAAATAATATAATATAATATAATATAATATAATATAATATAATATAATATAAAATAATATAATATAATATAATATAATATAATATAATATAATATAATATAATATAATATAATATAATATAATATAATATAATATAATATAATATAATATAATATAATATAATATAATATAATATAATATAATATAATATAATATAATATAATATAATATAATATAATATAATATAATATAATATAATATAATATAATATAATATAATGTAATATAATATAATATAATATAATATAATATAATATAATATAATATAATGTAATATAATATAATATAATACAATATAATATAATATAATATAATATAATATAATATAATATAATATAATATAATATAATATAATATAAAATAATATAATATAATATAATATAATATAATATAATATAATATAATATAATATAATATAATATAATATAATATAATATAATATAATATAATAATATAATATAATATAATATAATATAATATAATATAATATAATATAATATAATATAATATAATATAATATAATATAATATAATATAATATAATATAATATAATAATACAATATAATATAATATCATATAATATAATATAATATAATATAATATAATATAATATAATATAATATAATATAATATAATATATTATAATATAATATAATATAATATAATATAATATAATATAATATAATATAATATAATATAATATAATATAATATAATATAATATAATATATTATAATATTATAATATAATAATATATAATATAATATAATATAATACAATATAATATAATATAATATAATATAATATAATATAATATAATATAATATAATATAATATAATATAATATAATATAATATAATATAATATAATATAATATAATATAATATAATATAATATAATATAATATAATATAATATAATATAATATAATATAATATAATATAATATAATATAATATAATATAATATAATATAATATAATATAATATAATATAATATAATATAATATAATATAATATAATATAATATAATATAATATAATATAATATAATATAATATAATATAATATAATATAATATAATATAATATAATATAATATAATATAATATAATATAATATAATATAATATAATATAATATAATATAATATAATATAATATAATATAATATAATATAATATAATATAATATAATATAATATAATATAATATAATATAATATAATATAATATAATATAATATAATATAATATAATATAATATAATATAATATAATATAATATAATATAATATAATATAATATAATATAATATAATATAATATAATATAATATAATATAATATAATATAATATAATATAATATAATATAATATAATATAATATAATATAATATAATATAATATAATATAATATAATATAATATAATATAATATAATATAATATAATATAATATAATATAATGTAATATAATATAATATAATATAATAAAATATAATGTAATATAATATAATATAATATAATATAATATAATATAATATAATATAATATAATATAATATAATATAATATAATATAATATAATATAATATAATATAATATAATATAATATAATATAATATAATATAATATAATATAAAATAATATAATATAATATAATATAATATAATATAATATAATATAATATAATATAATATAATATAATATAATATAATATAATATAATATAATATAATATAATATAATATAATATAATATAATATAATATAATATAATATAATATAATATAATATAATATAATATAATATAATATAATATAATATAATATAATATAATATAATATAATATAATATAATATAATATAATATAATATAATATAATATAATACAATATTTATCCTGGTGCTGCAATAATTTCTTGGGTGTGTAAAGTTAAAATATGGCGAAAGCAAAACACACTTTATTTCTTTGGCTACAAGCAAGTAGGAGGCAATAAAAGGAATAAAATATAAAAGTAGCGTACATTACTTTATTATTGTGAAACCGTTGCAAAAAATAAATAAATAATTTCATATTTAACCGAAAGACGCAATTTGTTTTCGAAATTATTTTGGAGCGGGCTAATATATTGTTATATATTATATTTAAAGAGAAATGCGCTTTCAATGTCTTAATTTTTATTACTATATTGTGATTTACGATTTTGCAGAACTGCATATTATTCTGATTTAATGTATCAGACCTTTAAATTGTAGTTTAATTTATTATAGTATTACCTTTTCCAAACACAAAATCTACAGTCAGAAAAAAATAAAGCAAGTAATTACTTAAGTTATACGTTATAGAAAAATAAATTTAAATCACGTTTCTTTTTTTAGAAGCTCCCAATATCATTTTATGCATTTATTTTGTAGAACTCAAAGAGTAAATGCCTCCAAACTTTGTGGTACCATTTTAATTTTCTTGCCGTTACCTGCTGCCAAGTGCAAACGTCTTTGTGCTCACCAACTAAACATTCAAAAGGGGTGCAGTAAATCCATTCAAGTTTACGAGATAGTATTAACATATAATTTAAATTCTTTATATCATAAACCAAAAAAAAAAAATTCTTGATCATATTTCTGAAATAAGGGCGAAAAAGTTATATTCCATTAATTATTTATGCACCTGAATATATCGTTATTTATAGAATGGTTTAACTCTTTCTAATAGATTTTGCAAAACGTGTTATATAATTCGCGTGAAATTCATGTAAAAAATTTTTTTCTAATTATTTCAGCATTCCGAGTGCCTAAATGCATATTTTTATAACTTTGTTTACACCTGCATATAATCTCGCCCAAGAGTAACAATTAAGTTCTCATATATAATTAAATTTGTGTTTAAAGTGGAATGAAAAGGTGGAATGACTGAAAGAATGATCGTTATTAATGTCACAATCTACAATATCGTTAATGAAACTGAATATTTATTCATCATCGATGATGAAAATTCAAATTAATGTAATGAAAAAATAAGAACTCTTTGAATTACTAAATTGCAGTTTGAATTACAAACTGCAGCTATTCCAGTATGTCGATTAGCAACATTCCTTACTTCGATTAATAATCTATACTTTTTATATATGTAATTAAAATAATTTCAAATCAAATACATTGTTATTGTTGTTAAATCCACTTTATTCTACATATATATTTATTTATCCGATAATTGAAATATATAGAGTAATAACTTAATTATGATTCTCATCAGTTTGTTTTGTTAAATATTTTGTATTTCTATATAAGAACACTTCCATTATAACTTTAAATCTCTTGCATCAGACGTAAGAAGTTAATAACGAAATTTCAAAATTTGTTCTGTTATATAAAAACACTAATTTTATTTTTAAATTTTTTCTCGTACATTTTTTCAACTGTAAATTCTTTGTTTAATGGGAAAAGTGGAAGTCTTTGAGTTCTTAAGCCAAATAATAAGTCTTGTTCATACAAATACACATTCCCCTCTGCAGTAATAATTGCACCCGTATATTATGCTTCATATTTTTGACATTTTCGAATAAAGATTTATTGTACCACCGAACGTATACTTGATGGCATGTGTTGAATAATTCATATTACTCATACGCACCTCTGCTTGCCTTTATCAACTGAGGACACACCAACACAACAATTCGTGTCATTGAAAGTAGACAACTCCTTAGAAATGTGATTAATGGCGTTGCTGTTTTGTAAAAATTAAATTATACGCATTAGCTTCGATCAGCAATTTTTTATAATCTAAAAAAGTCTCATTAAAATTAAAAAAAATTATATGTATACTCTATTATATAATTAAACTTGAGATCTTTTAACAAAGTCACCTATAAATGTTAAAAATATTTCATATTATAAATGTTCTATTATCTACTAAAATAAATTTTAAATCAGATGGATTGTCATTTTTGACAAATTTTAATTTCTTATACTAACTGTAAGGAAATAATAAAAATTAAAAAATGATAAATATATAAAGAAATTTAAATTTAAAAAATATCACTCAACAAAAAAGGAGAATAATTTTATGAGTATAGAAATAACATAATAAGTATTCGCTTCTTTTAGAAAACGTATAAATTTCTTTATTGACTTAAAAATAGGAATGAAAAAAAACCCATGAGGTTGGCTGCGTTTGGAATTATTCGATTACGCTGCCTAGAGAATTTTTTGGGGAATTTTAAATTAATTAAATTATATTTGAAAAAGCATTAATATCGTTTTTTATATATATTTTATAATAAAATTCGATGAAAAATAAATTATGAAATTGCAGAACTTTAATTCAATTTAATATGGGGATATACTTTGCATATTGTATGAAATTCTTAGATTACTCATTAATAATTAATATTGTTATTTTAATAATATTTAAATTTAATGTCTAAAAAGTAACATTTAAAGAAATAGCTTATTATAGCTTAACGCGACCAACAATTTTTTTTTGTTTTCTATTTTATAAATTTGAATATTATTTTTATTCAGCAGATTAGAGAAGTTCATCAAAGTGAAATTTCTATTTTTGCTAGTTAAATTTCAAACTCTATCCCTCTAAGCGTTTTGTTAAAAGAAATACTGTACAATCTCGATAAATAATAATCTCCCAACAAATAAAAACCAAGTGAAATCCGAAATATCAAAATGTCCGAATTTCCGAAAAACTAGTTCTTTTGTAAAAATATATGTATATACTGTATGTAGCAAACTTATTTTTGTTTACATGAAATTAATTTTAAAATAAATTTAATTTACGAATAAGTAAAAATAATTAATTTAATAAAAATTAAAATTTAATATTAATAGTTTCAGAAATGGTTGGATATTTTCATCTGTGGAAGTTTAGTATCGTTTTGCTTTTCGTACGCAGTATCTCGGAGGCTTTATAGTTTTAGAATATTCCCAGCAGAAATTTCCTGCCCTTCGCTATATTTTATACAGTAAATGAATCCACCATATCGCCTTCTTCAGTCTCATCATCATTGCTTTGAACTTCGTCATTCAACCAATCATTTTACCTCAGTACAATTATAAATATCAGTTGCTAAATCAAGAAATAAATCAATTTCTTCGGCAGAATCCCTCCGCTAGAGGAACTCCATAGTCTATATTCTAATGATCTTTATAGGGAACTTTATTAAATCACTTTTTAAGAATATTTGTTCCAAGTTTATCCTAAGCATTGCAAATCAAAAAGACCACGTTTTTTAATGTAAAAGTTTTAAAAACATCTACGAGATTATCTGAACTTGATCTGACCAAAAATTTTTACGATAACTAATTTTTATTGAAAAAGTGAAAGAAATAATTGCTTTCCGAATTATTGAGGTCGAACATAAGGATAGTGTCCAGATATAGAGTAATTAATGACAACAAATCGAGATACTGTAATACTTTTTCGTTTCAAATAAAAATAAAAATGAATAGAAGAAAGAAATAAATATATACAGCCCTCTCATGAATAATTTTTCCCATGAAAATTATTCACATTTCCCAAAAGTGCGATCATGAATAATTTTTCCCATAAAATGTGTTCCCATTTTCTGATATGTAATTCAGCGGAGAATGACATGCGTAAAAAAATGTTCCCATATAAAATTTCCCCTTATCGTAAATGAGTTTTTAAAGAAATTTTTCACATTTTTTGTGTTAATTTGTTCATTTTATTTTCTTTGGGGAACAAAAAAAAATGTAAGTAGTTATTGCATTTTAATGCATATATAAATTAACTAAAAACTATCTTTAGGTCTAAATCAATAAATAATGTGCAACATGACATGCTTCTCAATAGGAGGCAAAATAACCGACAAATTCATGTGGTTTTTGAAGGTTTCTAAAGATGTATGTATGTCGAATTTTGGAATTCGTTAACGGAAGAATTAAATAGTGCTGGCCCTCCAATTAAAAAAGTGCCTGCATGGGAAAAGGTATGCATTCATGCTTTAAATATTTTACATTTTAAAACATGCATACATGTAATACATACATATCTACATATATAACTTGCAATAGGTGTGTTGGTTTTTTAGATTAGCGGCTGCTTTTGATCGCACATACCTTTTTTTGTCTATCCACACCTATTGCAAGTTATATATGTAGATATAACGGGACGTGGACCAAACCGTACCAAAGGCTTATCAGCCAGTGAGCTCTGCATTTACGAATTGGTAGGAATGAAAGAGTCGGTGGAGGGCTTAGAAGACTCCTTTAGCTTTGGTTTACCTAAAGACTTTTATGAATGCGAAAAAAATTAAACGTCTTTAGGTGCGCTTAATAATGAAATAATGAATAAGAAATCGAAGAAATGACGTTAAAACTATTGCAGAAGGAGAAAAAAAGAAGTAAATAGTAGTTTAAGAACCACTTTCCTATTTTTAAAATGTAATTATCTATATACATATGTTTACAATGTACATTCATAAATACATACGTACACATGTGCCTAACTTTTTATTTTCTTGATCTCTAAAAAGTACAAACCTGAACTATTTTTATTTAAATATTTATTATTAAACTAAACAAATTAGTTAAACATTAGGAATAAGTTATACTTTCTTCTTTCCTATTGTACACTCACTACGTATTGATAGCATAACAAACGTTCCCATGATATTCATGATAGCAAATTCCCCTACTTGGGAAATGAAAAATTTATGGGAATAAGAATTTCACATTTTATTCACGATAGGGGTGATAGTGAATTAATAAGATGAGTTTAATTTAGTTAAAAATAATTATAACAAGATTTACTTTTGCATTACTTGAGTTCAATGAATATATTTGCATCGTTTTCTTATAGAAACAGACAGAGAAACTCATCAACTGGACTTTGCTTTAAGATTAAAGTTGAATGGAATCCTTTTTTTGACATTTATGACAAATATGTAGGGCTCCTCATTGCTTCTTTTTTATTTAGACCATTTTCAATAGAAAACATAAATGAAAATGGAGTCAAAGAAATAAAATTAACGCAAAAAAATACAATGCAACAATAATTATGAAAAAACACAAGTAATTTTCTAAATCCTTGTAAATTGTTTTTTAAGAATGAAAAATACACTTCTACCATGAACCTCAAAAGAAACTTTACCATCCAACCCCACATTTAATAATTTTCTTTTTATTTCATGCATTATATGTGGTTTCTATTATTACGGTAATGTTGCAATTATAAATTCGAGAGAATTAATTTTATGTAACAAGTTTAATATGAAATTATGTTTTCATAACTTAAAAGCACATTACGAAGGTGAAAGCTAAATTGCAAACGGAAACGGAACCACTTCAAACGAAAATCGTAAATTTATATTACTCGCTTTCCATAGTCTGTTTACAAATATTTAAAAAAAAATTTATTAACTAATAATTAATTTCTGTTATGTAAAATCGTTTTTTTTTTTAATCAGTTAGCAATGTTGTGATATGCCTTTCCATTTCGGTGCACAATTTGTGTGTTTTTATGGAATTACTATGAATTAATAAAGCCAAAAAAATTCTATGCCTTAAGAGTTTATCGTAAAATCGCCATTTCTAAAATTTTGAGGTGAAACATGTCACATTGGCAATGTTTCAGGACCAAAAATGTATATATGCCGTTGAGATAGTTTGTTTAACTTTCATCAATTTCTTTACACTTTCCACACACAAACAAAATTTGAAATGTTTCTACAAGTACAAATCGAAATAGTATCCTTATATAACCAAGGGTAAATTCGATCATATAATAATAACTATATAGTTAGTTAACCCAGAACAGACGAGTCAGTATTTACTCAACATCTGATATGCTTAACAGAGTATAACACTGAAGTAGAATAAAATGGATTGATTTGCAATATGCTTTTTACTTTCTGGATACATCGTATCTAACGGGAAGGTTTTACTCAAGGAACCCGGGACATTAGCAAATATCCTTACCAATGGGCTGTTTAATCACCTAAATACTACCGGCTTATTGTTATATTGTCGCATGAGGTATTACCTTACCATAAGAAATACCCATCCGAATTCCGCATTTCAGTCCATAAAACAACCTTCACCTCCTTCCCGCTTACATTTTAGTTAAGAAAAATGCTCTTAAGGTGGGCGGAGTACCTTAAGTAAAACCTTCCCGGTAAATACGGTTTAACAAGAAATTAAAAAGTATATTGCAAAGGAAATCATTTTGTTCTACTTTAATTTTATATCCTGTTAAGGAAATATCCTGTTCAGCAAAATTAACCCTCCTATGCGGGATTAATTCCGCCGCAAAATGTTTAAAAATAATTTAATATTTGGTAGCTGCATTCATATATCTCCAGCCATACCATATACGGTTGGCAATCTGAAAAATTACAAAAGTAGTCGACCAAAATGGAATATATTTGGATCATTAAAGTTCACTACAAAAATAAAAAAGTAAAGTTTGATTAGAAATACGAAAAGACTTTTTCGCCTCCCCTATATATTCAGTTCTTAAACGAAACTGAACTTTTATTTGAATACAGATGTTGTAGACCACACGGGATCATTAACCAAAGTCCTTTACCTTCATAAACAGCTGGAATACTATCAATTAATCTGCACTATATTTGCTACAGACCACATTTCTCAGGCCATCATTTTATTGCAGAAACAAAAACATTCAGGGCTGGCTGGCAGGTTAAAGCTTGCTTTTTAATAACAAACCAAAATCAAATAAGTTTAATTGAAGTAGAAGTTTGCAGTTTCACAACTATATTATTCTTAATATAGTAAACCAAGTGTTAAAGTAATCTTTCCCATAAAAAGTTCTGGCCAAAGTTCACTATATGAAATTGCTCATAAAATTATCTTCAGAAAAAGTTTTTCTAACACTAAAACAATTTCCGTTTACTTCATTTAACAGAATATTATCTTATATTTTCCAACGAAATCAATCAAAAAATCAAATCACAAAACAAAATTCAAACAACATTGTTTATAAGAAACAATAAATCAATTATATGTTTCATTAATTAAGTGGTTTCTGCGATTCAAGTTGCTTAATTCTCAATGCCTTTCAGGCACAGGAAATAAGTTTATAAAATTTATAAATTTCTTGGAAATTTAATTAACGACTGTTTGAAATATACAGGCTTTTAAAATGATTATGAGTATTTTTCTTAAAAAGCACTCATTTCATTTATAAAAATTACACTAATACATTAAATCATCCGATTTAAACGGCTTTAAATCGGATGGTTAAAGTTATTATTTTAAATATTTGGTACACTCGCTAACTTCGAAAATTTCTCGATTAATCGAATATTGCTCGACTAATAATAATGGTAAATATTTTAAATTTTTAAAGCCTCATCATTCCAAAAGAAAAAACTAGATTCTTTCATACATATAATTTACAGATTTTGCGTTTCTGAAAGTAGTGTATAATAATCATTATAATCTATTGCAAAAGCTCTTAATATTAAAAGAAGAAGCGCTCAGTAAAATATAAAAACAGTTTATCGAACAAAGCTTTTAAGTTCATTAGCACTTAAAAGTTCTGAGTTACACGTACGAGTTCATTAAAGGTGACTATTTTATTCCATTGCAATAAAAAACATGTTGTTCGTGCAATCTTAGCGAGTTACTAAAATTTGAATAAATAAAGAACAACAAAAATAGAAGCAATTCAGAGAATTTTCAGAATAATTCAACCATTATTCTCATTGCATTAATTTCTATAGACGAGTATCAATCAATTGTAATCAATTTTCCCTTATAATAAAAATCAAAGATATATCAAACAATTGTTTTCTTTTTCATATTCGGAATCTTGTTGATATACTATATAGTGTAGTCGAAAAAAGTCTTTTCGTATTTCTAATCAAACTTTAATTTATTTTTTTTTTTTATTTATAATGAACTTTAATGAATCAAAAAGTACTATTTTCGTCGACCACTTTTTGCAATTTCCCACAAGAGACATTATTCCATCAGTGTAAAACTTTTCTGGTTTCTGGTTTTCTAGCTTCGTTTCAGGAAAGAATCGCAGATATTAATTCGTTCCATTAAATTTTTCACATAGAGTTTATTTGAACTCGATGTTCAATGGTTCCTTGGAGATGTCATGGCTGCTAAGTGATAGTCTTGGTCAATCTTTTCTATAATTTTTTTCGACTTTTTAAACGATAGGTCGACCAAAGCGAGATGCATTTTTCACATTAAAATTGGCGGAACAGAAGCGAGCGAAACATTATTGTACAACAGCATTGCCTCCATAAACATGCGGCTTGCTTGGCATTCTCCCCTTTTCTATACCAAAATTTCAAAATATATCAAATGTCTGTAACTTTTTTCAACTTTGCCGAATTTAATTTCTTCTCGTGAAATGAAAGTTAAAATCTCACTAATCCAACACTATATGGTATGACACAATGTGATTGGTAGCACTGGAGATATACGACTGCAACTATATCTATTGAAAAAATACGAAGAGACTTTTTCGACTACCCATTAATTTAAACAAACAACAATAAAAAAAATCATTTCCATAAAAAACAAAAAAAAAACTCTACTTTCAAGCCCCAACTCCCAGCCAACTACGACCGCAAGCTTAAGCGATATCCTTGAAAGTAATTCGTGATCTTCTCTTTTTCAAAATCAGCTTATTACGATCATGCTCATAAATAAATTACATTATTTTATTTAACAATCTTTACAAATTTCTCTATAGACTTGCTGTACATTCATATAAGAGACAACCCAACCAGAGTACAGTACATTCCAGAGTACAGTGTGCTCAATTTCTAAATAAACTTGTTTACTTAAAAAACCAAATAAAAGTATTCTACGATGATATTCGTCTAAGCAATATTTCCCATTTTGTTTTCGTTTTACTGAAACGAAAAACATGAGATTTTGTTTTAAAGTTTCTGTTACTTAGAGTGTATAATAAATGTGTTAAGTTCTGTCGTTCATACTTTTTTTTATTATTTGTTTCACATTTTCTCTTAAATGAAATGGAAAACTTTCTTGTTTTGTTATAAGCGGAAAACTTTTAATACCTTGCAACATGTAGTCACTTCACTTAAATTCTTTTATAAGACTTGAAATTATCATTTGAGAAAGTTGGAAAACAAATGACGTGTAAAAAAATATTTTAAAATATACTTGAAAAAATAAATTAGTTTTTAAAAAGCCTTTTTATGCGATTATCAAGTTGTCAATCCAAAGTGTTAACACACGAACTTTAAATGGATTAACTTTAATATCATTTTAAAGTTCTCTGGGAGTTACGCAACAATAATTTCATTATTTTTGTAAAGAAATTCAAAAGTTCAGTATAAATGCAGGACTTTAAATGGATTCATTCGTCTTTTTATTGCAATTATTGTTTAATATTAATACATAGAATGTTTTTATATTTTCCTTTTCCTAAATATTTTCCTTCTATCATTTTCATATTATCGTACGTAAATGTCTAATACAAAGATATATTAGAAGTAATATACATATTACTTGGCGAAAGCGATCAGCCTCAAAAGAACGTGTTCACCTCTTTCTTTACGTGATATAAAAGTATGGATATAAAAGTAAGCTAAAACACTTTAGTTATCGGACAGAAGTAAGACAGTTCAGTCATCTGTACTACCGCGGAGAAAATAAATATCAATTCAAAATTAGGTTAGATTTGGAAGAAGGAACAGAGCCACATGCCTAAGCTGGAGGGAAATAAGAACATAGGAACCTACTCAGTTCCTCTAAGATGAGTTGGCTTCAACAAAACACTTATGTGACCCACCATATCAATTACTTAATAAATAATTTTTCGCCAAAAATTAATTATTCAGAAAAATTTATATTTTTTTTTTTTTTGGTATTTCGAGGTTTCAGATAGTTCGTATCCTTATTTGGCAGTGTGCTAATCCTTATTATAAAGGATTAATTTTGGCAATTTACTGTAAGAAAAAATTCAAAGCGCATTAATTAAATTTGACTTAAAAATGCAACGAAATTGATTGCTGTGCATTTCACCGCAGGCTAATGAAAATCCTCAGGATTTCTTTTTTTTTTTTTTTGGACATTTAAGCAACTTCCTATTCTAATTAACCTGAAAGTTTAATAAATCAAAGTTGTAACGCGAAACACAAACAATGAATCCAAATACACAATTTAACATTAAAGTGTTTATTATATTAAAATTACGTTCAATCTAAATTATTTAATTTTTGCAAATGACAGGATTTTTTTTTCTAAAACAGACACTTAAGGATGTGCCATGGGTTGGACAAGAAGATTGAAGGGCACTTTGTAGCCTTTCTAAATTAGTTTTAAGATGACAAGATAAATTATTAGAATAGAATTATTAAGTATACATTTTTTTAATTTGAATAAATTAATTCTTCCTCATAGACAAAAGCTTAATAAGAGGGCTTTTCGTATGTGTAAACTTTTCCTTTTGATATTAGTAAACTATAAAAAATTATTTTCTCAGTGATTCTTAACTTATGGAGCGATCTCTACATAGAAAACTTTAGATTGAGACTTTTGATGTGATTACGATTATAAGTCCTAAAGTGGTCTAAAAGCACAAACTATTGGAAGTCCTAAAAGAATTTGCATTAAATCAGCCATACGCTTTCAAGATAGAATGCCCAGATTCTTTAAAATGATTTACAGATTTTCTATATCTGAAAGAGCTGAGCGCGTGGTCAGTATCGTAGAAGACAATTAATTATGATAATTGAACTGACTTTATGACCTCAACATTTCAACTGTAATCTACAGAACAAATGAGACAAACTGAAAAAGATTCGGTTCCACTAATGTCGGGGATAAGGATCCTCAAGACATGAGGGAAAGCTAAAAACGACAATTTATTCAGCACTTTTTATACACTTCTCAGTAGTAACTGCAATAAAATTAATATTGAAAGAAATAAGAACCTGACGGGTCCTCTACTAACTCTTAGTTAGCTTAATAGAAAGCTTAAATTGTAAAGCAAAAATTTTAGTCATGGGACTTGTCATTGGGAATAATTTTGCAAACTAAATAATTAAGACTGCTTCACCTGAGTTGAAAATCCATAAGCCAATAAAGAAATGGAAAATAAAATAATTAAATTTGAATTGATTGTTTATTAAACTTTCCGATTAATTAGAAGGGGAAGTTGCTTAAATCTCCAGTTCTTCTAAGAAAATATTTGAGGAAAACTTCCCCCAAGATTTTGATTAACCTGCCGTGAAATGCACAGCAATCAATTTCGTTGTATTTTTAAGTCAATTCAATTTTTTTTTTTAAATTTCTGCGGGATTTGAATTAAAAAATTCAGACTAATAAAATAAAGAATTCAAATAATTTTTTTTTAACATTCGCTGGTCCATAAAATTAATTTTTATATTTACACTCTTAGGAGTAGAAGGTGCGGACTACACTTGGAGTTGTCTTGCAAGATTGCTATTTTCAGGAATATCGATCATCTTTGAGCAAATAACAACCTCTTGTAGCTCTATGAATATTTAATATGTTTTGTGCAGTTCAATAATTCCAACCGAGATTTTACTGCAGGATAAGAAATTGGTATAGAGACTCCTGATAGAATATAAAACATTCACCGATTTTTACATTAAGAGCTTTAATTGTCTTTGCAAATCTTTTAGTATAATTTAATTTACAATCTGGTATACAACCAAGTCAAGAAACATTTATAATATGTAAGTTGTTTAAAACCATCAACTCTCAAATTCACAGAAGAATAAAAATACATAAACCATAAACCACTAAAAACTCATAACAAGAAGCAAATAAAATCACAACGGCAGCATCAACATTCCATTACCATCATTCCATTGCTGTTCCCTGCACACATACAAATAAAGTCTCTTGGATGTCTTTCAAAAGGAAAGTTTTCAGGATATCCGAAAAACTTTGCTCGTGTTTAAGTTTTCCTTTTATAGCATTGCAAACTACGCAAAAAATATGTGTCTGAGGTAAAAACTTCTTACAGTTCCATCCAACACATAAAAAAGTTCGTACCTTTTGAGTAACAACTGAAAGAATGTTTCGCTTGGCCAAACAATAGAATAATGATTTTATGAGTCACAATAAAAAATTAAATAATTTTTACATGTTAAAGTTTCGCCATTCGGATAGTAGTGACATTTAAAAAGCTTTTTCAGAATGTTTATAGACGATCTTGATAAATCTAAAACGCTGATTTGACAATAACGTATTAGCATAAACATTTTAAAATTTCCAACGAGATGAAAAGCTTTTCTAATGAGTTACTATTAATAACAAAATGGCAAGAGAAATGAATTGAAAAATTTGTAAACTTTTTACAATCTAAGAGTTTTCTTAATTGCCAGATAATTAAATTTCTTCTCAAATTAGAAACTATCGATTGATCATGACATCTGCATATCATTTCAATCTATTACGAATCTGTCATTGCATACAATTTAGAAGTAGCCAACTAAAGGACTAAGTCTGCAGGATATGTATTTTTCCTGAAATGTCTAATCCATGTAGAAACTCATTACATGGCAGCATTCTTTTTCCAGCATCTGTTAAAAATCGCGATAAACCATCCGCTATGACGAGTGGTCAATTGAAACTTAACTCAACTTAAACAGCATTTGAAATTCGGCCTCGATTGTTAAAAATCATACGAGGCAAAATCAATCCATATTCAGTTACTCAAAATTATTTCTTGTTATAAGAAAATGTTATAAGCACATTTTACCTCTTCAGATGGCCCTCGATTACCAGAATGGCATTAATAAACAGTTCCAAATCCCCTATTTGGACACTAGGGTGGATGCAATTTCCCCCATCTGCTGTACAGGGAGCTCGTCCTTTAGCCAGGATATCGAAAGTTCTATTTCTGCAATCAATAGAAAAGCTTCGCAGTTGCTTTTTGTTAAAAAAAAATTAAAAAAATATAAGAAAATTTCGCATTAACGACATTTGTGAACAAAATGCTGATCCAAGGCAAACTAACTTTTGTAAGCAGTGGAAGACATTAAGCATCTCTATTTACAGGAGTTGTAATCCAGTGAAGAAAATAACAAGTAAGCTGGTGTAGTTGACGGAGGTCTGACGTGAGACATCAGCCTTCTGAAAACAGATGTCTATTTTAATTACATACAGATGTCATTCATTTCTGTGTGAACTTCCTCTTGCAGTTAATAGGGTTATTATTATGAGGCCATTCATACAAGAGGACGTAAGATTATCTTATAATGATGCGTAATTTGTATGACTAGAGTGGGCTTTAATGCTTCAAACACTCACTACTGAACTCTGACACAGAAGTGGATAAACAAGACAGATGTTCTTTGCATGGGAATGGGATATGGCATGCCTTGGAACAATCATATCTTCAATATCACTAAAGAAGGCTTTAACTGAATGAATAAACTATAGACTGTAAGGCTAACTTACTCTTTGCTTTTTTAATTTTTTTCATTTGGAATCGGTTAACAATTTCAAAATTACAAAACTGTTTCACTTTAAAATCTCAAAAAAAAAAAGAAAGAAAAAACACAAAATATAAAAAATGTAGAATAACAAAAATGTTCTATTATAAATTTGAATAGTTCACACGAATTGAACACTGAACTCAGTATCTAAACGGATCTGTAATAAGTTTTGGTCCTAGATGGTGCCTGCCTAAAGTTATTTTTTATATGGAATAAACAAATTTAAAGGACTGTACGATGCATTCATTATCACTTCAATAAAGTCTGGTTCTACTCGATTTCATATTTCAGACAATTAACAACAATCACATGTATTATATGGTTTTTCGTAGGACTAGTCAGGATCTGGCGTTTTCGATGGATTTTGCGTTCGGAGATGTATTTACGAGATAACGGTAATCCTCACTGAAACTTTTCTACTTATTTCTTATGATTTAAAATTAAACATTGTACGATGAATTGCATAGAGAGCTGCAAAGTTAATACAGAAACTTCCGGTTTATAACCTCGATTACACAAACGAACATGATTCTCTAAATTTCCTACTCCTAACTCTTGACGTGTTTAGCATGACGTTTTTATCATAAAGCATGTGTAGCTATTAAGTTTGCAAGTGTGTATGTTTGCACGAGTACGTTCCATCCATTTTCTTTTCTTCCAGGAAAATAAAAATAAAAATACGACCAGCAGTGCTATTCGATATTAGCTGTATTCACTATTTGGAGTATTTTGTTACTCCGCTACGAGTACATGTTATTCCCTCATGAATGCGAATGTGTGTATTTTCATGTATTCGCACTTACGCAACACATTTGCACTGAATAGTGAATATCACTATTGCATTAAGTCTTTAGAATTTAGCTCTGCTTATTTTATAGTTTTTTACTCAGTATTTTAAGATTAGAAAGCGAGAGCTTTTTAACTGTCTGTTGGTTACGTGAACTTTCAGGGTTATTCAGAAATGTATCTTGTTACGTATTGTATTAGATGGAAGTTCTGTACAACTTACTATAAGGTATTAGATATACGGAATAAGTGCATATTAACAGTACGAGTATGTCGTAAAACACAATAGTCTTATAAGCAATTAATTTTTCTGTACATCATTGGAAGTGATATATTGAAAGAATGAATGAATATAAAAATTAACATTTATTTGATAAAGTTCTTAAACTCTGTGGCTTTCCTTCATATAAATTAAATTCATTTAAAGTTTTCGTTTTATGTTTGATAATGTCCTAGAAATATTTGTTAAATATAATATATATTTAAAAAATATATTAAAAAGGATATAATTTTTTTAGGCCAGATTTATTTTTCATAGCAAAGATATATTATAGCAAGAAGAAAAAAAATAGGAATTACTTCAAGTATCTTCTCTGATACATATTTTCTTGAGAAAATTTGGCAAAAGAAAGGTTGGGTAGCGAATACTCTTAATATTCTGCTGTGTCCTCCAAGTTTTGAATACAATGCATCACTGTGAGACTAGTACGAAAATAAAAGAGACGACCTCCAATGACATTTTGATAACTGCACTTTTAAGCTTCAGCTGCTTCAAAACGTCATTTACATTTCAGTTCTCCGAATAAAAGTTACATATGTACAGAGTATATTAATTTTTGTGTGAAAACAGTAGGGGAAAGATTAATTACAGTTTTGAATTGGAATATCGTTTTCAATCCTTCATGTAAGTATATCCTTTCGTGTTGACCACTATACGTTTCTATATTTCTAAAACCTGAATTGTATTCAAATTAATCATTTTGTTTCATATATCTGACAAATAGGCGTATATCTTTAATCCATCAACATCTTTTTTATAAATATAGTTAGGGAAAATTTATGTACAGAAAAATATAGGAGTATATTTACTACAGTTAATTGCTCAGGCTGGTTATGAAATTAACAAACTTCATAAAAAGTATTTTGTTCTGTAGTCTTTTAGTAATAAAACAAAAAATATTTTCTCATTCTATTTAAGCAATTAAGCTTCGTTTTCTTTTCTTTTTTTTCATATGCTATAAGAAAGCTTTCGAAAAACTATAAAGAAAAATAAACGAGTATCCTTTTTGCACTTATCAATGATATAAATGTTAATTATTTATATGTTAAATATTTCATCATCACAAGAATTGAAACGTTTTAAGTCTATTTTAAATACCCACAAGGTATTAAAAATATTTAAAATTACTGAGGTGACATTGTTACAAATTAAAATATGAAGAAGGTTTAGAAGACTGCTGCAGTCCTTGAAAAAATTTTGTCACGTATCTTTACACAAAGTATTTCGCTTCTCTATCCTCTATCCCACACATAAATAGGCAATGTGGCATAAGTTGTGCGATTTTTATGACAAGCAAAAATTTATGAAAATGTTCACAAAATGAACACTCAAGCAGATGAACACAGAATTATTCAAAAAAATGGAAAAAATATATTATTACAATAGATTTGTTTATAGTTTAATTTATTATGACAATCAAGACTTTCCTACAGCACCAAATATATTGAATAATATTTGTTAATATTTTACAACCAGAAAATATCTGGTTTAGTAATTAATTTAAATGATATTGTGGCACCAGCAATGCCATTATGATTTTATTTTTTAAAATGGGAGGGTATCACCAGCAAGTTTTCTTGTGAATGAATTGTAAGACTGTGTAGGCTAGTGAAATGGTGTATAAGCAAGGATACAAAATCGAATATTAAAACTTTAATTGTATGACACTATAAAAGCTAAATTTTCCATCACTTCATTTTTATTAAGATTTTATACATTTTCGCATTTAATTATATTTCTAAGCTACAATAAGAAACTTTAAAAGCTCTTTAAAGTTCTTACTGAGTTAAACGTAAAATCATTTAAAATATTAGCGTAAGTAGAAGATCTGTGCAGTTCATTACAAAGTTAAATTCATTGGAATTTAATTTTTTAAATATTATTAAATATTTAAAAAATTAATTTTTTTTTTGCAAATAAAAAAAAAATATAAAAAAAATTAAGAGCGATTGGAATTGGTCTCACGAAATGAGCACACGGATATAGTCCACTTTAAATCGCCTATAAGGCCATTGCTGGAAACAGGCATTTCCAATAAATGTTTAACTCTTTTGAAGATAATTTGAAATTGGGTTGGCGAAGGAACGCCCTTTGAGCTTTATAAAGACGTAGAAGCTTTCAGCAGTGCTGCCTTGACTTGCAATATTTTGTACACCACTTATACGAGGAGCGGTACTAGTACGCTTCTAATCAAGGAAATCAAAGTCATTGAGTGAAGTGAAATAAACCAGATAGAAGCTTTCAATTCAGTTCCAGGAATTATTTTTTCTCCATAAGTGAATAATAATAAAATTATAGTAAAGCAAAAAGTAATTTAAAACCAAATTCACAAATTTCACACTATAAATGGATTACAAATATTAATTTATCATTATTTTTTGAATTTTATTTATATATTTTTAAAAATAAATATCTGCAATTATATTAAGAACTCTGATAAAAAAAAAAACGAAAAGCTTTTTTTGGTTAGTTTTCACAAGTTTTTCTTGTGCTCTTGAGAGACGGGACGAGCTTGTGTGAGTACACCTCAGCAAACAAATTTACGTGATTAGCATTTAAAACAAACTAAAACAGTATCGATACAAAATATAATAAAGTTTTAACTTTTAATTGTTAAAACATTTAACCGATAATTGGAGCACCAAATGTTGCAACAAAAAATACTCGTACGTATTAATTATACTGAATGGAATTTTGTAGATTTTATTTATTGGTTGTGTGCTCAAACAAAACCTTTCATAATAAATAAATAAATAGTTACGAAATTATAACAAATTAAAAAACGTGACTTATTTTTATCATTTTTATAAAGAATTGAACCGTACGAGTACTTTTTAAAACTTTAAGAACAAAGACTTTGTACATAAAAATTAAATGATATATTTTAAAACTTTACAAAAAACAAAAAGGAAAATATCCTTTTCAAATGAAATAGTATTTCGATGCTTCGAATATCTAAAGAAAGCGGAGAAAAGTAAAACCACCAAACCCGATAAAAAACTTTCGGAAACTCCAAGTAATATGTGCGAGTATATATTGCACAAGCAAATGGAATAAAGTCAATCAAAATTTCAGCTTTCGATTTAAGGTCAGCTTTCCCCATTTTTAGTGAACTTCATGACTGATCTTTGAATGATCTGTATTCTTGTGAATATAAATTTGTAATCCAAATAATATTGAATGTAAACATTCGCCGGTGATCTATAATAGCATGAGCTCAAATGAGAGTAGAAACTGAGAGCACTGAGAGCACTATCTGTCTATAGAAGTATCCGATCCATTTGGCATGTACTGCAATTTGAATAACAACTAAATAATCTAATCTGGTAGTACTAAATGCAAATAAATCCTTTTCATGCTTCGTTTCAGGCATGATTCTTTGTATATTTTCCATTCACATCAACATGAATATACGATGACATGAAAATTATTCGAAACCCCTGAAACTTGAGTACAAATTTTTCATTATTACATTAATTCTTTAAAGTTGACACATAAAAAATATTTAAAGAAAATATTTGAAAGCCATTAAGAAACTAATTTATGTAAATAAATTTGTTACTGATTTCACTTTCTTCAAGCATTTTACTGCCTTCTAATTCGCTCCTTCAGACTTTTTACTTCAAATTTCGCATTGCAACATGTGAAGATTTTTTACTGCCTCTAATTCGCTCCTTCAGACTTTTTACTTCAAATTTCGCATTGCAACATATGAAGATTTTAATTTATTATTTAGTGGTTTCAGTGCATATAAAAACTCTTTTTGCTCCTTTTTTATAGAAAGACCCTTTAAGTCTTTCCTTCCTCTTCAATCAAATTTAATGCATTTGCATTTGAACTGATTTGAATTTGTTGAATAGAGCGAATTGAAAATCAGCTTCTACTCGTTTGTACGTTTGTTCAAAAGAAATAAATATATGCGCATTAGTTATTGTAGGAGACGTTTTGAATAAACATCGGCACACATACAAATACAGTAAACAAACGAGTAAATGAGGATACAAACTAAGATTTTAGCTACTTCCTAATAGTTTTGGACCTTTTTAGTATCGTAGCATGCGAAAAGTGTTTTAAGGTTGCTGATCTGCTTAAAGTATTTTTTTAAGTGGGTACAGGGGTACAGTTCGTTTTACATAAAACTCTTGAGCAGTATATTAATTTGCACTCTTACTTTCAACTTAATCCATATTAACAGCTGATTACGTATCCTAGAAATATTTGTATTGGACACTTTCATTGCTCCGCCTATAAATTCTATAAATAGAAATAGAAAATAAGGCTTTATATCGAAAGAAGTCATACAGTCATAAAATTACATTAAAACATTTAACGTGACCAGCGTTAATTAAGTTAAGAGTGTGCGAGTTCTTGACGCCATAGCTTTGCAGCTAAAATTCATTGTGCTGACCTATTTATTTCCTAAAGTGAATTTATATACCAGTATAGTCTACTTCCAGTCGGGTTAAAAAAAAAAAAAAAAAAAAAATTAATAAACATATTCCAGTATATGTGTTCTCTGAAAAACATCCATAAGAAATTTTATTTATTAATTAAAATTATTTAAAAAAGATCTGCATAAAATAATCAAGTTAATATTTATTTATTTAGCTAAACTCTAAACTAATAGAAAAAAATTTTTATTTCCGAGTATATGCCAATGTTTTCATAACGCCATGGCATTTTGCCCTTAGGATCAATAATTCTATATGTAACGAAAATGAATATGCTCGTCCTTAGATAAGTTAGATAAAAATAAATAAATTTTAAATAAAACAGCAGTTTATAATTAAAAAAAAACATATTGAAGTTATTATAATTAGTACTAAATTTTAATTTTGTTTAAAAGCCCATCGATGGTATAATGGTTTGTATACCCGCCTGTTACGTAGATGTTAGGGGGTCAATTCGCCGGAGAGCCAGAAGCCAAAGACCTCAGTAGCCAGTGCTTTTATACATATTGCAATTATATTCATATAATTGTAATATTTGGTAAATAAATAAATAAATAAATTTTGTTTAAATATTTTGACTTTGCAAAATCGCTTGCAATTGCTTAATTTATAATTCCGCTTTTTTTATAACCAGCAAAACATTTTCTGATCCGCTATTCTCAAATTTCGTGAGTAACATATGTTCGGTTATGTCATTTTTCCTCCATTACATCGGTACAGATATCTGTTATATCAGTCATTTGGATTGTCAGTTTATTTTTGACACATAAAAAGTTTAGTCGTGTTTGGAGGCGATCGTCAATTATTTACTATTTTTTCTAAAACTAGTAAACATCAACGACGATCCCAATACGCTCAAAAGGTTATAACTGCTGATCACGGGTGTACGAATATGGCATTGAACCCGAAGGCCAATCATACCAATGGAACAATCCAGAAGAGGCAAGATCGCAAAAAGCGCGTCAAGTTCGGTCAAATGAGAAGGCTTTGCTTACTGTTTTTTTCGATTGCAATCGCGGTCAGTAAGGAATACTACCTTAAAGTTATGGGCCGTTTACGCGAAGCAATTCATCAGAAACGCACAGAATTGTGGAAAAAGCAATCATGGATTTTGCAAAATGATAACGCACCAGCTCACACATCGATGCTTGTGCGTCAGTTTTTGGCCAAAAACAAACCGTAATTATGACACAACCACTGTATTCGGAGGACTTAGGCCCCCTGAATTTTTTCCTCTTCGCAAAACTGAAGGCGCCGTTTTGCTACAATTGCGGAGATAAAAGAAAAATCGAAACAGGAGCTGTTGGGGGTACCAAGAAGCGAGTTTCAGAAGTGTTTCTGTGATTGGAGGAAACGCGTGCATATATGCATTTATATCTGCTGGGGATTATCATGAAGGTGAGTACATAATTATTGATAAATAATTAAATGCCTTTTATATTTGCTTCGAGTAATTTTTGATTGCTTATAAAAGTTTCCATGAAATCAAAATAGTAATGACTGCAATGATTGCTCCTGAATTGAATGGTGGACCCATCATTCCTTAAGTTAATCCAAACTAAAACCAATTCAGTGAATAATTCAGTGAAATGATTTAATTTTGACCAATAAAAATAAAAACATTAATCAATAAAACGGATAAAATAATACGATTTACAATTAAGGACTAGACGGTGGTCTCAGCAGCCATAACAAGTATAACTTGAGTAGAGCTCGATGAATAAATAGATTAAAAAAAAGAAAAAACCAATTTGGAGAAAAATTTAGTTCAGTAAAAATATTTTATTGAATTATTGTAAAACTTTTTATTTAAATTGAGTTAATATTTGTATCAGCAATAAGAAAATTCTTTAAGGAATTATTGATCAAAACTGCTTTGATCACTATCATGATGTTAAATTTAGAATTTTTTTTTAATTTTAGTTCTTTCAGTTCTCTGAGTTATTTGTTAATCTCATTTAATTCATAGTTGAGCTGGAGTTTTGGAATAGTCTTGACAGTCTTTATTTTTACCGGCAAATACATATTTGACCACATGAAAACACCCTCCGTTAGTATTCCGCTATAAATACTATTACTACTACTAAAGGCTTTAAGCAGTTTTCTCTACCGCCATCCATTGCTCCTTTTGGGTGCAGTTTTCCCAACTGTACATGCTCGCGATAGTCATGTCGCCCCATAATTATAGCCGTAGCTTTATGATAGACTGTGATAGTCAAACCGTATAGCAAAAGCGACTGGTCACGGTTAGGAAATACACGAGCAAAGTCTTATCACTCACCAGCCATACTTATGATAAAGCTGGTCATAGTTTTACTATTAGTAGACTGAATAGACCAAATCAAAAAAAAAATATTGAATAGTATCAATCATGCCATATTTCTATAAAAAATTTTATATAAATAGTCACGCTGGAAATATGCGGGATGCTGATGTTGCCCAATTATTTATGTGAAACCAAATTTGATGAAAAAATTTAATAAATATTATTCATGAAATAATAACAATAATTTATTAAATTAAACATTTTATAAATTTACTATGAAAAAATTTCTTCTGAAATTTGCATTTTGAAAACTACAGTAAAATCTATAACGACTAGAAACTTGCAATCTTTCTAAATTATTTTCAAATTGACAAAATTAATTTAATTTATTTATTAAATTCTAAAATATTTTACCAAGAAATATTTCAATTTAATATATATTTTGAATAAGCTGAGATTTGATCTATATACTTCAGAGGAAAGTACCAGCCAGCCGCTGACGGTGCCATACTTAAGGTAAAATTAATTTCAAACCAAAGACCAAACTAAACTTACTTCCACCTTTAGGGAAGATTTCATAAACTTTTTTATTTCTTGGAAGGATTTCTCGATACTCAAGAAACATTTCCAATGATGTAATAAAAATATGGTGTGCAATTGTGAGCGGCTTTAAATGCGATGAACTGTATTCCTTTTACTTGATTTAAGTAAAGTCTTCTTTTCTTCGAAAAAAAAGGTACGAATTTACACAAAAAGGCCAATTTTGTAACCTTTTCTCAAAAATGATTTACCTTCAAAAAGGATTACGTGTTCTTTTTTTTCTTAGGCTGAAAGGCATTGCTCTTTTTTTTCGATACAAATGCTTTTTAAAAGAGATTCGTTTTGTTTTTACATGGTGTTACCAGACAATGTAAAAAAATTCTTTTCAGCCAGAAGAGTCGGAAAATAAACATTTTGTTTATAATTTTCATACCTGGTGTCGTATAAAATAAATAAAAAACAATAATACGGCTACTTAAATATACTTGTATTAGTTATTAAAATAAAATAATTTTAGTTTCTCAAGCAGATGAATTAGCGATCTGGGAACTGAAAAATATAAATAAATGTTTTTGTATCAGCTGTTAAAAAAAAGAGCGAGATAATCTGTTTGTCTAATTTGTGTTGTCTTCTCGTTAAACATTGAAATGGTAAATATTACAGGGCGGGCAAACCTTTTAAAAATGCACGTTTTCACAGAGTAAAATTTTGATGGTTGAAGAAAAAACGCTATAAAACTCATTTAAGGTAAATAAACTTTTACTGTAATTTTTTAATTTTTTTTGAATCAGTATTAAAATATTTAATTTTTTTTTCTTGCACTGTCGTATTGTCATCCCGGCTTATTGCAGTCAAGACTTTCTTCATGAGTCTTGTCATTCATGTCATTGCTATATTTCTTCAACAATTAGAACGAGCACAGTGGGATTGAATTTCTTTTATCAAATAAAAAAAATTTCTTTAAGTGTAAAGTGTGCTGGTTTCTTTTGATAAAACTTATATGAAAATGTATTACGAAAAAAGCTTCCATTGGATGTGGATAAAATTTATAGACGGATGGGATACAGACAAAAGTAAAAAATGCAGTGATGCAGTTTATACATATATCTTATAATAGTCTTTAGGAAACCTTGGTAAATATTACATTTACGAACTGTATACGTTTTAAAGGACAATAAGGAGAAAAAAGGTGAGAAAAAGCATACAGTAAATGGTTAATGAAGATTTCTTATAATTCTTCAACACCAGCCTTTATAGATTTTACTTTCTTACTGAAAATTTCATGATTTTGTAAACTTTAAGCTTTTTTTTTATAAATTTGTTATTCAAATATACATTTTAAAGTATTTTTGCTGAATGATTATCCTCTGAAATCTGTTTGTATAAATTGTTATGGATACCTTTGAAATTAAATGAAAAAATTATATTGAATAAACTTCATATCGAATTACTATTTTGTTTATTTGAAATTTTAATGGTGACGAAGTAACATCAAATTTCTGAACAACAATTATATACCATCATAATTCTCCTCGTTTTTATTTTGCTCATCATAGATTTGGGTGCGGTATGATTTTATTTGTTATTCTTGTGAAATTTATTTTTGATTTAATATTTCGCACTACGGACAGCCTGTATTTAATTTGATATTTGTGTCCTTAAAGCTTTTATGTGTGCTCATGTAGATGCGCGTTGTTTTATCAATTTGGGAGTGAAAATGGCTGTTTATTTTGTTTCCAAGCAACAGTGATGTAAGACTGGATTTTATCTGCCATTGAAATCGTGTGCAAGCAGTGTTGCTGGGTGTGACCATTTTACTCTACACAGAAGTATAACTTTACAAAATATTAATAAACTTTGTGATACAATTATTGTGATACAATTGCAAGGACTGATACAATTAGTAGGAGCCAATGAGCAATCGAACTGTTATTTTATAAATTATTATATATATTTTCGCTTTCACCATAATTAATTAGCATGTAGTGTAAATTAGTGGAATAAAAAAGAAACAAATGTGTGATAAAAATATTTTCCTACTATTTATTTACAGAGAACTGCAAATATTATTTTGTTTATTCATTTTACTCTTTCCAATTAAAAATATTTCATAATTTTATAATTATTGCCAATTTATGCGAGTTGGTAGATGAAAGCGAAAAAGAGATTTCACATAAATTATTTGCACTTTAAACAAAACGAAAGACATTATAAGCTAGATACCCACATTTGTTTCTAATTAAAAATTGGCCTCCTGCATGATTGACTTATTTCATAAACTATCTGTGGATAATAAAATCTTTCACATAAAATGAAAATTAGCAAAATTTTTTTAGAAAATGAGACGGTATTATTATTATTTATTGCTTTGTTTTCTCGATATCCAATTAGATGATTTAGAATATTTTCAAAGGTTATGGCCTGCTGTTGTATAAAAATAGAAATTCAGTGAAATAATATAAACAATAAAGTTTAAAAAAAGGATTTCAGGAAATGGAATTTTAATACCAGGTTAATTTTCAGCCGATATCTTTGTACTTTGGAAGAGTTTGCTTACAAGGGCAGTTCTCCAAAAGCAAATTACTTCAGCACTCTTTTAAACTATTTTTAAAAATTGCGGGCAACACAATTCATTTTTGTATAAAAAACTCAACTCTCTGCAATCTTAGCCAGACAAAATATGAAATAAAATTAACTGATGTTGAGAATTTTGTTTTCTGTCTCTCAAAAAAGAAACCGAACATTCATTTTGTTTGGAAGGAATGGGTGATTCCAGCTTAACTCCACAAATTTCTTAATAAGTACATCGAGATTTGAATAACTGTTGCAGATCGAGAACTTCCTCTAAATTTGTATGCAGACAGCATTGGAACGTCGTCATTTGATCGTTTAAAATTTTTATGTTGAATAACTGGAAACTCTTTTAAATAAATTTTCCCTCATTAGACTGACTGCCCTCAAATAAAATTGATCATAACTATCAAACAAGGCGGAATATGGAAGGAAGATATAGAGAAGATATATAAGGCTGCCTTCGTAGGCGAGTGAATAATGCTCAGCCTATTGAACCGGAGGTCGCGGGTTCGATTCCTGCCTAGACCCTGGGTGTTTTCCTGCGGACAAGCCAAAAGCTTTGCGGGTAGAGTTTGTTAAAAACAAAAAAAAAAAAAAATATGAATACGGAAGCAATACAATTAAGGTCGTATTACCTAAAATATACAAGATACGGATAGAAGTAATTGAAAAAGCCGTCAATATTAATTCAAGAAAAGGAATCTTTAAGCAACACTTCATAAACAATGAGTACTAATGAGTACCACAAGCAATGAGTTCTATTATAAATTAATCAGTAAAATATAAATGAAAACATTTATAGATATATATATATAATATATATAAAACCTTTACATATACTAATCTGCAGACAAGACAATAAGGCTTCGCAAGGAAGTATTATCAAAATGAATTGTAATTTCCTGAATGATAAAATAAAATAAAAAAAAAAGAAAATATAATATTTTGTTTGACCACAAAGTATGGTCACTCACTTCCTCCCTTCTGGGACACGAATGTTTACTAGTTCTAGCGTTCTTCTTATAAGATTTCTTATAAAAGGAGGTAATAATTTTTGAAATTAAATTGGTTTTGAAATATAAGCAATAAAATAACATTTTTCATAGTTATTCAACGATTTTTAATAAAAAATCTCACATCTAAATTAAGAATTTTCTAAAAATATTTTTCGTGATTCACTTTTATAGATTAAATTTACAACTTTTTCTTACCGAAGTTTGGATTTGTTCGAGTTTGACCAAATCTTTTGTGAAATGCTACTGAAACTCTGTCATAAAACTTGCCTTGACATGCGATGAAATTAGCAAAGGATCGCTCTGATACTTCAAAATAAAATATTTCAATATATTTCCGATATTCTGCTGAATATTATTTTTTTTGGGAATTCAATACTATTTATCAAGTTACTTGAATATTAACTTCTGATAAAGTGGCTGCGGAATCTATTACTAAGACTTGGAGCAATTACTAACGTAAATGCAATCCGGTTTTGTATCCAGTAGAAACGTAATGGTCAAAGCCCTCATCGTAGAATGTTCTAGTTTGTCAATCCGAGCTAATCTCGTAAAGCATAATTTTGTGCATTTTGTGCAACATCATCTGATGCATTTGTACAGATAACAAGCTACGTGATTTATAATGGAGTACTAAAAAATACTAAAACTCATGGAATTCTTGAGTAAAATAATACAGAATATTATTCGCTGTAACACAATAGTGTAACGTGTGACAACCCTATGAGGAGTGATATAAAATTTTCTTTAATATTTTCTCTTTTCTTCGCTGCAGTTTCAAAAAAGTCTTTTAGTTACATGATCAAGCCAGTCATGAATGCACACATAAAGTTTGGTAATTGCCAAATAAGTTTTCTTCATTCTGTAACTAGAAATCGAGTTGTGCTTGAATGCACGGGCAAGACTTTGTATGAGCAAACTGTTTCACTTTACCTGCCACAAGTCCTGCCTTCATTGGTGCATCAGTGCATCCTTCTAGAAATAACCGAGTGTATACGAATGCATGTATGGTGTATAACATTTTTATGTTTAAATTGGTGTCGTTTTATCGCTTAAAAAGTTTGTTTCTTCTTATTACCGTGCTTGTATCGCAAACGTGTTTAATAGCTGAATTGTGTATATAATGTTCGAGCAGGTACAGTGTCGCTTTATGACCTTTTAGGGAATTAATGCTGCTGCTTTTTTACTGTTTTACAATTTTGCTGAGTCGCTAAGTGTTTTGAAAACTAAATATTACGTGATTGCTTTCTTCATAACTACACAATACAATATTACTTGACAATGACAGGCATGTATGATCCCTACACATTTCACTTTCCATTTGGAAATGGTGTTGTTTTCTATTCTTTTCTTCTTCTTTTTATTAAAAAGTGAATTAGCTTATATTACCTTTATAGTAGATTTAAACATTATTATTCAACAAGAGGTCGGAACATGGTATTTCTTTACAAACCAAATATAAGGTTATCAGCTTTTATTTGCCCTGTTTGAAAAGTGTTGGCTGGGAAGTCGGCTCAAGAATAACCATAAATGTGCTCATTTTGCTCAAAGTCTTTGTGTTACTTTTAATAATTTTATTATAATTTTTAGTACAAAAAACTTTATTAAGTACGCATGTTCTTTAATAAATCTGACGTTAATTATCTGTTCAAGATTTAATTGCTGAAGGTATATTTATTGGCCTCTTAACAACTTGTTGCAAACAGGTTTTACTACCTGAAACCAATATATGCTCTCACGGTTCCTCTGTAGCATTATTTTATTGACGAAATAAATGTAATCATGAAAGTAATAAAAACTTAACAGAGCATCGTTCGTCACCTGTAAAGCTGTAGATAAACACAAGGGGTTTTCAGAACATGCCCCTAGCCTGAGTAGGGCCGTTCTCAGAATACTGCTCTGAAAGAAATGTCCACGCATTACTGAAGGATCGTTTCATTTTGTACTTCGAACTTTCAAGTTGATCTAAAAATGATATATTGAATTTAAAAAGTTTTAATGGATATAGTGTGCCAATAAGATATTTCTGTGCAACCATAACTGAAAGATTAGTTACTGCAGTATAGAGGAATCAGAAAATAGTAAAACCAGCAGGTTTAATCCGTATTGAGATGCGAAAGTCAATGCGATGCGAAAATGAAATGTAATGCGAAAATAAATTCGTATTCTATAAGGCTTTCGCAATAGCATTTTAATTCGTGGCAACGCCGGTCAAAATAATAACGAATGGTCTAAAGTAAACGACAAAGTTAAATTTACAAAAGAACAAGAAATTTGTGATTGCAGTTACAAAATAACATTAATATATTAAAAATTTGTGTAATTTATTTTATTTATTTTCTGCTTAGTGTGCACATTAAAATCAGCCGAAATTAAAATTTAAAATTAAAAGTTGAAATTAAAAACTATATTTTTAAATGATTTATATACATATGTAATTACCTTTTTCCATCCTGTAGTTTCTCCAACAGGCGGTCCGCTTGCTTTTAGGTGGTCCGTTTGCCTAATGTCTACCACAAAGCATTTGCCGACTGACGTGTATTTAATGAGCTTTTGGCAGTGGGCTGTTTTTCATCACAAATTCCACCATTATTTCCAATTGATGAGATTCGGTGGTCTTGTTGGTTGTGTTGTCATCGCAACACAGAATAGGAAGTGTTCACATTTGCCTGCTTTCGTATCGCAATACAGAATAAGCCTGCAGGTACTTTCGGAAAAATTTTAAATAGCATTGCTTCAGCTTCTCCGGTTCTACAGTAAATGCTGAGAAGGTATTTCTGACATCCTTTTTTATTTTCATTGTTTTACTTCAAGTAGTGAGAGCAGCTCTTCTTTTAAATATATTTTATGGAAATATTATATTTTACCATCTCAAGTTGGTAATTCCCATCAAATAATTACATAATTGGTATTACAAAAATTATTAATCATTAAAATTATTATGCTTCTTCATTTATGGGCAGACGATTTAAGAAAATATTAAATACTTCAAAAATTTTTGCAAAAATACTTTAAGAAAAATAAACTATTATTTTTCAGTTGAATTTTTAATTTATTAAAATTATTTTTAATAAAGAAAATCATAGAAATTATTTTTAATTGATATTTCTTTGTTACACAAATTAATTTTCAAGGAATTATTATTTCTTTTATTTTATTATTATTTTTTTTTTTTTTAATTTATTCTCATTAAAATTATGATAAATTAATTTCACTGTGGTAGTAGCCATTAGCGACTATCGGATGTTTCTTTTATTGATCTGATAATAATTAAGCAGTGCTATTGAGGAAATAAATCTCCTCAAATAATTTAATATTAGAAAAATTAAAAAAAACTATTAAAAATATAACTTTGCGAATTATTTGCAAAAATCAAAAAAAAAAACAAAATGAAATATAAATGATAAAAAATAATAATATAAACTACACTTTAACGAGTATTATTTCACTAAATAAATTTCTCCTGTTTAAGATTATCTTAATGCAATTTGTAGATTTAAATGTAACACCGCATGTTGTTTTAAATTCTGTACCAGAAACCATGAGTGCTTTTTTTTAAGAAGTGCACAAGTAAAAAAGTATAAAGTAAATAAAAAGCCAACGTTTATTAAAAACTTGCAAAGTTTTCTAAAAATATATTATGCTGTACTGAAAGTTCTTCAGAAGAAAACTTTTTAGCCTTCTTCTTTGTTTAAAAAGGTTTTTGTTTTTTGTAAGTTCTCTAAGAAACTCCATGATATTTTTAACCTTAATTCAGAACAATAAAATATTCTCTGATCGGTATGCTTTTGAAAAGCAAATGTGTTGAATATTTTCTGGATGCCTTGCAATCTCTTTTTGTTTTCAATTCTAAAAATGTTTTTCTTTCCTCACGTTTTTCACAAGCTCTTCTTATAAACTTTTTTATTTCCCGCGAAGGGAAGAGGGGGAGGTTTCTACATACTGAAATATTCATAGAAGTTTTAGTTTTATTTTATATCTTATCATCATTAATATTATTTGTTGTAGGAAACATAAAAAGTTAAATATCGATCATGTAAAACAAATTATAATAATTTCGTCAAAAAAGCTTCGAGAAATGTAATGTAGAACAAATTAAGTACTTGATAAGCTGCCAAGAAGTCTAAGCCAGGCGAGAGGAATATATCAGCAATGTAAAAAATTAATTTTAATTAATTTTATATTATTCAATACTTAAATCAAACGAATTGCAAAAAAAAAAAAAAAGTTATTATATATTTTATTGCTTTAAACTTTCACATTTTACACTTTCTTTGTACTTTTATTTAATTCTACTTTTCAACTAGAAGCAGTAAAAATTATTTTGAAATTTATTCTTTAATAAACTAAAAAATTTTGAATTGTTGTTGTTGTATATTGATTTTAAATATTAGCCTGATAATAGTACAGAAAGTTAGTAGTTAAGTTAAGTAGTTATACTGAACTCTACATTGGTTTGCTCACGAATTTGAATTTCCTAGGTAACTTCCTTACAACTTTATTTTGAACAGAAAATCACAGACCTCATTAAAGCAGGAATAGGATTAACAGCCGTCACAGACAACAATTAGCAGAGGATATAGCGAATATTTTTATTTTCATATAATTTTCTACAGACTCTATTTATTGTTTTATCTATTTATTAAACTAGAAAAAATTATTTATTTTAGTAACTGCTGCAATTGCTTTGAATGGTGTTTAAGCTTTTCCGTTTTCTATAAAAAAAAAAAAAATGGAATATGCTACAAGGACGGGATTTGCAAAAGGAGTCCAATTTTCCCGCACAACTTTTTATTTTTGTGTTGAAACACTATTCTTAACATACTAGAAAAGAAAAATTAACAAAAAAGAATTCAAAGTTTTATTTTTAAAGGTGTACTATATTTAGTATAATGGGCGTTCAGGTGTGGTATTTACGAATGCATAGCGTTTCTTTCTATGCATAGCGTTTTCAGACACTTCTCACATGATGTTTTAACTCGATTGGAGCATATCACACACCTAAGTTGGGTTGGTATTTTTTTAGGGTTATGACCATTATTTTTTCTGTCTTCCCCGTCAATTATAGACGAAGATTGCCTACTTTTGTTGTCCTTCTTTTCGCTAAGATACGTGCGTGCTATATGTCTCCGAAATGATAGCTGGTCCATACGATCATCTGGGTTTGTAATGCAGTGTAATCTCCATGCGTTTGAAATAATCATATCCACTACGTACGTAAATAAGACCCACCATCACTTCTTTCCTTTTATAGCAATTCGGTACAGACCCACCGACTGATCCATTTGATCTACTCCTCCCATTCCTTTATTATAATTTTGGAAAACGTGAGGTATGTCTACATCAACTTTTTGTTTTCTCGTGGAACACCAGCTTTTTACTTTCCCTAATGACTCAACTGTATCGAAGTTTGTTCCAATAGTGCAAACATTATTATCTTTCCATCTAACCATTAGAATTTCATTTGCCTTGTCAAACCTATGGTCATACCCAGCTCTTGACTTTTTTCGCATATCCTTTGATGAAAGCAATGGGCATCGTTTTGTTCTGTTTACGCGTAAGGTTCCAGTAGCTCTGTACGCAAGACTCTTGAGGTCTACAAGGAGGTTGTAGTTCGTAAAAAAGTTATCGAAGTAGACTACGTGTTCTTTTGTATTTATTGGAGCTCTTCTTAGTAGTCCCTTCACAACGCGAGAACCAAGAGGATCGGTGGTAGGCTCAGAGGATTTTCCACAATAAACATCAAATGTATAGCAATCACAGCTACAGTATCACAGTATCACAGCTGGTCAAAGCCCAATTACGATATCCGTTTCGCTCAGGTTTACCCATTATGAATTGTTTAGCTGAATGGTGGCCAAAGTACTTAACCATGGATTCATCAATGGATAAATTTTCGTGCAACATTCCAAATTGGCAAAACTTTTTTTGCAAAATATCACAAAGTGGACGTATTTTAAACATCTTATCAATAGAGCTCATTGCCACAGAGTTATCAGCAAAATGCAGGTTTCTTTTAATTTCCAAAAATCTGTTTCTTGACATGCAATCTGAAACTAATGGTACACCTATATCTTCCTCTAGGCTCCAATGTGACCTTTCACTGGGTAGTTTATGATATCCAGTAAATATAAGTATGCCCAAAAATTTACGGAGCTCATCTTGGCTAAAGATGTTGTCGTGTCTATTGTTTTGTTCGGCATATATAGTGTTTTCCGATGCGATAAGCTCTAACACTTCGTTAACAAAAAGGTGCTCAAATGTTTTTACAGGTGTCTTGTATTTTAGAATATTCGGAACATCAGCGCGCCGTTCTTCAACAAATTGTTGGTCTGGAGTTGACTGAAAAGTTCAATACAGAGGCGTACATTTTCTCCAAGTTGGCAACTCTGCACCGGTTTCCACTCTTAATCTCTTTGGAAAATTCCGAGAAAAAGATGGTCCAAATGTTGTGAGGGACTCATCATCGTCGCTACTCCATTGTGATTCAACAGTCGGGACATTTTTTTGAGTAACAACTTCTATACTACCGGGAACATCTCGAGGTATTATGTTACCATACAAATCGTCGTCCCCGCCTTCCTCTTCATCTGTGATAACGGCAGGATCGGGTGGTAGCATAAATAAGTCAAAAGCTACATCTTCATCACTATATTCGTTGATAATATCATGTATTGCTTCTTCTAAACCAAAGTAGTTTTTATTGCGCGGAAAAGAACGCCGGCTTGCCATTTTCTACCTTTTTTTTCTATCGATTTAAAATTGCCTATAGTAAATACACAATATAATACATGAAATATTCATTCAATAATAAAGGATACTCTCTTTAAGAAAAAGTTAATTTTATTTAATTTTTTTTTGGCAACTCAACCTGCAAAGTTTTTGCCTTGTCCGCAGGTAAATCCCCAGGGTTTAGGCAGGAAACGAACACACTACATCCGGTTTAGTAGGCTGTGCGTTATACATTCGGCTACGGAGGCACCCATTTCAAAAATTTAACAATATAAATTTTTTAATATAAAAAAAAACAAACAAATAAAATAACAGATAAAATTCGTCTAACATCAATAACATAATTTGTTTTAAATATATTTATATACACACCTAATTATATATGCATGGCATTATAAACATCAGATATCAGTTTGCATACGATTTATTGTTATCCTTTCTTTTAAAAAATGCTGATGCACATAAGTAAAGCATCTTCCCATTATCTGTGTCACTGCTTGCTTTTTAAAAGCCACTCAAAGGAATCAAGAAATCAATATGATCGATATATTTTTTCTGAAAAGTTCCTGATAATAACAGATTTATGAAGAGTTTTAAGAATGCTTAATTAAAAATTCACTACAAAAGTCTTTCACGGTCTTTTTAAAAATTTTTTTTCTTTCTTCTTTTTTTCTCCTCTTTTGTTCTTTATTATTTCAGAATTTCAGAATTCGTTATTACAAGTATTATAATAGAACCTTCTAAAAAACACTGGAAATAGTCAAAAGGCAACGACTGTTTGAGAGTTATTTGAATACATTTCAAAAGAATCACATGACGGTAAAAATCAGAAACTCGCCAGTCACTGCCACGTATTTTTTAGGCCAAAAAAATATTACAGGGAATGCCAATCAGAGAGATTGATATCTAAGAAGACAACCAACGCAAAGTAAATATTGCAGTTGAGGGCATATAAATCCAATCACGCCATACTCGCACGATAAATTTGTAATATTGCTTTGAACAGTGATCTTTTACAATTAAAAATAAATACTTTTTAAACCTATTTTTTACTTTAAATACTCAAAATGAATAAAATTCAATAAAAAAATATTTTCTTCGTTTTCCAAGAAACAATGTATTTGCTTTACACGCCACCCACCCATATAATGTTAAATTATATTAAAGCGGAATTGAGGTGTTAACCGTAAATTCGTGAATCATGTCAGCATTGCAGCAAACTTCCTTACCTGTGAACGCTTTGAAGAGCATTAAAAGTTACTGAAGCGTACTATAATATAGTGCTGACAAGATTTCACTATTAAATTTCATTTCATTAACTTTTAATTTTATTTATAATTCACTTAAGAGCAAAAGACAGTCGGGGAAGGCATGGGCAGGCATGGGCAGGCGTGGGCAGGCGTGGGTACGCGTGGGCAGGCTTTTGCTACCTATAGAAAATAATGGGGACACTAATGCGGTAAATACAGCACAGTTGCTTCAATCATTTCTTCTGTTAATTCATTAAATTTTATTACTATTCAAAAAGCTCAATATGTAATTAGCTTTTATGCTCAAGTTTTTCCTTTAATATTTACTCGAATGTGTATCCTGACCCGCCTCACACAAACGAATTTTAAATTCTGTCTATCCAGTTGCATCCAAATAACTTATGTTATTTCGTATCCTTTAGTATTATAAAATATCAGAAGTATAACAGTTTGTATAACAGTTTAAAGAATGTCAGCTTCCATTCTTTTATACTGCAATCGAGGAAGGTAACTAAAAATGCCGGAAGACAGCTGTGAAAATGCTGTTAGTGATAAGAAAGTATTCAGAACAATCAAAATTACTTGCAATTTAATTTTATTATTACAGTTTTGACTCTGTAAAACTATACCAGCCTTTTACATGTAATTCTTTTACTTTTATATTTAAAAACTTAAAATTTTTTAATGAAAATAATAAATTTATTGTGAGCCACATACTTAATGGTTTGTTGTTGATATTTATATTGCAAAATTATTGCTTTTGGAAGTTGCATGCATGAAATTTATTTCACTAACTTTACACAGTGAATTGCATTTAATGTCCTTTTTTAATGCTTTATTACATGCAATTTCTATTAATGACTTGTCGTTTATTTAAAAAAAAAGCGCTTATTTGCAGGCAGTTTATAAACTTGAATCTATAAATCAAATTCGTTAGAAACACTTGATTCGCAAGGATTATGAGAACTGACTTTTTCAAACATATACTAAAGGCCATGAATCATTATCCTACAGGATCGTACGATTCATTCCCACGAAAATCTGATAGTAATACCCTCTCATTACCTCATGGGGCTTAGCTTTTCATAAAAAGGTGACATTTTTACTACACAGTAGATGTCATATTTAACAAATCGTACGACTGTGTAGGATAGAGAAACATGAATATCCGTTTTATTAATTTCAATTTTTAACTTTTGTCTTTTTTTAACTATTATGTCCTTGTGAATCAGAATCATCAGCAGTTATCCTTTACCCTTAAAAATCTTGAAATGCGTTAAAGGATTTTATGTAGTTGTGTTTTCAATGGCGAAAAAGGATTCAAATAATGTGAAATGGCTCATTTAGCTCATAAAACAAACTTTGCAATGAAAACAAACTACAAGGATGGCATTTAATTTAACCGAAAAATGTAATACAAAAAATCAAAAATTTTCAAAATCTCTAAAATTTTGCTAAAATTTTAATTTTACGGTTTATTGAATTTTGTTATTTAATGCTTTAAGGCAACTTCTCATACATACATTGTAGAATAATTCAAATCAATTACTCAGTGTCGTATGTGTAATTAATGAGTAGCGATAAACTTATTCGATTATTTAATTACTGTGCAAATTTTCATTTAACTTAACTGCTCATTTGTTTTATTTTAATTTTATTTAAATTATTTTTGATCCAACCTCTGGCAATTATATTGCAAGTTATTAAAGCCCAATTGAAAAGCAATTGCCATTAAATTTGATCTCATATTTCCGCTAATGTTTTTATGATAAACACGATGGCCGTATATAATTTTGCCAGTTTTATGTAACCCATATCAGAAAATGCTCAAACCTCAAACTGACATCTAAATAAAGTTTTGTAAAGGCAGTAAAACTGCATTGAAATGTTAATCTTTAATGTGCTATTAAAGTAAAAAATGTTTTTTGTCTGGCATTAAGTAAATGTTGAGGCATGCGGTGCTTGGTGTCACATTATTAAAGTGGGATTCACATCCATGCCAGTGTAATCGAATAAGTTTTTTACATAATAATAATGAGGTAATGCAAAATATGTTCTTGCTCATAGAGAGTGAAAGCTTTACAAAGTAGAGCATTTCTCTCAATGGATTAGTTAATTATAAAAGTGAGATATTAAGCAACCATAACTAAAATCTGTAACAAACAATTTTTTTACGAACCCTTATGACAAGTCCACATTTCTTGAATTAATTCAGTTAAAAATATACCAATACAATAATAAAATACGATTTGTTGAAGGTTTCTTGGCCAAAGAAAGAAATTCAATTTAAGGATTTAAAGGTTCCAAAGGATAAGCTGAAGCTTAACCGTAGTTTTTCATGCGATAAAGTCTGCTTTAATAACTCCCAAGCAAATGAAATTTTAGTGGATCTTCTCGTTTCCTTCAGTAGATTTCCTGGCCATGGGTAAAAAAATGTTGCCTTTCACCTTACGAGCAATTCACTTTTGCCACAATTAACATCCTTTGAAACATTTTTTATTTTTCTTTGGGAAAATAAACATTTATTTTTATCTCCTTGTCCTCTAACTTACCCTCAATGTAAAGAATATGCTACCACTTCCAGATAATCACTGCAGCTCATGAAGAGTTCAAATATTATATAATATATTGTGGCGCATGATACGGCCAAGCAAAGTATACTCTATTAGTAGAATTGAAAGGGAGATTAGCATCATCATTAGCTGGCATAAAAATTCAGCTAACCTAATATTGACTTGCTGGCAATATCAAAGAATTAAAACGTAACTTTCCATAATTATGCAAATAAATATATTTACATGCATAAGAGGAAATTAGTAGAAAAACATATCGCAGTCAAGAAAGGCTTGGTTGTTGATATTTCTAAGTTTGTAAAAGGATTCCTTGTGGAATGTCTTTGTAATAATTTTTATTTGTTTCATATACCGTTTTTTATTGATGGAAAAATAATAGAAATGAATTAAAATTTTAGGGAAGTTTTTTTTATTTTGTTTCCTTATTGACTGAGCACAAGTTTTATTTAATCGGAGCTATAATCGCACCACAATGAGTATAATATTAACCTTTATGCCTTAAGGCAACACCAACTTAACACAAGAGCAATACTAATATGGTATTCTATAAAAACATATGGCACTCATCTGTAATATTTGAATCAGCCGAATAATTTTCTTAATTTATTTTGCTCGACAAAAAACGTTCTGTGCAGAGCTGAAATAAGGAATCAAATAAGACAACATTTTCTGGAATTAGAATTCGTTTTTATTATTTTTTCCTTAAAAAAACCGCACGTGAAATTAATAAAAATTATTAATAAAATATCCAACAGGAACCTCTCCACATATTTTAAAATTTAAAATATTAATATCAAATTTAGACATTTTATCTTCTTTTATTTTAATAAATTATTTGAACTTAAAGCCCAAAGTAGCTCAAGATAATATCGAAAATATCGGACAGAAACTAAAAGGCAATTAGAGGCATAATAACATCACTCTTCACTTCTAGAATATCAAACACCGACTGTCTAGGTATGACTTCTGTAACGTAGCATAACATAACAACCGTTATTGCCAGCACTATTATGCAATACTATCATTCAGACAAGTTGCAGTCTTTTGACACCTCAGCCATGCACTTGAAAAGGAAAAACACAAAGTAAATAAAATACACTGATCGTTGATGCATTTTGATGCACTACTTTAATGCATCATACACACACACATGGCAGACACAACTGTGCACATTCCAACATACCAATTCCATGATTATACTTTAATAATAATTACCATTCAACCACGAATTCCCTTAATCACTTAGAATTCCTGGTCTCCATATAACTAATGTTAAGGCTAATGAGTGTAATTTAAGTTATTTGAGTCGTTATTTGAGTTATTTACTCAACTCTAGATGTAAGAACACCTTCTCAAAGTTAGCTTATAAGTAAACCAGTTTTCTATTGTAAGTAGGCAGAATTAATAAAATCTCCGAGATGATGAGTTCAGTTCAGGAATCTAAGCACGCTTTCGCTGTCTTAGAAACGGATACGAGAATCGGTTTTCATATACAATACAATAAAAGTCATGATAAGAGGCAATATTGCCAACTATAATAGAAATTATAACAAGAGCTCAAAATTTGTATTGCCTTCTATTGTCATTGGCATGCCGAAACAGGTCCATTGTAAATAATACACTTTTAAATGAAATATACCTTTTTTTTCTTTTGCAAACATCAAAGATTTTTACTTTTGTTAAAGGTTTTTACAAATTGCGATTACTTAACTTTATTGCTAACAAAAATTAGTTTAGTAGTTGCTAAAGTCTTAGTTTAAAGGAATACCTCTTTAATAAATGAATAACCATTTATTTCAAATCACACTGTATATGAGCATTGGTGAAACTAGCTGATACAATGTTTAGTTCACTCTGTGTGAGTGTGTGTGTATGTGTGGTTAGGGTGCATACATGTAACTGCATATTTCAGTATAAGTGTATAATAATTTACTTATGCCCCTCCAGAATAGGGCAGAGATATAGATTACACTACTTAGAAGATATAAAGTACAGAGTAACAAATATTATTAGCTACAACTTGAAATAATTGCAAATATGTTTGTTTTTAAAAAATAATTTAATTAGCAATTTCGAAAGCTGAAATTTAATTCTAAAATATTGAATTTTGAAATATTACATTTTATTTTTATTAGAAACTTGTATGCCTTGATTCATCTGCATAGATTCATTTCACTGGAATACTACACAATCGTACTCTCGTAAATGAATACTTCAAGTGAACGGCATTTCATTTAAAAAAATTTGACAGACAATTTCTCCGAATCCTCAAAAGTATTTTATCTTTAAGTTTTATGTAAATAATGTTTGCCTGCATTCAACTTTGTTGAATAATTTAAATGTTTTCGTATAAAAAATAAATGAATAAAACCCAAACGGGTAAACTTTTCACATTTAAAATGTTTGTGAAAAATATTGCAAAAGTTTAATGTTGTAAATCGTGTGTACGAGTACGTACCAACATTGAATGTATCAAGTTAATAAAGTTAATGTTGACAGAGAGTCTGTGTTTCTTCAGAAGAGCAAATACTGTTTTTCTTTCACAAATTCCTATTTAACTATGAAGTACAGCGAAAAATACATTTTATTATTTAAATGGATGTAAGAAAAACTAATTGAAAACACGACACATTTGCTGCAATTTTAAAGACATTAAAAATGACTGAAATACCTTTTAAATTTCTTGTTTGTTTAAAACTTTAACCGAATAAGTGTGACGGATACTAGTACATTTCCAATATTAAGGAATAGTATGAAAAACAACACTACAATGTTAATTTTTCTTTCCAAGATTATATTTATGCAGTGGCCCAACTCATACTGGTGTCGTTTTTTAAGCCACCAACTTTTGTTCTGTTGGTAACACACTGGTTGAATTGTTTTGTCTAGCAATTTGTACACGTATGGGCTGCTGCGTGTGTGTGTGTGTGAGTGTGTGTTTAGTCAAGTTGTAAAAAATTTATTTTGCGAACGCATTTCTGTTCTAATTTCGAAAGGACAAGCTGTTTTAAGAATTGTGGAATATTGAAAAGTGAGCACATCTTTTTTGCGCGGCGTGCCAGCCGGGAAGGTATGCTACTCTGTTTGTTTATAATTTTTGATTAAATCGGAGATAATGTATCTTATATTGAGAAATGTATTATTTAATCTCGGCAATTGTGCATGGAGTACGGTATCATGGGAGTACGGTATGGGCATTTATATTCTTTACTACTCTCTCACACCTTTCACGCGGCATTTCATTATTTTGTCACGAATATTTTTTTTGCGTTTCCCAAGCAATTCTGCTTTTTTTGCATAAATCTTGCTTTTCAGATATCCCTACAAAAAGAAGTCCGGAGCAGTAAGATCATTCAACCGTGGAGGCCAATCATTTTTTTAAATAACTTGATCTGTAAAGAAGTTTCGCAGTAATTCCATTGTAATCCTGCTTGCATGCGATGTGACATCGTCTTGTTGCAACCATACGTTAATCAAATTCAAAGCATACAGTTGTGGCATTACAGAGTTTTCACTCACATCACGATATCACTCGCCACTGACAATTACCGTGACTCTATTTTCAGTTTCATAGCAGTAACGGCCAATGATTCCTACTGACCAAATGGCATACCACACTGTCACTTTTAACGGATGTAAAGGTGGCTGATGAATAATTTAAGGGTGACCCATTTCCCAAAAATGGCTATTCTGTGTATTTGCATGTTTATACAAATGAAAATGTGCTTCATACTCATTATGGATTTTTTATGAAAATCGGGGCTGTCATGGGCGAACTGTTTTAACAATTAAAACATGTTGGCCAGCTGAATGTTTTTGCGTAATAAATTTGCCACGTCTCTACTCCGCGTGAGTCAAATATGAACAGTCAAGACTAATTTCTACAGCAATGGTGGTAGAACAAAGTAGTATACCTTCCCGGTCGACACCCTGTATATTTTATATTTAATCATTTATTCAAGCAACTATGGAATTTTAATGGAACAAAATTTCACATTTTTCAATTCAATTAAGTGCTGCGCGCAAAGCTCTGGCAGTGAATCTCGTTCTTAAAAAGGAAAAATTCTCCTTTTCATTTATAAATTTTGTCATGGCAAGCAAAAGCTCATCTCTTCTAACAACTCTCTGCAAAGTTATGCCAGCATTATTATGCAAGTAGAATAACGAAAATTCTATATATTTGCAGGCGTATACAAATCTCAGAGGGCTGCTCTATTTGATTTACTCCATTATGAATTTGTAATAATAATTTGTGATATCGAGTTATATCTTCTCATGGCTGTCATACATTGTGGTAGACCTACTTCTGGCCCATATCCAATATATGAATATAAATGTATACGAATTTAGTTTAAGACACGTCCTGCCTCTTCTTTGCCAAGATACCTTAAAAATATTAATATATCCTTTTGATCTGCATTGGCATTGGCAGTTTGCAGAGCAGCAGTTTGTGCAAAAAAACTGTACTTAAATAATTAGAAAAGTGGTATCTTTTAGTACCAGCAGAGGTCGCAGATCACTTTCTCACCGATAAAGAAAGCAAGTCAGGATATTTATATATCGGTTTTGTTCATACCATAGAAAGTTCCGAAAAAAATATATGATTTTTAATTAAATTGAATTGATTATTTTGTGTGTGTTTGTATTTGCCGTCAACGTTCAAAATATCCTATGAAGGCGGAGCTTATCGTCAGGGTACGGATAATACAAGAATATTATTATGGGAATTGTTTTTTATTTAATTATTTTAAATAGAACAAAATATTTCTTTAGTAATACTTTTTAAGCAGTAAAGTAAAAAGTTGTGAAATGGAACATATTTCTGTATCCTTCAGGATTTGGCGGTTCACTTTAGTTTGATTTAGTTTGAAAAGACCATATTTGTAATTTCCAAGGGAAAGCATGGTAAGGATCCCATGGTTATTGAAATTTATTTTTCGGCGTGTAGCTTATTAGCCCTTTACAGTCAGCGTGTTTTAGCTGAGTTACATTCAGTTATGTTTCATTTCAGAAATGCTTTATCGTCTACTGACATGCAGTGCAGGCCTCCTGTTGGTTGTAGTGTCCTGCTGAGGTTCTTGTTAGCTACCAGTTTACTATTTTGGTTAATCTACGTGACAGACATGGTTCAGAGTAATCAATTTTATTTTATTAAAAAGTGAACAAAATTGATATAGTAAATACACCTGCTTGCTTTCTTTACCAAGAAAGAGACTTCGGAGGCAAAAATAGAAAACATTCCTGAGTCGTTACGAAAAAATTAAAAATTAAATTATTGATGAGAGCTTAAGATTTGAATGGCGATTGGGAAGTTTGTCTCAGATTTCAGTATACAAAAGTTGAAAGAAGGCATTTTAAAAATAAATGACATTCATTAATATTAATTGGAACTTCAAGTACGGCCATGCATGGTATCATTTATTAAAAGTATGCAAAATACTCCAACAGTATCCAAGAATGTCAAAGCAAAACAAGAATGAATAGAGGGAATATATTTTAAAGAAAAATAAAGAAATATTCCTAACGAGCTAAAAGAAGCCGCAAATCAATTAAACTTTTACAACTATTTGTATTATTTGAAATTCAGAAAAATAATAAACCACAAAAAAATGTCTCTGGAACTTCATACAACTTAATTTTGACTTATGAATGCTTCCTTTTTATGGATGACCTATTTTATTGCTGACATGTACAGCTCGTGAAATGTAGAACAAAATTGAAGGTTCCCTTTCGTTTAATTTCTTAATGAATTTTTAAAAGAAAGATTTCCTAACTGTAGAAAAAAGCAGAAGAAATTTTTGGAAACATAAATTAAAGAAAACTTTAAATTGAAAATACACGAAAATCTCAAAAACTAATTTTTACCACAATATTAATTAGTGCAAATTAAATAACCGCTGACTAATATTTTGTGACTTGTAGTTTCAATGGCATTCCCCGTCTGGCAATCTAAAAGGTCAACGAACTTGAATCTGTAAAATCAAACTAGAGAAACTGATTTATACGAAATACGATTATATTTCAATCAAGAAATTGCTTTTAAAGTTTTAAAAAATGTGTAGGACCCTTAACCACGATCTGGCACATTTGCAGTTGACTGCAGGATATTATAACTGGATAATGATAATCCTCATATATATGCGAAGTAGCTACAAGCCCACTATGAGTGTGGAGTTAACATTTAACTTGTAACTGCCATTTGACTTCAGGGTTACTAAACTAAAAAAAAAATAAAAATAATTTTTGCAAGTGCAAAAAAGGACAAGAACTGATGGTTTATGTATATTTTGTTCTCTCATATATTGAACACTTTTCATCTTGCCAAAGGAAACTCGTTCTACTTTGCTCATTATTTTATAGTTTTTACACGTTTAGTATTGAGGTGTTCAGTTGATTTACATACAAAAAGGGAAAAATACTTAAAGGAGGATCGCGTACTTGCCAAAAAACATTAGAAAGTTCTCCTTAAGTTTCAATATTGGACTATTTTAGTTAAACGTGCACGTGCCATGACTAAAAAGGAAATGGTAGTAAAAATTTATTACAAATATACTTAAAAATTTAAAACAAGTACGTCTAAGTGTAACGTAATGGAGAAATAATTAATTATTTTTTAAATGATGTAAAATAAGGTTTTGACCTTGTGAGTACTGAATAGAAGATTTTCCAAAAATTAGGTTTTTAAAAAAAAAAGCTTTTAATAAATTGCCAAGAAATTAAAATTTTTCTTTTGTAATATTTTTAATCACACAACATGCAAAGCAGGAATCGAAGCAGCCACTTCCGGTTTAGGAAAAACCAATACAATTTCGTTTCCTCTGAGAAGAAGTCTTTCTGTGGTTCCTGTCTCAAATGTTTCAATACAAAAACTAAAAACTTGAAATTCAAATGGCTTCCCTTATATATGTTTAAATCAGAGACTAGATATATATTCTTTAATGTAAATACAAACTTTTAGTATTTTTATTATTTCCTTTCAAATGTTTCGTACATTTTGAGAGTAATACAATATGGCAGACAATTAAAACGACATTGATACCAGACGTTAAGTTAATGTGCATTAAAATGGTTACGGCAACCAAATATATATCTATCGGTAAGTTTTGCTACTTACAAATCGTTACAAGTTAGTGAATCGCACAGTAGAACATTGAGGCAAAAGAGTGAGGAAAATGTACGTTGTACTGTAACTCTTCACTTTCCTTCCTGCACACAAGTTCGTGCTGGTTTGTGTATGTCTTGCCATACTTGATTCAATCTCTTTAGGTAGAACTGCTAATGATTTATTATCGCTGCAGGCAGGAAAGTGAAATCTCTCTGATTGAAGAGAATATGAAATTGTAAAAGGAAGTGAAAAAAATATTTTTGCTAAAATTTCATAATTTTATATAAATCAATGTTTTATAAAATTATTGAGTTTTTTTTATTTATTTTTATACAAATAAAATACAAATTAAGTATAAATATATACTTTAAAGGAGGTGTTTTTACATCACATTCCTGTATATGTAGTTCCCGCATGACTTTCAACTATATTGCTTAAACCTTTAAGTAATCTTAAGTATTTTAATTTAATTTAATATAATTTAAATTTTAATTTAAAGTGGCTTTTTCAGAGATTCACAAATAATGTATTTCTGATACCCATTCAAGAGCAGATGGTTAATTCTTATTGAGTTGGCTTTGACATTTCACTATAGATGGAGAAATTAATACTCATAATGAAGTTGCATTGAAAATATTCTCAATTTTGGAATTCATCAATTTTTATTGCAACGAGTTTCAAATAAGAAAAATTGTCACATTTTGATTGCGGCCATTCGGCCAGCTTCTTCCGAAAAGTTATCATTTGGTGCATTGTAAAAGGAGAATTTTGTCACTGGTACATATTACTCTCAGAGTGCGCTTCTGATTTTCCTAAAGCAACTTTTGATGAGAGGCATAGTTTCAATTGAATACCCTAATTGTTTTCTCATAACAATGTTTTCTTGCTTTATTTATTTTTACTTTGTTTTAATTTTATCAATTAGCATTTTAAATTATTAAATTGTTTTTAACTGGCGTACTTACTGCTGTACGGGAATAGAATGATGAGAATATGCAACTTTGGCATATTCTTACACAAGAGTTCAGCTTAGAGTGGACTGAAATAGTTATTGGCCATTGGAAAATACTTATTTGGAAAAAGCTTGGCATTCACAACACAGTCAACACCACAACAATTCCTATTAATTAGCCGATCGTACTCGCACTATTCGCGCACAACGGATATAGTGCCCGAGACAATTGATTTGTTAAAGAAATTTTTGTTTGAGAGAATAATTACAATTAATTGAGCCAATCATTTTCTTTGTCTATGCCGACAATCCAGAGGTAATTGAATACCTGCGAATCAAGATCAAGAGAATGATAAGTATATAAAAAATGGTTTGCAGTATTGCGCCTTGTATACGCCTTCCGCGGAGCCCGTATGTCAAAAATCGTATTCACGTATTCTTATTTCTATCTCATAAAGCCATTTCTACTGATATTAAAATTATAATTTATTTTTTTATTAATTTTTAAAATAGTCACTTTAAAAAAAATCCTTTTTTTAATATAAAAATAAGTTGTTTTTAGTTTAGAATAGAAAAATGCCAAGTGGTAAAACTGTTATCCTTGTTCACAAGTATTGAGGTATTTAATATCTTATTTATATTAATAATTTATATAAATACATATTTTGGTAGCAAACGTTTACACACACATGCACACTTCTGTAAATGCACTAAATAGTTGAATGAAAAATTTATACAGAATTTCATTGGATCCAACCAATCGGGGAAAGAGTTTGAACTATTTTCGATTTATATTATTGGTTCAAAGGACTGCTACAGATAAATTTTTTCAAAGCAATTAAAAAACCAGGAATGTGCACAATAGTTTTAATAAAAAAGTATAAAAATGTAAAAATAAATTGTTTGTTAGCTGAAAAAATAAATAAAAACGATGCATTTCATTTATTTATGTATTATTAAGTACAGAAAACAATTTATTCAAACCAACATTTACTAAATAAATAAAAAATTTAAATAAAATGAAACTAAAACATTCCCATTGGTATATTCGAGCTTTATTGATTGTAATTTACAATAATATTCCCACTACAATTTGTAATACGTTCATATCTCCTGTTACATAAAAATATACTTCGACTACTTTTGCAAATATACACACGAGTACACATAAGAATAACACTGTGTGAATGTTAGGATTTTTCTATTGCATCTAAACAGAAGTTTAAATGAATGGATACTTTTTAAGTATATACAAAGATAAATTAATTTTTGGTAAATGTTTTCGGAGTTGCTGCTTTTTGTGACTAAAATGGTTTTAAAGCAATAAATATTCATTACATTATATCTTCACAAAAATTAATTTTTAAAAATCCTTTTAATATTATAAATATTACAATACATGTGTATAAAGGTAAAGGTTTGTAGCGAATTAGATAAACAAGTAAAATTGTTATATTCGGCAGTGTCGTATCTTATATGCCCTGCTCCATAAATATGTATGAATGTTTCGTCAAAGGAAAGGGACCAAAAGAAGAATTGAAATTTTTAATATCTCATATTGTAATGCGAACATATTGCAGAGATCAATAGATCCATAAACGCCATATTTTTCCACGGAAAGAAAAATACGAATTTTAAAATTTTTGAATTTACATAAAATTTAAGGTCGATTTGCACCCCTACAAAAACACAGCCGCCAGACAAACAGACGCACAAAACTCAATCAAACCGTTTCTTATAAGGATTCATATAATATGAGTATATCCTTTATGGGGCAGCAAAACGAATAGAAATTTCTTCCTCTGTGTCAAAACTATGAATACCCTTCCATTATCTTTGGAAAAGGAAAAAAATTAAAAAAATCATTTTTATGTTCAGTGCTATAACGAACCACCACATAGAATTCTTAATCCTTTTCAGCAGCCTCTAATTTTCCGAAAACAGGATATGTGCTACTTGCCACACAAAATTTATTAATTTATTATTTATTACTTCTAATAAAATGGTTGTGACATTTTCATCACAAAATAGGATGAGGATCGAAGGCCTTCAGTTCTAGCGCGACAACAGCAAAGGATGAGTATTTTAGTCTTCTCTACAACATGCATTGCATGCGTGGAGGCTATATTTTTTCAAATATTATTGAAACCTTTTTGATTATTTCAGAGGCCAGTAATTCCATCTCCAAGTAGCTTCCATTACATTGCAATCCCAAGTCTATCTAATTCAAATACTGCTCCTGCCATCAATATAAATTTTTTTGAGCCACATATTCCGTGTTACATTGTAGATCTGTTAAGTTTCTGTTCTCAACTGCCCTCATGGTATAGAAATATATCCACTGCCCCGCTACTGGTCTCAATTTTGAAAAGATGTATATGCAATGTCACTCATATTCCCAAATTTATCTTAGTTTCAAATTTCATGGACGGCAATTGCATATTTGAAAGTCGTGTGGGGAGGGTGAACAACACACCTCCTGTGCGACTCCCTACGTTAATAAACATTAACAGACTTTAACCTCTTTAGGAGGAGTTTCTGTATACGACACTTTCAATATTCCTTCAGTGTTTTTGATTCCTTTTCCTTTCCTAATAATGGCTTCATCGGGTATTAATTTATATTATTAAGTCAAGCATAAATATTTCATATTTGAAGAAATACTATCTACAATCCCATTTTTGTAACTAAATAAATATTTGTAAAGAACATTAAAAATCGTTAACTTTTTACGGCATAATTTATTCATTGTGCACGACAACCGCTCATTAAATTACAGTGAAGTCAATTTTTAATATTCTAATCGTTCTATATTTTCCAGTCCTCTCCATATGGTTCTCGATTTCAATGCAATATCGATTGCTTTTAACTCAGCGAGTTGTTACACTTTAGTTGGATTTTTCTACCATAATTCTTTTTTTTAACTAACTTAACATGCTAAGCCGTTAGCTTGTCCACAGGAAAACACCAGGGGTCTGGCAGGAATCGAACCCGAGACCTACGGTTTAGTAGGCTGTGCGTTAACTCAAAATAAACAATCGAAATAAATTTTTGAAAATAGTTATTTAAGCTAATTCAATAAATATAAGTTAATAAAAATAAATGGAAGTTTCAAACAATCTTTTAATCAGTTGGTGGAGGCGTGAACATATCTTTCATTATTTACTGAAATATTTCTTTTTCTAATTAAATTTTTTTAAACTTTTTTATTTTGTGGATTATCTTTGATTTATTGGAAATTAAATTATAATCGCTTATCAGTAAATATATTTTAGCATTCACATTTCTTATGAAAAGTGGTTTAACAATTTCTCTTAAAAAAGTCTTGTTTATATTTTTAATTTAATAAATTTTTTTTTTGTTAAATTTAATAATATTAAATTTAATTTATTGCCTTTGGCATACATCCTCTAAAGTCAAGTGGTGCAAAATAGATACGGCCGCTGTAAATGGGTTAAATGAGTTTATTAAGCTGTTTAATTTACGCGCCATACGTTTTATTTATTCATGCGTTTTTGCCCAGATAATTTCAAGCTTTTCACAATTTCTCACATTTTCAACTGCCAAAGTTCTCTCCCCTCCCCCTTTTTTAAAATGCACAAGTTTGCTTTTGTATTCCCTCGTGATGTGTTTTATTTTTTGTAACTTTTTGCTTGACCATAAATGATGTTGATGTAAAAGATTTTTGGGTCATATCTCAGTGAAGCATAAAATTTGCTTGTTAACACTGAAGGGACTATTAACTGTTTATATAAATACAAAAAAGAAAAAAATTATATATACGAGTATGTTTAAATTAACCAAAAAGCGATATGACAAATAAAATAAAAAAAATTGTTTTTGGCGGCAACAAAATTTCATATTGAGAGGTTTCGCATTGACGAAATAGTCAGTGAAACTATTACAATTTTAGACCGAGCTGTTTCGATATAAAATATCGGTTGTAAGTGTTGTTCACATGTACTATTTTGTACAGTCTTTCATTCCTAGTTATAAGGATAATAGAACCAAAGGAAAAATATATATATAATTGATTTTAATTTTCGTTGAATAGCGGTAGCACTTCTTGCTGCTTTTAAAACTTTTGAACAATATTTTCAAGCAAATGGTTTGCCTTATAGTAAAAAATGTTTAATACAGACTAAAGTAAAAGTACTTGCAAACTATTTTCCCATACAGTTATCCTTACAAAAGTTTAAGTTTTTGCCGTTTCATTTAAAATTTTATTTACTGCCATACTGCAGTGTGGCGCCCATAAAAAGTTGTGAAATAAATTAAAAACGAATGCATATAACAATGCCATCAAGTTTCATTAACATCTGAAATGGAAAAGCTATAAGAATTAAACTATAAATTAAGGTATTTTTGAGAAGGAAAAAAGTCCTGACAACAGTGATGTGCATCTGGTTAATGAAGAGGAGGCTGCAACAGATAAAATTAAAATATCAAATTTAACTGGATTTCTTTTTTTAAGGAGATAAAGTAGGTGTTGCAAAATTTAATTTTTTTGTTACGTATCATTGTGTTTTTATTTCGTCGGTGAGGAAGGGTAAAAAATCCCTTCGGACTTTCCAGGGGTTACATTTGTTAATAACTGCTCTTTCCTACGTAAACTTCATCCCCTAACTGCTTTCTATACTAAAATCTTTTTGATTGTTTCAGAGACCAGTAATTCCATTCCAAGATGGATTGATATTGATATACAGGAAACTACTTCGCCCCCGCCGATTGGGTCCAACATTTTAGTAGCGTATCGTCGGTTGGCTAGATCTAAATGTTATAGGTCTAGTAATCTACAGATTTATTAGTGAAAATACCATATCACTGTGTGAGAGTCACTTGTGTGAAAGCAAAATTAATGAAATTTATTCAAGACAAATTTGTAAACAAGTTTTTGAACTACTCCAACTTAAGCACAAAGATTTTCGTCCTTAACTTGTTGGCAATAATTCTAACTTAAAAGACTGTTTTCACGGCCAAACTGATAATATTTTTCTCTGCAAAAAGTTTAATTGGTAATCGATATTAACAAACCTGAAACAGTGAGAGTTACTAAGACATCTTAAAAGAATTCTTTAGAATAAGATATCGTATCGACGACATAAAAGAGTGGTTCCACATAATTTAGTAATAATTTTTAATCCTCTTAAATTACTAAATTATTACTTGACTATTTTGTCCGAGAATTTTTATAGTACTTTTTACTTTATGTTTAAGTTAGTTTTGAAGCACAAAACATAAAACAGTCAATGGTTGGTATTTCGAGCGGTTGAATTGGAATAATTAAAAGTAATTTAACCATGAGAGATTGATAAGGAAACAGCATAAACAAAAAATTCAGTTTAAATAAAATTCTCTCAAAAATCCTTTTCAAAAGTTTCTTTTATGAACTGAATTTGTTCATTATTGAAAATTCACCAGAGCATATAATAATACATGAAAATCCTTTTATTTACTTAAAAAACATTTCACTTTATTTCTTGGTTATCGAGTCAATTTAAATTCCTGTCAAACACACAAGACCACACCTTTGTTTAACAATCAGTTTTCACTTAAGAATAACATTTTCTATTGATTTTCGTTTCATTAAGATATTTCGATTCAAACCATCTGCTCCTGCTCAGCAAGGAGGATGTGTGTGTGTGTGTATGTGTGTATTTCAATACTTTCTCTGGCCAGCCATATTTATTTTAATAAGAGTTGCAGCAAATGTCGCACGTGTCAATGTATGTAAAGGTAAAGTATGTAGATGAGTTGGTTGTAGAAATATAATAATTAATTAAAAATTCAGCTGAAATTATTGATAGAAATAATATATAGGGTATCCGGCCGCGAAGGTATAATACTTTGTTTTGCCGCCATTTCGATAAATATTACTCTTGACAGTTCATATTTGGCAGGTGTAAAGTAGAGTCGTGGCAAATTTATAATGCAAAATATATTCGGAAAGCCAACGTGTTTTAATGGTTAAAACAGTTCGCCCAAGACAATCACGTTTTTCATGAAAATCTCTAATGAGTGACGAGAAACATTTTCATTTAAATAGATTTGTCAATAAACAAAATAGTCGGTTCTGGAGAATAGAAATCTCTCAAATCATTCATCAGCCACGTTTGCATCCGTTGACAGTGAAAGTGAAAGTATAGTGCGCGATTTGGTCGGGACCTTCACAAGCAGGATTCCAATAAAAGTATTGCGAGAACTCTTTCCACAACAAGTTATTTAAAAATATGGGGCTGTTAATTGGCTTCGCTTGATTTTGATTGCTCCGGATTACTTTTTGTAGGGATATCTGAAAAGAAGCAAACCAGAAACGATTGAGCAACAAAATATTCGTGATGAAATTAATAAAACAGCGTGAGAAATATGTGAGAATGTAATGAAAAATTTTGTCAAAAGAGGTCGTATGTGTGAGGCTAATAGAGAGGGGCATTCATCTGATACTGCATTCCATACACAATTGCCGCCATTAAATAAAACATATATCAATTTAAGATATATTATCTCTTATTAAATCAAAAATTATAAACAGAGTAGTATAGCTTCCCTGCGGACACCCTGTATGGAAATGTTACAGTAATTAAAAATTATATTTATAACTTATTTTATATATAGACACTTGCTTTCAAAATAATTCAGAACTATCACTCAATATTAATACAACCAATTCTTTAATTAATATTTAATATTTGATTTAATAATTTAATATTTATTTAATTTATTGATTTATTTTAGTAAGTTAAGATACGTTTTAAATACAAATATTTAAAAAGATATAATACACTTATGCAAGCGATTTTTACAATCCTCGAAACACTTCCTGTTTCGTAATTCTTTGATATTACTTTCAGTTTTTTCGCCATTTCTTTATTTACTGTTGGCTTTCCAACTCAAATAAAAACGAAAGAGGTTTTATTTTTGCCTTTGCGTTTATTAAAATTTGGATTATAGTTTTTAAACAAATCCGTCTTTTAGTATCTCCTGCATTTTATAATTAGTTGCTTTGGTTAGTGAGTACGAGAAGGATTCGCTGTTGTTAATTGAAACTGCAATTCAATTCCTCACTTTTTACTTCCACATTAATTCGTATTTGATTTTGACATGAAACCGTCAATTTAAAACGAATTAAATTAAAATGAATTTTCCTATTTATTTTTTTAAAGCATTATTAAATGTAAAATTGAAATAAAACTTCCACTAGTATTGGTTTAGTAGATCTTAATCGAATGTCCGGCCATGCTGCTTTTTATTTTTGAGGGAAGAACTTAATGCTTAAAAAAATACAAATTATTCCAGCTTTATTTTCAATAAGCGGATTGTAATTTATCCACTACAATTATTATGTTGCTTTATTACTTTTGTATAAATAAATACCTTTGAGTTAAAGGAATAAAAAATGCCTTTTAGTTTCATTCATGCCGATGCTAAATGTGAATTTTTATTGCATATAATCGTGTAAATCATTTTAATTAAGTAAGTAAAGGAAAGTTTGTTTTAGAGATGAAATAATTTATTGAAAATGACAAACAAACAATTTCAAAAGTTATTACATTTTCTTCAACAAGATTATTAGCAAATGAACTGAAATCAAATGTAAAGCATATTTTAAGGCGCACGTTGTATACAAGTTCTTCATGGTATGCTAAATCAATACATGAATGATGCGTACGACTATAAATATTTCCTTTAGTTAATGTATAATGCGAATGTTATTCTTTTCAAAATATAATTCTTATAATTCAAATCATAATATAAAAACAAATTTTTTTTTAATTTTTTAAATTTCAGTTAAGATATTTTCGCTTTATAGCAAATGCTGATCACAAATTTATACTTAAAAATTGTGTTGAATTGTGAGACCTTATTTTGTTCTTATTTATTTCAAATAGAATTTCTTGACATCATTTTTGTGTTGTACATTAAAAACTGAAAGAAATATAGATTTTGATTCATGATTAATAATTTAAATTTATTGCCACACTCTTAGTATTAGCTTTGTTACGTTTAAGTTGAATAAATCTCTAGGTATGATAATCTTTGTATGATTTCAATAGAAGGAATTTACTACGGATTAAGCAAAAACATGGTAAAACAAGAGGGCAGAAGCAAACAATGAATAATTTGGCTGCCTTGTTTTCATTTATTCAAAACTGTATCGACATTAAACAATAACGACGAATGAACAAGATTGCTACAATGAGCGCAGTGATTACCAATGAGGACTGGAATATCTGCATTTTGAAATACAGCAAAAGTTAAATCTACAATGAATACCGTAGATTTTACGAGAAATGTTCACTTCAAACCATTTATGGAATTGTTGTTTGATAAGTCAGGGTTCATAAGCTGTTGTTATGAGTGCTTATAAACCGCAACTACGGAAAGAAAATAAATGCCATGAAAACTCTTTATTTCCTCTTTGAGTTCAGCTGACTTTAAAAATTCATCAATACAAAGTTTATATATGGAGTTTTCATCATGTGCAAACATGAAATACAAGCAGCATCAACATAAAAACTGCTAGTCTTATTACTCTCATGCAGCCTAATTTATAATTCCTGGCTACTGGAGTAGCTTGTAGAATTTAATAAAAAGTTAAGGTTCAAAATTATAATTAGCTGAAATATCCATTACTCTTTTGGGATTTTTTGACCGCATTTAGTCGAATAAGACCTCATTTAGTACCAATAAGTCTGTAGATTGGATTACATTAGTAATGAATTTAATAGCAACTCCTGCGTCTAATTATTTAAATGATATATAAATTACCAAGTTTGTAAGGGAAGGTAATCGAAAAGAAATTTATTAGCTTATTATGATAAAAACTATAATTATTAAAATAAATTCTTCTTGGGAATTATTTTATGAAACCGATTTTTTTAACGATACTTGTAAATTGATGTTATTTTAATAAGTATAGGAGTGTTTTTTACAAAACATGAGATGGTACGGCCTAACTTTTTATATAAAAGGAACAATGAAAACAATTTATGAATATAAAAGATGATACAGACAACTTAAGCGACATTTACAGTACAGTAATTAGACAGTGAAAAATATTTGGAATTCACAAGTAAAATAAGATTAGTAATTATCATTAAGATTTTATAATAATACATATTATACTTCCTTTTTTTGTAATTTAAGAAATTAGACAAATTCCCGCAAGAAGTGAACAAATATTCACGAAACGTCGGTATAAAATATGTGATAAAAAAATTGTTTTTATTGTTTTGTAAAAAACAAAAAGCGAGTAGTAATAAAGTTATTTTAATTATTTATTTCTGCGCTTGCAACAAGTATTTAAAAAAAGCCATTTTAATGATTTAGAAACTTTATTCATTTCAATACCTTCTTATGTTGTAATAATAATTATAATTTTGGTAAAATTATATATGTAATATAATATAATATAAATTATGTACTATAATTTTGGAAAAATTATTTTAGTGAAAAAAATTACACTAAAATTACACTAAAAAATACAAAGAAAAAAAGAAATTTATATATTTCTATTCGATCTTGCTAAATATTTCAAAGATAAAAATATTGTTTATAGTTTAAGTATTTATTTAAGAATTATCATTTTAGTTATGAATATTTACTTGATTGTTTTACAAAACTTTAAGAAACACAAAGTCATTATTTTTATTTGTTAAAAAAAAAATATAAGCAGCATACTGGTGCAGATTAGGAACGGTCTTGCATTACCTTCTCTGTCATTTTCCATTCGTTATAAAATATAGTCTTCCCCGACACTAATTCACAAAGCATACTTGAATATCACAGTAGATATTCCCCAATTTATATTTTCTTAACATAATAATATTGTCTTACTTTAGCAGTAGTTGTATTGGGCAATTTGCCGGATTATACTAAAATTACTAATATACAGAGAAGCAAACTTCCTACGAAAGTAAAAACTAAAAATATAATAACTTATAAGATGTAGCGCATCTGAAAAAACTAATAAAAAGATTAATTATATCTTTAACTCAAGCCTTTCCTTAAAATCTTATTGACGTTATATTAACTCGGCTAATTTATATGTGTGTATTGTATTATCAGTTTAAGCATGACTGCGTGCAACAATTTTTTAAAAAATATTGTTGTCAAATAAACAACAGACTTAAGTACAAATGAAATGACAAATTTATTCATCCAAATTAAATGAATTAATTAAATTAGCATTTTGTTCGTTTAAAAGAAGTTGTCATAAGAACCTTTTTCAAAATCTTTTAACTTCTGTGTTTAGAGATTGTTTTGAGTGGTACACGGTGCGTATGATAAATATTTTGTATACTCACGGAATTAAATATCACTCATACGCTCCCAGTACAACTGCCAGGCATGCATTTACTTGCACAAATTATATTTAAATTATTAATGTAGTGTTTCTACGGGCCAGATGAATGTTTTTAATAGAAAATTATGACGAAGTTTTTTTTTAAAATTTTACACTCAACATGCTCGTCTGTGCTGTAGAAACAACACTTAAATGTTTACTAACAAATTCAAATTCACAACATACTCACAATTAGTCTCATACTTTAAAAACTCGTATTTGAGCTGTTTCCCTCTTCCCCACTAGTTATATCAGCATACAATTTGGAAAAAAATCTGGTAAATAAATAAACTAAAATACTTCTGTAAACTTTCGATTTCACTGGCATATTTTTACTTTTTTCGTCGTTTTTATTTTTATGCCGTTCTTTATTACTTATAATTAAGACGCTTTTTTATTTACAGGTCCTTTTGAAGAGTTCCATTGTCTAGTTTATTCAATTTGTAGCGCAATTTTAATATAAATTTAAAAATTTTTGAATTGTATGCATATATGATAAATCGAAAAACATTTAAATAGCATATTAACATTTTTAACACTAGTACGTACACAGCAACTTTTGTAGAATAGAGTACTTTATCAAGCTGATAATTCAGATTTGTTGTACAATCTCTCTTACTTACGTCCTCATAGTTTAACATCTAAAAGCTCTTTATCGCCGCGTTTACAAGATGAAGACTATAACTTGTATCGGGCCATGTAATAATAAATTATTCATAATTGAAACGGTGATGCATATGGGACTAATAAGTTCTGATGATTAAGACGAATTTTATACCAAAAATTTAAGTTTTTCTAGTGTTGAACTGTTTCTGAAAAAGGATATTATTTAGTGAAAACCTGAAGCAGGCCCATATATCTTAATACTATGGTCCTTGAATCACCATTATTGTGAAATTCTCACACGCACATTTTGCCTTACATACACATCTCTTACCTGCTCTCAGATATTATAGTCAGTTGAAGAAATGCAAGCTCTCCTTTGAAACGCCTTGCAATTTATTAACTTAAAGATTTTTAATTTAATATTTATGCTAAATCTCTTTTAAGTAAAACAAAGTCGTTTGTCATTTTTGGAGCGTATCTACAGTTTGAACATTCAATTAAACTAAAATATATAATCATTAAAGATCTTATCAAAGAAAAAATTTTTTCTCTTCGTTTTAGAGGCAATGGCGCGTTTCTTCTGCACATGGAAGAAATATCAAAAAAATAAATTAAACGTCTTTTAAAGAAGAAATACATTGAATCTCAATAGTGGGAAAACAACATGCAAATAAAGTACTGCCACCATCCTCTTGCGAAAACCGAAGTATTTTATAATACATAAATATAAAGTATTGCAAAAATTTGTTTTTGCTCTTTTGTTTCCGCTAAAAAGAAAACTTTTAGAATTAAATCGTAAAAGGAAATAAAAAAGTCTTTAAGAAAACAACAGGAGTTCTGATTAAAAAATATAAAGCAAATGTTACTCAAAAAAGATTAGGTTAACTGCAAATTGGAAAGTTGAAAGAATATAATTTAAAATAATTTTTTTTTTTTTGCTTCATGATGGTTAAATAAACAAATAAAAGAATATTCAGAAGTTGGTCGGTTACAAAATTTATATAAAGCTGAGACAAACGCATGTTTTCAAACTGCCGGATTTTGATAAGAATTTTGTTTTCCGAAAATGGTGATACTTTTCATATTTCAGAGCAGAGCCTTTGATGTGGTTGTAAGTTTTATAACATGAAGTATAACAAAATCGCTTAGAAAAGAGTTCTTCCTTTGAAATTTGTTCCCTTTTATAAGCTGGAGATTAAAATTTTAATCAAAAAATAATATACGGTATTTAGTGAAGGCGGATACTATACCTACGGGGGATTTATATCCGGTAGCTAAAGGAATGCTTTAATGAAACTGAAAAGAAATTTTTTTTTTTTTATTCTTAACGATTTTTGTTTTAATTACAAATTAAATTGACCTTGTCCGGTCAAATTGTAATGAGTAGGATCGGAAATATCATGTTCTGAGTCGGTTTTTTCCAATTTTTTCTCTCAGAGGAATGGATTGCTTACTAGAACTTTTTCTTAGGAACACTGATAATGAATCCATCTACTTGGTTCATAAATATCATGATTTTAATTATAATGATTTCATAAAGGCAATGAAATAAAAAAGAATGTAGGCAAAAACTGATACTATTTCGTAGCCACTTCCCTCAGACAAAAAGATATTGTACTTCTAACTAAAACAAAAGTTTATACGGCACTAAATAATAGTTTCCTTTTATTTCTAGGAAGAGTGGGAAGAAAAGTGGAAAGTTTTACATTTTAATCTACTTGTATACGTAGCATAATTTCCAATCAACAGTAAAATAATCCACTGGAAGGGAATCTACGGAATCGGGTTCGAGACATACTTTTTAGTTCGATTTTGTTAAAATTTTACATATTGCAAATTGATCAATTTTAAATATGTGATACAGACTCCGGCATAAAGGAGTTGTAAGACATACTTAATTGTGCCTTTAAAACAAACTGCAAAAATGAGAAATAAACTCGTTGATTGTATGTAAATGTTGTACTCAGTATTCATGGAATACATAATTATCAGTACCCGAAACGGCGTTTTATTCTCGCAGTACTAATCAGATATTCAGATATTTGTGTATTATTCTTATTACTGTATTATTCTTGAAACTCGAACTCGTACTTCGGGAAACCCCAGTAATAAATGCACAATAAACTACAAAGCAGGCAGGCGGCAAGTCATAATTCAACTCTTCAAATTTACTTTTTCGCAATTCCTCATGATGTGCTACAGAAAATATTCTTCAAATAAAAAAATACATAAGAAAAATTAAGAGATTTTAATTTTTATCTCTATCCCAATGAAAGGGCCATCTAATATAAATATATTTTACAATAGGGCAGTTGCTGGGGATTTGAATTGGGCCAATATATAATTCTGTACAAACTCTCCAAGTTTCTTTTTTCATAGTTCAACTTTTATCCGTGTGTAAATACATATTTACAGCACCTCTAACCAAATTTCGACTAGAACTTTTCTACGGAAGCAAAATATTTCGCGTTTCATCTATCCATTCATGTTGAATAGTTTTATCCATAAACTATTTATACTTCTGACTGCTGTGAATACTAAAAGTATTATTCTCCACTTGAATCCATATCTCTCAAACGTTAACACAAAATCAAAATAATATTAAAAAAATTAAACAGTTCTAGATTTGAAATATTTTAAAGATTTAAAGAAAATAATCTATATAGGCGGCAACAGAAAAGAATTTAAGGAATTTCAATGCTTTCACTCCAACTGAAACACGCATGCCACCTTTCAAGCCAGTCTGCAAAAATATACAGCTTAGAAATATTTTTGCAAATATTGTTTGCAAAAAGAGGAACCAAACAATCTACTTATTAAGAATTTTGGTTGCCATTTCCGCTACAGCTGAAACCAAAAGAGCTTTACTGCGTTGACAACAGAAATATGTTCATTTATAAATATTAATTCAACGGAATGACGATAAATAACCGATGAAACCAGAGAGTAAAATCATCTACTTGGAAATCATAAAAAAATTCCTTTTGTTATCAGAAATTGTGAATAACAAAACGAACTGACAAACTCTCCTTATGACTAAAATCAGCATGATGTCCACTGCACACACACATTGTTTTCAAGCAGTGATAACTGCAAAGTCCTTAATATCGTAATTGCAAAATTCCCATCATAGTTAATGATCCCTAATTTAAAGCAGTTGATGGTGTTATTGAAACAGATTATGACATTTAAATGAAAAGATCAAGCGGCAAACCCCTTTTATATACCGACACTTCATTGGGGTTAATAAAACTATTTATTGTGCCGTCTAAACACACACATAATAAATGTCAGCAGAGTGTCAAACTGCTATTGATCCAAATTAAGAATTTTTTTGTGCAAATATATAAGAAATATATATTATAAAATATTAGGAGGAGGTAATATAAACACAAAATCAGCATTAAAAAATATATAAATGCGCTTTTTTAGAGAAATGATGCTAAAAATCGCTAATAGCACTAAAAAGCACTAATTTGAAAATCTTATATATATCTGCTAGTATTAAGGTAAACCAAAAATATTCATTTTGTGTAAGATTGAAAACAGCGTTTTTTTTAAGGCAGCTGCAGGCTCTAAATAAGCCTATTTATATATTTTTAACGCTGAATTTGCGTTTGTATTACCTTTTCGCATTTGTACGATATTTTATAAAATATATATCATGTATATCTGACAGTAATATGCCAAAACAAAAATAATCATCTTGTGTAAGGTAGTTTTCTGATTCAAATTAGCGTTCTTTTTCCGATGGCAGCTGCATTCTCTAAACAAGCTGTTTATATATTTTATGCTGAACTTATGTTTATATTACCTTATATATAGGTTATATATATTATATACCATATATATATTACCTCTATATATAGGAGGTCCGCCGGGAATGTGGTTTGATTATAATTTTTGATTAAATGAAAGATAATGGATCTTATCGCAGTAATCGATGATGGATTTCGTTAAAATGTTTTAGCGATTAAAACACTGGGGTGCAGCGATTATCAATCAATAATAAATTTGACACGTCTCTATTCTTCACTGCCAAATACGAAATGGAGGAAATAGCGGTCACCGTGCAGTTTAAAAGTATGAGTACGTCATCAACATAAAATGGGATCTCATCCTTCTCCTTCAAGGCGTTCAATAATCGAACTAAGCAGAAAAATTGAGCTTTATTCGCCAAGTCTATCTTTATATTTCAATCTACATTAATTCATCTGTAAATAAGATAAAAGGTCTCTTGCTAATTTTAGAGTACGCATCTCGGCGCTCAACCTTTATTTATTTGGCCAAAGTTTACTGAGCAGAACTTGTCAGCTCAACGGCTCAATTTTATTGTTCTTTACATTGTTACTTACTTCTGCTTATAAATAATTTATGAAAATATAATTAGTTGTCTAGAGTTGAGTGACTTCCTAAAGTCTATCAAAAATAACTTGGGTAGCCAAATTTTAGTTTTCATGGTCATGAGAAAATATTGGATAACAAAATTCCAAACAGACAATCATAAACAATTTGGAATGTTTATGTAGGTATGTGGTATTAATGTGGAGCACCAAAGCATAACAACAATTGTCCAGCACATAAATTGTGTCGTGCATTTTCAAGTGCATATTTAGGGATTCAAATGACCGTCACATGTGTGTGTGAATGAAATTAATGTATTCCACATGTATTCAATGCAGGCAACTATGACTGTTGTGTTGTGCTATTTAGTGCAAGTCATACAGACTGCTGGTATCACACTACACATCGAATATTCATAAATTATTGGTAGAAATAGTTAATTAAATTTTTATTTCAATATAATATTTAATAATTAATTAATATAATAATGTAATAATTAATGTTTTAGCCAAAGAAAGTTCTTTGATTATTGAGTCAAAATAATAATTCATATTAATTGGACGCCGTTTTTGTGTTTAACTTCAAGTTATTCTTCTAATTATTTATAATGAATACTTCGTCAATATTACAAAATAAATTTATAAAATGTAACACCTAAAATTTAAGGTTTTAATTAATTAAAATTAATTAATTAAAATTGTAACAGGGATTATTTTAAATTATTATTATTCTGTACAAAATTTTTTTATTACTTTGTTATTGATTATCTTAATTCAAAGTCACGCAAAATATTTTGCACCGTAACAGGATTCATCAGTTACATTTTTTCCACCTCAAACATTAATGGTTATTGCATCTTACAGCGTTTTGTTTATTAACAGCATCCAGTGGGCCCATGCATAACCCATGTTTCATCATGATTTGTACTTGACGACAAGTATAACTCAATAAATAAACTTACCAATTATCTTATAATTATTTTGAATACTCACTTTATTTCATTTCTTTATGGCCTGATGAAAACTTCACCAAGAGTTGCGGGTCACCCGCAAGAGTTACTACTTCTTGGTTAGCAAGCGCATGCTAAGCCAGTCTAAGTATTGGTAACCGCTACTTCTAATTTAATCCATAACTCTTGGAATCAGATTGTATTCACCACAGAGCATAAACAATTAAATTTCCCATATAAAGTATACATTATTTCGCCATTCCCTCTAATATCCTTTAAAAATAATATAAATAATAATTCTTAATAGTTTAGAAATAATTTCTAATTATTATTTTGGTTTCTTGGCTAGCCATGTTTCAGTTACCTATGGATTTAGATACCACTCTCTGGCCCGTGTAATTGATTTGCTTCTTGTATGGAGAGAAATGTATTCGGGCTCTAGGCATTCATCCCGTGTTCCTATTCTCCAATGAAATAATAACAACTCCACCAACTTGCGATGAGCATTATCGGTACTCAAGTTCTCCTTGTCTTCTTAAAACAAAACCGTATCATGTTTAATAATGATTGATTTATTCGACACCCTTTGCTTTCGGTGCTGCATCCCACTATTGTCTAAATTTTGACGCTCTTCTTTTGGTATGCATACTCGACAAAAACTTGTCCAATCTCCCTCTTGCTGCTCTGTCAGGTCAAGGCAGTCTGTCAATTAAGAAACACGCTGTGTTTGCCACTTTAATGCAAAAAATATTATATATACGACTCTTTATTAGGATACGCCTCACACCTTCCGCATCGCATGCTGAAATTATTGAAATTATTATTTTTTTAGAAGAGGACATTTTCATACAAATATAAATATTTAAAAAAGAAATCCAAGAATTTTCCAAAGAAATTGATTTTTTAATGTAATTAAATTGTACATCAAATTACTACACGTAATTAGTAAAATACAGAAGAGTCTAAATATTTTCAAGTCTGCGAATGGAAGGAAGCCCATATGTTATTATTGCACTTATTATATATGAAAAGTTAGAAAAAATATTTTGGAATATCAAATTATTTAATTCAAATGAAATTTATTTTTATTGAAACAAAATTTATTTACTTATTATTTTATTATTTCCGTAATCCGATGAAGGTAAGAAGAAATAGAAGGATAATTGCTGACTTGTCTGTTATTGTTATAAAAGCTGAGAATTAATCCATTAAATAATTGTGCACTAACAATCTAGCAAAAGTGTAAAGCCATTAAAAACGTATAATTAATTTGGTTAAAATATCCAAAATCCTAATTAATCGAATTTCCTCCAAAGTCAAAATAATTGTATAACTTATCGCCTTCATAACAAAAGCACAGATTTTCTTGTCTTTCTGCCAACTCAAATGCCATGCCTGCCATTTGCTTAACCAGGAGGAAATTTGCTAAACATTTCATTCACAAACAATTAGCGTATTAAGTCAATAAAAATGCCCAAGACTTTCCCCTTTAAAGAAAACCGACAAAGGGACTGAGTCGAAATTAACTAATTATGGTAATTGGTTGTGTAAAATAGCATCCTCTACAGAAAACCAACAAAAATAAGATAGAAGCAAATACAGATTGTATTAGGAACGAATGCCAGGAATGAAGGATGGTTTTTAAATATCATGTCTCCAAGATTGTTTCAACAGACGGCTGGCTGAAACTTTTTTTATTTTACTCTGCCACCACCCCTGTTTGGCTACTTGGCAAACTTAAGTGCTAATTAAATAACAGCGTAAATAATTTCATTAAAAATATTCGTAAACATTTCTGTGGAGGAACTGGCATGACGATACCTCGGCTAAAGTAAGCGGTTACGAAAATTGCATTAAATGGTAATCATTAACGTTTGGAAACTAGTTTCTTAAAACGTCACTTTTTCAGCCATTGTTTGTGTCTAGCTGGATAAGAATGTTACAAATAGGCGCATTAAGGCAATGAAATAAAATGTTTGGGGCAGAGACGGGCATAAAGTTTCGAAAGAAAAATTATCTTAAAAGGCATTTGACTGCCAAAATGATAAATATTGAAAAAGATTTTAATACAGCACAATGGCGAAGAAAGTAACACTCTGAAAGTATGATTAAAATATTTAAAAATATACTGATAAGCAGCAGCGAAGAAAGACGCAGGGAATAAGCCATTAGACCAGAGATTAACTCATTGCATCATTTGTACTTACAATATGTTACATGAACATTAATATGTCTTGACAATTTATATTTGGCAAACCAACATATTTTCATTGTTAAACCAGCTCGTCCATGCCAACGGCGATTTTCATGAAAAATTCATAAATAATTAAAGAATTAAAAGAGTGATTGTGGGTCACTTCGTTAACAGTGACAGCCTGGTGTGCAATTTGGTCAGGAGGTATCATTGGCCATTACACCTTTGAAACTGAGAACGGTGTCACAATAACTGTCGATAGTGAGCAATATCGTGATATGATTGGAAACTTTTTAAGCACCCCACTGTATATTTTAGCATTGAGTATCATGTGGTTTCAACAACACAGTGCCGTATCGCATACAAGCAGGTTTACAATGGAATTGCTGAGAGACCTCTTTGCACAACGAGTTATTTCCAGAAATGGGGATGTTGACTGACATCCACGGTCGACCAATGTGAATGGTCCAGAATCGTTTGAGCAATTCGAAAAAATAATCGTGATGATATTAATAGAATACCGCTTGAATGAAGTTAATGAAATGCCGCGTGAAATGTATTAAAATGTAATGAAAAATGTCCTCACAAGAGCTCGTCGGACACCCTAAATGTCTATAAAGTTATAGACATTTTATAATTTGAATTTCATTTTCAGAAGCAGCATCTTTTTATTTCCTTTGAAAAGGATAAAAGCTAGCTAAACTGGCTAAAAGTGACACAGCACAGCAGATAAGTTTTGTTTTTGTGCTTCACAGAAGGCGGAATCAAAGAAGGTGAACTCAACTGAAATTAAAGGTAAATTCCATATTTTGACAGCACAAAAAAAAAGGAAAAAGCTAAACTTATTAAAAATTACAAAATGGACGAGAATGTTTACCTTCTAATTAAACTCATTTTAATTTTATAAGAATTAAGAATGACTGATATTTTCTTATGTTATTTAAAACTGTTTTATAATCCCTTTCCTTTCTTAAAATTTTATTTACAATATTATTTTATTTAGAATTTCAGAATTATATGTATTCAAAACATTTTATACCTTTCAAGATCTACTGCTAAGTATTAAGTGAAAGTAAAATTATTTAATAAGTTAAATTAATTAATAATACTGTTTTAGTAACCATAGAAACTGTAGCCAACTCAGTCCCGAATAACACCCACAACACTAAACCTCCACTAAAAATAATTGACGGATCTAACAAGCATAAAGAGAAACTTTGAAATAAAACCGCATCTTTCTTGTGGTACTCCATACTGGACTGACATATTAAGTAAAGATTTATCAATGTAACAGGATTATTTACATCCTTAATTAATTGTGATATGTCATATTTGCCAACAGATTTAACATATTAAGGAAAAGTATATAAAATCAATTAAAAGTCTTAATTCTGGTGTGCTTTCAAGAGTTACTGCCACTGGTTGGATGGACTAGCTAAGTGGCTGTAAATATTTATAACTTCAAATTAGTTTTCCGTGCAGAATTATTAACTTCTTTTCAGATTAAATTATTCGTGATACACCATGAAGCCTTGATAGTTGATCTTAAGGTTTTGCAATATTTCAATACTGGAGTTGCTCGCAGTTTCCCTCAACTGAACTTCATTTGTGAAGGCCAAATTAAAAACCTTTTTTGGATTATTAATTTTACTAAAATGTAACTTTCCTTTTGATTCAAGAAGCTAATGTAGATGTTTATTGCCGATAATAAATTATAGCTTCCTTGATTTTATATAAGAGGTTTTTCTCAGTGTATCTTTATAAATTTTTTCTTATTGTTTTTAATTTTTATATTATTTTTTACCATTTTCTTCAGGATGCTAAATTTTAAACGTTTGAAAATATTTAATTGTGTTACTAAAAGAAAATAATAATAAAAAAATTTATTTCTTGAAAATTTGCATGAATTTGCGTTACTTATTTTTGTAGAAAAATATTTTAATTATTAAAAAAATTATTTAAAAAATTTTTAGGATAAAAAGCGAATATATATTAAATATATTTAAAGAAATAATGTGTGTATTAAATTTTGGCTTGTTCTACGAAACGTGTGAACGTCAAAGTCACACTTCATTCGTCCTGACAAAGGATAACAAATGAAAAAGTGGATACAAAAAAATATGTACAACAAATCTCCGTAGCCATATAAATATTCATATTGCTTATTTACCTTAAGTATTCACTTTACGCAAAATAAAAAGAATGAAAAAAGTTTTATAAAAGCAATCTAATCCTGCAATAACACATCTAAGTCATACCACGCAATTGCTGTATTCTCGTACGTATTACTAAAGAAAATTTATTCAAAACATTGATTAGAGCATTAAAAACGTAGTCCAATAGTACACTTGAGCAAATTTCTTTATTTCTAATTCCTAAATTAAATTAAGAATTAACCGAAAACAAAATAGAAAAATTAAAGCAAAAAGTCATTAAGAGAAGATGTTAAATAAAGTCTTTATTACAGAAAATTCGAGATTTAGATTTGTTTGTATAATTCCGTATTTTTCCATTAGATTTTTCCTTTGCCATTTTCTCCATCATAAGCGTTTATACTTTTCGTTTTCCAAATCTTGCCTGAGACGCTGGAAATGTATTAGCTTTAAAATATTTTCTTTGCTCAACTTTTTGTTGTCTTTACGGAGCAGAGTTACCAACCTCATTGTTTAAGTACATTTATGGGGAAAGGATGAACAAGTGGTCCTAGTTGTATTATTGAAGTAAAATTAATAAAAAAGTTTAAAACTTCAAAACGAGTTTTACATTCATCCTTATAAGTTCTATTAAGTTTTCAACATTCTAACATGGTTTATCCTTTAAAAATTTAAAAGCAGGACATTACAAATTTACTATGACCACACTTGTATCAACTATGACCATATTGTAGTTGATTACACATGTAATGAAATTATTGTACTTCCATTTACACAAGTGAAAATTAGTTTTCAGATGCGATTTGAAATTCACGATTGAAGGCTTATCAAATATTTTTATACAACATTGCCTTCACTAATTGCTTAAATAAAAATTTTTAATTTAGAATTTTTACTAAAATCACATACAAGTTGGTAACCACTACGGGCCAGATCTTATTTTAGATAAATCAGATTTTAATGATACGTATTTTAAGCGTAATCACTGATAACGAATAGTTTTATGAAAACAAAGTCATACAATGTAGCCAATCAGCAGGCATATCCTTGTAGTGGGCAGTATTCAAAATCTAATCTACAGGGTGTCACAGTTTTATCCTGATATAATTTTTACTATCCATTCTTGTACAATAGAAATAACATCTACAATTCATGCATTAATAATAGTTTAAGTAAATATATTATTCCATTTTAATTTCATTACTTAATTTATTGTAATAAAAACATATTCCATGTAACATGACATTATTCATCCTCTATGCAATTGTTGTTTGTAAAAACATGAAATGAAATCTGTCATTAAAAACAAAATTAATTGTGTATGAAAAATGATTTTATTATTCACTGACAGGTAATAAAGGTAATAAATTGTTATAAAATTATGCTGTTGCATGTTGACTGAAAACGTGAATAAAGTGAGAGTGGACAGCTGAGATGCATTTTGATAAAAATTAATGTTTACAATATAAATGAGCATTTAATTTAAACCGTGAATATTTATTGCAAGCAAAATTCTCTTCAGCCTTCATAAAAATAAAAAGTGAAAAATTCGTACTCAGAACTACTACAACGTATAAACAAAATTTTGTTGGCAACTGGATGGCCCATAAATATTTTATCAAATTTCCAAATCAGTATAAAAATAAACTCTGGTTTATTAATAATGAAAAATATAACTCGATTGCTTTGTGCAGAGCCATCATATGTAAAAATGAAATTAAGTGCACTGAAAATAATAATGAGCTATAAATTTGCCATTTCTCGGCGGGATGTATCACTTTTATTGTCTAAAATACAATATTTCTAATTTATATTCAAATATATTTAAGAATATAAAGTACATATTTTACTTGCTTCAAACAAAAAAATGTCCCTAATAGTACCTGATAATATAGAACAATTTCAATAAGATATCTCTAAGGTTTTTTTTTTTTAAGAAGAACAACTTTTATATTTTTCTGCGGAAAACATTTTTCCAAAATCAAAAAAAAAACTTAAATATTTTATTAGGTATTCCTCTTGATTTTTTCAATAAGGTTTCCTTCTAGATTTTATTAGGGGATCTTATTGATTTTCCAAAAAGGTTTTCTCTTTCATTTATTGGGTATTCTTCTTGATTTTTTCAAAAAAAATTTTCTTCTTGAATTTATTAGGGGATCTTATTGATTTTCCAAAAAGGGTTTCTGCTTAATTTTACCAGGCCATCTTATTGAATTTTTTAAATAAATAATACTTCTTGATTTTGTTTGATAATTTTCTTATTTTTTATTATTTCTATGTGCACTAATGGTGCCATAATCAGTAGATATTATTACCAGTATATTACAGAATTTTTAAATATAGATGTTGTACCTTTAAAGTAAAAATTCAAAGTCCTGGCAATTTGAAAGAGGTTCTGTAACACTTAAAAAAATTAACAAACCAACAATTAAATAAATAATTCATTTAAATGCAAAATAGTTGTGAAAAACGATCTCTTGCACGAATTACTATAATACGCTATAATTGGCAAAAAAGAAGACTGATGAAAAGAGCAGCGAAGAGGGACGTATGTGGCCAGATGTATATTAATATTGATGTAAATTGTTTGCTGGTAAATGTTAAGTGAGAGAAGACTAAATATTAGAGATGTTGAGAAAAATCCAAACGGATTAGTGATCGATCCCACAATCTTGTTAATTTCATTACACAATGATAACTAATTTTGGTGGTTTTGTAGCTATTAGATATCTAGTTAGGAAATTTTATATATTGAGTTCTCACTACATATGATAATTCTTCAATACCCAACAAATAAACTTATACGAGAATCACGATATTACATTCATTTCTTGCGCGATTACAATAGAGACTTTTAAAACAAACCACAAATATTATTGTTGCCATTTAATTTATCATTTATATTGCCCTTATCAGTTTTGTGCTTCAGCTCTAAAACAAGAACAAAAGGCTATTAATGAAGGCCGTGCATAATTTAGCTTTGCGTCACTTAAATGTTATGCGAGAATTTTAAATAGTTTACTGAGGAGAAACACTGTGTCCCTTATTCGTAAAAACATCAACGTGATATGAATCTTGATTGGAATTAGTGTCTTGCCATTCTGTTCTCCAGTTGTTATTAATTCATTATATGTTGTGCATCTACTTATGCGATTGCTGTCACACACACACACTGCATATGGTCGTGTATTTCAATGTCAAACTTTATTTACAGATAAAACTTACAAACGAAGTTTGTTTGTAAATATTTTACAAGAGTTTATTTGCATGGGATTATAAAATTGGTTTTAGTATAAATTTATAATATTTATTTGAAATAAAACTGTGAGAAAACTAGAAGATAAGACATAAAAGGATACGAGGTCCTTAATACGGGTAACATCAGAATTCTCAAATACGGTATTAAAATACTGGATTAGCGTATTAATATTAACGTTTTAATGTAAGCCAGTTAAATGTAATAATAACAAGCATCTTGAGAACAAGAGGTTTTTCCTGCCCTATTGTGACTTCAATGTTCAAACACTATTTCATTACTGATTCAATTATTTAAAACATAACTTAGATATATTTTTGTGACAAGCAGTTAATGATGCGACTTGCTGTGCTTATTTTTTAGCCCCGTTGAATATAAAGCAAAACACTTTGTGCCCTATAATTTTTTTTTTGCATAGACTTTAAGTGAGTGTCTTGGGCAGCATTAAATTGCAGTTGTGGAATTGTGGTCTTTATTAATTCAGGAAAGTACAGCAATCGCATACACAATGACCAATTTATGGCTTCTTTCCGGAGCCTAATTGGGAATCCCCAAAAATGTGTTAAGATTGGCGAATTCTTAGCCATTGTAATTGAAATAAATTAATTATAAACTGCTTGGATTTATATAATTTTTATTAGACAGCAAATGCATCACATTTCACTTTTCATCCGTTCCAATCCGATCAAAAGTAAAGTAAATAGAGTAATTAAAAGTAACATGTCTCGCAAAGAAAAATGTAAAGTTGGTCCTAGTTCCTTCGTAATACTTCTCGTATTAATAAATACAACGAAGCAAACTATTAAAAAAATACCAAATCAATTTTTTCATAAATATGAGCACAAGAAAAAAATCACTATATTTTGGGGGCGTGTAGTATAAAGGCAGAGTACAACTGATCCTTAATAACCTGCTGCGACAATATGCTCTAAAGAGTAAAGAGGCCTGCAAAATGTCCTTCAAAAGATGTCTCTATTGCCAGTGGTTATGTTGGGCCATCTATTCATAAACAAACCCAAAATTCGTACTACAATTTTTAGTTTTATTATTACTTTTGACTGAAATTAATTTTTATATTATACATTATTATTTATATATTAATTTTTTCATATTTTATTTGAAAGTATTACTGAATATAAAAAGGGGCAATGCGGCATTCTTTATGCTTGCCTGGAAGAAATAAAGCTCTGCTACTCTCACCTTTTTACAACAATTGCCATTTATTAAAATAATATACATAAAAAAAATTGATTGCTTGTATAGCCAATTATAAAGTTATAAAAACCACTTACCTGCTATAACAATAGAATGATTTTACCCAGTTCAACCTGCTTCTATAGCACGCATAAATAACACAAATAGAACGATTTATTGAAGAAGCATTTATACTTTATATTGATGTTAATTTGAAAATCTCTACCTTTCGGAAAATACCCTAAAAGGAAACCAAATTGCTTAGTTTAATACAAAAAAAAAATTACAAATTTTAATATTTCAATAAAAATTCGATACTTATATATAGATGTTGTATCTGAAAGAAAATAAAAAAAAAAACAAAAAAAATGAAATGACAGTAGAACAATAGAAGGCAGTTTACATTTTTCGTTTACTTTTACAAGTGAGTCAATGAAGGTGGATATCGCACAATGTGAAATATTAGAATTTAATTTTAAATTAACATTCTAGAATATCATTTTTAAATTAATTTTGAGTTCAAATATAAAAGAAATTTATCTCCCTGCAATGTCTCCATTAAAGGTGTTTTTGTATGTCACCGCCTCCTTTCAACTTTATTTTATACATTATTCAGAGCATTTGGTATCCTGTTTCCTATTGTCCTTCCAGCAGAAATACTGCGCAAATTTTTCTAATCAAATCAGCAAAATACTAAATTAAATTTTATTTAGAAATACTCTGAAATCATGAATATTCGATTTACTATAAACAAGAAAGCATGCCGCTGTTTGAAATAGCGGTGCTGCTGCTAAGAATATACATAATATTCCTATATATATTCGCTTCTAAACTGTTTCAAAATGAGTGCCGATTTTAAAATACATGCAAGCAGAATTGTAGTAATAATAAACGCGAACTAATAAACTTTTGAACGGTTCAATGCAATAAAAGTTCAAAGCAAAATATTAAAAGTTTTTTCTAGAAACAGAAATAAAAATATATAGAAAACCTCAAGGTAATAATTCGTTTGTTAATAAAAAGTTTTTTCTTTTTATTCTCCTTCTCACACAAGATGGTATAAAAACTAATATTCTTGATTGAAAAAAGTTTGTAGTTTTAAGAGTGCAATAAAAAATCATTCATAAGCTCATATAAATTTTAAGCAAATCTGTAAATTCACTAAAACTGGAGTTAGTCGTAACAGAATCATGTTAAACTTGGTTCACCCAATAAAAAGGATATTTTACCACCAATAAATAATACAAAAAAAAACCTTCTTCTCTTCAAAGTGTTTAGAAGTCATTGATAGCTTTTGCGGCGCCTGCTGCATATGCAGTGTTTTCTTTCAGTAGAATTACATAATGCATACATTTGCTGATTGCATTTATATCAGAAAAATATAACTCTTTTATTTTTACATTATTCTCGTATCCTTGTTTCCAATGATTTTCCAATTGAACATGTGGTGACAAAAAATTGTATTGCTCACAAATCGCATTTGTTTTCTAAATACAACAAACAACACCAACGTCTTATTTTAGAATAACATAAACATTTCATACACAGCCACATACATATATATAAGTATATATATATGTATATAAATGAATGTGAAATCTTATGAATCGATAGGTATGCTACTTTTATTTTAGTTACGATAAACTTTTCCGAGAAATTTGTTTATTGGCAGACATCAATGCGAATAATACTAAAAAAATGCAGCCAACAAATAGAGACTTAAACTCTTGTTTGGCAAGTGCCAACCAGCGCGTTTGTTTAGCACATTTTCCGGAGTAAAAATATGTCATAAAATATAAGATGAGCATTAATTTGCAAGCTTTAAATTTTGGCCATCATCGTAAAAGAGAAAACATATTTTTTATTATTATTATATTTTTGGAATATGAACAAAAAAATATAATTCCTTGATTAATTTGCTATTGATTGCTATTATATAACAGAAATTTGATATCCGCGCGATATTTCCACAAATTAGTTTAGAAACTGAACAAATAAAAATTTTATTACTCTTAATAATAGTGAAATATAATTTGTCTGCTGCTTGGTTTGCATAATAGTTTCTTAGCTTTATGTTATATTATTTATGTTGTCCTAAAAGTATGCATCATTAATAGCATAGTTTGAAGTATAAAAATATGTAGTGAATACCAATTTTTATTTGCTTGTTTGTCTTTTTGAAATGTGGGATTCTCTGAAGGAAAACAAGCAGGGTCTAGACAGGAATCTAAACTGCGACCTCCTGTCTAGTGGACGGTTTTTAGCCTACAGATGATTGATATTACCGAATGTCCGCCATCTGTTATTATAAGTAGTAAATATAAATTTGTACTTGATCATTCCCGCAAAAGCATTTTGAAATGACATTTAACACAACAGAATTGAAAGTATTCAGAATTGGTAAGTATTCTTAATGAAGAAATTATTTTTATACCGAAACAGTTCATCATTATTTATTTGTGATTTTAAAGCTGAAACTTGTGCTGCAGATGTAAATATATAAAATTTAAAAGTGAACAAAAATTTAATTGGAACAGTAAATATAAAAGTTATTTAAGGTTGTTTGAAAGCTCAAGATATTTCATAACAATTACTTTTATTTGTACTTGTTCAATTTACATATATTGTTGACGCAAATATATATATATAAAGGTTCTTAGATCGGAAAAAGTATTAAACGGTTTATGAAATAATAACATGAAATATGCTGTTCTTGAGGTATAATAATTGGTCCCAACTACGGGCACATTAAATTATTTTCACGGATAAAAAGAATGTATATTTACATGTATATTTACATTACTTCTGATATTCCAAATTTTTTGAATTACTCTCAGCTTATTAAAAACCCGAGGCAGCAAAATAAATTATTTTTACTCATTTCCCCCTTTTTAAACAGATTAGGGTAAACCACTTTATTTATTATCTTAATTTCCTGAAGGGATTATGCTGCAGGACCCCAGCATAAGAGGTTGTATACGGCCAGATGTTTATTATGATCGATGTAAATTGTATCTTGGTAACATTAAGCAACCACTGACACGTCTTAATAAATTCACAAATAACTCATGCGTATGACAATATTACACTAAAAATAGATTACATAAATATATATGATTTCCAACACGGTGAAATTATATACAAGTGACACTCATGTTAAATCGGATGCTTCAGAAATACTAAATCAAATTTAAAAATTAGACTATCAGCCTGCAAGTCAACACTTCCTGCCCACTGTGCAACAAATGGTCATACTTCTAGTAAAGTAAAAATTCCAAAAATCATAGGCACATGGACTAATATTCCCTCGGCCATAACAATGAATTATATAACTTATCCCGAAAATTACAAATGTACGAGTATAATAATTAAATATAAACAAAATAAGTACGTTAACAAAAATTATTACAGTGAGCATCATAATTCCGACCCAAAATATGTATTTAAGCATCCTGTCATTAGTGGCACGTAAAGTGATAATAATTGTGAACAGTTTTGTGGTGTATGAATTCATTCCAATACACAGTAGTGTAAATATGAGTAAATCTTTAATTTTTAATTATCGTGTATAGTCGTGTGTCCGCATGTGGAAGAAGCAATGCGAAGTGGCGTTTAGAATAATGTAAACAGATATTCAGTCAATGACTTAAATTCAAAAATTGGGTCGACTGTTTTGGATTTCGAGTTTTCAATTCAGAGTTGGATCTATTGTTCATAAGCTTAATACTAAAACTTAAATTCTACACTAAAACTAAACCTTAAAATTAAAACAAATAGCTAAGAAATCAATAAATAAAAAAAAAGTATTCAGCCCCTATGAATACCGCGTTACTACATTTTTTTTATGAGGAAAGACAAGTGGAACATTATTGTCACACACAGTGTTGCCAAACAGAGAAATGCATGGTAGAAAATAATTATTGAGTAAGAATTGATCAAACATCGATCTGGTTCGATCAAACATAGACGATAAATTAGACACGTAAGAAAGCATAGTTCTAACTAAAATTTGTAAATAAAGGCAGTCTAAAAACTAAACTCAAAGGAAGTCTAATAGAAGGATACAAAATCTCCATGCAAAGATCGTATGGAAGAATATGATCATCGCAGCTTATTTATTTAAAATATCAAAAATAAATAAAACAAAAACATGAAATTTGTAAAATGCTTTAATTTAGTAAATAAATTTTAATATATTTAAAATCCACTTTTTTTATTTTAAGAAAGTCAACAATCATACAATTACTTCCAGGAGAAGAGCAGGAAAGGCGTTTAGTACAAAAAGCAGTACAAAAAATTAAAGGAAAGAACACATTTGATTTAATCAAATATAAAAACAATAAATAGTTTCATTAGATAAATGTCTTGAAAAGAAATAAATATGTAAGAAAGCGTGACACAAACACAATCACCGTGCCATCACTTTCTTAAGAGGCAGCTCTTTCATGAAATGTAAACAGTAAAATTTTCTAAACTGTAAAATTGTTTTTAAGAAAAGATAATTATACTACAAAATAGGATTGAAATAAAGACTTTAAATGTTGCATCTCCAACATTTAAAGAAACGCAATTACGTCATTATTTAATAGAAAAAAAAAACATTAAGGTAGTTATGATAACTATTACAAATGTTTTAAAAGCGAATAAAAAAATTGCAAGAATGAGCACAATAGATGTTGAAGTATGTACACGAAAAGAATGCATGAACAATCTTTTGGTTTTCACTGAGGATCGAACCCACAACTAAGGACATTCCTAGTTAGCAACTACACTCCTCTTACAAGAAAAAAATATTTAAATATGAATTCCATGAATTTCATATTTTTATATTTATTTTTGATATTTTAAATAAATAAACTATTCAGAATTGTGTAGAAAATGTCTTGTTTCCGCATACAACTTACCACCACTTTACCTTCCACTTATGCTAGGAAGCATAGAAATTGATGCACAGTGGTCAGAACTAACATAAAACTGCTGCAAAAAGAAACAAGAATAATTTAATTAATTTTTTAGCATTCATTTGATGTTTTAAAAAATTTTATTTTTGCAAAAAGGTAATACTAAGAAGAATATTAAAAGGAAATTGGAAAAAATTTCTTCGGAATAACTGGTAGCTGCAACTCAAATTTCATGAGGAACCTTTAAGTTTTCTTAAATCATTTCAAATTAATTTATTTTCTTGTATTAATCACAATTAATTAGTCAATAAAGTTTTAACTAATTTAATCATATATTAATACAAAATAAAGGAAATAAAAAATGTCTCCAATTTATTCTTTAATAAAATGTGCAATTAAACTCATCTGGATCGCTGGTCACATTGGAATAAGAGGCAATGGGGCGGCAAAAGCGGCTTTAACTATTTCTCTTAAAAATACACCAAATCTATAAAACACCTTTCCAAGAAAAAATTCAACTACAATTGGAACGCAACCACTGAGGGGTGCAGGAAAATTGACACCAATAAAGTTAACGCCTACAAACTTTACAAAAATATAGACCACAACTTGCTACCAAGAAGGGACCAAATTAAAATAATTAGACTAAGACTAGGTCATACTAGAATCTCCAATTCCATTTTTTGGATTCACCTTAATAAATAATGATCATCTCTTTTCAAACTGGGCCCACCATAAACCCAGTCAAGAACAAATCTCAGGAATAACGACTGTTCTCAACTAACTGACTGCACTCCTCGTATGTCCAATGGCAATATTAAAATCTTTTTTAAATGTTTAAAAAATTGTAACCTTTATAATCCCATTTAAAACTAATAATGATAATAATAATAAAAATAAAATAATTTATACTAATAATTTACTTATAAGTATAATAAGTAAATAAATAAAATATACCTGTAAAGCCAGGAAATAAAAAGCATACACAACCATAATTCAAAAGGGTGTTCGGGGTCGAGTAAATTAAACTTGTTAAAATGAATGTCTTTAACAAATAAGTAACAGCAGTTATGTGGCTCTTCATGGCAATTCATGTGATGAAAAGTAGAAAAAACCATGTAAAAATGTGTTTTACCAGACGGAGAAGGTTTATTTATCCTTAAATCATTCTGCCCATTAAGGGAACTGTGCGTGCACAGAAATGTGTGTTTGCACGAATGTATATTTAAGGACGTCTGTACATTTTCTCTAAAAGCTAGAAATGTTATTCAGTAGGCAATGTTTTATGCAGGACTATTTAGAGAATTATTATTAACTTCAATTTATGTGCGTACATGCTATCAAAAGTAACCGTATTTGAAAGAGTTTAGTATAAAAAAAAGGATGTACGAGTAAATTTATGCTCAGTTGCTGGCATTGTTTTTATATGCTTCCAGGCAGATAGAAACTCATACTTTAACAAATATATTTTCATTACTTTGAAAACAGTAGAGGATAACAATTAATGTGATCAGCATTTTAAATACTTTACAAAGTAAGTTGTGTTGCTTCAAATTAATCTCGTTATATTTATTTCTATTACTAGCCATTGTCCTGTTAACAGTCAAAGTGCAGTCATGTAGTCATGAGCGGTCACGATACTTTGATCTTATTCTTAAGTATAGTGCAATAAGCTAGACCTCTCATGATAATCGTACCGGCGAAATAAAAAGTTCATTAAAAATTATAAAAATATTGGGTATGGGCGAAAATCTCTTGTTGATTTTGCCTTTATCATCAAGAAACCACGAATAGTTTTTACGTTTTTATTTTCACCGATTTTTTTATTATTTCACCAACTCTAAAAGTTTTACATTTTTTAAATGTTGCCTTTTATAATTCGTTTCCAAGATATTTTATATTTTGGTATGTAAACATATCGCCGCTTTAATTTCAAACATCCTCTATTCATGGCGACTTTGTTTCGAAAAGCCTAATGCTTCATTGAGCGGTTTGCGTAACATGAATTCATTTTTCAGTAGTTTATTATTGCAAGTAGTATTAAGAAAGTTATCAGTATTGAATGTATAACAATATCTGCTATTAATACAGCTTGAGTTTTTATTTCTCCTCTGTCGATACAACTTGTGTTGTTTCGTCCTTTATTTCTTCGCTTAGCGAACCTTCAAGTTTTAGCTGCTTCCAATTTCTGGAAGAGGTGTTGTGACCAAGAATTCCTTAGACAGGATTTTCTATTTCCAAGGATTACTATAGGATTATAATGTGATATTAAACGTGTTCCATGCAGCAGCATTATTCAGCTTCGCAATGCGAAAATCTCTCCTACTGTAGATCAGTGTGCATGATCAGCGTGCATGTTGGAGCCACACTTTTTATTAAGTTTTATTGCTTAAGAATATGGTTACTGCTAAAATAAATTGACTTATGGACGACAGTTCAGTTTTAGAGCTTTCTTATATTTACTTTCTAACTTGTAAGTTCAATTTTGTTAAGTTGTTTACTTTCCTTTTCGCCTTTTTAATTTTAAGTGTTGCGCACAATATTTTGTAGACTGATTTTTTTTTTAATTTTATATAAATTCAAATAACAATTAAATTTAAGGTATTTTATTTCCAGTTTAGTTTTTATTTTCGTTTGATTCATTTTATTTAATTTACTTAACTCTTATTTTTTCGTTATTTTATTTCGACAGTGATGCCATACGGCGAAACATTACAGCGATGTTGCTAACAAGAAGTTACTGAGTCACATAAATATTACAACAACAGAATACAAGTGTCGCTAAGATTGGTATTTTTAAAACGTTATTAGTTAGTGAATGGTAATAGTGGTCTGCCTTTGGTTTTCTAATAGCATTTTTGTCAGAATATTGAGCGGAAAATGGTAATTCGATCAGATCAAAATTGATTCAAATATGTATTGTGTAATAATGTGCTACACCACGCTTCCGAAAACTTATTATAAACTAATTTTACAACCGTAATGCTTTTTTATGATGTCATTTACAAGTCCAAAAGTTACTTCATTTATTTACGCAATCTTGCCAATCTTGCCGCTACAAAGTTTCTTAATAATGTTTTGATGAAAATATTTTATCAAAATTTAATGGAGAGAATCTACAAAACGAGAAATAAACTTAAATTTTGTGCTCAGCAATCCTTGACAGGATAATAAATACATTTTTCTTTCTGACGTATTTGACGTATCCTATGCATATGCATATTAATCATGTTATATTAAATATAAAGGACATACTTGTTAATGTAAGGATTACGAATGGGGTTGTAATGAACAACCTTAAACTTTAAACTGAAAAAGTGATGACAGAAGTTAAAATTGTTCTTACAATTTAAATAAAATTTAAATTATAGCCCTAAAAGTTTCAGGCATTACCATGTCTATTGAGAGTTGTAATGATCGGAAATAAACAGACAAGACAAGAGACGTTTTTGACAAATAAAATGAAGTCATGACGTTTATGTGGCTATACAGCAACCAAATGTATTTCGTGGCTTCGTACGAAAAGGACCTTTCTATGCAACCTTTCCTTCCTTCGTTTTCAACTAATATCAATTATATATAAAATCCCCTTTAAAAACTTAATTTTTTAAATTTTAATCTTAATTTTTGCTGAATTTAACGATGCCGATGTCATACCCCACGATACACTCATAGGGTGGGGGATTTTAGGAAACTGTATGGCCATTTAAGCTGTTAATCCATTTTTCAGCTCAGATTGTGATATACATCTAATAAAAAGCTGTCTCCTAAGACATATTAAAGTAACCAAAAAATATAATATTAAACCGATATGTGCTGCCATTACAAGCGAGGAAAATACGCCTTGCTTGCACGATATATGGAAGCACTCTTACTGCTATAAACTTAATTTATGGGAATTCAAACGAATAATGCATCCTGTAGTAGAATGCATAAATTCCTTTAACACTTTTCAAGGACATCATATGTCTTTGAAAATATATTTTTCGCTATCCGATTGTGATTTAAAAGTAGTTGCGCTCATTGCTTTTTGCAATGCAAAATAAATACAAAATATAAATATAGTAGGAATAAAATAAATAATAACATGGGCCCAAGAGCTGCGAATTCATGTGATTTTAGAAATTTTGCGTGCTAAAATCTTTACGGTGTTTAATTTTGGATATATAAAATTTTATTATATTTTATTGAAAGCTGATTTAAATTTTTATTCACTTATGGTAGTGCATTCTTGATTTATTGTAATCGATATCGTACAACAGGCGATATGACAAATTTATGTGGAGTATGAAAGTCTTGATATTTCGCTCCTACTCCACAATTTCATGTTGTATTCAATACTTCTTCATATGCAGAATACTCATCGGTTTTGTTCTTTACTGTAAATAAATAGTCTTCTCATTCAACTTCTTGTGGCTTCTAAATTCCTTGCATGTGCTTCATCAATTCTTATCCTTTTTAAACCGACGTTATCTCTGCTTCGAAGCAGCATGTACGTCATACATCATTTGCCAATTAAGAAATGACTATTAAATTAAATTTGTTATTCAATTAGAGTAATTTGTTAGATTACAAATAAAGGCAAAAGCAAAAGGAAATGTTGTTTTAATATACAAATCTTGATAAGAAAAAAAAAAATATTTAATATCTTGTGAAGGAGGGAAATAAACTTTCTTATATTTTTAATTAAGATATTAGGCCTTTTTAGGGAGAACTTATGAATTATTCTAAATACAACTCAATAGATACAAAGGATTAATTAGTTAAAGGATTAATTAGTTAAAAAATTTAACTTCATCATTTCATTTAAGTACGAAATAAAAAATTCATTTTTATTTCACTTAAAATTTTTTTTTTATTTTGGCTTGATAAATATTTATGAGCTTTAATAGATGTTCACAGGTCATATGGCCTTTCAATAACAGCCTCAATTTTCACAGTGACCGCAAAAATGTATTTTTTATTTTACTCGTACTCGCATCCGTACTGGTTCATTTAAATCAGTAGTTTCTTGAAACAATTCCATTTATTTTTCTACTCTTATTTCGCATACCACAATTACGTTTCGCTAGGACATGATACGTCTGTATGCCTATTACGTAACGTATATATGTATTGTAAATAATGATATTGGATTAAATTCCAAGTATTATGTCCTGTTTATGTACGTTTTACAGAGCAAAACCAGAAAGCTGCCAAAAAAGTGAAACTTAATATTTTAACAGAAATGTTTTCTTAGAAGACATTTCAAGTTGTAATCAGAAGAGGCAAATGGATGGAAGCATATCATGTTTTACAATAATGATAAAAAATTACAAATTTAATAAAAGTTTTCATTTCAAGCAATAAGTAAATTTCTACTATTTCGAAGAATTCACAGAAATTATTTCAAGCAAATCTCGCAACAGCATTTTCCTAAATACTCTAAATTCTTAGAATGATTCTGATACTCTAGAATTATGAGCTAATTTTGCTTGAACTCTTAAACTAAACTGATTAAGATGCATAACAGAGGAAACTTGAAAGCTGATCGTGGCACAAATTTTGCTCCTTGTGTTCTAAAGGATAAGGCCATTAATGAATTTGTTATCCGCGCTATAGTGGAGGCTGTCCGAGATATCTTGGAGCCTTCCACTTGGCATGCGTATATCCCTCCAAGTTGCACTATTGCGTATCCTAAGCTGTCCACTTCAAAGTGGTAAAGACTAGATCGAAAAAGGCTTGCCCTATTCGCACTCATTATGTCAGGACATTTCCTAAGGATATGCAGCATGCTCAACCCAGAAATTAAAGAGAAAAGTAAGGACTCTTTATAATAATTAGCAAATTCTAATAAATTCGTGTCGTTTCATTCCTTTAGCATATTAATTTTCATGTATATTTTACAGCCATTGAATATTTTCGTTCTACAATTTGTTTACTTGTATTGTCTAAAATTTCGTATACGCAACAACACATTGCTAACATAAGACTTCTCTTTAGCCAAAAATGTTTTTTCTAACTGATCAATCTATCCTCGCCTAACACCTACAGCGTCTTTTCTCACCCAGCAAACACCCATTTTGCCATTTCTCAATGCAAACACTCATATGGCTAAATGCCGGTCACCTATTTGTAACATACTATAGTATAATTGCTGGTTTAATTCCAAGGAGTGTGACCATGTTTCCTTTCATGCCAAAATATTATGCATTAACAATTCATACATTCATTTTTGTTTTACAGAATAACATATGCTCAAAAGCCCGAATGTTTACTTCAGAAACATTGATATGGCATTACTTGTCAGTATACTGTTTCTGAATAGCTATTCTGGGGAAGGTTCCTCAAAATTATCAATGCAAAGTAAATTAAAAAAGCAAAAATACACAATTTTTTTTTTTTTTTTTTTTTTTTTTGGTAACCAACTAAACCTGGAACGCGTTCGACTTGTCCACAGAAAACCACATAGTGGCTAGTAACGTATCGAACCCTCGTCCTCCGGTTTAGTAGGCTGTGTATTATTGATTCGCCTACGTAAGCAACGATAATGTGGTGAATGTGCTGGTATGCTTTAAGATTTATGCGGTTTTTACAATACGAGCGAGCGATTTCTTTAAAACTGCGCATACAAATATTTTACTCAAATTGCCTTGAAAATTCATTTACTTAGATATATAGTAAGTATATGAAGAGATTCAATAAGTTTACAAAATTTATAAAAAATAAGAAATAAATCTCTCAGTGGCTGTTAATTCGCGTAGTAGATCTTCAAACTAGAACAACGTAAGAATTTGCGAATTTATTTGTAGACCTTTCTGAAATACACATACACTCCATCTCGTACGCCCCCAGGGTAGTAAGGGACGCATCTGTGTGAAATGACACTTTGGTGGAGTGCACTCTGGGGAGACGGTAACATGCGTTTCCAGACCTCAGGCCTTTGGCAGCTACCGGTAAAACTTGCAGGTGGCTGCCCAATCCATGAAATAACATGGTAACGGATGCGCTTGCAAGTAATTAAAAGGCAAAGGCAAGCTTGCTTGTCTGTCTGGGATAGGTCTAGCATAACCTGATCGATTCAGGGTCGAATATTGTAGGAGAGTTCTTTTGGGGGTTCTCTCTGAAAGCACGACCAGTTGCTATATACTGGTGCTACGGGAACCGGTAGCCCCACAATGGAATTCAATTGCGTAGGTCTGTGAGTGACTTTAGGTTTGCACAATATCTGAACCGAACTGTTATCGAGGACGGACTTGTTCACACTCCACGGAGTTAATTGATTATGCTCGTGAATAAATTTGTGCGGCTTTAGTGACTTTGTCCATAGACTAAGTTCGCTCCGGCCTAACAACATAGAATGAAGTTGTGGCCGGTTTATGGTGAGGCCTCTTAGGAGATCACGTGGTAGCATGTGGTTAATGCCAAAAGTTGCTTGGGAGATTTCTCTTGAGTGGCTGGTATCTTATTGATGCTAACGCTCGATACGATCCCGGTCAAGCGATTAGTTATCTAGGTGCTGTTGCTATTCAACAGACGCTAGTAGGCAGCAGATGGTTCTCCCCTCCTGAGGGCGTCCATCTTGTAATTCTTGACTTCCTTTTGAATTACAGGGATAGAATAGGCATGATGTGATTACCCCGAAGCTGGCGGGAGAGTCTATCCCGCGAAGTGCCTACTAGTAAGGCTTGGACAGTGCCGAACGCTTCAGCAAGGCGCTTGGTTGGGACTGAATCTTCCTATCAAGAATTGCCACCTGTGCTTTGCATGGGGGGCTTAGTAAATGCATTAATTTACTCAGTGCTAAGTGCACCGTGAAGTTAAGGTACATTAGCAGGTATTCACGTGAACGTTAGCACAACTCCATCTCGTACCTCTTGGTTATCGCTTGACTCCTTTTTCTCCTCTTTTCCTGTATTATCTGTCTATGGGGATGTGCTTCTAAGTATTTATTGTTACAAGTGAATTGCGTAAATTCCTGCTGGTGTAAATTGCACGACTTGATGTGCACACATTTTCAGAACGATGTATAGGGATGGATGATGGGGATGTGTACTCGGGCATGTCTAAAATAATTATATACGTGAATGTGTGTGATATTTACTTGTTTCCTTAGTTTTTGCCGGAAATGTAAAATGCTTTGTTCGACACTTTTATTTTTATACTCCGTTGAGCTAAAAGAGAGATAATGCGAGTATGTAAATATTGCAAAGAGCGTTTTTCATATAACATGAAGAGCGTTGCAATTTGTCTTTATTGCATATTCAAGAGCGTTATAAGGTTAAAAATATGGAGTGTGTAAACACCGTATAAAAAATTTATTAAACTTTTAATATTTTATAAATTTCAATATAAGTAATTTATTGTAGATATTAAAATGTTCAGACACCGTATTAAACTTTTATGATTTTATGCACGAGGAACAATTGCTTTTAGAGTGTTTGCTTTTAAAGTTTTCGGCTCATTAACTAGATTTTCATAAAAGTTGCTTTGATCAGATTATATAATTTTGCATTACAGTTGTATGAATGAACGAGATATATGAGTACAATATATTGCACACAAAATAATTTTTTATTATAAAGCAAAATAAGTCAAGAACAGATTTTAAAGGTTCTCTCTTAAACGGTCACGTGGGGTCGCTGAATTTTATTCTTTGGTTATTCAAACATTAGTTTCTTAGACGTGTGTCTCAACTCGTCCACTTAATGTTAAATATTTTATTTTACTGTATAATTTTAATGTAAAAAATAATATTTTACTTCTAAAATTTTGATTTACAGGACTTCAGGCAACAGGAGTGAAAATCGTTAATGCCAGGAAATATAAATTTTAAAAAATTCTTGAATAACATTTTTTAAGCTCGGACCTCTAAAATTAACAGATTTTGTTTATAAGACGGTACAGATAATAATAATAATAATAAAAATGATCGAAGAATTAAAAAATATTTTTTTTATATAAACTTGCGAATCTTCTTAAATAGGAAAGTCAGAACAGGGAAAATAAACAAAAGAAAAAAATAAAAAAAACTCTTACTTAATATATCGGTATATAATATTCTTACAATATTTCTGGTTCGAACACGCTGAGTACTTGAACTCAGTACTTATACATGGCATTCACAAACTGAGTAAAATTGAAATTGTTATTGCAAGTTACGTGTCAGTCTAGAGGGTGACGTTGGCTAATGTAACCCCTAGAAATTTTAGGGAGTTTCGAAAACCGCCTCTAATTTGCATATGTATACCTTATTAAGTAAAAGTAAAGTATCTCAAATCAAAGAAAAATGTAAGGTAAGATTTTTCTGCAAGACTCTTGTGCAAACACGTGTAAATATATCAAGTTCTGGGCAGTAGTATTATTGAAGTATTGCGTTTATCGAGCAGTTGCGTTACCAAGGTTACACCTTTTACTTCAGTACTACTCATAAATATTATTGCACAGGAGCCATAATTTTATCATTTTAATATTATCCTTGAACAAACCCGACTTCTTCTTGTGCAGTAATTTGGTATGTTTTTCTTTCAAATCTAAAAAACAAAAGATTTCCATGTATGCCACATCATGCATACTTTTATAATACATGATGCACAAAAGCATTATTGCTTTGAATGTATATTTTATTGTTCTATTTACATTCAACCGTTTCACAGAAAATGAACATGTTTTGTCTATGAGTAGGTCTTTTTTGAATAGTTCCATAATGTCGTGCATCACTACCCTGCAACAGATGACATCGTTTTTCTTCCACGTAACCACATACGCTTTAATTCCTTTACTTGTCTTCTCCTCGTTGTTGTGTTGGTTTCTAGTTTTTGTACCTTTTTCTTGCTGAGGAGACGTTTGTGGCAAAAGTTATCAGGAAAAACAGAAGAGAAATACAAAATTAAATTATAAATTTATTTCTTATAAGACTAGTAAAAACAGTTTATGCATAAATAAGAAAGAATCATTAGAAGTGTTGGATCTAAGAGGAGAGTAATTGCATTTCATGAATTAATTTATGTGGCCAAATGGAAAACATGTTAAGATGCTTTTTATACATCCTTTTTAAATTTTATGATATAAACTTTTGAACTTTTAAAATTTGTTCTTTCTGATCAAATAAGTCGTATTCCAGCAACACTATTCATTTGACCAAATTTTATTGCTCAAGGAGGCCGCATGTGTACAGAAGAAAATTTTAAGTTGCGAAACGGTACGAATTAATGAATTAGAACGAAAGAGATTTTAAGGATTGCAGAACAGCTCAGTTTATAAGAAAACTCGTTATAGCTTTTGAGTAATGGAGTTTCAAAAATGAGATCCTTGGCAAATAAATTTAGATTAAGCACGAAGTGGTACATAAATACGACTTATTAGACCAGAAAGAAGAGATTTTAAGGATCTCAAAACAGTTTAGTTTATAGATTTTGTTCCTGAGTTAATTTAAATTTTCAGGCATGTATTGTGATACATTACTATTTCAACTGGGTAGATATTTTAGCACTCCTCGCTTAATAGACTTTGCTTATTTTGTAGATCGTTGATATCCGCTATGTGGTTTTTGAGGATATTTTAATGGAATGTAGCCAATAATGTTTCAATGTCATTTAGACAAGGATAATAATAATACGAGATAATACCTAATTTTAACTTTGAGTCGTTATGCTTAAACTCTTCGGCCTTTAATTAACTAGTTTGTTGATTCTTTGCCAACAGCAGTACTGAAATAAAAATTTCATTGAATTTTTCTCACTTTCTTTAGTGGTAAGGAAATGGTAACGCGTCGCCGATAACTGTTGATTACATTCGTCTCCTTCGGTAGTACTTCATCTATCGAGTAAAAAAGAGTTATTTCCTAAATAATTTCAACATCAGCCCTTAAAATTTAACCACACTTTATATTATCGCAGGCATATTCCATCTTGCCATATTGGCCAAACCTCCGGCCTTATAAGATAATCCAATACCGACAAAAACAAACCAACAACCCAAAATAGCTGATATTGCCCTCATATATAACAGACGTGTGTACCAACATTAAAGAAACAAAAATTGCAAAATCGAGCGTACGTAACTAACGGCAATTTTTTTATCACACCTCGTATATGAAACCAAAGTTGCAAGCGAAATATCTTTTCCCCACGTTTTATATACTTTCAGTTGTCACATGTATTGTTTTAATAACTTTTTGTAAAAACTCTTTTGTATTTACTTGTTTGTGATATATATTTTTTTAATTTTTTTTTTTATTTTTAAACTCTGCCTACATTGCAATTGAAAAAGTTCATGATTGATAAGGAGAACTCAGTTCATTATACTCATTGCATATGTATTTTAATAATTAATTAATTATTATTTCTGCCATTAAAACACGATTTATATAACAGATATTAAAATGGAAATTATTAAATGTAAAAAGAATGTACCTAAAAAAATTAAATAAAAGCAAACATTGTTTACATACCAAAGAGGATGATAAATGTATTCTGTTTTCTTAATTATATAAATCCAGAAAATCCTTAAAAAATTGATTTAATATATTGAATATTGATTAACTCAAGTTATCTGCTTGTTAAATTTTCACGCTATAAAATATTTTTCAAATATTTTTTTTATATTTGTTATTTAAAGCTGGTCCAGCTGCAGCCTCCTAGATATGCCAGGCAAGCCAGACCTTTCGACCACTCTCTAATGGCTTGTGCCACGATGTCGAAAGATATCGATCGATCGAAAAATTGCGTGTAAAACAATAATATTTGCTGTTTGTCTTAAATATAAGTTGCCAAGCGATCAATCTCGTTCGAAATCGTGGAATAGGCAGTAAATAAATCTGTAGAAAATGTAGCAAACTGTTCTTGCTTTGATGGTGATTTAAACAGGGAAGCTCTGTTGCAGGTTTCCCTACGAACAATAAAGACAATATTGAATCAAAATTTACTTCATTTAAGTTGAAAATGATATTCGGATTTTTTCGAAACTTTTTTTCAGAAGAAGAATTTTCACATTATTCATAAAAACACGAGCACAATAGTTTTTTTGAAATACAATTATAAAACTTGCCAAAAAATTTCATGTATTTTTTTTTAAACTTTTATAATTTTGCCGTTTTGTAAATTTATTACAGTCCTTGGTTAGTAATGAAAATTAATCAAAATTGTCGATTATCATGTTCCAGGCATGTTGTGGTTCAACTCTAATTAATACTTTTATTTAATTATAAATAACTTGTTTGAGATTTTTTCAAATCTGTGGGGCTTGTTTTGTAGCAGCTGGGGACTATACCGCAAAACAGACTAATTGGGATAAGTGACTGATATCTCCGAAAGGACGTGCATTATATAATACTATTTCTAGGATGGATCTAAATATTGTCTCAAATGGTCAACCGACATACTGGCCTAGTGACGGACAGAAAATTCCTAATGGTATCGACTTTGAAGTTCAAGGTTATCTGGATTTGTCCTGCGATCATACTCCTACTATCGTTACCATAAGGAGAAAACAAAAAACCCTGTTGTTTTGGAGTACACAGGAAAAAATAGATGGAACATAAATATTTTCTCAAATTGTATTCTTAATAAATGAAAAAAGAATTCCAATCCTGAGGATTATATCCACATGAGTATTTTCAATATTCTTAACTTTTCACTCACAAATCATTTCCTAATGAAAGTGTAAGAAATTAAAATTTCTAAAAAACTTGGAAAATATTTAAAAAAATATATAAAACATTTTGTTTAGAACTAAGGATTGTTTCCGTCAACCCAAGTAACGCATCAAACAGTAATTTTCTGCATTTTGTAGTGGCTGGCTGGTGGATTACAATCACTCCAAGTGCGTCTTCATACAATTAAAATAATGGAGGACAAATTTGTAATTGGAAGTCCTGTAATAGTACCAATTTGTGGCTCATTTTATTCGCAAGCGCAGCTCTAAGATAAGCTTAACACAAGATGTACACTACTTTGAAAGACATGAACTGTATGATTTCCACTAACTTTAAGTACTTCACGAAAACGGCAGCGAAATTACAGTCTTCATTTTCTGTATTCTACACATGCTTTTACCATCCTCTTTTTAAGCATTTCGACATCAAACACTTAATTTTTACAAAATAATATTTTTCTAGTATTTTCGCTGCTTTTATTCGCTATCCAGGCATGCATTTTTCTTCCTTTTATATATTCTAAGCTTAAACTTGCTTGCCATATTTCAGTGCTTTTTGTTTTATTTTTCATTGCTTTTGTTCTAAAAGTTTTAGGATTAAAACAAAAGTAATCAAATAAAAAAATCAGAAAACTTGTAAAAACGAACAACAAGGAAAGGCGTTAACAATGCCATAATAAATATTTTATATTCTTGGCTTGACTGCTGAGTAGAAAGAAAGCAAAGCATGCATCATAACAATGGAAGAAAAAACCAATAACTAAAGACCAAATAAATAAATCTAAACTCTTCTGTATTGCCCTGTAAGTATTTTAATTGGAGGATTGTCCTTCTGAAGTGTATAATATTGCTTTTGGATTATCGCATATTGTAAAAATCGCTCTTAAATAAAGATCGTAGAGAGTACTTTGATTAGATACCTGATTAGATACATGTCAGAGAACTGACTGCTTCTACGAAATTCTGTAAAGACTACTTTTCCACTGATTGGTTGGAAAATCACCCGGCGGCATCTTGGGCCGTTATATAATGTCTTATTTAAAAACCGAACTATTATTGCCAATAAAGCAAAAACAGTATATAAGAATAGTATACTCGAGAGAGTTTGCTTTTTTAATGAAGGAGGACTTCATAGTTAGTAGTCGACATGAAAATTTAAGTTAACTAGTGCTCGCAAGGAGTTTCTGCTACTGGCTGCAAAAAGCAATAATGCGGAACATGTGTATCACTGTTAAACGCACCAGTAATTGGTCCCACAGGGCTGCGGATTATCTCTATAGAAATCTTACCACTAGTCACGTCTTCTCCAAAAAGGAAATCACTAGTATTTGAGCGGAGTTACGACACTCCAAAATTCCTCTTGGTGTAAGTGGCTCGCGCTATTATTCACTTTAGTCACCGTCTTTGCCACTAGACGCTCACCGGCACATCATGTGCAACTGAAGTACGATTAGGTGCATATATGAAATAAGAAAGTTGATAATGATCACTGACATATAATCATATTACAAACAAAATAGTGGACAAGACATTTTCTCTCCGCCTGCGAGTATGATTGAAATTATAGAAAAATCAGCCTTTTCGTTTTAGATACACTTTTATAGTGAATTTGGGATTCACTCAGTCAAATAGTAAAGATGGCATTGGAACGGTTGTACATATATATTTATTTAAGATTTGAATGTAGCAACCTTAAGTGTTTAAGTTTTTAACGGGGATTTTATATATAATTGATATTGGTTGAAAACGAAGGAAGGAAAGGTTGCATAGAAAGGTCCTTTTCGTACGAAGCCACGAAATACATTTGGTAGCTGTATAGCCACATAAACGTCATGACTTCATTTTCTTTGTCAAAAACGTCTCTTGTCTTGTCTGTTTATTTCCCGTCATTACAACTCTCAATAGACATGGTAATGCCTGAAACTTGTAGGTCTATAATTTAAATTTTATATAAATTGTAAGAACAATTTTAACTTCTGTCATCATGTTTTCAGTTTAAAGTTTAAGTTTAATGGGGTTGTTCATTACAACCCCATTCGTAATCCTTACATTAACAAGTATGTCCTTTATATTTAATATAACATGATTAATATGCATATGCATAGGATACGTCAAATACGTCAGAAAGAAAAATGTATTTATTATCCTGTCAAGGATTGCTGAGCACAAAATTTAAGTTTATTTCTCGTTTTGTAGATTCTCTCCATTAAATTTTGATACAATATTTTCATCAAAACATTATTAAGAAATTTTGTAGCGGCAAGATTGGCAAGATTGCGTAAATAAATGAAGTAACTTTTGGACTTGTAAATGACATCATAAAAAAGCATTAGGTTTTTCCAACACCATGAAGACGGTGGAAAGGAAGACTCTGTAAGTAATCAATCCCTGAAATATTGAATGAAATTGATGAAAAAGGAACTCATTTGAAGTGTATTAAGTCAATTCGCTTACATAATACGAGTTCTGTATTAACTTAAATTTAACAATTGACAGAACTAAAAATTAACTATGCGATCTCATTGCTTTTTAGTTCAGCTTAAAAGCTTCTCTCTGTAATAAACTGTTTAACTGAAAGGTTGTGTTTTATTTGTTCCACTCCACTGCATAGATAAGAAGCCAAAATCCGGGTCTTAAGCATTTTTAAACCAACCTATTTTTCGTTATATCATTTAAAATTAAAAATAATATTAAAAAGGGTGTGGAATTTTCAACTTAAAATTATCAAAATGCCGGTTTTGCCTATTTGCCGATTTGCAATCGATAAATAATCAGTTTCCGATAAATATTTACGACGAGATAGCAACTTATATAGTGAACAGTATAGACATTTGAGAACAATATAATATATTTTATAAAAAATCATAAAATTTATTTAAAAGGATTTACGGCCATAAAGAATTTGTGGGAATATTTTGTTTTACCGAAAAAATTATATTTTTTAATAGGAGCATATTTATTATATCCAGAATTCTCCTCGACTATATTCAATGCTGTCATATTTAAATGTGAAGTTCGCAAAAAAAAACATTGCGGTTTTATTTTAATATTATTAAAAAATAATTTTGTTTTGGTAAATAATATTTATTATAATTAAAGAAGAAATTCTTACTATTAATCACAACTAAAATTTCTAATTGATTTTTATTTTACTCTGGTAGAGTTTTTCCAAAAAAAATTTTCTATTTTTTGGCTAATCCTGGTTTTGTTGAAATATTTTATTTTATTAAATATTTTTTATTTTTGTTACGTCCTTCCAGTACTTCGATAAATATCTCTCAAGGGTTTCCCTTCTTAAAATCTGTGTTCACGTTTGAAAATTTTATAAGTATTATTAAAATACAAAGTAGTATTTAATTGAAATTAAAAGTATTTTTATAAGTATTTTTTTTTTATGTATAAAGCATTAGACGATGGCGATTAGATCCAAAAAGGACTAAATACAATTTAAGAGCATAGAAACAGCCCCTGGAAAAGTAGAAAAGCCATCTACGAAACATTGCGAAAAACGTAATTAAAAATTTAATGCTTTAATTGTTAAAAAAATTAAGCTTCATTACCTAAAAGCTTAAAAGTTTTTTGAAAAACCTACATTTTCTATTTTGTAGGCTAGTAACGATATTTTAAGAGTTCACTAGATGATTCCGCTTGTATAACATTTTGTAAAATCTCCTTATTTGTTATAGTATGCTGACAGTGTTTCTTTTCTCTTGAAAGCGGGCGATTGAGGGCGTGTTTTAAGCTGTCTTGGAACATTATACAATAGCCAAAGTCTAACAACTTCCGCTGCATGCTTTGGATCATTGTCTTCTTGGAAACAAGTTTAGCTTTTCTGTCCTTTATTGTAAGTCTTAGATCACGGCTTCGATGTTAAAGCTCCGATTTCTTCGAAATTCTTTATTACAGGCTGAAAGGACGAATATGTCCTTTCAATAGTTTGATCAATATTTCTTTAAGTTTGTTGTTCTTTCCACAGCAATAATCATTTCTTTACATTTGCTTTCCCATATTGTAAAAATTTAAAATAAAATACATGAATGAGCCTGCAGTGACAAAGAATGAAGGTGGAACTTCTTGGAAGGTAACACTTTAATAGCAAACAAAGTGAACGCAGACTTTATGAGATTGATATCCAGGTATAATATAAATGAAGAGACGAATCTGTATAATTGAGTTTGGATTTCGTAGTCAAGGCAGAGTTTGTGGGCTTTGAGTATAAGCTTTTGTAAGTATAAAAAAAGTTGCAAAGATTCACAGCAGCACATTTCGAATCGAGTCAACGAAATTCCTTAGAGTGATGCATTTAAAATGAAATAAAATTTAAAGGATCACACTATTAACGAAGTACTGAAAACTAAATTCCTAATAAATTTAATTGTATATATAATTTTACATTCTGCACAGCATTATTTATTAAGTATTCCTGCCTGAAATTTTCTCCTTGTATATGTCCTTAAGATGTTTGCTTTTGTATTTGTTTTACTACAAATGTTGCTTGCCGTCCCATTTATTTCATTTCCGCTTTCGTGCATATTTATAGCAAAAGAAGTGCATAATTTTATTTATTTGTGCACACCTACAAATCCATACATTTTCCGTGGAATGGTAGCAGGTGTATGCATGCAGCTCAATAACTAATGCTTCCTCTGGGACACCAGTAATAACCAACGACTTAAAATACATTTCCTTCCACTTGAAACCAAACCGAAAGTTCAAAAGGAAAAAAAGTAAAGTTGAAAACGGAAAATGCCTTGCAGCACTTAATATACGAGTATTGTAAAAGAAGGCAACCAAAAGTAAAAATCTACTTTGACGCAAAACAATAAATATATTTAATCGAATAGCAGAGGAAATGAAAAATATATTTTTTATTTTTCTTTTTTAAAAAAATAAAAATAATTTTTTAATTGCATTAAAATTCAGGTAATTTACACAAACAGATTGTGTTTTGAGAGTTGAAATCCCGTGGCGTATTTTCCAGATTCCAAGAACATTTACTTTCCTCTATACTACGCTTTTGTTTTCCTCCCTTCATTGCTCGCAGAAAAATAGTTCACATGGAAGTAATATGTGCAATGCACTTCTAAAGATTCACGGTGTTTCTTTAAAGCTTTTAATTTATTAGTTAAGATTTATTTCATGTAAATGTAACGTGGAATATCAGTTTATGTGAAATCCTCTCGGAATATGAATTATTATTGAATAGAACAGAATATAATTCCTCTACCTGATCCCTATACTTCGTATTGCGAATAACTATTTAAAATAAAAAATGTATCCGTTGACGATTGTAGAACTGTTGGAATCTGTAAAATAAATTTATGAAAAGTACCACTTTTACCATTTATGGATGATATCTTATTTCTGCCCCAACTAGTTCAATATTTCAAGCGTGAATACAGCCAAAAAAAATTATGTTTAATTTGTAGTCCAAATAGAAGGAGCGCAATCACAAAACTAATGCAAAAGGATATCCTATATGGTTGTTGTGTAATTTTTATTATTTATTACCAATTCAAAGTTATTTACTGTTGCGTTTTTTATTTAAGTTTCAAAACTCAATATGTAAATATTCTTTTAAATGTATTCACGATTTGCCGCAAGCAGCCCCGCTAAATCTAAAATACAACAAACTTAACTTGTTATCTATTATAAACAGATCACATTAAAGAGATTATAAACTGCCCTTTATCCTGCTCAAGTTTATTAAAATTCATGCATTACTGGTGCCTTGCTTGTGCACAGCATATTCAAGTGTACTCGAGTATATCATTCAATGAAATTCTTCGCTGCTTTCTTAATATTCCCACAATAAACATGTTGTTTCGAATTGTACACACTTGGCTGTTGTACGAGTGTATGAAATTCTGAGCTCACAAAATGTGCGAGTAGGGGAGCAGTTTGTTGGTGAAGTGCACTAACATGGGAAAAATTAACAACAGCTTGGCAGGCAGTAATTTATGGCTGCCTCTGTTATGTCGTCATTGGCATGGGAGTTTAAAGTTGCTTGGGAATTTTTAAATTTGAGTTACTGCAAAAAGGTTGTAAAATAAACTTGAAGTGCTAAATTTTTAAAAGTGTTTGCATGCAGTGTTTATAAGGAAATTAAAATTCGTAGAGAAAGTATGAGGATATATTTGTTAGAGTATACAAGAATAAGTTTGAATTGAGTTTTGTTTGCAGTTTGTTTGTTTCATAAAAAATGTATGAAATTTTGAACCACAAATATTTTACTTGTTTATATGAAAATATATGCAATCATATACTGTGAGTATGGCTATAATGCTACATGTATCTCTTACTCCGACATATGAAGAGCAAAGTTTTAGTAAATAAATTTTATTAATTCAAAGTAAGCTTTATTAAAAAAATTAATTTCAAATTAATATTCGGAATGGTTTGCAATCAAAATGGTTCTAATGGTGTATCTGTTTAAGTCTATTTTTTTTTTCATTTTTGTAACTTTGTTACGATTATTTGCTAAATTTGGGCTTGGATCCTATTAGAGGCCCTAATAAAGACCCTAATAAAGACCCTTTATTATTCATTATGTTAGCCCCCAAAAAATTGTTGCCGCTATCATCGCTTTAAAACATTATGCCCAACTACATATATATATCGCTTTAGCGGATTCCTTTCTAAAAATATGTGTAATACATAACAAACACACAAGCCTACATACTCGTATATCCATGCTAGGTTAGTAAGGAGAATAAATTGTTAAAAGGGGAAATACATATTTTTATTATTTAGTACATTCGTACAGTGGCGACGACCGATCTTTAGAATGAAGAAATATTTTCAATTCAAAAAAGGTTTGGCTAATCAAATCATCATAAGAAGTAAACCGTCGATAAGTCGTCATAAACTACTGCAACTAATTTTATTTTATTAAAAATAAAATATTTATATTAATTCTCTAATTATAAGAAATTTACTTTTACATAGGCCAACTTGCAGACAAGTTAATAAGGCTTTGTAGAATTACTAATACGGAAATGGATTGTAATTAAAAAAAATATATATTTTTTTAAAGAAAGAAATATTTCAATATTTAATCGATTTGTAAGAAGTTGAAAATTAAGAAAATAGAACTATACATCCATACTGATCTTTATTATGGCATTATGGAGGAAAAATGAGTATTGAATTTCATCGTTTATATTACTGAGTCGAAGAAGAAAACTGAGGTACCCATAAGGGGTCCCTAAAATTTGTGAAGCTTTTACTGCACATATTATTTTCGTCTGCTAACACTTAAAAGATGACTATACGGGCAATATATATAAATAATTTCTTTTTCCCACAATAATTCCTCACTCATATTTTAATGTTCAATAGAGGTCAGTTTGCGTATTCCGCATTAGCGTTTCCCTCATCATTTCGATCTATCGATAACAATTTTTGTTTAGAGTAATTTAATTTTAATAGGGATTTTTGTATATTTTTCCAACTTCCTAAAAAATTGCCAGTGAAATTACACACTGAGAGGATTATTTATGCAATATCGAATTAATTGTTTATTTTTACCAGAAATATGTCGTATTGTAGGAACTAAACGTACATATACTTATTGTGGCTGTATAAAATTAATAATTAATGTTGCTCGTAGGTCATGGTCACTTTTTGTGATGAAGTGAAGGACGACAAGGAAAATGTCAAACATTGCAGTGTCTGCCATGCTAATTCACCTTCCACGTTAAATAAAACACTTCTAAATGGCATTTTTATTTTAGAGAAAAAATTTATTATTTACTGTAGCGTATTTACTGAAGCTTTTTGAATAAAACCTGTTTGGAAAAATTTATCAAACATGGTTTGTATTGACCTCTTGATCGGACAAAACTCTCATAACCGGACACGAATACATTTTTCGTACTAAATTAATTTTTTTTGATATGCTTTTTAGCTTACAGATCTGCAACAATGCCTTACCACCTCCTCTTTTTCATCTACTTGCAGATGCTAATTATTTAATATATTTTATATATAGGCAATCATGAACGGATTCCTCTCTTATATCGAAATTATTTATATTTAATTATTTTAAATTCGTATGGGCAAATGATTTAGAAGGAAGTGCTTGTTTTTAAACAGTCTTTATTATCATACAAGTAAGTGAACCATTTTTATTTTTTAATAAATATTTCCGTTTAATTAACACCATATTTTATTTCTGGTGAAAGGAAAATTGCATTTATTTGATATTTAATTTGCAATTAAAATGGAATTAAGAGAATCAATTTTAATATATTAGTTAGTAAAAAATAAAAAATATTCTACTGAATATTTATATTTATATTATTATTTATTCCAGTTCGATTTAAATATCAAAGAAAGAACATTTTTATTCATTAACAATTTGCTTTCCATTACCGAACAGTTTTGCATAACGATGATGTAAATTATAAGCTAAAGAAACCACCAGGAGTTCTTGAGAATTAGCATTAGTTATATTTCAACAAATTATTTGTTTGAAATCAACTTGATTTTATTTTGCAAATTTTAAAAGGTTTTTAAATAAAAGCAAATTGCATATTTTTATATTACAACGACTTTATTGCCAACAAACAAGCTTTGAAGAATGAAAAGCTACCGAAATTAAGTTTGTATGTACATATTTGCCAACTGCATATGCGTTGATGACTGTGTCATTATAAATTTATGCTGCAAAAGGAATAATGCAATCAGTGTAATGAACAGAATACTTTAATGAGAAAATGAATTCATATAAAAGTAAAGAAGCTCCTAATGTGGTTAGAGAAGCTTCTACATTTTTAATAGTTAAATAAAGTGGTTCGATAACGAAAATTATTCAAACATTACAAACATACAGAAGGATAGAAGTCCATTGTAAATAATTAAATTGATTTTAGTTCTGATCTGAGCAATTTTTAAAAAACTTTATGCGCTATACTGACTCCAGTTGGACTTATTGGTTTGTAAAGTATATACATTCCTTGTGGCTTCATCTAATACACTAAGCCATTATCTTAAAAAGCATACTTCTAGGCGCAGGCATACATAAAATGATGTAAACTATGGATAACCATATTAGGTAATAATATAAGTAATCCTTGCTAACTATATAATCTGTAATAAATAACACAAATCGTAAATTTATATATAAGATAATATTTCGTAAATAGCGCCACCTAGCCGGTCTAAAAAATGCAAAATAGTTTTATGGTGTTTTCACACCTAAAGTTAAAACCTGATTTTAACTTAAAACCTACAAACAGCTGATTTTGTGTTCACATACAATTTTTATAAAATCAGGTTTTATAATAGAGTTTGTCAAATAAATTTGTTAATGATAAAATAAATTTTTTGAAGAAATAGATATGTTTGTTGTAATTATTATTCCCACATTTATTTGAGAAACTGTACGACAGCTGTTATTGTATATATAAAACATATATTTTAAAAATGTGTATCTAAAATTGAAATGATTTTACATTTTGTGAATGAAGATTTGTGAATTGTGAATGAATTATCAGCTGTTTTCAATCTTTCTAACTTGGTAGCACTGAATAAAACAAGGTTGTATATTATAAAATCTACTTAAAACCAATTCAAAAAAGGTTTTAAGATGGTTTTATGAGAATTATTTTGTATGGTAAAACCAGGTTTTAAGGATTGGTTTTAAAATTAAAATCAAATTTTGTTTTTTGAAAACCAGGTTTTATCCTCAGTGAGAAAACACTATTAGACTCAAAATGCTTCAATGAAATAATTTAGGAAATTATAAGATTGATTCCAATTTCAAAATAATTGCAAATGTAGAGGTCTTCCTGAAGGATGACGTTGTATTACATTAAGTCATATTTTTATAAAATTAATAAAATTGATCATTTATAAAAATCCTCTGTTAGAGATGAGAGGCCACACTAAACAAAAACTAAAAACAATTTATTTACACTATAAGTCAGTAAATATTTTAAACAACATTTATGGTAAATATTTCATAAAACATAAGTGTTGTCTAAATAAATCGATTTGCAATATCCTTTATGAATAAGGACATGAAATTTAAACATTTTACAAATATTTTAAAGCTTTTAATAGTTTTATTTCGAGATTAGTTGAATTAATATGACTAAAACGGTTAAGTGAAAACCTAAAATTAAATAAAATTTTGAACAAAAACTGTTCTAAATGTGTGATTAAAATAATATTTTTTATTAAATAATTATTCAACTTTATATTAAACAGCAATGGTGCCACCAGAGCCAGTATAATATAAAAATAAAGTTGTATGAATGGTATTCAGATCGGAACTAAGACCCATTTAATTATTTATACTACACGTCTTCATCTTAATTCAGGCTTTTTTGGTGATTATATGATGGAACAAATTTTGTTATCGAAACTCCTAATTTAACTATGTCATATGCAGAGGATTTCTTCCTTTTTATACGATAACTGAGCCTCTGAAATATTGTTAATTGTATTTATAATTACAAGGAAGAAAGTAAATAAGAAATAAAATTCTAATTAATTGACAAACTGATGGAAGTTCATTTTGCAGCAAATTTATAAGTAGTAGAAGTAGCGGAGTCAAATATTAATACCACTAAAATTAATACCATTAAAACCACTCAAGCCTTTTACAAAAAAGATCCTTTTTTTAAAGAGATTTTTGTTTTTCGAATGACATTATTTTTAACTGAATGACTTTTTTAATAAGCAAAATATGCGCATTTGGGATGAAAGTAATCCACCAAAGGCGACTGACTGATGCACTCTTGACGCTGCTGGTGTCATATTTTTTTCAAAAACGAAGCAAGAAAGAAAATTGCCGTTAATGGAGTGCGATATAGTTTCAAACTAAATGATTAGTTTATACAAAAATCGATGGCATGTTCTTTCAACAAGACGATGTAACTTCACATACAAGCCGCAGTGCAAACGATCTATTTTGTGAAAAATTCAGCATTTCATTAATTTCACGTTTTGGATTACGTATTAGGATTACAAGCCATTGGATTACTTTTTATGAGGTTAAGCAAAGTCGTTGGCTTATGCGAACCATCAATAAAGAATTGACGCATTGCACATGTCATTACTGCAGTTACTTCAAAATTGAAGGGATCGTATGGAGTATGCTAAGCGCAGCCATTGCAGTCATTTAAATGAAATGATCTTAAAAACTTTATTAATTATCAATTTGAACTGTATTGGCTCCTAATAGAAAACCCGCTATTTAACTGCAAAAAGTATTAAGAAAATAGTTGAATTCCTTCTATTGATTTCACCATTCACTAGTAGAGTGTCTTGAAAAACATACTGACGGCTTTTCTCCTTTTTTCTGCTGCCCAAAATGCCATTTTAAAGTGTGTGCAGCAAAAAGTATTTGTAGATTCAATAAAGCATGCATTACTGCATTTTCGTTTATTAATTGCATAAAAATTGCAGCATAGCCTGTCTAGAAGCCTTCAAAATTAATAGCAAAACATTTTTGAAGAGCCTTTATTGTGGTTTTGTCTGTTGTGGTTATTTGTAATTTTATAATTTTTTTTTTCTTTTAAACACATTTTTGGCATTAAAAAAAATGGGGAGAAAATAAAAACAGGGATAGAGTGAGGCATTATTTGCAACCAATAAATGAACTAATAAAGAGCAAATAAATTGATAGTTGAAATGCATTTAATTGTTTTGTGGTATTGTTAAATATATCGGCAATTGGCATTATACGGCTAAAAAGTTTTTCAAATCTAAAACTTAATTTTGGGTCATCACAATTCGTTTCATACAAAATTAAATAATCATTACTTTTTTTTTATAACGTCGATAAATAAATGGATTTTAAAACTTTAAGGAATTTGAAAAAAAACCTAGAGAAATTAAATTTGTTAAATATTTTTATTTTTCAACCAAAATTTTATTGTGTATAATTTTTCTTTAGGCTTTAAGTCAATTAATAATTCAAAATGTTTGAATATTTAATTCATTTTTTATTATATTAAAATGTCTAATATTCCGAACACTTTCGGTGCTCTTTATCAGGAACAGCTAAAAATTATATTTACATGCAAAATAGAAAACAAAAACCTTAAAAATATATTAAAAAGTAAAAATTTTTTTTTAATAATTAAATTAAACAAATCAAAATACAAAATATCTTTACTTTGCGTAGTGTGATGTACACTTTTCCTTACTCAAACATCTCACAATGTTTTTGTAAGAATAAAACAATTTATTAATTTAATACCTTTGACACATATATAAATTTCATGGCAAACAAACATTTCGATTGTATACACAAGGAAGTACAGCAAAGTGAAAATTAAGTGTCTTCACTTGCTCCACTTCATTGTTAATGTACCTGACCGTACTTGTAAAATAATCAAGAGTAAGTCAAATTTCTTTTGGAATTATAAAGATATACATTGTGTTGAAATATTGATGACCAGTAAATGCAAATTGCAACGTGAACAATAAAGCAGAACACCACGTTGCTTAAGGCATTTTGGACATATGAATGAAAGTCAAGATGTGTCAGATAATTTATAGATAATTTGTAAAATAGTATATAAGGGAATACATTTATAATAAACAGATTAGATTGAGTTTTATACACAAACTTGTTTGTGTTATTATTCAACTGAGTCTCACCAAAAGGGCATTAATTGCTCGTCTGCTGAGTTTTTGTGCCTCGCTTTACAAACCAAGGCAACTATTGCATTTGTCGCGATTATCATACAAATGCAATAGTCATAAATATTTTTTATTACATTTATATTACATATTATAGTAGTCGTTTGTTGCCGATCTTACAGTTTTGTCTGTGTGTGTGTGCGCAACTTTTTCCGTGGCTGGCTTAAAGTTCATTTCCACCTCAGCGGGCATGTCAATTATATGTAAAATTTCAAGCAAAAATCTCTTTTTACAAATGTTGTTGTTGTTGTTGTAATATTGAGCGTTCTTTCTGTCTGAAGAGTAACACTCCCAGGGTAGTACGGTATTCACCTTGGTGAAATTTACATTTTGGGTGGGGTGCACTTTGGGGTGACGGTATCCGGTGTTTTCAGACCATGGCCTTTGGCAGACACCGGTAAAACTTGTCTGCCACTGCCCAACCCATGAAATAACATGGCAACGGATGTGCTTACAAGTAATTAAAAGGCAAAGGCAAGCTATGGTTGTCTGTCTGGGATTAGGTCTAGCATAAACTAATCGATTCAGGATTGAATATTGTAGGAGAGTTCTCTCTTGAGAGTTCTCACCGAAAGTACCACCAGTGGCTATGTACTGGCACCACGGGTACCACAATGAATTTCTGTCGCGTAGGCTTATGGGTGACTTTGGGTTTGCACAATATCTCGATATGATCCGGTCAAGGGATTAGTTATCTAGGTGCTGTTTCCATTCAACAGACGCTAGTAGGCAGCAGATGGTTCTCCCCTCTGAGGGCGGCCTCTCTGCAATTCTTGGAGTGACATATGATTTCTTGCATGCATGAATTGAATAGACAGATGTAGTTTACCCCGAAGATGACGGGAGAGTTATGCTTGTGAAGTGCCTATTGGTAAGGCTTCGACAGTGCCGAATGTCTTAGCAAGGCGCTGGTTAGAACTGAATCTTTTAATCAAGATTTGCCACCTGTGCTTGCACAGGGGGCATAGTAAATGCATTAACTTACTCACTGCTAAGTGCACCGTGAAGTTAGGCCTTCATAGGCAGGTATTCACGTAAACTGTAGCACACTGTCTGAAGAGTAACCATCTTTATTACAGTGGGCTGCTAACGCTGTTTTCTTCTCTGTTTTTCATTTTCGTGTATTTTAGACCGATCTATGTGCAGCTAATCCTGTTCTCAGTTTTGATTTTGCAATTCCCACACTTTCGGGAAACTCTCAAATGGATCGTTAATAATATTCTTCGCGATCAAAAATAGAAATCCGTTTTTTTAATAAAATACTTTTCTTAATGTTGTGGAGTTTTTCTACTAAAATTTTTCATCAATAATTTTCAAAGCTCGTCAGTTTCGTATTGTATTCAGAAAAATAAATTATGCATTAAAAAATGTGGAATTAAGAACATTAAAAACATTAAATTAAGAGCTTAAAAAACCCGCTTAAAGTCAAAAAATGCATAAAAATTATTAAAAAAAAAATTTGGATATTTTTCCTTACAATTCCAACAGGCGATATAGTTAAAATTTTCTAAAAATAAGATATTTTTTCAGAACTACGAATATTTTTTAGACTAATCGTTTGCTTGTTTTGTGAAAACAGTACATGATTAGAATTGTTGGGTTGGATCGCCATGTTGGGTTTTTTAATATTTTTATTTTAAAATTGAATACTGAGAAAGGTTCGGCCCAGAACCTTTCTAGTTAACAAACAATCTCTATCTTCTTTATTTTCTTTTTCTTACATTCTATTTATACTATTTATAAATGGGTTGTGTAGTGTTATTCATTATGAAGCAATATGCTAACTATGCATTTTGGGAGTTGCATTATTTTGTTGTATTATTTATTTTGTATGTTGTAATTCGGTTAATTCGTATCAAATGGTCTGTGTGTTGTAATAGCTGAATTGTGCATATGACTGTGTAATTTGGTAGTGTGAATTTAGTAATATTGTTAAAAGAGTATCCAATTACTTCATAGTGACACATTTTCACAACAGAATACTTGCTTTGCTTTGGTAAACTGAAAGAACTCTTCATCAAAAATTACTTCTTTCAATTTATAAATTTTTGCGATGAAATAAGAATGAGAAGTCCGTGTGTAAGTGTGAGTGATATTTTCATTCACATTTTAAATATTACAAGTTACAAAAAGGCACATGAGCATGTCCTTACACATCCACTTCAATCATTATGGTAAATTTGCATATTTTAAATTATCAAATTAATTTTTTTTCTTCTCTCTCTAAATGTATTTTGTAAAATGTTACTTCCACTGCTAAACTCTCTAATTTAATGAAGGGGATACAAATAATATTTCTTGTACGGGATATGATCAAAAAATAAGCGTTATTGTAGTGTGATACAAGCAGTCTGTATGACTTGCACTAAGTAGCACAACACAACAGTCATAGTTGCCTGCATTGAATACATGTGGAATACATTAATTTCATTCACACACACATGTGACGGTCATTTGATGCCCTAAATATGCACTTGAAAATGCACGACACAATTTATGTGCTGGACAATTGTTGTTATGTTTTGGTGCTCCACATTAATACCACATACCCACATAAACATTCCAAATTGTTTATGATTGTCTGTTTGGAATTTTGTTATCCATTATTTTCTCATGACCATGAAAACTATAATTTCGCGAACTAAGTTATTTTTGAGTGACTTTAGGAAGTCACTCAACTCTAGACAACTAATTATATTTTCATAAATTTTTTATAAGCAGAAGTAAGTAACAATGTAAGAACAGAGACAATAAGATTAAGCCACTGGGCAGACTAGATCTGCTTTAACAACACTTTTATTCTAAATAAATATTAAGCGCCTAGTTGCGCTGCCAAAACAAACATTTAAATCTTTTCCTTTTTACATTATATTCAATTTTTTCCAAAAGTATTTATTTATTCATCAATAAGTATCTTGCCCACTTCAAAGTAGTACTTCTCTGTTGTAATATGCCAGCGTTTACTCCAATCCTCGAAACACTTCCGAAAGGCACTTTTTTGCCAACGCACCTCTTTCCTTAATCGTACCAAACGTTTACCTCTTACGGGTGTCTTCAGTTTTGGGAGGAGGCAAAAATCAGCAGTGTTTTGTTTTTGGCAAAAAACTGACGTATGAGCATCTATGTGAGAGCTGGTGCGTTATCATGGTGGAAACTCCATGAATGTTTTTCGTTTCTGACGAATGGGTTCGAGCAGTGCGGCCCATACATTTAAGATGGTATTCCTTTTCGACCGTACGACGTTGCAGCAAGAATTCATAAAGCACCACGCCATTGTAATCGGAGAACTTGACGTGCTTTTTTCGGTCTTAGCTCGTCCTGACGCTTCCATTGGGATGATTATGGTTTGGTTTCAATGTCATAGCCATACACCCATACAGTTATGACACTTTTCAGCAAATCTTGATCGTCGTGCAAATGCTAGCATGCTACATTGTTTTTGCTTAAAATGTAGTAAAAAATAGTAAAAAACCGAGGAGCACATCCGAACACGACCAACGTTTTTGTGTATCAAAAAGAAACTGACAAACCAAAATGGCTGATATAGCAGACATTATAACAGAAAAAAATGCAACTTCCAAAATTTGAAAATAGCGTTTATTCTTTGATCACACCTCGTACCGGAACAAGGAAAATGAGAAATATTACAAAGAATGATTGTGTTGCAAACATTAAGGAACAAAAGCAAGAACACAATTGTATAGATGCAGCTCGGAAGAAAATAGAACAAAGTTTGAGAAACGAAACTTTGCTAATGCCTACAGGCTCTGAAGAGTATGTTTTTCGTTTTAGAGAATACTGTTCGATTCCGTGTTTTTTCATTCTCTTCTTCAAACTGGAGTACAATAAGAAACTGAATAGTATTTTAATATTTTCATAATTTAACATTTCAGTGTAGTGCTAAACAACTACGACATCGCATGCAAAATAAGGCTTCTTTAAATAGATGAATACGTTTCCAACGTTGGCATTTAAACACTAACACGTAACCAAAATAAAAATAATTTAAGATATTTAAAGGGGGCTGAGGAAGCTAAGGAACCCCAAGGTTAGTAAATCTTTTACTGCTCCTAATATAAATATATTTCTATTTACAAACACACTGTAACAGTAAAAATGATGATAATTGTTTACTGACAATCTATTTCAAGGATATGACTTACAACAGTGACAAACGGAAATCGTTGCAAATAAACACAGGAAATGAAAGTCATCAAAGCAAGCAGAATAAACAAGAAGACAATTTTATTTAACTCTTAAAAAACCCTTGAAATTATATTGCTTGGATTGCAATTAAACATTTTATACATTTTAAACATTTGAAAACGTAAAATAAACATACAAGAGCGGTTCCAGCCCCTAATTCTTCGAATTCGTTCACTAGACTATAAATAGTGTGTCTTATTGGCACGTTGGTTCTTGCAAAAAGGCACGTAACTTTCTCATCGTCACAGTAATGCATGATTGATTTTGATAAAATGTTTTTACGATTAAGTCCATAATAAATATGCCACGGATCTACTTCACGACTGGCAAATCTGAACTGTCAAGGCTAATGTTTACCGAAGTGGCGGCAACAAACTAGTATACCTTCCCCATGGACAACATGTAGTTCAAAGCCGTAAATTACAAGAATGATTTATTTATTTTGTCGTATTCGAAATTTACAATTTTCTTTCTTAGGAAATCTTAAATTAAAAAAAAACTTTAAATGATGCAGTGCCGAATCACATTGCAGTTGCAGATACAACGTTTCAAGAGGGATTAACTTTTGCTAATTGATTGTATTAGTTTTTCTTACTCCGTGAATAGTTGTCGTGTGCCCAATTAATTTCCAGTAAAAGTGAGAAACTTTTTATTGGTTGGATTAATTCTCAATTTCTTGATTATTTAAATAGACCATCCTTTTGCCTCTATACTCCTTTACTAGTCCTTGCGCACTAAAAAGGAACTCAATTACAACTACACAGTTTAATTTCTAACATTCTTTTTATTTTCCAAGTTATTTGTGATTCTTCCTTTTTTTCCTGTCACTTGATCCTTTTTTTTATATCCAGTCTGCCTTTATAGTTATTTTAACAAGGACTACAAAGTTATAGCTTGTAGAAGTATGCGCCTGTTGGCAAGAGCAAATGTTTGCGTTCACATTAATGTTTTCCGTGGTAAGTTGGTTCAGTTTAATGTCTATTTATCTGCTAGTTTTCAAAGTTTATTTGTTAAGTAGTTAAATGGTAAAGTTTAGCCAACCATTTGTCTTATTTTGTTAATAACTTGTAGAACGTGGTGTTGAATGCTTGTTCTTTGCCATAAATTTTCTCTGAAATTGAAATAAATTTTTCGAACAAATTTCGAATTTAGTTTTATAAATTTTTAGAAATTTTGAGAAAAGAAAAATCTTTTAATACGGCTTGGCCACAGGAAAATAAGTAGGATTCGAACCCACGACCTCCGGTTTAGTATGTGGTTTATTATCCATTCGCCAACGGAGGCATCCTTGTGTGCGATATGTAATAGAATCAGAATACAAAATTTACTGTCAGAGAAAAGTTGTAAAATTTGTTAAATAGGTTGTACTTAACGTGTTCGGCTGTAGAGCTCTTCAGGTGGGGAATAACGAATGTTTTTAAAGGCTTTAACGCTCTTTCATGCGACCTTACAGATTGATTGACACAAAGGTACGCTGAGAAGATAGTTCCTTAATATCGATCAGTTTATGGTCATCTGCTCTAGCAATTGATATGTGAACTCCAGAAATCTAATCAATTTGAAAATCCAGCGCTTATATGAAGATACTCTTATTATGTATTGTTGTATTCATTGTGAACTTTTTAAAGGGTGACATTCGCGATCTCGGTTTCTAATACAGTTTCCAACAACGTCCCTTTCAAGTGCTTCTTCAAATGCAGTGGGATTAATTTTCATTTCTTTTCCCTGACTTTAGAGGGATACAAAAGGGAACCCAAAGAATATATCAATAACAATAATGTCTGGTTTATAATTTCAATAATACAACAGTGGTTGAGCTTATGATATTGGCTTGATGTTTTCTCCGTCTGAAGAAAACCAAACTGTACAATTGGCAGTTCTTTAGCTGAAAATCATAATAAATTATTATTATTTTTTTTTTTTTTTTTGAATGACATTTAGAACTTATTAGCTTACGACATCTTTACAAAAAATGCATAATTTCATGGCAATAAGTTTTCTGTAGCAAATTGTAAATGATGCGAATCAAATGGAATCAAGACACATTGACTCATAGTGAGAAAGATTTACTGTCCAAATAATAAATTCCTACACTTATAATTTCCTTTGAATTAAGGCAGCATTAACATAAAACTTAGCAATGGAAAACATAAGAAGAAGAAAAACTGTAAAATGCGGTATTTATTTAAGGCAATGATGCAAAAGCGAAGCAGGATATGCTTACAATAACAAAATTTTCGAAAAGAAATGGTATTCATTTTAAGAATTACACTGAGAATACTTTAATAAAAAAACAAAATTCTTAAATAAGTTTTGTTTCCTTCTTAACTTTGCAAATGGCAGTCAATGTAGAAGAGAGTAAGTTTTCTTCTTAAAAATTTAATTTAAGTACACTCGGGAATTCAGTGGAATTTCAATTTTTTACTCTGCATCGGGATTAAAATTACCAAAGTGTTTATAACATGGCTGAGTTATTAAATCAACATATAATTTATTGTTGTTAAATTCTATTAAAAAAAATTACCGCTGCTTTATTTATTTAAATAAAAGAAATATTTTGCCCTTAAATGAAGGCACCCCCATGATATTTTAGAAAGCTGGGAAATTTAAATTTAACCCCTTTTAGCCAAGCAAAATTTAATTTGGCCACGTTTTCTGTTTCATTTATGAACCGTTACGAAACAGATTACATTTATTTGCTTTATGCAATCCGAGTCGGAGTAGGGAGAGGATTTGCAAAGGAAAACATTGGCAAACTGATATAATGCCAGCCAAAGTAGATTTCCCTCAAAACAACTTAATCTTAAAACAAAAGTGGGAGTTGCATGTATGAATATGAGCTGAATGTTAACAACCTTATTGTCATAAGAATATGACAAAGTTATACAATGACTTGTAACATCCCATTTTTATTTGCTTTTATCGTTTTTCCTCCTATTCCTATTTTTATATGTCATAGAAATAAATATTATTATAAGAGGTGGAGGATTGGGGTAATCTAAATCGCACATAAATTTATAAATTAAATTTCTCACACACACAAATTTCGTAATATTGTAAACGTTGATGGTCGTATCAAGACTGACTCCTTATTTCATTTTCAGTCTTTACATAGTTTCTTAATCTAATATATATAAATGTTCTCAGAGAGACTCCAATTATGTACAATGTATTTCTCTATACATTTTTGCGTGAGATTTTAATACTTACTAGCTAACTTAATAATTAACATGACTAGTTATTGATTATAACTATGACTACGTCTATAATATTAAGTCACGCTTCCTAATAACATCACTAGTAAACATACAATTAATCTGGCGTTCCATACAGGAAGGAGTCTGAAGTCTGAAGTCTGAAGTCTGAGTCTGAGTCTGCACAAAAATTATCTTACTTGCGTCTTAAAATATTCTTACAAAATATTTAATTGCATAAAAAAAATACGTATATGCATAAAACCGTTTGTGCATTCTCTGTAGGATTCTAATTAATTTTAATTAATATGAATAAAATTTTTTTTAATATTTTTTTTTCTTGAGAATAAATCTAAAACTAAGAACCAAATTCGGTCCCCAGTGTATGCAGGCAATGTATTATATTTTTACATAATAAGCGAATGAATAATGCCCGAGTTCGATTCCTGCCTAGAGCCTGTTTTTCCGCCAAATGCTTTGCAGATTAAGTTCGTTAAAAAAAGAAAAATTTGTGTAATACAAACAAAACGAATAATTGTTAACCTAATAATATTAAAAATATTTTAATTTTAATAATTTTAAATTTAATTTTTTTACATATATAATGCTATGCTTTTTGTATACCAATTCACGCTCATATTGTTGTCCGATCTAATTAGATATGTTATCCTCTTCTCATTTTCCACCTCAATAGTGAATTGAATGTCATTTTTGTTATCGATATCTATCACATTATATATCATAAAAAATGATTGACACATGATTAAAAGCAATTTCTTTAAATTTTCTATATTTTTACTAATTAAATATTTATATTTAATAAATTTATTTTAATATATAAATATAAATATAAATTAAATATTATATTGCTATGTATTTAAAAAAAATTGGCAATTAGATGGAATTTATATATATATATATATATATATAACAAGATAAACTATTTCATTTTTATTCTATTTATGTGTAATAACAAATTTATCAGTTGTTTCAAAATCTAAATTCCCATTAATTAATACATAAAAAGTGGCTATTTCGGAATACCAGGTGTCTGCAATGTCTGTTTCATAGTATAAAGCACATCATGACTGAACTCTTACCCAACTTAATTAATAAAACCGATTATTAGCTAAATAACATTCGGTTCTTAAAATTCTTGAAAGGCACCTCAGCTTTATATTAATAGAGGTTTTCTTTTTATGGTCTTCGTCACTGGAGCCAGAATCGAGAAGCAAAATAATTTTAATTGTAATTCATTTAACAAATTTTTAATTGTTAAAAAAACACTTTTACTGAAATTAGTATTTAAAATGAAACAGCTGACTCAAATATTAGGTATTTGATATTGTATGCCAAAATAGTGTCAGGGAATACAAAATTAGTATTGACGTTGTGTTAAATTGATGTTTCCCCAAAATTGACAAACATTGTCGTTGCCATAATTTTCCAATCAATAATCAATGAATTCTTTATTCTTTTTAAGATTTAAGAGTTATTTTCACTTAAAAAAAAGTTTCTTTTTAATACAACCCTGCAGCTTTTGACTCAGTGGTCGTACCAGCACAATGTTGGAAATGATTTTTATCTGGCAGTTTCGCAGCCTGTCAGTTGTATCCAAAATTGTGTACGAGACTCCGGTTTGTCCAGAATGGATGAAGTTGAATTTGACTTACACTGAAAAAAAGGAAGTTACATTACAAGCTTGTGGGTATTTTTTTTACGAAACTTATTTATTTGTTGTTGGTTTTACATATAGTTTCTTTTAATTCTTTAATTCGTATTTGAGTTGAAAAAATATTAGACTTTGCCGAGAATGTATAAAAAAAGAAAAGAATTTAAAATCAAAATCGGTATTTAAAGCAACAGTAAGAAAACTTTAGATGAAAGTATGGAAATATATTCAAGAAGGGTGATTTGGCCTATTGTATAGCAAAAAGTGTTTAGTATTTCATTAGCTTTTTTAATACATGTTTGTTACAAATCCTGAATTAATTTTTTCATTTAAAGCCATATTTCAAACTTCACTTTAAGTCCGTATAAGTTAATTAAAATAATAATGAAAAATTACTATCAGGAAATATTCATAAAATCTTATTTCAATGAAATCAACCGATGGATACACCGCATACACTTTCAAAAAATAATATCCTTCCTTTAAAATTTATTCCAGTGGATTTTATGTACAGAAATATACACATTTAGTATATGAACTATCCGGAAGAATAAATTATAATTAGTTGGTATCACTAAAAAAGCTCAAATTCATTTTTCTTCTTGATTGGCAGCAGCTACAGCAGCTCCTACTCCGGTTAGTACTCCATTAGTTCACTTTTCGACTTTAGTTACAGCTGGAGTTTATTAATTCAATTTAGTTTTTTATTAACTTTTAGTATTTTAGGAAATTTGTTTTTACTTTTATACAATATCTCGATCAGGGGCAAAGAAGGATAAAATAAAATTTTGCCAATGGCCTCGCACATACTGCTTCTAACCATTTTATAATTTTATTCATATCATTATAATAAACTATAATTGTACAGAAGTAGTTTAGGGTGTTTAAATTTTATATATGTATGTATATATATCTATAATTTTCCCAAGTTCTGATCTGTATATTCCTTAGGTTCTCAAAGGAAACCGACGAGCTTCGAAAACGTATAAAATGGGTATCAGGTATGAAAAGCCAATTCCTTTATTTAAATGATTAAAAAAACTTTTTTTGTAATATAAAATTTGAGAAATTTACCTATCCAGCAGGCAGGGTATGGTGCCTACTAAGAGAGAATACGTTTGCCTTTTACCGACTTTTTTTTTTTTTTGGTGACTTAAGTATGATATAAATTCTAATGATAGCCTGCAGTCTTCACATAAAATAAAGTCATCAATAACATATTTTATGTGCTTGAAGCAAAAATATAAATGTGTATAATCAAGCCTTGTTACGTATCACCACACATTCCCTTCTTTTTTGGCCTTTTCCTTGTTGTTAATTTGTAACAATTTTCTTCCCTTTTTTTCAATCGTAGCATACCTACTTTAATGGCTTTTATTGTTGTTGCGTTTCATACAGTATTCTGCAACGTGACAAATCCTTCTGAGCTTTTGGCTTTTATATTTTTATTGTCTGTGCAGGAATTCACAGAGAAAGAAAAATAATAATAATTTTATTATGCGATTCAGGTTGCAATATTCTATTTTATGTTTGATAATGTTGTTGTTACTCTTTTGGTGGCCCTTCTACATATGTAGCCATTGAAAGGCGTGCTTGCTAGTATGTCGACTGTGTAAGCTAATTTAAATTTATTTACGAGTACATCTGTGTATATCAAACAGTTATCTAGTTTGTTATAGTTGAAACTAATCGACTAGCCTGTACCATATAGTTTTCGATCAGTCGGAGAAGAACCAACAAAATTGATCAAATTCACCAGAATCAATTGAGAATTACAAAATTGGTTTGTAAGATTTCTTTATTTATAAAATGTGTTTTACTTTACTCTGCTGTCAGCATACAATTGGTAAGCAAACGTTTGCCATAAAAATATATATTTTTTGAAAGAAAATATCTTTTTAATAAAACTCTATGTAGACGGCATAAGTCTCTGTACTAAGTGCAGGTAATATATCCCTAGCAGGTAATCATATCCCTAATTGGTAATTAAAAATAGAAGAATATTTACTTTGAAATTACTTTCCGCTGACATTTTAAGAAAATAATGTTGCACTAGGGAAACTTAAGGCAAGTCAATTTCGATATCAGATATCGGTAAAAGTAAATCATAGGTCAGCTGTTGTTTGAGCTGTAATGCGTAGAAGCACACTTTGTATAAATTCGTCTTCCAACTACATTTAATTGATTTGCTCAACAAGTATATTTTCTCTGGTAATCGGTGTGTTGGAAAATGTCTACTGCCGAGTAGCAGTACAAACAACATTTTTTATTGACAGCACCTGTTAAGAATGAAGATGTTCTTCAAGGAACCTTAAAGTTTTACTTCTTGCATTGCCATATTCGTATATTTTTGCCTTGTTGTACGTCAGTTCATACAAAATTCCATGTATGATGAAACGATTTCCAATGCACGTATTTATTTTCAAATAAAATTGTAAGTTAACAAAATCGTGACTCGTCATTTACATATTGGTGGCACGTAATCATACTTTTATATATAAAGTAACAACAATTTACCCGACAAGTCTACATATAATTTTGCAGCATAGAAAAAACTGTTTATCTAGAAACGTGAAATTCAATAAAGTCAGCAACGGAAAATAAATACTAAATAATTTTATTTATTAAATGGATTGGCTTTAAAATGTTTGGTAGTTCACTTAATTAATCTAAGTAAAGAAAACTCGTTCCGTTTTTGATTTAGTTCAATTTTACACAATCGATGGTCATCTGCATTTATAAAAATAATTTAATTTCTTTCATGAGCTGAATATTATTTCTAAATTAATGCAATTTAAAAATCAACATCGTTCTTCATAATATTAACAAATTACTTTCTTCTCTCCTCAATTTATTGGAGGCAAGCAAAGTCCTCTGTACTTACATTGCACCGACTGTACATTTTTGTTTGAATCAAATTTTTTATTTTAAGAAGGAGCCGTATTTTACAATTTATATTAATATTTTTAATAGTAATGAGCCAAATATTAAATTTAACTAGGCAGGAGTTAACTATGAGGGATTTATCATCAGTTACTGGTTTCCAAATGTAAAGCAAAAGGGAATTTTGTTTTCTAAGAAAATTCCAGATGGGGAAAGTAACCGTTTCTTAGTTGTTCCAATACGAGTATATACCACATAAAAGCTTTCCCTTTCATTACCTTCCCAATACTTCTCTTTTAAATGGGTTTTCTGGTAAAAAAAAAATTGCTTTTAAAGTAACGGATAGTTCGCATGTAAACATTGTTTTATCTTTTTTTTGGAATTTTTTCCTTTTTATAACTTTATAACACTTTATTAAATTGTTTATTACAAATAAAAAAATTTTATTTTTAATTAAAATATACATTATATGTTTTTTTATCCTAAAACTATTCAATTATTTATTACAAATAAAAAATAATTACTTTTAATTAAAATATTTATTATAAATTTTATTTATGGTAAAATCTTTAATTATTTATTGTAAATAAAGAATAATTATTTTTTAATTAAATTTAATTTTCAAAACCTTGTCATTTACGATAATCATTTTACGATAAAATAAAAATTAACATTTAAATTGTTAGTTCCCATAAACAAAAATAATTTCACAGCAATAGAACTCATAGCGTGTATTGAACAAAGGATATAGAATATAAGATATGAAGTAAGAATTAGCAAATAATAGAAACAGATTTACTTTCTCCACCTCTAGTTAGCTGGTGTACTTTGGTTGACTGCACTATGTTGCAGTTGTGTTATTTTAAGCAGAATTCAATTATTATAAGTATCGATATATTTTATGGCTTTGTAAGCCAAAACTTCGTTTCGCTACGTTTTTATTGGATCTTGACTTTCTGCCGATACTTTGTAAAAGGGTTATATACAATTATTAATCTTTCCAATTAATTAATGATTTTGGATTAATTCGGTTAAAATTAATTTTTCAGTTAAATTATCTACTTAAATTATTATTGAAAGAGAAAAGAAAATTTTTGGACTTTTATGAATTTATATATGTACGTTGATGAATGTAAGCCTTCTTTTCCGTTTTCTTGGGTAGTAGCACAGCTTGAATATTTGGTAGAACACCGCCTTGAGCAATGGTTACACCAAACAATGCGAATGGCCAATTGTAAATGACGTGGAATTATTCTCGCTTTTTTGTTATCACGTGCAGCGTTACCAGCCAATTCTAGAACTTCAGCCGCTAAATATTCCATAACGGCAGCTAAATATACTGGAGCTCCGGCACCAACACGTTCAGCATAATTGCCTTTACGCAACAAATGATGAATACGGCCAAGGGGAAATTGTAATCCAGCACGATTTGAACGGGACTTTGCTTTTCCTTTAACTTTGCCACCTTTACCACGACCAGACATTTTTCAATTTTTTGTTATTATTTCTTCTGTTTAATCCAAACCAACCACACTGAATCACTGTTCACATAGACTGAGCATAGTTTTTTTTTATTTTTTTTTTTTTTTTTTTATTGTGGATATACACAAATTTATTTAGCACTTTTACATCTCTTAGACGTTGCTAAGCAATACTCAATATAGTAGTTTCATATATGAAATATGTATAATATAATGAATCCGCTAGAGAAAATCTAGAGGTGGCATTTGTTAACTTCTTGACTGTATAATCAAGATAGAGCCTTTTTCAAGTTTTCTGCCAACTTATCCATAAACTCAAACGTTTCCATATAGTCAGCGCGTTTTACATTATCTAAGCCCTTTATACAGGCGGCTAAGTCTCTAGTCATGAATCCAGATTCAATGGTATCGATGCAGACCTTTTCCAAAGTCTCGGCAAACTTTTTAAGATCATTATTATTGTCAATTTTTGGACGGTGTAATAAGCCGCGAGTCCAGGCGAAGATAGGTGCAATGGGGTTGGTTGATGTCTCCTCACCTTTTTGGTGCTTGCGATAGTGGCGGGTCACAGTACCTTGGGGAGCTTCGGATTCTACAGTTTTGCCATCGGGACAGATCAAGACGGAAGTCATAAGACCTAAAGATCCATATCCTTGCGCAACGGAATCAGATTGTACGTCACCGTCATAGTTTTTGCAAACGGCATGTTTACATGCCGTTACACCTATTGTTCACGATAATGAGTCGTGTTATCAGCTCAGTATAAAATTATCTCTAGTCTCACTGTTTTAATAATTTTGATATTTTTTTTCCATGATTATTTTTGTTGTTTTCTGTGCTCGGTGGTAAAATTATATTTGTACAAGTCTAATGCGAAAATGGTTATCACTTTTTGTGTCCTGGTTTTCCAATTACTGAAAATCATTAGCAGTTTTAAAGTGTGACAGTAACGTTTATTATTTGCAATAAATATTCCGCCAATATAAATATTTGTAAGGACTTTCCAAACAACGACAGCAAATATGATTATCCCCATCTTCAAGCTACATTCCATATATTTATATATATATACTCATATATGCGCACATGTACTTATATGTAATCTATATATTTATTTTCATCCTTGCAAATTGCTGTGTTATTATTATTATTTTTTTTTTTTTTTAATATGTTTGGATATTCTCTTTGCCAATAATGTGTTCCTCAATCATATTACTTAAGCCAGATCACGGGCTGCTGCACTAGCAACAGAATGTCCACACTTCTTTTATATATACGAATGTGTTTATGTCAATTAAAATTCACACGATGATACAAGCAGGAAATGGGGGGAGTTTATCTCTGTTTGTTATCAAAATGCCAAGCTAAAAGACTCTGTTATATTGCACTTAAACACCCGTATTAATTAAATGCTCAAGCAAGCATCTAGATATAAAAGCTTATGAGGAAGAACACGCTGCTTTGTATATGCGCATGCATACAAAAATGCATATGACTTTTGCCACTCTTGTGCTAAACTGGTTCAGAATTCTTTCACAGTGATTCCATGCATTTCATAGCAGACGAAGTAACTTAGAGAGCGAAAGTTTCATCAGAAACTTCTTCCACAGTTCAGAATTCTTCCACAGTGATTCCATGCTTTTCATAGCACACGAAGTAACTTAGAGAGCCAAAGTTTCATTGCCGGAGCTTTTGTATTTAGGTTATTGTATCATTTGTGCCCGTCGAGTTGAATTAGGACAAAGATTGTTATAAGACTATAGAAAAGTTACTACATTAAAAAAATGATTTAAAAATTCCAGATTTGGATCCTATTACAGAACATGATGAAAAAAATTAAATAAATATCTTAGGCGCTACTACCTCAACCTGTACTGATGTTGCAGCTAAGGATAAATGGAGGTAGAAATACTCCTTCCAAAAGTGAAGTAAGTTGGGAGCCAATATTTATGTCAACTATCGGGAAGTTGAAGGATGTATTCCAGGCAGCTATTGAAAGTAAGCCTGAGGTTTTTAGTCTTTCATGTCTACATCAACGAAAGGGTTTTTCATAAGATATGCACAACTAAAATAATAATAATAAATAATAATGGAAATAATTCGCAAGATACATCCATATATCGGCCGCTCAGAAAAATATAATATGAAAGCAAATGTGGCCTCCAGTATAGCGAGATATGCAATAATTTTTTACGATACCGACGATATGAAAAAGCTATCGTAATTTTAGCAGGGATCGGTGGTGGTGGAATGCCAGTGCATTCCATAGATCACTGGTTTTACAGCAAACATTTCTTTGACAGTTGCGGTTTCAGATATTAAGAGCTTTGACGGCATAATACTTGCTGTTTATAAACCTATGGTTCTACTTGTTACTAGCAGAAAGAAATTACATCTTTAATAACTTCTGGAATGATCCCACTATATCTGGCAGCGGATATTGTAAAAAATAACATATTATCAAAGGGGCTGGCACCATAGTTAAACCACCTCCGCAAAAGGTTAGGGGCAGTGAACGGGAGTAAATGTTTCAGACAGTATTTATCAAGAATGCTTAAGTACAAGACAAATCGCAACGCGTATATTATTATTATTTTTTTTTTTATTGCTACCGATATGAGATCAGGAGAATTTTCAATTCTACCTGCAAAGCTTTTGGCTTGTCCGCAGGAAAACACCCAGGATCTAGGTATGAATCGAACCCGAGACCTCCGGTTCATTAAGAACAGCATTATTCACTCGCCTAAGGAGGCAAACAAATCTCAATCCAAATCATTCCTTACCACATTGCTGACCTAATGTCATCAGCAACAGAGATCTGGAATTTTGCAAAGCAAAAAACAATCCCCGAACCACTACCTTCCAAAGTAATATTTACTGCAAATCCCGGATGGATTTGGTTTTAGTAAGTCTGCGTTAGACATGTACTGCTTGCAGTAAATCCCCATATTCCCAGTAAAAACAAGCTAAACAATTTTTGTTATCTTAGCTTTTACTTATTGTCAATAAAAGTATTCGCTCTTGTGATTATTTGCTGCAAATTTTAATAGTTTTTTTTATGTGGAGTATTTTACATATATATATCGAGACTACGAGGTGAATGTGTGAAGGTTTTGGAGTACAGACCTAGACGGAGATATATTAAAATCGAGGTACAGTTAAAAGTATTTTATTTATTTCGAAAAGAAAATGTTAATTATTTGTTATTTGTTATTTATGTTATTAATTTGAAGTGTCGCTTTGTGATATGCAAATGTATCCAGCAATGCATTAAGCAATTACATTTAATACACATCTGTACAAATATATCTACGTAACGTCATATGTATGTATACACATAATTTTTGTTAGTTCTTTTATACAACACTTACGGCGTTTTCTTATCAACAAAAGAGACAACATTAGCCTCAAAAAGGGTAATTTTGTGCTCTTTTCTCAAAAAAAATGTTTCCCTCTTAAAGCGTTGCGTGTTCTTTTGTAAAAATGTTGCACTTTCGCAGGGGATTGCACTTTTTGCCCAGAAAATGGCCTATAAACAGATGGCTTTTATTCTTACACAGCGTTACCAGACAATGTCCAAAAAAAGACTTTTGAGTCAAAAGAGTCAGAAAATTAGATTTTAATTATTATTTTTATATCAGGTATCGTATGCTTAATTATATAGATACATAAAATAAAAAAAATTTAAATTCTCAAGCAGATGAATTAGCAATCTGGCAACTGAACATTTTTGTTTACAGATTTCATACAATATACCGAACATTTTTTTTTCAGCTGTTAAGAAAAGGCGATGCATTTTTTTTTATAATTTGTGTAAATATATTTTTTATAATTTTTACACGTGTATCTAGTAATGTAGTGCATGTATATTTTAAGTAATTTTATATCCTTAAATGGAAATAAATCGAACTCACGATCTCCGCTTTAGTAGTCTGTGTATTATTTATTCGCTTGCGGAGGCATCCAATAGTTAAAACTTTGCAGTGGTTAAAATATTAGTCACTGTACTCTCCCGCCAGTTGCCAGTGTTTGACAGCAATGCACAATTCCCCGAAAATATCCCGTTTCATCTGGCAACTTCAATTTATTAGTTGTACAATTCATGCATATGGATATCAAATGTGATAACTTTCTTATTTAAAAAAATCGTGACAAAATGGCGTTGCTGGTACCATACTATCATACACTAATAATGAAAAAAATTTTTCTTTGCTGATTGAAATACATGGAAATCTGATTGGATGAAAATTGTCATTTTATGAAATCATGTCATTTTTGCTTGTCATGAAAATCTGACATATTTATGGCACACTATTCTATTTTTTAAGCCGAGGTGCCATATTTGACAAATCTTACAACCGAATAGGATAGTGTATCATAGTGTAGGATAGTGTATTCAGCTTAAGTTGCGCTAGTTAGCCCTATTTGGCTATTTTATTTCATAGCTCTCTTGCACAATAGTCCGTGAAAACGGATGTCGCTGCTACCAAAATTGATATCTCTATTCTTTGCTTTCAGTTATTTCTGAGTTCATATTTAAATTTTATACCAAAACACTTTATTAATCATTTATGGTTTATTTATTTATGCGGCTGTCATGTCCTTGATGAATTTGCCGATATGGCAATACTAAACATCATTTATTCAAAATGAACCACAGACAATTATGGCATAAACTATCTTAACGAAACTTTTATTGTCAAAGAGCATGATATCGCCGCAAAAGCACTGTCAATAATTTTTTGGCAGTGGAGTTACAGAGAGCCCACACTAAAAAGAATTTTAATATTCCATATTTCTTTTATTCAGAAAATTATCTTGTTTTAATATTTTGTGAGCAGAACACCCCCTCTTTAAACACATAAGATATGTATGTGCCATTTCAAGATGTGTAGTTTGCCATCGCCGAAGCTGCAATGATCGATCATTGTTTAACAAGCTTGACGACAAACCACTGTTTAATGAAAAGCTTTCTCGTTTTTCGTATATCTTTACAAAAACACAAATATTTTTTTGTTTATTTTAAGATATCTGGTTTTCGGTTTCTTCAGTCTTATTTTAATATGATTATTTTATTTTAAATTTAATTATTTATTTTTTAGGCTTTCGGTCAGAATTTATTATTATTAAATTAATCTGTTCAATATTTCGCTGTTCGTCTTCAGGTAAAAATTCAAATTAAAAAATAATAAAAATTAAAATAATAAAAAGTAAATATATGTACATATATATATTTATATATATTTACTTTAATAAAGCCTTCGGTTGTCGATCTTACAGTTAAGTTTACTAAACTAAACTTTTATATTTTGTTGATATGTGTCTGATGTACTCGTTTGTGCACAATTTTCCGTGTCTGCCGTACAGATCATTCTCACCTTAGCGGAGGAGTAAATTATATGTAACATTTCAAGTAAAAATCTCTTTCTATAATTTTGTTGTTATTGTAAAACACGGACAGAGATTTTGTTTAAAATTCGTCATTTTATATTTAGTAAGAAAAGATTTATTAAGAATTCGGGTACTTCAAGAAAAGGACATGATAATTGTGAAATCGATAACATTCTATTACAGATTTGTGACAACTTAGAACGCCCTTAATTACTTGCTCATCATTTCAAACCATCTGTAATATTTTGCTATTATTTTTAATTGTAATCCAATACTTGTCCTGAAGAATTAAAATTAATGTTATATGGATAAGACAAAATGCATTTGCAAGGATTAACACCAATTTAATCCTTAAGTAAAAAGTTGATCTTAGCAATGAGCACAAGCTTAGAATTCCTCTCTAAATTCTAGGCCATCAATGTTGCACGTAAATATTTTTCCATTCGTAAGAGCAAATATGATTTGCATCGAGTCTGAATAAAGTTCAACTTTTGCTGCCTCTCTAACAACTACGGTACAGCTTTTATCGCCCATAAATTCCGATAGAAGTTTTGAAGTTTCCCTCATAGAATCCAGGAGAGACATCTTTACCTGGTCACCTTTAAGAATTAATTCTTCAATTAGATTAATGCGTTTAATCGGTGGTCCATCGCCTATAGGTATAGCGGCGTTTAAATAAGCAACCAATTCGCATTTTTTTGGTAAACAGTCTAAAAAAGTTCCAGATGTGGTGCCAATTGCTATGTTACCTTTAGAGTCTATGCCTACTATGCCCATAGAATCATTTAACTTATTACCGCATTCTTCTCGAATTGCGCTTCTTTGTAAATTTGGAATCACGCGTTCATCTTCAATAAGAAATAACAATTAAATCTTGTATGGCAGTGTTGTATATTGAATTACAATGAATGTAATTAAGTATATGAGCAAATAAATATCTGCTTACATTTATTTTTTTCTACATCGTTCCCGTGTACATTATCTGATTTCGCAGCATCAGCGCTTGCAGTCATATTATTACATGTCGATTCTGTACCATCAGCTTGACGTGTGACATTATGACTCACCTTAAAAACATCACTTTGTTCCATTCTGAAGACAGCAAGTCTTACTGCATCTAAAACATTACCATCCCTTCCGTTAGTAGGCCAAAAGACTTCTTTCAAGGACCGCAAAACCTCTTTCATTACTTTTAATTTTGCAAATGCATTATCAGAAGACGTATCTTCTGTTGCAATGTAGAGGAATAAAATTGACTGCATGTTTGTTTTATTTCCCTTTCTTTAATAAATGGAATATAACCTTGAACAAGAACTATTTTATATGGTGTCTTCCACTTTAACTGATCTAACGGTGTGCATGAACTGTGTCTGCGTTATACATTTTATGTGTTCAGATACATACATTTAAACGGACTAATCGCCCTTCAAAATTAAAAAGAATAACCGGTCACAGTTACATTTGGCAGCAGAATAACAGGACGAAAGTTTACCTTTTTTGTCAGAATGCATACATATATGCAGTCATACTAGCTAAAGGCCTGCAAAAGAGTGTCTCGGATACTCATTTTACTACTTCGAAATAGTACCAAATTTTTAATTTATTCATGGCGTTTTCTTTTCTGCAATAAAAATGTTTCCCTGTGAAAAGGTGCACTTTTAAAATGTTTTGCCCGCCCGGTGAAAATAACATTTTCTATTTAGGGAGAAAAGAACACAAATTAGAAAAAAATGCATTGCCTTTTCTTATCTGATAAAAAAACATTTACGTTTATTTTATGAAATGTGTAAATAAATTCATCTGTTTGAAAAATTAACATTTTTTTATTTTAATATCTCATATGGGCTGCACCAGTCAAAGCAATACAATGATTATTCAACGAATCCAAAATAAAGTAATTCGTGCCATAATTAATGCTCCGTGGTACATCAGAAATGACAACATACATAAGGATTTGGATGTGGAGATTGTCGACAACGTTATCAAAAAATTTGCACACAGTCATGAACGAAGAGTTCAACACCATATCAACACTGAGGCTCACCAGCTCTTCGACAATGTTGACATAATCAGACGATTAAAACGAGTGAAACCTTTTGAACTTGTGTAAAATAGTGAGCTAAGTATCGACAAAACATCAAACTCAGTCACATGAACGTATATAGTGACCAAAATATTTAACTTTAACAGAAATAAAAAGTGTATATCATAGGATAAGTACTTTGTAATTTTAACCGTATCAGTTTAAGTTAAAGTCAAATAGCTTATTAGTGTTAAGTATACTAGATTGCAATAAAATAAATGCACCAATAGGTGTTATTTTGAAAAAAAAAATCTCATATAATTAAGCATATGTATTGCTGTCTTTTGTTTATTTTATACGATACCTGATATAAAAATAATAATTAAAATCTAATTTTCTGACTCTTTCAACTCAAAAGACTTTTTTTGAACATTTTCTGGTTACGCTGTGCAAGAATAAAAACCATGTGTTTTACAGGGAAATTTCTGCCCAGTTGATTTGCTCAGAGCAAAAGTGCAATGCCTTTTGCACTGCGAAAGGGCAACATTTTTTAGAAAAGAACACAAAATTGCCCTCCCTGCGGGAAGTGTTGCCTTTTTTGTAGAAAAGAAAACGCCATAATTTTCTGACTCTTTTGACTCAAAAGAAGTGTAGTGTTGCCTAATAGCAATTGAATTCTATTTTGTTGTTAAAATAAAAGAAACCATACCAAGCAAAGCCAGTGCACTAGAATATTGAGTAATAACATGTGTATTAAGGAGCAGTGTTGTTAATATAGCATTCATAGCACTACTTGCAATGCTGAAACCTCAAGTGAAAATTATATTGTCGTCACTTTTAAAACATTTCGTAAAAAGTTATTGTTTACACATGTGCATGTGTATGTATGAGTATATATACGTGCGAATGTAGTTGCAATATATAAATAAAAAAATAGATTTTTGTAGTGTTTGAATACATGAACTTAATATACAATGCAACACTAAAAAACATCTATTACAAAACAAAAACAAACAACATCTAATTATGTAAGTATTGGTATAAATTCAAATACTATTGTTATGCACTGTAACGAAACTCTTTTAAGTTTATGCAATATTTTTTGTTCAAAACTGTTCCATAAATTGCTTGCTTTGTTATAAAGATTAAGTAAATAAAATTTTTGGAACGATTACGGAGTAGTAAAATGAGTATCCGAGACACTCTTTTGCAGGCCTTTAGCTAGTATGACTGCATATATGTATGCATTCTGACAAAAAAGGTAAACTTTCGTCCTGTTATTCTGCTGCCAAATGTAACTGTGACCGGTTATTCTTTTTAATTTTGAAGGGCGATTAGTCCGTTTAAATGTATGTATCTGAACACATAAAATGTATAACGCAGACACAGTTCATGCACACCGTTAGATCAGTTAAAGTGGAAGACACCATATAAAATAGTTCTTGTTCAAGGTTATATTCCATTTATTAAAGAAAAGGAAATAAAAAAAAACATGCAGTCAATTTTATTCCTCTACATTGCAACAGAAGATACGTCTTCTGATAATGCATTTGAGAAATTAAAAGTAATGAAAGAGGTTTTGCGGTCCGTGAAAGAAATCTTGTGGCCTACTAACGGAAGGGAAGCTAATGTTTTAGATGCAGTAAGACTTGCTGTCTTCAGAATGGAACAAAGTGATGTTTTTAAGGTGAGTCATAATGTTACACGTCAACATGATGGCGCAGAACCCACATCTAATAATATGGCTGTTAGCGTACTTGGAGAAGAATGCGATAATAAGTTAAATGATTCTATGGGCATAGTAGGAATAGACTCTAAGGGTAACGTAGCAGTTGGCACCACATCGGGAAATTGTTTAGGCTCTTTACCAAAAAAAGGCGAATTGGATGTTTATTTAAATGCCGGTATACCTATTGGCGACGGACCACCGATTACACGCTTTAATCTACTTGAAGAAGCAAATTGGAAAGGTCGTGAGAAAAATACGTCTCTCCGGGATGCTATGAAAGAAAGTGCAAAAATTCCATCGGAATTTATGGACGATAGCAGCTGTACCGTAGTTATTACTGAGGAAGCAAAAGTGAAATTTTATACAGACTTGACGCAAACCATATTGGCTCTTACGAATGGAACAAGATTTACGTGCACGATTGATGGCCTAGAATTTAGAGAGGAATTCTAAGCTTGTGCTCATTGCTAAGATCAACTTTTTACTTAAGGATTAAATTGGTGTTAATCCTTGCAAATGCATTTTTTCTTATCCATATAACATTAATTTTAATTCTTCAGGGCAAGTATTGGATTACAATTAAAAATAATAGCAAAATATTACAGATGGTTTGAAATGATGAGCAAGTAATTAAGGGCGTTCTAAGTTGTCACAAATCTATAATAGAATGTTATCGATTTCACAATTATCGTGTCCTTTTCTTGAAGTACCTGAATTCTTAATAATTCTTTTCTTAATAAATATAAAATGACGAATTTTAAACAAAATCTCTGTCCGTGTTTTACAATAACAACAAAATTATAGAAAGAGATTTCTATTTTTTTTTCGATTTTTCATACAACCGAGACACAATTTCATACAACAAACCCACACACGTTACAATCTTGATTACAACCTGCTCAAGTTGTACCAACGGTTGTATGGTGTATGGGTTGCATAAGATCGACAACAGAAGGCTTTATTTATGTAAATATATATATATACATATATTTATTTTTTACTAATTTAATGTTGTTACTGAAGACGAACAGTGAAGGGTTGGAAATATTGAACAGATTAATTTAATAAAAATAAATTCTGCCCGAAAGCCTAAAAAATAAATAATTAAATTTAAAATAAGATAATCATATTAAAATAAGACTGAAGAAACCGAAAACTAGATATCTTATGGCGTTTTCTTTTCTACAAAAAAAAAGGCAACACTACCCGCAGGGAGAGCGATTATGTGTTCTTTTCTCAAAAATGTGTTGCCCTGTGAAAGGGTTGCGTGTTCTTTTTTAAAAAATGTTTTCATAAAATATACATAAATATTTTTTGATCAGCTGTTAAAAAAAGGCAATGCGCTTTTTTCTAATTTGTGTTATTTTCTCGCTAAATAAAAAATGTCATTTTGACAGGGCGGGCAAAACATTTAACAGGGCAACAGTTTTATTGCAGAAAAGAAAAGGCCATAAGATTCTCACTGAATTTGTTTGCCGTAAGAACTGGTTGGCGAAATAGTCAGCCAAAGCTAAAATGAATTTTACGCAATAGCCCGCTTTTAGCAAATGCATAAAAGTACTGCCCTTTTTTGTTTGTTTGTGTGCTATAAATGCATTTCCATTTTTGACAAATATAGCATTGTTTGCAACATTGTGCTTGTAGTGACTTTCGCCGGTAGATTTTTAATTACAATTTTTTACTTCTACGGTTATTTTGTGCTGTTATTACTTGAAAACGATGTTGGCTTTTAATTAACATATACTCTCTTCTTTAATACTTTTTTCCATCTTTAAAGCAACGAGCATCTTTACTAGTTGTTTAATAACTGCAGTTTAAAAAAATTAATTTTAAAAAAATTACAAAAAGAAAGAAAAATTGTTTAATAAACAAAAAGTTTTTTTCCTATAAACGTTGCTTTATGCCAACTCACACTATGCCAGTATTAATGATAAGCCAATTAATTTTTACATACGGCTCTTATGATAAGAAGGAGAATTTTGCGTATACTTATACTACATACTACATACATACAAAGTAGTTTTGATGTTCGTTCTTACTCGTTCGCCTTATAAATGCCTGACATGAATAAATGTGGAAATATGTACGTTATACACATACCTTCAGATGTAAGTATACACATAAGTATATATGTGTATATATATAAAGTTCTTTCACCGCCTCACAATGTTCGGAAGATGCTTCTTTTTTGATGGTATTGCATTATAGTTGGTGACTTCAAAAACGAAGTTCTTTACACGAACTACTGACACGTGTCATCTGTGTGAGCCAGCCACATCAATGAGCGCTTTTGCTGCAACATTGAATTTTATAAGATTGCCAGTTATAAGCGATTTAATCTTATGGAGCACAGATGCCATATTAAGCGACTTCCGCTTTAACTGGCCGATGTACGAGTAGATTTCAATTTTTAATTAAATACTGTTGTACACAATTTTTAATTATTTTACAAGGTGCTTAGAAAGCGATGTTTCTTTTACGGCACTGAGTTGCCTAATGTTGTCCACAATACCCAAATAAGTACTGTTGGCTATAAATCAAAGAATTTTTTTTTGTTTATTCTTGTTGAATATTTTAATTACATTTTTTATAAAGAGGATGTAGGTCAAACAAAATTTTTCCACTCGCAGAATAGTATGTTTCAAAATCCACATTCAGCTTCATCCTTTCAGCATGAGAGTTCATTTATATATCACAGCAGTCACACTCCCGATTATGTGCCCGTTGATAATTTTCTACTTTTAATCAAATCAAGGTAGAAATTCTTCTTCAGTAAAGAGATTCACCTTTATTTTTGATGGCCTTGCTATAAGCTGGTGATTCTCTTGTTTTTCAAGGTGGTTTGTGTCTGGGTTACCTAAACCGAACTTGCTCATTTGCTAGAACAATGAACTTTTTATAATCAAATTTAATATTAATTTCGTTGTACCTACATACATACATATGTATGTACGTAAATGTATTTACATATATAAATGTAGTTTTGCCATATTGTTTTATTTATTATGTAAATAAATTCTGTATTTTATCGTTGTTTATATTGAAGATTGGCGTTGAATCTTTGTTTGAACATTCTGGCGTTATCCAAATGTCCTACAGGTTTAAGCAACAATTCAAACACATTTAAATTATTGTAAATTCATTTTAAATGAATTCCGGCTTATGGTATCAAATTTACATCGCTTGCAATCGTTCAGGTTGATAACGTAAAAATTAAAAAATAGCAAACATCAAATCAATTAATGCAATTTTCAAATTACTAAACCTCGCCCAAGTCAATTAAGGCAAGTAAATTTCGTTTGATTTCTTTTTCGCTTGAAAAAAAAAAAACGAAAACTAAAAAATAGCAAACAGATGTTACAACATCATACAACATATAATTGGCGAAGTTTGTCGTAGTCAGACCGCGAAGGCGATTCTCAGATTACAAAATAAAAATAATAATAATGAAGTTGTATTAATCGATACGTGTGTGTATGTTTAAATCCTTTTTCGTTATTATTTGGGCAAGTTCTAATGTGCTTATAAAAGTATGATAATGTGTATTAAAAATTCATCCGTGTGACCGATTTATTATATAGTCGTACAATTTGCAACATTTATAAAAATTTTCTTAAAATTATTTTTTTTATTGCCATGAGACTTCTATATAATTAAAAACGGCTTAACAAAAGATTTATTTGCGTCACAATTATATAATATACGGCCGAAAAAAGATCGCATGAAAATTGCGTTGCTGCCGCCTCATTATTATAGAAAAATGAAGCACACAATTTTTTCTTTGCTGATTCAAGTAAAAGCAACTCTGATCACATGAGAATTGTCATTTAATGAAAATTTTCATAAACTTGTATTGACTTTAATATCTTGTAATCTTATTATATATGTATATGTTGTATATATCTTATTGTATGCATATATGTTTGTATGTAACCGAAATTGTAATCAATTCATATAAATTTATTTTCTTGTGCCTTATTTAAATAATGAAATATTAGTTTATGTTATTTATGTAATTTTTCGTAATTTCATATTTAAAGCGCGCTAAAATTGGAAAAAAATTGGCTTTTTATATTTTAGTTACATAAAAATATTGAAATTGTTTATTATTATGGTGCATCCTTTACGTGAAAATATAACATAATAATAATATTCATACCAACACGTACATCCAACCTTGAAAGGGGAAGTATTCACTATTTACTTATCGTGGTGTTGTTGAGGGGATGTACGAATGTCGATTCACATTGAAATGAAAATTACTTCGTAATCTATGAAACTAAAATGGTTATATAAAAATTTTATTTCTACTACAGTGTTAATACAAAATAGTTTTAAACACCAAAAATTTATAAATAATTGCCGGTTTATGTTATTTTAATAGAAATTTTAAATTAAAAAATCGCGTATTACATACTTGCATACATTTCATATACGTACATATGTATGCATATATATAGTGAATGGGCATACACACATACGTACTTATGTATTTATACATAAAATATGCAGGCGTTCCTGGAGACTATGAAATTGACATATGGACACAGGCCCATCCATACACACATTCATATGTATAAATGGCATTGTTTCCATTGATGACATGTAGGCAAATATTTTCTTATGCCAAGCTAAATAGTTCTCAAATTTTTTGTTTTAACATTCATTCCTCTTTTTGAAAAAGCACACAAAATCCAAAGTAAAAAAGGTATTCGCCATGCCATGTTTCTCTTTTATTGCGCTTATGTATTTGTAATATTTCATGTTGTTGTCAATGGAATACCGTTACGATTTTAGTTTATAATTTACAAGCATTATTTCTAATTTTTGTGCAAAGGATTGTCAATATGGGACGTAAATGGAAAGAAACTTCTCTTGATATGCGAAATTTAATAAGTTTGAAAAAAAAAAATAATAAATGTAAAAAATTTAAAATGTGTTCTTATAAATGCGTGTAAAAACTTAAAAGAGAATAGCAAAACCTACCAAGGTTTGAATGTTGAAATAAATCAAAGGAATTTTAATTTACATTTTTAATTTGTTATATATTTGAGTTTTACATACATATATATTCATAAACAAAGTATAATATATACATATATGTATGTATATAGCTTACTTTCAATCGTTTAAAATAACAACATAGAAAATGAAAGTCAACAGTAAACATAAAACTTTTTACTGACTAGTATATTTAATAAATTTTTGTCATAATTATTTTATCGATGCGATTTTCTTAAAAACTACATAGTCGTACATATTAAAAATATTGCCGAATGTAGATTACTTTTTTGCTTGGTTTTTGTTATTTATTTCTTAAATCATAAATTGTTTGTACTATTTTTTTTTTGTGAGATTTATGTTTTAAATATTATTTTTCGGTTTCTTAATCAGCGAGGAGTAGCTTCCTTTTGTAAAAATTTCCATTTATAAAAAAAAAAATTATTATTTATGTTAATAAATTTTTTTCCAACTATGTATGTATATCTATGGCTGCATATACAAATATGTACATACGTATGGATGCATGTATGTATGTTTGTATGTGTGTATGTATATTTGTTTGTATGTAGGTATGTATGATTGAATATGTTTTTAAGGTGCACTTTATTTCGTAAAAAAAACTTACAGAAAAAGTAACTTTGATGAAACTCCATTGAAACCTTTGAATAGGGTGTACCATATAAAATTAGTTTAATATAAACTTACAGGGAAAATGCGAATGACAATAATGCTGGAGTTAATGTCAATGTCGTAAACGGCGTATGAACGCTGAAATTGTGATGTTCGACGTTTAATTTCATTTTGCTGTTAATGTCAACGCCGTACACGATGTTTAAATATAAACTGCTAATTTTAAAATTTATTTACTAAAATATTTGTAATTAAATACTTATTACTTATTTTTTCCAAATCTCTCCTTTAAGAGCTGTATTCTTATAGTTCTTGGGGAATTTGTCATATAAATATTTTTTAATATTTAAATATATTTGTTTGTATAGGGAGATATTACCAAATTTTAATTATTATATATATAAAAAATAAATATTATCCCCCTATAATATCAATATTAATAAATTGAACTCTCAATTGCTTGTTTTCGCGAACAGTATTTATAATTTTTTCATTTAATGTACTATCGCTCATTTTAATTAAAAAAAAGCAACAGTTTAAACAAGTACAATAATCAGATACTTATGTCTGGATATTGGTTTGACGTTTCATGGTACGCAGTACAAACGCTGAAAAAGTTGAAATCGATTGAACTTTATCAGCGTTTAATTTCAGATGTCGTTGAGATTAACAGCTCTCATACAATTTCATACGTTTCAACTTTTTTTTGAAAGTTGACGACGTTCAGACGGCGTAAATTTCTTTATAAATTTAATTTAAAATTTTATAAAATACACCCTGTTTGCATTGTACCACATACAGTGCTACCAACTTAGAAGTCGGAAATTGCATACATAAAGAAAAATTATAATTAATGCCTGCAGGAATCTGTATATGTTTTTCATGTAAAATAATTTATTTTAAATCATATACTTTGGATAACTATTTCCGTAATTTTGACATTATTCTTTAACAAGATATTAAATAATTTTTATTTTAGAGAAGTTTGATAAGATTTCTTTGTTTTCAATTTAAACAAAAATATCTTCTTATTTTTCTGAGAATTATTTTAATTGTGTACAAATATATTAAAACTTTAATTAATGGAATCTGCATGGTAATCTATAAATCCGCTGTATATAGTTGTATATATGAAAACATTGTAAATTATAGAACTCTGCTTGTTATTAACACTTTTTCCCAAATAAAAATTATATAGGGGCATGTTATGTTCAAAAAAATTTCCCCTCTAGTGAAGTTGCCAGTGCGCTTGAATGTTTTCATGTGTGTAAGAGTGAAGTATTTTGTCAGTAGTGTTTCCATCGAAAAAAAGTTCGCTATAGTTTTTGAGTTCTCTTTACAAACATACATATATAATTAAGCATACATACATAATTCATTATATTTGATGCCACAATAAATTGAACTATAAACAAAACTTTATTAAGAATATAAATTTGCTAGTTTTTTCGTGTTTGGGTCACAAAAGAATAATTCTTTGTTCAGCTGCTCTAAGTAAAAGCAACTCTCATAGCACGAAAAGCATAATTTTATAAAATGTTTTCATAATCTTTTATAAATTTTACGATTTATAAAACCAACGCCAACATTTTTAGAGGAACCCTCTCCTACTTTTTCAGTAGACATTCCAAATTTAAAAAATTTCACGACTGTGTAGGATGGTGAATCCAGGTCTTTACATATATACATGCCTATATGTATATACCTATTAATTCATTCGGTAATTTTATATGCATTCATATATAGGCACCGGTATCTTACAATATAGACATACATATTACATATACATATGTATGTAAAAAGTTATTGGCAAAATGCGAATGCCCATAAATTTCGTTAAGTGTAACGAATGTCATATCAACTCAGAAGCCTCTTTTATATGACACGACAGAATTCGTATGCATGTGTTTCATTCGGTTATAACTAAAATATTTCTTATTTACACGTTGGATACTGAAGCTGTACACTTTAATTACTATTTTGTCAATACATACGAAATATGCGTGTATTTTTGCACATTTTGCCATATTCTATTTTATACATGTGTGTGCGAGAAAGACGTGCAATGGTTCATCTAAAGTGTATTTCTGTGGCTGCAGATATGACTTTATACTGGTGTGTGTATTTCAGTGTTTCGGTTTTCGTTGGTGTTCGTATTTATTTCCTGGCTTGGTGTGTGAAGAAATGAAAAGGCTGGCGGTACTGTATTTATTTTTATTGTTTTATGCAAAAAGATGCGGGGAATATCAACCGCCAAAACTACAAATCAGTTGTTGTACGAGGCATAACGTGCTATGCCTTTCGCCATGGCAAAGCGCAATTTGTTGCCAAAAGAACACGCAATCCACAGTGAGGGCAAAACAATTTTGAGGAAAGAACACAAAATTGCGCTTTTTGTAAAAAGTGTAGCTTTTTTTTTGCAGAAAAGAAATCGCCATAAGTTATATACGTATATTTACATGAAGTACTTGGTCGTTTCAATAAAAAATCAGTAAATGGGTGTGCCAAAAAGAATAGGCATAAAATTTAAAAAATTAATATCAATAAAAAGTCTAATCATAGCTGTTATAAGAACGGAATGCTTGGAATGTGCAAAGTGTTCTTAAAATAAAAAAATCGGTAATATATGTATATACGTACATACATACGGATATACATATCCAAACCAATGTATGACTTTATAAAGTTCTCTGTGGCTTTAAATCGTGATAATGCACATTAGCAAAGAGACAACGAATTGAAAATTTTTCGCCCGAAATAGTTTTTGTAATGGTAAGTTCACCAAATATCAAATATCAATATCAAATCGCCTTTGTTTTTAATATTTAACCAAATTTCTTCAAGTGCCGTAGCAACATCGTCTACTTATTAGCGATTTTTTTTATCAAAAAAAAAATAATTTTTTTATTATGTGAATTTATTTTTTTTGCGATTATCTCGAATTTGTTTAGATTTATTTGTATTTTTTTGCAATCAAAATAAAATCAAAAGTATGGCGTTTTAAGAATATGGATAAAGGTCTTCAAACAGATATATTCATACTTTAACTAACTGAGAAGAAATAAATCTAATTTACAACACCGATTTTTCTAAATAAATATGTACTAGAAAACGAGATGCTACGTGTTCTTGCTAATAAGTTTACGGATTAGCTAAAAGATGTGTGCCTGTAAATAAAATTAGCTGAAAACTAAAACTGAATGAAAACTGAATAAGTTTTTTTAATGAAATAAAGTGCTCCTTAATAACATATTCAATCATACATACCTACATACAAACAAACATACATACATGCACCCATACGTATGTACATATTTGTATAAAAAAGAATTTTTTTTTTTTGGAAATGTATTTTCATAAATACAGATGAGGAGTAGAAATGCTGTGTGGAAGCTCAAGTCGTCATCTCTCTGTAACAGTGAACACAATGAGATCCGTAAAAACAGTATTGCCAGTATTAAATTAAATTTAATTATACTATTCAAGAGAATAGTATTTTTTTATTTAAAAATACATTGAAATTGATAGTGGTAAATATTAGGTATCTCTTATTAACTTTAGTATGTAACTTTAAAGCCAGCGGGCCTTCTTCTTGTAAGCCTCTTTAGACCTCATTGCTAAATAAATATTACTTTCATCTAATTTGTAATTGAAAACATTAGAAGTATCAGGAACTGTTTTTTTGTTAAAATTCTCCGTTCTAAAATTTTATATTGTTCAAAACACAATCGTTTTAGAGGACTTTCTCACTGGCCCATAGAATTTGATGCATTTAGCATTTTTTGTGAATTTAAGCTTTTTAAATAAAATAAAAACTTACTTAAAGTCTGTTATCTGAAGAGTGTTTTTTACTTGGTATGCGTATCGCTTCAACACCTCATTGCCATGTTACTCTGCCACACAGTTTGATATCACTTGAGAGTCTTCACATAACAATACCTTCCTGCTGGTTGAATAATATTACATGCCCGGAGGCACTAGACATCCAGCATAACGCAAAATTGGCAAACTAAAAAAATATAAATTCTTAGCCGTTTAATTGTTATAGCACAATAGAAATTACTTGTAACATACTCTGACTGAATGTACAAGGATTTTTATGAAAAGAATTTATTTCATATTGTATATTTTCATTGCTAATAAGGATTATAATAGACTCATGAAAACTGTCATTGTTTGAAGTCATCATTATAAATGGCAATATACTAAATCACGTTGAAAATAATTTGTTTACCATTTCAAAGCATTTCTCTAATAATGTATGACTAGTCAGTAGATAAACAATTATTTAATAATAAATTAAAACAAAATGTGCTGCCTATTTTTAGGCGCTTGCACAAATAATCATTCGAAGGAAAATAAAATAATAAAATAAATAAAATAATTACATTTTCTTAAATTATTCACTGCGAAAGAATGAATGAAATAATAAAAAAATGTTTTGCTTTCCGGTGAACAACCAAACATTTTAAGATACTCACCATTTTATTGGAAAATTGTCACAATTGGCGCATTTCTCACCCAACAGGATTGCTAAATAAAACTAGATCTAGTTTACTGTATACGAGATCTTTAATTAAACACATTATAAAAGTTGATTGCTTTGTAAAATATTGAAATTTATGTACGAATATTTCTTGATATCATTTATTGCAAACTCGTTTCCAAAAAAATGTTTAAATTTATGTTTTATTGTATTCGAATTGGAAAGTAATCATATAAAGTAAGGGAAATCGGAATGAAATTCCATTTTTTTGCATTAATTGTATGGTTTTATACTCATTTCATTAAAGGAAATATTTCTTAAATAAGTCGGCACTCTTCTGTACACCGCGATCAGATTCAAATACCAATTCTATAAATAAAAAAAAAAAAAACTTTTTTTTTGGAAAATTATTGTTAATTAATTAATTTTTTTGAATTAATTAAATAACATAAATTAAGATTTCATATATTTAATTAATTCCATATATTTTATTTTATTCTGGGTATCAAATTATAACTACGCACAAATACATGTGCATTTCGATGACTTTTTAACACTCATAGAAAAGTTAACTTGGCCTGCCGCTAATAAATTTCATTTTTCTTTCATAATAAAAACTAGAAAGATTTTTTAATAAATTATATATGTCGATTTTATCTTAAAAATATTGGAATTTTTTTATTTAAACACTTTTGTGTTTCTATTTCATAATTGAATTTTCCCTCCCGACTATCGTTTTCATCCTTAAAATTATTATCAGATAACATGATTTTATATAGTTAAAATTATTTATTTATGCGCCCACGCATAGCTATGAACTTTATAAAAGAAAGGACAATAAAAAATGAATAATAAACACAATCACTCTAAATCTAGAGGATACAAAACGTTTTCAGCAAATTTATATTCACACATTCGCTATCAAGACCGTACTCGAAACAAAATCATAGCAAAAAATTGGTTTGTAAAGGCGAAAGGATTGCATGAAGATTAATTTATTTTTGTTTTTGGAGGAAACAAATAGTAACAAAAATAACAATTTGCTAGCAAAAAAGGATTTAGAATATGAATAAAACATTGGAATTTTACGAACTGCAAATAGCAATAGACAGACTAGAAGCATCCAAAATTTTAATACTTTGGAAACGGTTCTTATTTAAATCAATAGATTTATGTAGAATCATGTTTTATAATATTTCTTAACTGCTTTGAATACCGCTTTATTTGTATTGTAAGTATTTGTTTTTCCATTGGCAGAAAATCTTCCATCGTTAACAGCAGTATAAATGAGCCCCCTGGTATGGCAAGTAAATTCGCAAGAACTGGTCTAGTCTTTGAATGACATTTCTTGTGGTATTAGGGCTTAAACTATTTAAAGTAAAAGTATATGTGTTTGATAATAAGAGTATATAAGATATGATATGATTCAGATTCACTAATTCTCTCCGAAATATTTCAGTTTTTAAATTGCAATTAATTATCCTGCCTAAATTCTTTCTCTCCAAATGCCCTAATAATATCCTTAAAAATATATGGTGTGTATTATCAAATCTAAGACCCCAAGTACATTTTAAAATATTGCTTTAAATGTTTAAGTTCGAAATTAGATTTAAAAGGATTTAAGCAATTTTTAAAGAAATAATTCTCATTTAGTTTAGAAAATTTTTCAATGAAAGCCGTTACTTATATGCCACGAAGTATTTTTAAAAGTAGATTTATAAAGCTTGCAAAAAATTTACTGCAAATTTGAATTTATTAAGAAACCAAACAAAGAATTTACAATATAATAAAATAGTTTAATAAAGATGCTAAACTCTATATTTTTTAAAGTGCCACTTGCACATGTATTTAGGATGTAAGGCCTAACTTCTTTTATGCCAATAAAACTAAATTTTATTGCACATTTCTCCCAACGTTTCGTGGATTTTTGTCCACTTCATCAGGGAATTGTCTAGTTTATTAAAAACAAAAAGAAGATACTGACAACTTAAGCGCCATTTATAGTACAGTTATCAGACGATCACGCTAGTTTGTAAGTTAAATATTATAATAATAAATATTTTAAACCTGTTCTCAATTATTGTTTTTAATAAATTGGACAATCCCCTGATGAAGTGGACAAAAATCCACGAAACGTTGGGAGAAATGTGCAATAAAATTTAGTTTTATTGGCATAAAAGGAGTTAGACCTTACAAACTAAATACATGTGCAAGTGGCACTTTAAAAAAATATACAAATATTTAAAATAATTGGACAATAAGGAAAGGAATTTAATAAAATGTTAAACTCTTTTTATATAAAAACTCAAGTTCATTTATTCCAAGGGGGCATTTTTTAATATTATTTACAAAAAATTAAGTGAAATTTAAAATGATATTTGATAAGCTTTTCTATGCAACTTTTGTTGCATAAAAGAATTCTTTAAATAAAATCTCTAATCAAACTGTTTTCAGTCATGAAAGAAAATATAATTTTGCTATAGAAATAAATTCTCAAAAATTTCGATGACTTATGAAATTCCTTTATGTTTCCATTATTATTGGCTTAACAATGTGAATGGTTATATTTTTCAAAGGACACTTTATTTGTTTACTCGCTGTATTTTGCGATTTCTTTATTTTCTTTTAGCTAATATGGCCTTTCGGGTCTTTTGTACTAGAAAATTCATATTTTGCTTTATGTCTACCAACCCATACATGTTTGGGTTACGCACATATTTAATCACTTTGTTCGACGGATCGTCAGTGTGTGTATGTTCTTCTACAACATCATTAAATGTTGTATTCAAATCCATTGAAAATTTAATGTAACGATTTATAACGTAGACATTCCTAAATAAAATTAATTAATAAAATATTAAATAATAATATATTTTTATAAAGCTCTTACCTAAAGTTAATTATATGTAAATTCCATACAAGAGTGCCTGAAGTATCTTATTGGTATGTTAAGCATCTGCTTACTTTACTCTGTTGTATTAAACTTTTATTTAATTAAATGGCAATACATAAGCTTCCATTCAGATTTAAAAAAGAAGTGTAAAACTCTCATATTTGTCATTTCGAAATAGTTTTGTTTTTTTTATTTATTGTATGGGGCAATTTAATGGAAATATTCATTAAAAAATTCTGTTCATTTAAAATTTTATTTAATAATTGCTTTCTCTATGAACTGTCTATATGAATCGAGATCCACGCTGAAAATATAAATTATAAAATAAACATCACGTTGTTGCTTCTCCATTCATAATATACATAGTTTTTACGATAAAAAAAAAAAAAAAAAAGAAAAAACAAAAACAACGAACTGTCTGTCGTACGATACGCCAACTTTGCCATCAGCATCTTCTAAATCTTTATGACTTTTATGATGGTTTTTATAATGTGCCATCAAATCATTTACATCATCAATATAAATGGTCGGCACGGCTGTGTGATGCCATTCGTATATACCGTAGCCGGAAAGTATGCTTCAAATATGGATACGTGCTGGTATTTGTGTTTGTTTAGTGGTGGTATTATTAGCTGCGTTTGATTGTGCTTGTTATTATTGCCGCTGTTGCACTAAATAAAAAATAAAAATTAAAGCAAATTGCTACAATTAACTATGAAATGTCTGGTATTTTACGTTTCCGTTTATTTATTTTTTTATTATGTAGTCGTCATGGCTGCTGGCTAATGATATGCACAAGTGTTGTTGATGGTGTGCCAGAAAGTGGGTTGTCTGTTGCGTGGTAATTAGGGCATTGGAAATGTTTATACTTCTGTTGCCACTCTAGCGCTTATTTCTCTTACTTACATTACCGTTTTCCAGAAATAAAACACTTCCGGTTTTCATCATGTCCGCACGCTCTTGTATTGTCCTATTCTTTATAATAAAAAATCATAAAACCGATATTTGATTGTTTTTTTTCTTTTTTTGTTTCTTTTGCCAAACAAATTTTTTATGGTTGAGTTATTATTTATTAATTGGTTCAAGTGCTTTCAATTATATTTCTTTCAATGTTTTAAAGTAAATAATTATTTAGCCTGTTATAATTTATTAGCTTGCTGTTCATTATAATTGTATGGTTTAATTTAGTAATTTTATTTACATGGTAAATTCATGGTAGATTTTCGTAATTATTTTCCCCTAATAATTATATAGAATTTTATTACATTTGAATTGTGGTTAAAATATTATTATTATACAATTAATTATGCATGTTTATTATTTTTAATTAATAAATCTCGTTTGTAGAGTTTGTCGGCTTTTATGACAAAAATAAATATTATTACCATCCCCAATATATTTTGTAATTTTATAGACGGGAAGCGTGCATACATATATACCGTAAAGATTTAAGAATTATAGAGGGTTATCGAATCCGTTTGGTAAGTACACTAATTGCAGGTGGACTTAGCAAAGCTCGAAAGACTCAGAATACATTTGTTCTCATATTTATGAAAATACACTATAACCTTCTGCAATACTATATATATCTACATATATTGGAATTTTGGCTTTACATTTTGGAATGTAATTTACGGTTGTGTTGTCAATGAATACTTTTAATGTATGAACGATTATTCAATACTTTTGATTCTTATTCCGTAGTTCCACTCATTACTTTGTAATGACTTTCTTAATAACGCCAACTCCTTTGCTTATTTTAAGATACCTGGAATTTTTGATACTACTAAAATATGATTTTTATTTTTAATGCATTTTATCTGACCTCAAAAATTAATTTTCCTAATAATTCCGAAAAAAGTTTTTTTTTTACCTAAAAAATCGCCGCTAAATTTTAAACTCCTTTAAATATTAAGGAAAAGAAAATGTTTCCAAAAGATCTACATATTCGAGATGCCATGTATTTATGCAAGTCTGTGCTCAAAGAACAAGATCAACTGCCTTTTGTTTTAATAATTTTGAACTAGTTGTATAGTTTTGCACCCTTGTATGTTCCTTATTAAGGCAACGTTTTGTAATTTTTTTTCTAAGGACATTGCTTTCTAGAAAATTACATGCCTGATTTCATTTGCCATTGAGAAAGAAAATTTTAACGGGAAGCAGTTCAGTGATATGCCTATACTTAGTATTTATTTTGTTATCCTGATAGTTTCGAACCATTACAAAACACTAATATGCCCCTCAATAATTCTATTTGATATATCATAAGGATAATACCAAAATTATGGGGAATGAATAGCTGATAGCAAAATATTAGTTCAATTTTAGGTTTGATATTTATTTATGATTTATTGGCAATTGTGCCTCTAGTTGCATAATGTAGCAGTGTAAAATATTTTATGGAAGAGTGGAAAATATTTTCATTTTAATATGAGTGAAAATCTAATTTAAGAGCAACATCATTCAAATAAAACATTAAACTTTTCTAATAAAATGTCACAGCTTTCCTAGAAAGAAAACATATTTGCCAAAGTGGCCCGCTTGCAATTCTTGGACCTTAGACACTCATTTCAAAAAATATATTGCAATATTAAAGTTATTTGCTTATGAAATATATTAAAATAATAGATTGCAAGTACACATTCCGTTCCCCTTCTAAATCGACTATAATTTTCAGCACTGAGACAACTCACAGCAAGCCAAATACATTATTTACACTCGCTAAAGTACGTGTGAAGCTTTAAAAATAACGTTTTATGTACCCTCAATTTTGAAAAAGGCTGTTATACATTCCGTTTGTATACACATAATTATTTTTATACCTTATGACACACTAACTGTTACTAAACAAACAAAACCCATAATCAATATGAGCGTAATGTGAGTGTATGGGTTTATAGCAACCAGCCGACTAGGAAAGTGTTTGCAATTTTATGAATGCACGTGTCTCCAGGATGGGTTTGCTAAAGTAACATTTAGTGAATTTTGTACTTTTTCTAGTTGGCAAGAAAACATGATAATCCAGTCACATCTCGTTGTAGTGACTATATTTCAACATTTTTATTGCCTACATAAAGGGGCACAAATATATATTGCATATTCACGTGCATTTAGAGTACTTAGTTTTGTTTTAATATTTGTTTACATCTTGTATATTTTATGTAATAATAGTAAAAATTATTTATATTTGTTACTCGGTGGCTTTATGATTATTTAGTACCTAGTACTAACCAACTCAAAAGTTTGTATGCATATGTAGTTCTAAATGACACTGTCATTTAAATGCGCCTTCACATATTCTACAAATTTGTTTTACAATACTTTTTCAATGGGAGCATTGAGTTTCAAAATAAGAACATGTCAGATTGGTTGCAGAAGTACGAGAATAGCCAACATAAATAAGTAATTAATTTATTTATATATGTGTGTGTACATTCAAGTATATGCAGAATGTTTTCCAATGTGGGGAAAACTAGCAAAGCGATTAAGTTCACTTTTTTCTAGAGAACCATTGGAAACTATAATTAACTATGATTTGAGCTTCATTTGTAAATTAGCAAGAGATAATTCTCATTTTATAATTATATTATAATCCTTAATTTCATTAAGGATGCGAATGTAAAAGTTTGTAACTCAACATAACCAGGTTTTGAATATATTATTGTTTTGTTTGAAATATAAAATGCTCCTAAATATTGGACGTGGAAAATTTTACATATTCTTCTTAATATTTTTCAATGTTTTTTTAACTATTAATATGTAAATCACAATTCTTTAATTATATATTATTATTGGAAATGAATGAAGCAATCATATATGGGTGGATTTTAGTTCTCTTCAGGAATGCAAGTTAGAACACTACTTATTTTATTTATTATATTTGAGTATTTACGAGTATATCTTTATTAGACCTAAATAGATGTATAGTATATTTACTCTGCAACTTTAATGCTTATACAAACCATGCAGGGCTTTGCTAATATTATCATTTCTATTTTTAATAAACGTATCCTTAATAACATCCTAATAACATCCGCCTAATGCAACAGCTTTTGTTAACATGTAATTTGTAACTAAACATGTTTACAATAGTTTTACATGTTTTTAACCACATTTAATGTCTGTAGAATCGTTTTTATATTCTGACGATGTTGCTGTTGCTCTTCTAACGATGATTAAATTGCCCGCCATAAAAGTCCTTAAGAGAGTTCATACGAAATGAACATTTGCAAAGAGTACAAACAGGGGATTTTAACATTTTCTGCTGAATATATTTTTTGTTGAAATTAAGAGATGCTCGAAATAGAAAAATTAGTGAAAACTTAATTACTTTTAATTAATTATTTGTTGCATAATTACGTATTGCACATTTATATAAATTTTGAAGTTTTTGATGAGATAAATAATTTGATGGGATTACAATAATGCAATGTTGCAATCGATGATGCTTGAGTTGATAGTGGCAGCAACGGATTGCATGTGTTACTGACGGGGAACACAAGTCCTCCGCAAGAAGGCAAATGGATGTGAAGGCCGCCGTTGTGGAGGCGAAATAGTACTTTCAGCGAATATAGTATTACAAGGAAAAGCATTAAGGGAAGACTCATAAAGGATTCAGCTTACCTGATTAAGAGCGTAGAGTCACTGGAAGTGGTAAAATATGTGAAAAGTGTTAATCCCATAAATAGACAATTCTTTTTAATATATATCAATGTTCGATAATAGGAACTTTAAAAACTTTAATATTTAATACGTTTTGAGAGTTCCATAAATGCAAACAATTTTTGTTTAACTTTATTATTTAGTGAATTAAAATATAGTAACAAATTATTAGGGAATTTTCATCTTTCACTGTTCGTTACTGTGGAAACATCAGACCGATTTTCATAAATTATTTAAAAAACAGCATAAAAAGAGTTTTGTTTCCTAAATCTAAAGCTTTAGTAATTTAGTAATGACGGTTAAAGTCAGAACTGGATACACCGGTGTTCGGTATACTTTCCGGCACCCAATTAACATCTGTGCTGAAGCTTGTCCAATTGGTTTATAATAACTGTAACTCCGAGGGGTGACTCGGACTGATGGCGATTCCGAAGAGAAGCTGGTTAGTTTAAAAAGCTAACGTACAATTTTCCGATTGAGTTGGTATTGGTAGCTTTTCGCCCAGAGCTGTGTATTCGTAGCATGAATAATATTTTATAAGAATTATAGTGAAGCTCTGACAAACTAGTGTGTGATGAACTGCGGTTCAATTAGTAACAAATTACAAAAAAAAAAAAAAAATTACTTACGGCAGCATCAATGTTAATATGTTAATAGGCGAATGAATAATGCGTAGCCTACTAAACAAAACGTCGCGGATTCGATTACTTCCTAGACCCTGGATGTTCTCTGCGGTCAAGCTAAAAGCTTTGCAGGTTAAGTTAGTTTAAAAAAAAAAAGAAAAACTAAATGAGAATTTCATATTTATATTATGTTACATCTCATATATATTATTAATAAGTTAATTTTTTTTGCATTATTTGTTTACATGCTGATGTTATTAATAAAAATTATGGCACAACTGATGCAACTGCAACCGTTTGTTGAGTCGGTTTGAGACACTTTCTAGAATCCTGTTTCAAGATAAACTTACTACGATTTAGTACATTTCTTACTTTAAATTATAGATATTTACGATAAAGTTTTTACTTTAAGATCAACTTATACCTTTAGGGAGTTAGATTATTTGTAATATATAATAAAGTTATGCTAAGCTTTCTCGCTAATAATGCATATATGTGAATATACTATTGTCAATTCCAACTTTTTTCTTTTTATAATTCTGGTCCTACAAAATACAGGTTGGCCTGAACTAACTTTAAAGCTGCTTTATATCTTATCTTATATGCGTTATGAATGTTAAAATTTAATTTATATTTTTTAGTGCAACTCTCTCTCTCTCTCCCTCACTCTCCCTCGCTCTCTCTCTCTTTCTCTCTCTCTTTCTCTCTTTACGGATCAATATAGTCTATAGTCCCGTATAACTCATAACGATTCGCTGCTTACTGTAAGCACCCATCGAAAATAAAATGCACTCCATAAACCCAAAAGTGTGTAGGAATGTGTTCGTACACTTTCCGCAAATGTTTCGTTTTTATTTTTGCATAAATCGCAATTCCTTTTGTTGTTTCCAGTGTGTCTGTAAGAGTTAAGAGACACTGGTCCTTGCGTAATAGCAACGCGCTGAAAGTGCTTGTACTTTGAATTGTATGCGATTTATTTTCCTGCTGTACTTTCCTTTAAAACAGTTGAAATCCTGTATTTTATATTCGCCTGGCATTACATGTGAAATAATGTTTTACAACATTTGCTGGCGACAACATAATCGCTGATGCTGGTTTATGGCTGTTGATATTTTCGCTGCACCTGATGGTGTGATTACTTTTGATAAATTCCATCTTGACAGGATTAAAGCCAACGTAAAGCAGTATAAGCAACCAGCATTCCACCACATTCACTTAAAAGTCAACTCTAATATTTTTTTTTTCTGTACTTAATTTAATAATTTGGAATGGATGAATTTTTATTTCTGAGCAACTCTTGTATCACTCCAACTGATGAATTAATCCCAACATAATTTATGTGTAGAGGCAATTAAATGAGAAATGCAATTTTTAGGGAACGTACTTTCCAGTCCCCATCATCACTGATTGGTGATTCCTTTCCATGTATAATTTTCTCATTTCAGCGTTCAATTATTTAATAGATTTTAGCATCAGCAAGTGAACATGCCATTCTTAAATTTTATGCATTTTGTAATTGTTTCCTAATAAAACTTATTTGTGAACGATGTCTGCTTGTTTTTGTAAACTTTTTGTTTTTTTGCACAGCGACAGTCAGTGTTTAATTAATAAATTATTTACAGCGGCATATCGCAAGTGTTTGTGTTTTTTCTTTGTTTCTCGATCACGATCTGGTTCATGAATCCTAAACGAACGTACGTATTTGTTTGAAACTTTTTCCAGTTCACCTTTTTGTTAACACATTTTGTGCAACACTTAATTGGAATTTGCTATTGGCAACGTATTAACAGTTGATTGGTTAAGGACCAACCACGTACATACATATTTGATTTCGATATGTGCACGAAAAGCAAAACAAAAAAAAACATTCTTTAACTGGAATCTGTCAGTTGTATAAACACTGAATGGAAAGTAAGCATTGTATGCTGGCATAAAGCATTTACGTTTTCGTTCGCTGTACTTCCATATGAAATCCAGCCAAGTAAAAATTTTTAATGAACTTAATATTTTTGTTGTCAAATTATATTCGTTGAAAAATGCTGGTGTGGAAATGGTTGTGTGGTAGAAAATTTATAGCAGGAGGATGAGGGGATGATTGAAAGAATAAAGGGAAATATGTCTTGCCAAATTGTTAGAATAAAAGGAAAAAATTAATTTATCAGTTTGAATATAATACTTTTGCTAGAATGATTGCCAAAGATCCTATTTCTTTAATTTATTTACATAAAATAAATAAAATTAATTTCTAGTTAAATTTTTTATTATCCTCGTGCTAATTTTAATTAATTTTCTCGTAAGTTTTCCCCCTCCCCCTCATTCATTGCAAGTTTTATAATTCTCTGTAGAAATATCTCGATCTGGCTTAAAATCGAAATATTCTATTTTATATGGTGACGTATATTGAAATTTAAACAGAAAAATAGGCGACACTTCCAATTCCTCTAATTTTGAAAATGTCATTCACTTTTTGATTTACTTCAAGCCGAAATTAAATTTGAAACGATTCAACATTCAAACTTCATTACTTCTGTAATGTGTGAGTTTTTCCTTTTGTACATAAAAGTATAGTTTTGCTTCAAAGGTGACACCTCCTTTGGAAGACATTTGCTGGCCACAATGTAACTTGAACAATCAAGGAATTGCTTCCACACCAAAAACCTTTCAATAATTCTTACCAAAATAATTCTTCTTAACTTCCAAAATAAAATATTTAATATCAGTTTCATATAATACATTTTACAAACAGGTAAATATGTATGTGTAGGAGTATATAAATATGAATGTAGGCCTATATCGTTGGCTGGAATTTGAAACTGCGAAAATTCCCACTGATTTCCATATGCAGAAAACGTGCGTCGCATTTGCCGCTCTTTTAACAAATTTTTTTTAAAATATAGATTTTGGTTTGTTCCATTCGCGATTCTCTGATACTCCATTGATTGTTAAGCTGTTATAAATCAGTTGAAAATAACTTTGACTCATTTCTTCACTCTGGTTTTAGACTTCGTAAATGAAATGCAATTGATATTAAAGTAGTGTTTAGGCAAGTCGGCCGATTGGTTTCGGTGAAAACTTTCTTTGGGAATCACTCAATGAATTAAGCAATTTTCCTGGAAAGTTTCAGTAGTCAAGCCAGCACTTTAATATTACTTCTTTTTCTAAAAAGAAATCCTTCACGAATAACTATAATATTCTTTTTTTTTGTTTAAAAATTAATTGTATTAAATAAATAAAATTATTTTTACTTAAAAATAAATATTTAACAATATTTTTACTTATTTTATTTTATTTCTGTTTTAATAATTCAAACAAGTGATTTCAGCAAGAAATTGATATAAAAGACTCTCTGACTTTCAAGAGCTTTCTTGCACATTTTTGACCATTACAGTGTAAATTATCAGTATATCCGTCGGACGTGGCATCTTCGGATAACGTAATGGAAGCTGCAATGGACAGTGTACACATCTTTGAAGAGGTGATACCCATGCCTCAACGGGTATAATATTTCGAGCGGTGTGCGCGGTATATTTTGAATATATTATGATTATGTATCGTAATCGATCTGGCAACCTGAAAGTCAAAAGGACCGCTTTCTTGAATGTGCTCTCAACATTTTTGTTTGTAAGACGGGAATCTCTATCTCTTATAGGTGAGTCAAAATAAGTTAGTTAAAAAAAAGAAAATTATTATATGGAATTATTTAATATATAATTTTTTAATCAAAAATATCTACATTTTGTATTCACACTACAAGTGCTACTTTACTCCCACCAGGTATCTGTTAGCCTTCTATATATAAATTTATATTCACTCAGTATATTTGGAATAAGAAAGTGTTCACATATGACCTCTTTTGACTCTTTCCATGTCGCTCAGTGCTGCTAAATTTAATAGTTTTTCTTCTTCGCAGGATTCTTCAGGATTGTATTGGCAAACTAATTTTTTAAACAAATTTAAAATAATTTTTAAATTTCATATTTTAGTTTGGCACGCAATTTATGTTTTAATTGCGGAGAACGAGAAATTGTGAATTTTGAATCCACATCTCTGAATTATTTATTCTATAATATTATTTATTCTATATTGTGTTCTATATATCTTATTTTTTATCATTTTATATTTCCTATTTTATATTTTAATTTTTAAATTTTACAATTTTTGAAAAATTAATCAAATTTATTGACTGATAAATTTTTGGTTTCGTCACAATTTTTTATATTCAAACTAATTAATAACTTTATTGAATCTATTTATTTATTATAAATTTATTTGAATCCTGCACTACTTTATTGAACGATAATATCCTGTACAGTTGCGTCTGTCAAAAAGTTACATTTAAGACTGACAAATAATTCGGTGTGTAAAATAATTTATCTTGTATGTTATTTTATTCATTTTTATATATTAGAAAATTTATTTTGTAGCATTTTTTATGATTATGATTTTTTTCGAGGAGTTGTGATTCCTTTAAAAACAAATGTCTGTATTTAAAAAGTCTTATTTAGCTAAAAGATTACAAGCTCAGCCGTCATTAGTTTAAGCTTTATTAGTTTAGCTTCTTGAAGTCAAAGATGGCCGGGAACACTTATCCTTACCAAGGAAAAGCTAAAGCAAGGATAAACTCAGTTAGAATGTAACAAGCAATATAATTTGCTTTAAGAAAAATGAAAACCAAAAAGAAAAAAAAGATTTGAAGTCAGACAAGCGTTATTTCATGTCATACTAAAATGTATGACATTCTGTTTAAAAACGGAGCGGAATATTAAAAAAATGTAAAGCCAGAAGGTAAACAAAAAGTATAAAACAAATTATGGAAAAATTTATAGAATGAAATACATTTTACAAGATAAGGAATTCTGAATTTTCGGTACTCATTTTTTAACTCAGTCAAAGAAGGATTTCCCTTTAAATATTTATATCAGAAATCTTTTTAAAGGTTGAATAGTAAAGGAAAATATTAATTATAAAATAAATAATTAATATTGAGAAGACTCAGAAGTTTGTTTTTTTATATTAGAATTTATATTGATTTATAATCAGTTTTAATTTATTTAAAAAAAAATAAAGTTTTTTTGTTAATATTATTTTCAGAAAATTTAAATTAATATATAAAAATATAAAAAAAATAAAACATTACAGTAGCCGATAACCTGATGTGTCAGTGCTTGCTTCGTCATGCTATAGTTATATTCATATAATGTAATATTAAGTAAATAATTAAAAAATAGTAAAATAAAACATTAATTTAATAGAAGTGGTTCTTAAGTAATTATTCAGATAAGTCAGAGCAATAAAAAATCAAATTGCCAAAATAAATTTGATCAATTTGGTCCGATGTAAAATCAATTCTGTCAAAAGCTTTTTTCTAATTGTAATATATTAATTAATTAATTAATTATACTGTTATTTATAAGCTCTGGCTTATTTTATGACGTGTCAAAATCCTTCCCTAATCTCCTATTCTTCACACTTTACTTTGCTGGCATTCATCTTAGCTTTGGCTGTTAATCGATGTCGATACAGTTGGCCTCTGTTGAGTTCCACGATGCCAAAATGAATAACTTCGGCCAATCTTGCTCGTTATTGCATGTCTACGAGTATTTGGTAAATTTCATATAAAAATATTTCTAAAATCATCTTAAGTATTGGCAAAAAATATTGTGCTGGCGTGTTGTTCCGGTGTAATAGAATAAAACATATGTAACAATTTTAGAGCGTGCAACTAGGCGCTCCATTTTGAAGGCTGATTACAAACTCTTCGTTACATTATAAATCTGGTTTTCTTATAAGCTAATTTTCAGACGGTTGTCTCACGTCTGGAGTGGTCTTTTAATCTATTATTATTTATTCCAGGAGACCAGGAATTCTGACTGAGTAAAAGAATTTGTGGTTAAGTGGTAATTATTATTACAGTATAATCATGGGAACAGTTCAATGTGATTCCAAATAATTCGTAAACAAATTTTGGAATGCCAAAACAAAAACAGACGAGTACGTCTGGCGTACATGCGCATTAAAATAGTGCCTCAAAACAGAACAATCAGTGAATTGCAGTAATGCATAATAATTCTTATGATTTGCTACGTTGCACAAGTCATGCCGACCGTCTAGGTTACGCTAAACCAGAGCACGTCGAAATAATGACAAAATGTGTTCTAGAAAATCATTTTCTCGAATAATAAAAAAGAAGAAAATCAACAGATTTTCAAAGGATTTATAAGTAGATTTTCAAAGGATTCATAAGCAGATTTTCAAAGGAATAATATATAAATAAAATATTAATTTCCAAGAAAATAATTATACATTTTTTATCACTCTTAATTCTCAAACATTTTCCAGTGTGTTATTTTTAAACAAAATCTAAAAGGTATTCCGCATCATAAGCATAATAAATTCATTAAAGTTCTGTTAAGTTTGTGTACTCTGTTTACCATAATTTTTCGCTTTTTGCAACTCCCATTGGAAAAAAGGAAAAACTTTTCATATATTTTTACTCCATTTAAAGTTGGAAACTTTTAAACATTTTAAACGTTCGTACGCCTTTTGAGTTAAGCCATTTTGTTGAAATTTGTTTAGAACTGTAATACCTAATAAGTACAATGTAGGAGTATATAAAAAATTGCAGCATTTTATTAGAGATAAATAAGGGAGATCAAATTATTTCTTATTAAAAAAGTTTAAAATGATTTTTCTGAAGTATAATTAAATAATGCTTTAGATTTTTGCAAGCCAGGCAATTTTTACTACAGGCTTTATAATGAGTTGAAAATTTGGGAACGCCTACAAAATTTGTAATGAAATTTGATTTTTATTGCAATAACATTTTAGTGTGGCGGAATGTGGATAAGGCAGATTCGTTTTAAATTTCTTGACTTCGATTAAAAGTTAATTCGATGGCTCTCGTCTCTTGAATATTCTTTGCACTATCATGGAAAGGCGAAACATAATTATTATTAGTTAAGGCTAAGAGTGAAGCTGATAGCAGAAGGACACACAGATGAGTAGATATTAACTGAGTCCACTAGTGAAGTGGTTCCTTGATAAATTCCTGGTTTCTTCTTCTTTTTTTTTTTAAAAATATTAAATATTAAATTCAATAAAACTGAGGGATTTTTAATAAACTACAGTTTTGGTTTTTTAGTCGGTAATGTTTAGGTATTTATTAATAATAAATTTAATAAAAAAATGCAGTAAAAGTTGAGAGACCCAATAATTATTTTGGTAAATACTGAACAGTTTTTGAATATCGTCTACAATAAATAACGATACTCAGATGTTATAAGAAACTTTTCCTTAAATTGTAATTGCTTAAAATCCTGCCATTTGCCTACAAGTCGTAGATCGCGGGTACGATTCCTGCCTAGCGATTTGGTGTTTTCCTGCGGACAGGCCGAAAGCTTTTACATGTTGAGTTAGTTAAAAAACAGGAATACTATTTTGATATGAGAATGCACTGTTGCAAATTTTAAAAGGATTGACAGGAGCAATTTTACAAGGCACTTAAATCTTGCTACATTATTATCTTGCTTATTAAGGAAATATTGCGTTTTTTTTTTGTCAGAAAGAATCTTGTCGGTCTTAATGAAAGGCAAATCCTTCTTACACCAATATAAATTGGGGAGGGAAAATGTAAAATTTTTTATTCGTATAAAAGAATAAGAGATAAAACCTACTGAACTATCAAGATTACTAAGAAAGGTGGAAAATTACTGGAGCACTAAAAGGACACTTCGAAAGAAGGTATATATAATGACAGACATGCTTTTTGTTATCCTTCGTGGTATTCTATCAGTCTTGAGGTGTTGAGAAAAATTTAGGAGAATTTTGTTTTGTAATAAAGTTATCTTTTATGATCTTTTGTAGTTGGCAAAGTTGCGGGTTAAGCCAACAACAGAACAAAAATTTAACTGGAAGCAATTATTGCTAAAAAAAATTATGAATTTGGCAATTATAAAATTAAAACCAAAAAACTTCTTGTTTCTGAACTGAAAAAATTTCGTATGTAAAAATTAAAAAGAATTGTGCCTGAATTTATTTTTATAATAAAGAAAATTTACCATAATATTATTAATTAATATTTATTAATTAGTGGTAACAATAATCAATAAAATTTTTTCATCAAAAATTGTTACCAAATAATATAAATATTAGAAAAAAGTACGTTAAGAAATTTGGTTAAAAACTTTGCACTACTTCTTGTTATCACGCCGTTTTAGTCTTAAATACTAAAAATGTATTGGAATTGATTATTTCGAGGTATCAGATGATTCCTGATTTGTCTAAATTTTCTTAGAGCATCTGGAGGTTTAGCTAAGTTCCAATTAAAGGTAAACTTTTACAAAAATTTATTAGAATTATGTTGGGAGTAGAATTCGAACGAGCGATAAATTGTTGGTCACGAATATTCCTCGCTAAAAATAAAAGACATTTCCGTATAAGAATGTCAACACAATCACGGAGCTCTACAATAAATTAACTTCTGTTTCCTATGGCGGCGAATAGTGAACAAAGGAATGCTTTATGACCATGTCTGTCAATAAAGTTAAAGTTTAAAACTAGCTGTTCTTTATTTTGGATATAGATATTATATAAATCTGGCATCTAGACACAAAAACATAGAATAAGTAAAAATCTCAACAACTAAAGAAAAGAGGAATCAATAAAAAGCCAGTATCATTTTGAACTCATTTCAATACACTACAAATGGCGACGAGGATGCGATCCGAACCCACAAGTGCAAAGCACAGTGGAATATAAATAAAATAAATATAGATTGAATTATAAAGTATACTTTGTATTGCATTATAGTTCTGTAATTACATGTTTAATTCTATTTTCATCAAACCTTTATATCTAGTTATAAGTTCCTGGGGAAGCGTGTTAGATATTGATATTATATAAATCTGGCATCTCTACACAAAAACATAGAATTTTATTTTATTCTTTTAATTTTTATTCATTATTTTTTTATTTTTATTTATTATTTTTTTATTTTTAATTTTTATTTATTGAGTAATATTTTATCATTTAAAAATTATTTGTTGTAAATATTATTGGCCAAGTATGATTTGGCTTAATCTATTGACCTAATAAATTAAAATTCCACTTTTTTATTTCATATTCGCTTCACATGAACAATTAAAGTTCCATCCTAATTGTACTTCATACGATGATTTTGTCAGTTCGTCCTTACTGTATTCCAAGAATTTATTATGTGATAAACAACAGCAAAAAAGGCTTGTGCTGTTAACTAAACCTTGGCAGAGTATCAATTTTATATATTCATGATCAAATTGTCTGTGTAAGAAATTCGCAAAGCTTTGCATAATTTCGATTCCAAATAATGTTCTTAAGTTGTAAGTTTAGTTGGATGCGAAAAAGAAACTACCAGGCAAAATGAAAGTTGATTAAAGTATTCGTAGATTTTAAAAATTTTTAAAATAAAGGGTGGTAACATTTTAAGGGCCGATATTGAATGTAAAGCATGCCTAAACGTCAAATTTTTGTCTGCATTTCATTTGAAATTCCCAATTTTATACCATGGAAAGATAAACGATTGAGAAACGATTCAAAATGAATATCGAAGAAAATCATCTTTAGTGGCGAGCAGCATTTTTAACTCATTGGACTTGTCAATAAGCAGAATTGCCGCATTTGAGTGATTAATTCAAGAGTCATTTTCGAGAAATCAATGTATCCAATATATCAATGTATCTGGCGGCATCTTCGGGCCGTATTTTTTAAGAATGAATGGTATTCGCTATCGTATGATAATAACGAACTTATAACCCCAATAAGAAGATATGGATGTGGACTATATGTGGTTTGAACAGCACACTTTCACTTGCTACGCAGCTAATGAGACAATGGCTCTTTTGCGCTACAAATTCATTGGCCGCCTTATCTCACTTGGGAATGTATATTGGCCATCAAGATCATGTAATTTGATACCGTTGGACTTCCTCATTTGACGTTATTTAAAAGAAAAGGTATATGCCGATAAAGCAACAATATTTCTAGAGCTAAACGATGAGATTATTCGGCACATTACCGACATAGAACCTCAATTATGCCACAGCGTAATCGAAAAGTTAGACGATCGGATGGTCGAAGATCACAGCGGAAATTTGACCTATATTTTGTTTCCTATGTAATTGAACCATACCAGGAAGGAAAGAAATTACTATGATTTTCTAAATATTTTTATTAAATTCATCATCGAACCCCAAAATCTAACTAACCTTCTTGTTCTCAATGGCATACTCCTACATATTCGATCATAATAAAATATTACAAGTATTCATTTTCGTTTCCAAAAAAATAATGGTTCTAATCAGGGCAAAAATATATTAATAAGTTCCGCCTAAAAGCACGCATTTACAATTATGGTTTTTTGTAAATAATAGTTATTTTGTAATGTCAAATACATTTTCAGCGTGTTAAAGAAATAAAAAGTAAGTTGTTGTACGAGTTGGACGTTATTATTATGAGGGCTTTTGTTAAGATTAACATTTTTAAAATATGAAAATTGTCTAAATTATAATTTAAAAGGCCTGGTAAAACTTGACGGCGCTTGTTTTTATAAAGTAATCTGTTCGTAATCCCTTTAAAGTTTAGTAAGAAGTTAAGAAGATGATGCTTAGAAGATTGTCCGTGCTGCCTCTGTGTGTTCAAAATTTCATTATAAAGTTTTGTTGTTAAAAACATGTTTATGTGAATTGACACTCTTTATATTTTGCTTAGAAAATTTAAAATTATTTGAAAACTTCTAACAAAGAAATGAGAAATAAAATTTCGTAATGATTAACAAGTTGACTAATAATGCAATTTCTGTTCAGAAGTATTTGGTTATATTTTAAAAGTATAAACTTTCAGGCTAAATGCTGTTTGGAAAATTACAGATTAGATTTTCTCAACGCAATCCACTTATAATACCCTTCGTGTTCACAATATGCATATATAGGGGTATTAAAAATGGTTTACGTTTGCAGCAGCTGTCTGGCTAAGGCTTGGATGTCACCTCACTGTTAAAAAATAAACATTTGGAAATAATTTGTTTTCAGCTGTATTCTTTTAGGATTTCCTACGTCAGCATGAAATTTTAATTAACTTTTACTTGTCGTTTCCATCATGCTCGTATGCATGTTCGCATAAAGCATAGGCCCAGCAATCAAAAATATAAACGAAATTACTGACTGAAAGTCACAGCACTTGTAGTAAATAAATTATAATAAAAGTAATGCTAAAAGTTGTATTTGTTGATTATCTCAATTTTATTTTTGATTTGTTTGGATATTCTCAGTTGATTAGCAAAAGGATAAAGGACAGCAGTTGTGAAAATAATATTTGCACCTGGCAGTTCAATTATAAATTAAAAGCAATGCATGGAATTAATACTGGAATTTTAGCTGTCGCTATTGGGTTCAAAAATTGCCCACCAGGAATCAAATAATAAAATTATAGCTGGATTTCGAGACACCCAGAAGGGCAAATTCAAACTTATATGTAATAAATTCTTATTGAAATCAAAAGTTTTCTGTAGTTTTCGAGTTGCTTGTTGGGTGGCCTCCTACAACTTTTCGCATACAGGGAACTAAATTGGCGGGGTAGAATGTTATAATATTCGTCTGTTACTTGCGTTGGTATTTCGTGCATTTCTCATTATTTTTTTTTTTTTGCTTGCATGTTAAGTCTCCAAGAGGAATGTGAAACAATTCAGTTACAATTTGTACCGAAGAAAGTCAGCATAAAACTCCAATTTCCATGTTGCTTTTTTGTACCAAATTTCATTAAAAGGAAAAACTAATTTTTCTATTTCTTTATGATTTTAATGTTATATTTTCGCTAATCCTGCTGTGATTGGAGCATTCACATTTAAAGAGTTTAGCATTCGTTTTACAAAATCTTAATTATGCTAAATTTAAAGAAACCAGTAAAAATATTTAAAGCAATGCAGTAAACTTGCTTTGAAAATCTGCAGCAACAGAAGGAAAAGATGTTTTTGATATGAAAATTAGACAGTTCGGAAAATGAGAAATTCTTTTTGAAGAAACGTTATGAAGAAATTATATTTTCTCTGTTTTGCTTTGGTGACGGCACCAATTTTTTGATTTTTCTATTGTTTTACTATTTCCGATGAATTTTTGAAATTAATCTTTTATAATACAAATTAAAATTCCTCGGCAAGAGCACTAATATTTGAATGTCTAATGTCTAAGATTATTCGCGGATGTTTCATTTAATTTATATTGTCGAAATGAATGATGGATTTAATGAACGGAATATTTTAATAATTCTTTAAGATATTTAATTAAATTCCTTAAGTTAATTATAAATGGAAACATCTTATTAATTAAAAGGAAAAACAACATTTTTTGAACGGTGATTTTCATAATGCGTATTACTAGTCTTATTTTAAAAGAATATGGAATAGAATTTAATAACCAAAAAACTTTTAATTATGTTCTTTTAATTTATAATTTCAAATATTTTCCTAAGCTCTGCTTATCTTCTGCAGGGAATAATTTAACAAATAAATAACAATAACATGAGTAGGGGAATGAATAATGAACAGCCTACTAAAAGGAAATTGAAGATGCGATTCCCGCACAGACCAAGATTATTTTCCTGCACATAAGCTGAAAACATTTGTATGTATAATGCGTAGCCTACAAAACCGGAGGGCGCTGGTTCGATTCCTGCCTATACACTGAGTGTTAAATTAATTAAATAAACAAAAAAAAAAAAATATAATATAAAAAAATTTACTAATAGATAAGTAACTTCCTGAAGAAAGAGGCCAAAATATTCGAATTAAAAAAAGAAGAAGAAAAGAACTCATTTCTCAAATTAAAAAATGTATATGTTAATTACAGGAAACTAACCTATTAAGTTTATGGGAGAATTAACTAAAATAAAAAAAAAACTTATGAAAAGAAATAGTAAAGCAGTAAATATGGGTTTGCTGTGAGGAAGCATTTCGTAGTGTATTTGAAAAGGCCGGCTTAGAGAAACACGTCGTTTGTTCAATACAATTTTTTGACTAAAGAAAACTGAATTGAATTTTCTCATTACAGTATAATGCCATTTGCATTTGTATAAACTTTATTATACTGCCATAGGGAGCCATGCCAGTCTTCGTTTTATTTAAACCCCCTACTCCACTCTATAACGCAATACCAAAATGAGTCTATGTTGCAAGAATAATATAAAAACAAAAACTAAATTTTAAATAATAAATAATATTGCAAAATATGTCAAGGCGAAATGGTTGGAAAAATATCGTTTCCATACATTCTCAATTAATAAAAAGAAAACATTCTCAGCAAAAACTCTAAAAGTGCAGTATGAACGCTTCTATCATTTTGCTTTATTTTTAATTAAATTATTTCTATACAAATAATGAAGCGAGTAACTACGAGACCCATTTCGAATATTTTGTCAGTTTTAATACGGAGAAATAATTGCAATATTTATATAATATTTTCAGAATTCGGTTTAAAAATATTTCACATCTAATTTGTTGCCTTTTTAACGTCAATAAACCTGTATAAGTATATATAATATATATAATATGTGGGGTATTGAAAAATGATAAAAAAAAACTTCATGCTAAGGAAGGCCTAAACATGCAGTTGTGGGATTAAAAGCTTTCAATCAGTTACCGTGACCCTGTATTCAGTTTCATACCAGTAACATCAAATCATTCCTTCTAACCGAATTGCATTCCGCACTACCACTTTTAATGGAAGCAAAGGAACTGATGAATAATTTGTGGGACATATACCGTGCCGTAAATGGTCTCTTGAAAGAAGGTGAATGGTCTCTTATGTCAACTGAATCTTAAATGCAAGCAAATTCAAGTTCTTGTGTAAAATTGGAGCGAAAATTGTTGCAGACCAAATTCCCGTGCACGGAGCCGAATTGTGAACCTCACTTTCTGCAGCAGCAACAATGTTTACAGGCGATCTTGGAGTACACTGTGTCCCATGCTTCCGTTTATCAGCTACAGTTCCTCTTTCTGCGCAATCATTTACTACACTATAAATAATACGTCTTGCTGGCATGTTATTTTCCTCTCATCGTCACAGTAATCGATGATTGATTTTGATAAAATGTTTTAACGATTTACCGAATATTTTTCCATAATAAATATGCCACGCCTCTACTTTACCAATGCGAAATATGAACTGCCAAGACTAAAAATGCCGGCAATACAGACTAGTAGACCTTCCGTGAGCACATCCTATACTAGACAAATGCTAATATTTTAATTTTAACCTCTTAATGTCTCTAACATGCTCATACTGGAAGTAATTCTTATTGTCTTTATACAAAGACTAAAGAAGGCAGAAAAGCTGAGTCAAATTGGCAATTTCAAGGTTTTATCTGTTTCAGAATATAATATTCAAAGTATTTTTGACTAAAATTATGTCGTGTTGAATCTCTTGCACATTTTTATATCCTTTAAGCATATTGGAAAATCCACAAGGATTTAAATATTTCTTTCAGATTAATTTCTTTGAAAAAAACTTTCTCCAAACACTTTAATGGATGTCTTATTAAATAATTAATTTATATAAAATTTTGAATTAAGTTTAAATAGTTTTATGTTTTTTTTAAAAGATATAATGTTTTCCTACTTCATAAAAAAAATCAATATGGAGCCGATGACAATTGAAATTGCTAGCTTGTGTTAAATGCCTTTCAACCAGCGTTACTGAAATTCTATTTTAATACATATTTATGTGCTTTACAGCCTTTTATAATTTAACAGGCGCCACGTTTCTTATTTTATATTTTTAAAAGGCTCGTATGACATATAGTCGAACTCTTATGGATACCCATTTCTTATCATCTAACTTTTTATATTACTTATGTAAATTATTAAATAATCTATCATAAGTTTGTATGTGTATGTGAATATATATCCTATATATTCTATATTTTTCGAGATTTATGTATTTAAGTAGATAAAGTATTTACTTATTCCATTTTGTAAACATTTTCAGGAAAATGGATGGTATTTTATAAAACTCATTTTTAAGAAAATATGAATTAATTTCTTTTGATGAAAAGTGATTCAAAATTATGTCTATGATTTGGTTTCTTTAGCAATAACTTGTCTTCTTTAAGGTTTTCCATACATCAATTGCTGTTGACACAAAACCCCTGGTAATAAACTGATAGTTTGCTTTGCATTGTTCTTACCCATTTCCCCACAATATTACAGCAACTAAAGGATCAGGAAATCTAAATTTATTTTTCAGGATTTCTTCTTTGCTTACTGGTTTCGAATATTTTGTGTGGTTGTCAGCACACACACAATGTAAATAACAACAACAAAAAAACCAAACCAAAGTAAATTGATCCTTTTCAAGTTCTTTATGCATTTTAGTTTAAGCATTAAATTATTTTCAGTATTTTCTGTAGCTCATAATGAGAATATAATTTTTAAGCAAAACATTTGCGTATTTAGAGTCACAAAATATATAATATAATCCTTAAAGATGCTCATCAATATTATACACATCCCTAAGCTAGTGGAGAGCAATTTAGTTTACATTAACAAGTATGGTTTCAGAAAGCCGATTTTTGTTTGAATAAGTACGTAAATAAATAGAATTACTAAATTTGAGATCAGGATGAGCCACAAACTTTTTATGAACAGAATCAAATTCATTAATTCATGAGCCTGTAAAAACGATCATAAACAGAATGTTACTGTCTGCGGAGAATGTTAGTTAATTTGTTAGTACTTTAAGGAGTTCTCATCGGAGCGAAATACGAGTATGTCACATACCGCACGTACAGAATTGACGCAAAATTTTCTACACCAGCAAGCGCATTTTATTGATATTAAAAATATATTTCTCTGAAATTTTGACTTCAAATTATGACTTCAAATTGCGTAGGTCTAAAAAACCAGCATATAAATTTTGTTGCTTCCAACTCCTTCAATTCTAACTGCGACTACAGTTCTTTTATATTCATTTAATGAATTTAAACGCTTTCAAGTTTTAGAATTTGGTAGTAACATGGTTCCAGGAAATTTAATATTACTTCCTAACTTATATACCAGTAAACTTAATCATTAATATTGTAACATTGGCATTCACAATAGAGAGTTTAATAAAGAGTAATAAAAATTGTGTGTTTTGTGTATTCACTTAAGCGTTGATTTGAAAAGCCTTTTTCTCTTATTTTATTGCAATTAATGATACTAATAGCTTTTGCTAGGCTGAGGAAATGAAAAGTGTGGGCAAATAGTTTTAGCGGGCCGTTACTATTTTTAAAAATTTCACAGAGGTATAAATATTACCGTGCTCCTTTTTACAATATGCTTCTCTCATATTGTAATAATATATATTGATTTGTGCGATTAACGAGGCGGATCTCCATATGTGGATGCTGGTGAGTCGTTCGCTGTTCTTGGTCTATGTGTGCATGTACATTAATGTGTAGGGTTGTATTGGGTTGTAATAATATGTGGGGTTGTTATAACATGTAGGGTTGTATTAGGTTGTATTGATATGTAGAGTTGTATTCAGGTGCTTGATGCATCTCACACATATGTTTTTACGACAATATAGATTTTTTAAATTAATTTTAAATCCATTTACTATGTGTATACGAGTGCAGTGATGCGGTTTCCTTTAACCAGTGATTTCTATCTTCGACATCATTAACTATACGAGAAATAGAGCGTCTTATTCGTACTTTGTTTCTTCCCAATTTTTTTTTTTTTACCAACTCTACCTGGCTTGTTCGCAGGAAAATAGCCAGGGTCTAGGCCGGAATCGAACCCACGACATCCGATTCATTAGGCTGAGCATTATTCACTCGGCTACGGAAGAACCCGTAAAACTTTCTCATTGTCACGGTAATGGGCTATTGATTTAATTTAATAATATCATTTATATAATATAATATAATTAATAAATTTGCCACGTCTCTACTTCACGCCACCTAAATATGAACTGGTAAGACTAATGTGTACCGAAATGGCGTCAAAATAGAGTAGTATACCTCCCTAGCAGAGACACGGTATTTTACTACGAGCATAGGATGGTTCTTTTTTACTTTAACCTGTAGATCACAAAGTACAATGATTTAAACTACCTTGTGTGTATGAATGACAGATTTCAGTCTTCATCTCTTCACCTTTGAAACTTAATAAGTTGGACCAGAGTAGAGGATGTACGAAATTAGCAAATAATTTAAAAAAACAAGTGTGCATTATTTAGCTTAACTTGAAAATACTTAAAATGGTGCTGTTCATTTAAAGCAAGAACTACGCCGGTAGATGGCAAAATAACAATAAGAAATATTTTATTGGGAATTCCTGCAAATTTACTCACCGCGGCGTATACGTATTGACTATTTTAATTAATTCGTATAAATATTGCTTATACGCTCTGGGTTCTGGAACACGAATAAGTATGGATTTATGTATGAAATTTGCACTCTCTAAAGTGCTTTTAGAAAATTCAGAAAAATGGTTGTGTATGTTAAGAATGGAACGTTAGCATGGTACAAGATGTTGGCACATGTTTCTTCTTCTTTATTATTTATAAAGAATTCTGACTGGTACCGCGGCTTCATACATTTCATTATTCGCCGTATGACTGTTTGTATTATTATGCAAGAGTATGCAAATAGAATTAAAAGTTCTACGAAACATTTGAAACTGTTGTTTCTTGCTTGCTATTTAATTTTATGATTTTATAGAAGAAAACAATTTTTCCATGTATTTTTGTAAAGGGTCATGATGCACACACATTTTGAAAACCGGATTGGGTGATAAAAATACTTATAGAACACCGTTGCGGGAAATAAGCCGAAATCTTTTGTAATTTGGGGCAGTGTAGATTAAGTAGAAAATTAAACAAATACAGAAGCCAGCGCCATTTCCACTAAAGTTCTTCTTCCACTTTTTGTTTGCTGATATCATTTGACCTTTGCCCTCATTTATTGCAATAATTTATTTGTTTAGGGCATCATGATTCATTAGCGATAAATAGGAGGAAAATAAAAATTTATGAAAGTAAAAAAAGAAAAATAAAGAATACAAAAGTATTTCACCAGAAATGTAGCATTCGATTAGGTACGGAATACTACTCTTTCGTAAAAAAAATGAAGATAAATTACTTTGCCTGAGGCATCGCCAAATGTAACAAAGATATATAGATTTCTGTTTCTTGTTTTAAAAACACATAACGTTTGTCAGCACACATATGCAGTTGATATGCCAACAGTGTTAATAAAGTAAATCTAATATTAAAATATTGCCTTATAGAAATGTTATGAAGCATATAATTCGTATCTTAAGGGTTATTTATGAAGTATTTTTGTTAGTTGGAGTTACTGCTGTTATTATTTATTATATTTTTTAAAGCATTGCTTATCTAATCCTGTTATTGTTATAAATATGAGAATGTTTATGATTCTTTCACAGTCACGCATGTATTACTGAATGCTGTTGAAGGAAAAATCAGTGGAAATTGGTGCCTTTATACATAAAGTTTATAATATAATATAAATTAATGACGACGACTTTCATACCCTTTTTTTGCTGATACTTTTTCTCATATAGATAAATTTATAAATATATAAAATAAATATATAAAATATATAAAATTAATTATTATCTAGAACTAATTTGAAAACTTTTTAAAATATTGTATTTTTGGGCAGATATATTTGGCAATAATTTGTTTTTGAGTGGGCTTAAGATGATCAAGTAGATGTAAGTAAGTAAAAAAAATTTATTTTTCAAGAAGTACCATCCGTTTACGGAGCCAGCCAAAACCCCCTCTAAACCGTAACTCTTTGTACATAAAATGCATTTTCAGCAATCACTCATGGATTCTTATAAGCGTTAATTCCGCTTGTTAACGATTTCAATGTCAACGATTTTCATTTATCCTTTTATTAGAGAAATCGTTTGATGCTCTTCAATTGCTTTCTTAAGTAAGTAAAAATTAATTAAAATATTTTCAAAGTGTGACATAGAGAGTGAAAGGAAATTGTTAAAAAAATATTTAAATTTAATAAAATTATATTATTCGCAAGTCTTTTATTAAAGTTATTTATAACACAATCTTTTTTCGCATGAACTTTGCGGCTTAACGTCTATTTGCATTTCAAAGTGGCTATTTTTTCATATCATTAACAATTTTTAATTTAAGCCGTACATGTAAATCACTCAAATTTATATAAATTGCATGCACAGAAAAGATTTTTTAAATCAGCTGAAAATATCTAATAAAAAAATTAATGAATAATTTTTATTATTTTACAACTTTAGTTTTGAATTAAATTATTCGAACAGAATGCTTTGTGATGAAAGTGATATTTTAATTATTCCAACTTTGGATCCTTTAAGAGTACTTTTCAATTAAATTATTTGCTTATGTACAAATTATAAGAATTGGATCATTTGAAAGAACAAAGAATACACAAAATATAATTATAAAATACGTATCCTCTTATAAAGCTATAAAGACCTAAGCTGATTACTTCTGTTTGTATTAGTTATTAATGTATTTCAAAGCAGATGAAGGATAATATGGATAAGGATACACATTTCCTTCGGAAGAATTGTGGCCACCACGGCCCTATGAGGGGGTGGGGGGGTGAATCCGAATTTATCTTCAGTATTGTGCGTGCCGACTATGATGAACATTTGTGATTACTATATTTAGTGTATTTATAATATATATATTATTATTAAAGTAAGATATTTAAGTTGTCTGCAAGAACTTAATGATTATAATTATTAAAAATAAATTATGTAGTTAAAAATAGTTTGAATCCAATTAAATCACTAAAAAACGGTTAAACAACATGTTTTATTAAAAAAAAAATAAAAATAAATTTTTGTATCTGTTGCGAGAAAAGAACTGACTTCTTAATATTTTTCGTAATCGGGCTACGATTTCATCATTAGAGTTGCTTTGCTTGCCGTTACACTTTCATAGATAGAATGGTTTCGATATCAACTAATGAGTTTCCTTTTGATATGCAAACTGGTTTGTGTATGCACTTCACTTCTTTGTTTTTGTAGATACAATGAAGTGAATAATTTCTCTTTATTTGCACATGTACTTGTATATGATAAGATTAATATAATTTTCAGAAATATGTATATAAAAAAAAAAATTAAGTTGCATTTGTACAATAACTGAGAAAGCAACAAATTTTATATATTTGTCTCCTTTTTCATCTGGCGCACTTTAATTGAAAATTTCAAGTGTAAAAAGTACAAGTTTATAGTCTCCAGATAAGAATTTTTTTAACTGCAATGTAAGTTTTTGCATGCGGTTTCGTTCAAGGAAGAAATTTTTTTATTGTAATAATTATTTATTTCTTTTTTTTCTAACGCTTCACTTGATTTCAATAAACATTTCTATGAAATTTTAAGACAAATATTTTGAAAGTCCACTCTTTTAAATTTTATATGTATTTTCAGAGGCTTGTTTGTTCAACGATCAGGGAAATTAAATTGTTGGCATAAAAATAACATAGAAAATGTTATATATTGTATTTATATAAATAAAACTATTGAATTATGTACATTTTAAAACTGAACCGATATAAACGGTATTCTAGTCCTGAGGTGGTTTGTACTGCTTGGCATTCATACTTGAAATTAAAATATTTATTTATACGAGTATAGTTTTTAAATTTGAGTTTACTAATAAACGAGGTACTCGTGTGGGTTGTTCATGTGATAGTAATGGCTTTCCCGGAAAGTTGAATAAATTAAATGAGTTAAGAAAATGTAGTACCAAAACTAGCTTCCTATTGCATATGTTTTCATTAAATTTGTATTTACACGAAGTAACTTTAATGACCAATCCGTAAAAAATTTTTAAATTTCGTTGATATTGAAGTTTCCACCAGTTACCAAGTAGTTATCTTAAAGGCTCAGAGAGCAAAACGTTTTTACAATATTAACAATGTTGTCGTGAATGTACAACCCAAGTTGTTGCTGCGTGTTCCTTTTCTTAATATAAACAATTACTATGATGTGAAAACTGATCAAAAATTATTAACTCTCTTGTTTATTAAATTTGTCAAAAAAATTATTCCTTTTCAGAGGGAAAGGAAATCTTTTAAAGAATGATTTACAACGACATTAGAATTTAATTTTTATTTGGCAACATTTTTATACGCACTGGTTATAATCTAATAAATTAACTCTATTGTGAAAAAAGCATTCATAATTTTACGCCAAAAATTTTATGCCCATTACAATCATAATATTTTTGGCATTGAAAATTGTTCTCCAATTTTATATGTTTATTCAACTCAAAGCATAGTGAGCCATAAAATTAGCAAAAAAAAAAAAAAATATTTAATAAATTTCTTTTTTAAATAGAATGCACATGAAAATTCATGTGCCTTTTCAAACTTCTACTTTTTGTCTTGAAAATAAACTAAAAGAAAAACTAATGATACACAAGAAAAAAATTCTTTGGCATACTACAAGTATTTATACATCCTTTTAATGCTCCTTAACTCTTTGCTCTTTTGTCGAAAGTTGAATTTGCCGAATGCAGTTCAGTATGCTTGAATGTGTCAGCTCTTTATAATGGATAAGTATTTGAGAAAAGAGTTTTTGTTTATAATTTATTCGTTATAATTATTTTAGTCTAAGAAAGAAAAGTGGAATGTTGCACTATTTTTATTACTTTAGTTTAGAAAAGAAATGAGCACACTGTTGAGCTTCTTATAAGTTGCTCATGGTTGGTTTAAAATTTTTTTTTTTGTGAATAACGATTTTATGTTAAGAGAAAACATGCGTTGGCCTTAATTGTAATTTTAACATGCCAACAGAGCTCCCTTGAGTAGTGCGTAAAAATAAAACTGTTACTAACAACTTTCAAGAAACAGTCTGTATTAATTTGAAGGATTTGCTTTTATATGGAATTATGTACGTAACTTTACAGGATATATAATTTTATTTAAAAAGATTTTATTTCAAATAAACAGTTTAGAATTTATACAAACTCGAGGCTCCACATGCTGTTCTTTTTAAAGATTATTTTAAATTATATATTTTTATTTAAAGTGCATTAAATTTTCAAAATTCTGTGGTGACACCGCGGATGCCACTAAAAGGTGGGTGTGATAGCGGTAGTGGTAGCTGCGGTTAGTCTTGACAAAATTGTAACTGAAATCGTGGTAATAGTAAAAGGGTTACATGTTAGAGTTGTTATTGTTAATATTATAGTGAATAGTGATGATAACAATGGTGGGGAGAAAAGATTCTGAAAAGAAAAAATGCGGGGTTACGCGAACGAACTAAAATAATAATTTTTACCAGCAGACACAAAAAGGACAAAAGGAAAATGATGTCTGGAAATTGTAACCGATGCAATACGCCAAGAAGGATTATGTCACAACTCTGCGTTAGTATCATTTTCAATGAGGTCGAAGTATGAAGGGGAAAAAATATATCATACCTTTTATTGGTAGTTCAGCGCACAGCTACGGTAAGAATTATATTATCTATTTATGTTAGAATTATTAATATGCGAATAATCCTTTAATAAAGTGGCGAAGAAGTTTCTTATAAAAATTTGCGAAAGTAAAAAATAATATAAATAATTAGCTTTTGCTATGATAAGTAGCAAAACTGCTTCTGCTACAAAACCTCAAGGGGATTTGTTCGAGTTGCCCTATTTATTGAAAACTGCCACTGTACTTCTATACCCGCAATTATGAAATTTGCATAAGCGCCAGCAATTGATACGAAAGACTGAGTCCTTCAGGCTCATCGTCTTTATATTTTTATAAAACTTTCCATTTTATTCTATTCTATTTCCAAAGAGCTGAAAGCATGAACTTTACAAAAGTTGCCAAATTATTAGTTTATAATGTGGAATGAAATAAATATTCCTTCTTACAGCATCAGCAATCACTTCAACATCATTCGTAATTATCACTGCCAGGAGATTATAAACATTTTATTAGAAATTGAAATATTTTCTTCTAACATTTTCTTTTGTTATTTAATGTTTCCAACACAATAAACGCTAATTAATTTTGAAGTATTTTGCTTAAGAACTTTATTAAGCGTGTGAGAGAAAACGTCAAAAGCAGTTTGCTAAATTGTTTGCACTTAAAAGCAAAATATGAAAACTAAAGTAGCAGAGCAAAAGTCGTTGAAAGTTGAAAAAAAATTGTGGCCGGAACCAAAAGAAATAACGAAAAAAAAATGAACACTAGAGCAACACAAAAGGATAAATATATATACGAGAGTATACTACGGAAAAGGAAAATGATTTTCAGCTTAAATTTTTCAACTTTTTCTTGGCAACATATTTTGCAAAGTTTATTAAATTCAAGAATTGCTGTCCATTGATAATATTTTATGAAGAAATTCTTCTAAATAATTATTTCTAGAAATCTAAAAAACTCATTTAACAAGGAAATATTATTTAACTTTTTGTGAACTCTCAATGTGAAGCTCAATGCGGAAGAACCACAACAAAAATAAAAAAATGCATTTAGGCAAAAAAACCACTGCAAAGTCTTCTAATAATTCAATATAATATTTCTTTATCCATTTGCGCTTTTGGCAGCTGAACTGAAGTAATGATGGAGAAAAAATTGTTGAAGCAACTCTTAACATTTTATCAACATCAGTGGCAGGTCAAGCAAATGTCACAGCTTACTTTTTGTATGTTCGTAAATTGTTGTTGCATTGTGTGAGCATTAACGTTCAATTGCGGCATTGGATATTCCAATTAGTTTTATTTGATTATGTTCTCATTTTATATGAAATTCATACAGAGCTGAGATCCCAAACCATCTGACGATGTAAGAATAGATGAAATTCAGAAAGAAGAGGCAGATATACAGCGAAGCTCACAGCCGACGCTGAAGGATATGTCAAAAGAAATTTTTGAGAAATCAATTATGTCTTTACCCAGTTTGTCAAGGGCCATGGGTCGTTCCCCAAGTGTTCTTACCGTGTGCGTAAAGCATTTGCTCCCCGTTGCATATACTCCGAAGAGTTGAAGGGCTAATGGAAAACACGTTCATTAAATGCGTCAAGGGTCACTTTTTTGACTTCACTTCCAAACACATTATTACTACAATGCTGGAGTGTAAAAGACCCCGATACGGTGCAAGAGGGTGGCGATTTACCAGGCTTGGGGTAATAAAAGCCTGTGTTTCTTTATTTTAAGATGGTCTACTTGTTCGCGTAGTAATAAAGAAATCAATCCCGGGAGGGGTACCACAGAAAAAAAAGAAGAAGTAGAGTTCTGGTGGAAATACCACTCCTACCCCTCCGGGAAAAATATACGAAATGCCTTAAACTATCTTCATCATTGTACATAAAAATACTAAACATGTTTATATGAGAGAAAACGGCTAACGGCCTACACGACCACTTTTGAAGCTGTTGCCAATTAAAATCTATTTCTATATATTTCGGCACTCATTTTAATAGGAAACAGGCAATATATAATAAACAATTTTCATATATAATAAAGTAAATAGTTTCATATTCTCCAATGTAAATTTGCTATCTCCGAAATAAGTTAGGAACTGCTTACATGACCATGAGTGCACCTTCTAATTACAGTTGTGATGTAAATACATTAAATGCATCTAAATGCTTTAATAGTCCCTCCAATATACATGAATTGAAGTACTTACAATGCATAATCTGCAAAACCGATTATAAAAGTTAATAAAACTTAATCAGCAGTTGCCTTATTTGTAAAGTATATTTTGATATTAAAAGAGGCGGATGAGTATTTTAAAGTATTTTATTTTTTTAATAAAACTTTTATAAATCAAAAGTTACTTCTATGCTTGCTACGATTTAAGAACGTCTACATTCCTTAGATCATCAAATGGCAACTACAAGATAATGAATGTTTAGGTCACAGAAGGTACAATTGAACTGCTTGTGGATAAATGTTGACACATTTTTCCATTGCAACTTATAGAATCACGTTTTGGTAGGCTGAATCGAGAACTTGGTTTTGATTGTTCACTTAAACTACTTTTAAATATTAAACGCAACATCAGTAAAAATAGTGCACGTTTTCGTTGACTTTCGCGTGACAAACTGTTCACACTCACCGACGATTGGCCGTGGTCATAACATTTCCACAGGCAGCCGTTGACGATGACTTTGAGACTGCTGACGGTATTGAACCCATCTTCTGTTTGAAATCAGGCCATATTTCTATAACTAAACCACGAAATTCCAATAGTGCTTCAACTTAATGACGTGAAAAACTTTAAATTACTTTTCGTCTATCAATTTAATTATATCGGCTTTGAATTAACACTATTATTTTGAATTTATCACTTATTGGGAAAAAGCTATTTAATATTTATAAAAGCCCAACGAAACTCATTCCATTAAGATGGTTAAGGTGATTTGAAGGATGTTGTTACTTTCGCACTTTAGTGATGAAGTTTTCTTCGCAGAGTTAATGGCATTACAACATGCCACAGTGTCAACTGAAAGAGTCACTGATTAATTAAAGAAATGCCACTAAACATTTTTTATATTGGGAGTGTTTTTCAGTTTAGTATACACAATTCAACGTGGAATTATTAAATGGAAGAAAATGGAAAAAGGTAAGGGATTATACAGGCAGAGAAAAAACATTATATTAGATTAAAATCGACTTATGGCAATTCCTTTTAATTCATTACACGTAATTAATCTTTATCGGTGTAATCGCGCGAGTAGTTTTATTAGTGACACAGAATTTGGTTTTGTTTACTATTAAATAAAGATTAGAGGTTTAATAAAAATGAAATCATATTCAAAACTTTTTCATTTTGCTAAAAAGGGCACAAACTTTTCTCTGCTCTAATTCTGTTTTTTATTACTTTCACTACATTACTGTGGAGCTTTCAGTGACATTTTCAACTCAAGTTCGGGTAAAATATGTCAAAATTATCTGCTCGAAACTTTAAATTTTCTTTCGTAAAATCTAACAATCCTACTCTGACGTAAAACCAGCTTAATCCTTTGTGAGGTCTCCTATAAATACTAAATTTACGTATTAATTTAACAATTGGCTATTAAAAAAATTTTGAGCAAAATTACCGTCTCTGGCCACATTTATATTGATATTAATAACAATTATGGAAAAAAGCATTTCACAGTATTTTGGTTTTTTGTGAGCAACTCAACTTGCAAAGGTTTCGGTGTGTCTGTAGGAAAACACTTAAGGTATACGTAGGAATCGAACCCGCTACCTTCGGTTTAGTGGGCTGATCATTATTCATTCGCCTACGGAGGCAACCAAATTACTATGTAGTGTCGCTTTAGGAAAATATTTCTAAAGTTTTGCAAACCATCAAACAATCCGTCACACAGTCAAATTGTCTTATCGGATATGCCAAAATTTACAAAGAGGAGTAGTGCGATGGTAAAAATATTTAAATGAAAAGACCACATAGTTTTTATTTGGTTTTTGACTTTTAGTTAATTAAAAGAATTATTTTAAATTTTATTTTCACTAACACAAATATAGTCAAACAAATCAATATAATCTACTATTCATTCATTTTATTATAAAAAAAACTTAAAATTATTTTTATTCCATAAACTGTTATATAATGAGAACCAAAAGAAATCATTCTATTAAAATTTTAGATTATGAGTTTATTGCAGGTGACTGGTTGTTATTTCAAGAAATATTTTTAATTATTTCAACTTTATTTTGGGTAAATCTCACCTTCTATTCATTTATTTTCTTTATTATTTATCTATTAACAGTGGCAAAGATATTTTCATTATTATTCCAAACGCGGATTACAAATTTGTGTATGGCTGGTGTTCGAATTTTGCATGGCACTGTGCCAGCATTTATATTTCAAACATAAAGAGCTTAAAAAATAAATGGCAAGCAATAAACAATTATAGCGCATCGTTGGCTGCTTATTAATGAATATCAAATGACATTTCAATATTGGTGTTTAAAAAGGAAAAAAAAAAATGAAACGTGAAGTCCTTTTTATTCGCTTTTGCAGTTTTGTGTAATTCCTGTAGATATAAAATTAAATTAATTAAATATATAAATTTATTTAAAAACAAAATTTTAATTTATTTATTAATATCTGCCGAATTGTCTTTAGTTGAATTAGTTAAATCGCACTAAAAGCCGAATATTAAAAATTAATATTCTACTGAATAATAATGTTGGGATTCTAGGCCGTTTTAAATATCAAATGAATTAAAAATTTAATTTATTTAAAAATTAAATATATTATTATCGCTGAGCATGGCAAAAAGAAAAAAATATTTTATTCACAACATATAAGGTTATTAATTTAAAAATTATAATCAAGCAGCGTCAACTACAGTTTTTAGTGATGTCAAATAAATGATCTGTTTCCGCTTTAGAATAGTAAAATTATGGGAAAAGGACAGCACAAACAGCTTTTAATTGAAATGAATTGATTTTACTATGTCAATATTTATAATTCTGAAACTTAAAACCTTTTGTTTTAAATCTCCGCATTCCCATTTTCTGGATTTAAAAAATCTTTTTAAGGACGAAGTGAACATGTTTTCCTTTTCATTAAAGAGACGCCGTATCGTAGTATTCGGTTTTATTTAAATATATTATATATTATAGGTAAATAAAGAAGCTGTTAATTATATATAAATCCATATACGCTGTGGATTTTTATATTGTATATATTGCAAAGGACATACAGGCTTATTGAAATGGGCCTGTACTCGTATCGTGCTTCTTACGCATACATGCACACATATGCGTACCCACATATGCGTTTGCAGCATATAATACAGATTATATTTTACTTTTTACTTTTTTTACATTTCGAGAATTTATTTTGGTAGGGATTATAAAATCAATGCTAATAGTTTTATTATTTATATACTTCTTATTATAATATTTCTTGTACTATAAACAATAATAGAGGGGTTTCTCTTGTTAGCTCAGAAATATTTATGCAATTTACTTCTTCAAAATGAAAAATGTACGAGTATGAGTCATTGTGAAACACTCACCTCTTTAGATATTAGTAGTTTCGATTACTGTTAAGGCCTACAGTTTTACATACTTGCCCACTATCAGGAGAAGCAATTCAATATTGCCAATGGCTGTGAGCTTTAATGCAGAAGATTCTTCTTAAACTATTTCCATTTACGTGTTCAAGTCTTGTATTCTGGTGGCTTAAAATATTTTTTTTTTATATATTTTATTTATTTACTTTATATTACGAGTAATTGCATACAATTATATTATAAGTGAAAACACTAACCGCTGAGGCCATTATATTATATTTTTTTTCTCCATCAAAAAGGATGGCAGGATGTATTTAGGTTTGATAAGGCAATATTAAATTCTACAATATTAGTTTGGGATCCTATTAAGCATTATCCATATAAGAAGAGAGGTTGATTGAGCTTTGTATGGCCATCTGTCAGTCTCTGCTCGGTACTTTTGCTGCTGTGTAAATCTAGAAATCCATCAGCTCCGAAAATAATTAAAATCATATAAAAATGAAAAATAATAAAAAGGAAAAATATTAATTTTATAGATTTAGAGCTTTAAATGCAAAAATAAGCGATGCTAATCAAGAAGTATGAAACCTGATTTAGCAGCCACATCAAATTCCTCGCCGTCAAACTCGCCGTTAAGTTATATCCTTTTTCTTTTCCAAGTACTCTATGCTAAACTGTATATACCCATATATAGAGATACACATTTGTATTATATACATTTCATTTGCCTGGTTTGGTTTGGGACCATGTAAAGTAAAACTAAAACCCCTTAAAGGATACGTTTTCAATAATTTAATAACTTAAATAACAGCATGCAAATACAAGAAATTTTATTTAAAGAAATAAATAATAATATTAAACTTTTATGAAAAGCAATATTTTATTATTTAGATGGGGACATCTCACGAAGCAATAAATAAATCATTTTCAAAGAACGTCAGGATTAAGCAAATTAACTTTTAACCTTTTCATGCAAAAATAAGGATAAATATTAAGCCTCAATGAAAAATAAAAGAGTTCCTTCATATACAAACTTTTTATATTTTTCTTGTCTCTTATTTACAATAGCCTTATTTCATTATTTTGATTACTTGTGCTAACAAACCAGGTCAATAACATGAGCCCTCTTAATAAATATTGAGTGAATAGAAAAGCAAATAACCAAAATAAATGACAGACAATATTTATTTTAAGGCAAATTTATTCAGTTCATTTTTATCAAGAGCACTTCTGTTATAAAGAAGGAGATTATAATTAGTAAAGAAAGCAGTAATTAAGCATATTTACTCAAGGAGAATTAATAACATATTAAAAGTGGAATTTCTATTAATTGACTTATTTTCCTAGGAAGTAATTAACAGGAGTGTATAAGAATGTAAGTAGAATTTAAGGTGAAGGGGGTGAATAAAAATGAAAACTCATCACCTTGAATTTTTTTTCTTTCTTATGCAACAACACATTTTTGTTAAACAGAGAAAATTAAAGTAAACGTATACGATTTATCTTATTAGTTTCTATTTTGATAAAAGGAAAAAATTAAATTTCTAAACATTTTTTTAATTGAAAATATATTTCATGGCATGCTAATGCGGGCCATTAGGGAATCTTTAGCGAAAACCTTTCACAGAACTCAGCCCAGATGTAGCACTATAAGGAAAGAGAATGACCTTCAAATGTTGTCATATAGTTGTGATCTTAAATCTGCTTTCTGAGCAATCTATATACGATCTATATACTGAGCAATCTAATACAAAGTTTGGCATTAATGAACAAAATTAATATTAACCCTTTAATGAACAATTTAAAAAAAAACCGTCAAATAAAATCAACTTTTTTTATCTACGATATACATATTTGCTCCTTAATTTCAATAAATATTTAAAAAAAAAAATGAAAAAATTACTAGAAATTTAATAAAAATATTGAATTGCATTGCAGATCGAATTTTTTACCCATCATACTGTTTTTCAATTACCAGTTACTATATTGAACGGGGAGGAGGTGGCGAAAAAGCTAGAATAGAAAGAGATCGGAGATAAGTGTAGAGTACTAAATAAATTAGTCATAACAAAACTCACAAAAGTACCACGCTAATTAGATGCGCAATAATGGATATAGTTAGATGGAAACAATTACCAGGGTAGAGATGTTTATAAGTACCACCCTATAAGGCCATATTTTATAATAAACTTTATTGCTTATAATACAGAATTACAGAATTGAGAGTTTTCCTTGTTTTGATTAAGTAATTTTTAATTCCCGGATATATTCGAATCTGAATATTTTAGTGTCATAAGTTGTAACGCCTACCATATATATATAGGTCTGCACATTTGGCCTGTTTTGCATGCCCGCATTAATACGTTTCTGCGCGTTGAGGGGTTAAATACCTATAAATAAAGGTTGTTCAGTTTTTATTGCCGATGTTAAATAGGAAGCGGCAAGATTTCTTTTGCATTTCAATTCACATTTTTCAATTTCAGACTAATTCAATTTGAACTATGGAAAGACACATAAGCGAGTTAAGCGTTAAGGTCATTCAGGCTAATTATGAAAAGCATATCGTGCACTTTGTGATTTTTTTTGTCCAACTTAATTGCCCTAATGTTAATACATACGGATAAGAAAGGCAAAAATATGACCAAAATATGACAATTTATGTATTTTTCCACTTATTGTAAGAAAATTTGCTTTTAAGATACGCCAAGCAGCCACGTGATATCCCACAATAAGTTCAATTTATTTTTCAATAACATTCGTGCATTTATTTGGTTTATTAGCGTACATAAAATAAAGGAATAGCATTAAGTGCCCTGGAAACTTTTATTTCATCTTTATGTTATTGAAGATCTTGTCAGTCACCATTTGCATTATGGCTTCGCGGTGTTTGTTTGTAAACGGGTTGCCGTCGTTTCTAAAACAGCTGGCGTTTCCTTTATCAGTCAGATTTTGCCGCATTTCAATAATTTATCGCCTAGATAAATTTAATTTTCATCAACCAGAGACGGTAACATGATGTGTACACGGAAACCAATGACGTATTGTTGTGGTCGGCCACAGGACTCTTTAGTTATTGTAAATATTATATTAATCGTTTGTTATCTATAAAAAAATTATTTGCTTGATAAAAAATATAACTAAACATGATAAAAGTAAGTGATCAAATAAAATAATCAAAACAACTAAATGAATTTCAAATTTTTGTCTGAAATATTTTCGGTCAACCAATCGCTGACAAATTTTATAATTAGAATAGGAAAAGTGAAATTGTTTCACATTAAATGAAATTTATTTGTTGTTGTTGCAAAAGTTTTTGAAGACTTGCTGTGATTGTAATAAAAGCTAAAGTACTTTTGAAAAAAATTGGAATTCCTAATTTGTAATTATTTTTAATAAAATCTGCTCTTACTAATAATCCCGTAACTTCTTGAGTCGGATAATCGAACTGCAATTTCTTTAGTTTAAGGAAAAGCCTAAAAGATTTGAGATACTTTCCTCGTGTGACCATTTTAGTTTTTATAAAAAAAATTCGCTAAAACTAAAAATAAAAAAAAACAATTTTGGGAATCCCCTCGTTTTGTGGTGGGCAGATTAATGCCTCCTTTTGGGCGCCTTCGTAGGCGAGTGAATAATGCTCAGCCTAATGAGCCGGAGGTTGCGGGTTCGATTCCTGCCTAGATGCTGTGTGTTTTCCTGCGAACAAGCTAAAAGCTTTGCAGCTAAAGTTGGTTAAAATTATATATATATATATATATGTTTTTTGTACATTTATAAAAGAAATAAAAAAATATAAAACTAAGAACCAAAATTTTTCTTTTTAAAATCAGTTAAGGCAGATCATTCCAAAACATAGTTTCTTTCTATGGACCAATTAGCTTGCTGCCATTGATTCCAAAAATTTTAGAAAAATTGCCACTGGAAGGAATATTAGCTTTATTAGAACTACACAACATAGTAATTGAGTACCTACTTAACTTTGGAAGTAGACATGGTGCACCAGAGGAGTGTCACAGAGTGGTGGACGGATAGTTTTATGGTTCTGAATGAGTGGGGCTCTTTGATTTGCTATACAAAACAAAGATTTTACTGCCTTCTTCTTTTTGCATAAATGTTAAATCGTATCCTTAGGAGCGAAAAGTTTATGCGAGTGAATAAACCTGGTATTCTGCAAAGGAATTTTTTCAAGATTCCGTCACCGAAGCCTCTGGCCTGATAAAATAGAAGTTAAACCAAAACTAAATACATTCATAGCATTCCGTAGAGAATTAGTTCGTATTGTTTTATAAAAATATATTTCTAAAAAGTTGTTTTCAGAAACTTTTTTCCTTTTTATTTAACTGGATTAAAAGGATTAATTCCTTATTCCATTCACTGTAAGGAATAAATAATTGAGCACTCTACTAAATAAATACTATTCGTATTGTTTAACAAGAAAGTAAAAGTAATTAATTACCAATAAGCCACTATGGTTTTAGTTGTTTGCATATAAACTAATTTTTCGTTTTTCCAAGGACATTCACTTCAGCTCCGACTCACGTTTCTACTCGTATGTATACATGTAAAATTTATTACATCAGAGAAATTATATTTTAATTATAGCATGAATGGCTTTTGTTATTACAATAAGTTGAATGAGGAGGAAAGTTTACGTATAAAATTAAGAAAAAGTTATTTATTTGGGGAGTGAGTAAAAGTAATAATCGAAATCACATTCTGTATTATATTATGCAGCTCCTTCAAAGAATGTTTTTTTAATTCATAGTGATGAATTTTTCATTTTTTCCATGTAATTGGACAAAATGAGCTTACAAAATGAGCAAAACTATTCTGAAATTATACTCATTTTTTTTTCAAAACTTATTTTTATTGCTATTAATTTTTCCTGTTCGTATTGGACATCACTAAAGCGGGCCATGTTGTCTGGTAAATTTCAAAATGAAGAAAATAGATATGTTGCAGTCTCTTCCACTACAAATTCATTGCAGACCTGTTATTATTATTACAACCCAATAAAATTTTCGAATAAACATTTCACTATATCGCACAGCACGGTCATACTCTGAATAGGGAGAAGCAAGATGATGGCATGGCAAATATTTCTTCAGGCTCTGTTATTGTTCCACTGTCTTATATAATTTATTTTTTCTTATTATTCATTTAAATTTTTAACTTTTCATTGCAATTTAATTTTTGTAATTCTTGTTTAATCGAAAACAAAATCCACCATATTTTAATATTTTGAAGAGAACTCTCGTTTAAGTTTATTTACACGTGAATGGTATATGGGCGGATATGCCCAACAAGTGTCTAGAAAAAAGTCTACATGTGGCAGGACTAAATATCATTGCTTACCCGAGAAATATTAATCTTATTGCCGTAAAAAAATGTTTCTAATTTCCTTTCATTAGCACAACATTTTTAGTTATTAAAAGAAAATTTAACGAAAAAAAAAATTAAAATTCCCACCAGGAACACAAAGTTTTCGGTTCTTCTACAGTTTCAGTTGGAAAAGGAACGACCAGTAAAAAAGGATTTTTTTTCTTAAATAATGTCACTTTAAAAAATTGTCAGCGAACAAACGCTAATAAAAATTCCACATCTAGTGAAATCTTGCTGACAGAAAATAGTTAAAATTTTCCTAAAATACATTATAATTTATGCTGACATTTATTTTATAATAAAACTGTTAAGAAAAAACTGTTTGAAAAAATGTGTTGAGTTGCAACGTGAAAAATTGGATGTTGGCAAAAGCTTGAAGAAATAAAAATATTTGTAAATTGTTGGAAATTAAATTATTTTCTTCTTTAAATTATTACGAAACAAATAAAAATTTTAGTTGAATGCATGTCGGATGGACTCGGTACTGCGACAAAAATATCTTTTTTTAATAAATTTACATTCCAAAAAAAAGTCTTGATATCGGAAGGCAATAAGATAAAACAAAATTATCATCAGCGCTTTAGGAACTCATCATTTTATGTGCTTTCTATGTGTTAAAAAAATATTTTTAAAATTTTAATTTATATATTTTTTTTAACGGAACAAAAAATTATAACATTTAATATAAAATAAAAGTCCTTGTTTATTGCTCTTCTGCTAACATAAATTTTTATTTATATAATTAATTTATTCGACGCAGTATTTATTATTTGCTTAAGACTAATTGTTGGTATGAACTAGTTTAGTAGAGAAAACTAGTTTTTAAGAGAAAAATTTATTTATATTGATTATTAATTGCATTTACACTTAGTCGCAAAAGTCTACATACGTAGCAATAAATTTATATTTTAAAGAATACAAAAAAGTTTGTTAAAGTTTTTCTTTCACAGGATCATCGATATTTACAGAAAATAAAAATAATAACAATACAGTTTATTGCTATTGAATGGATAAAATAAAAAAATTAAGCTTTAATATTACAGCAAAAATCTAGTGGGCCATTCAATGTATCATGGCTTCCTTTGGAACCGAAAGGAAGTTTTTTTTTTAACACCGAACAATCTAAATTTCTTGTTACTTCTGAACAATTTTTCCCATACTTCCTTTACAAATATTTTCAATTGTAATATCCTTGAAGCTCCTCTAGTGCTACGTTTCATAATTGCGTCTACTTGTCTTAGGATTTTCTCTGTCTGATCTAAGAATTTTAAGCCTTAATCTTTTGTCAAGCTTTGATGGATGTCTCTTTCGTGTGAAACTTTCGCCGCTTTTATATCTATTACAGTTTATAAGGATAGTCCCCATTTAGACCCACTTTTGGCAAAGGCTCTCCTTCATTTAGCAATTTGATTATTAATTTCTGAATGCCGGTGGCCATTTTCTTTCTTTTTGCTATTCGTAATGATGTAATTTTATTGCCAGGACAAACGTAGTAAAAAATCTCACATTCGCAAATAAAATTAATGAAATTAACCCAAAATCGTAAAACTAATAGTTTTATCACAACTACATTCTACATTAATAACGATGGCATATATACTTTTGCAATGCCTCTTAAGGCTGATATTGAAAGCACTCTCAACTTACTAATAAAAGTAACCACGTTGTACAAATTTTGTTAGGATCTTTCTATGCTGTAGATCCTGCCGAATATTAAAAATTAAGGATTAAACGAAAAATCTCTTTTTCACATGATGTCGTGTATAATTTAAATTCTCAACAATTCTCTGGTTATGCAATGAATTGTGGCTGGAGGTCATCTGATACTCCGAAATAATCAATTTAAATATGTTTCAAATGCGGTTGTTGGCAGTATTATTGCTGAGTATTAATTTATGCATTCTAAAGACTTTTCAGCGTTCACTTTGAGGTTCCATTTACTTAATATTTTTCAATTGCATTAAGACAATATGCAGTTGGCCGAAAATAGATGCATTAAGATGCATTATCAGACGACAGTACCCGCATTGCGATGTCATCTGCCAAAAGAAGAAATAAATTATTTCTTTTAAGAATTGTTTGGAAATATTTCATTATCCTGCTTAAATTTCAATTCGTGAAATAAACCGCAGCCATTAATAAAACGGCAACACTGATTTGGCAACGGTTGGTTCACCATTCCTTAGCTCATGTATATGTATCTTTTTACTTTTTCACACAAACATGTTTTTTTCTCATAAATTAATATAATATACGAGTACATTTCCATTTATGAAAACGCCTTGAAAATTTATTGTGTAAAAGAATTATGATTTTCGAAGGAATTTTAAAGAAAATATCATGCAATTATTTCATCTTGGAAACCACAATCTGAGTCAGTTTGTTTGTGTATCAGTTTGTGCGTTATGAACCATAAAGAACTTACTAAGTGTTTATGGCGGGTAAATAGTCTATAAAATGGCACTCTGGTGTATATCCAACAGACATTTTCACACTTTACACGCAAACACTCTAAACATACATCGTCTTTATTTAATGGACTGAAACACATACACCCAGTTGGATGTACGAATACAAACAAACATCTGTACCACAGAGCGTATTAATAAAAGGCAACGTATTCACACACTCAATAAAAAATTACTTAAAAACTGTTTGAAAACAACGTAAGTGAACGTACGACAAACGCAACCAAACCGCAAATAGCGATTATGACATCAAACAAAACTTAAAGTAACAGCCACCAGACCGTAAAAGGAAGCAACTTACATACATTCATGGAAAGGATATAATCTGTAGAGAATGTGAGTAGAAAAGAAATCCTCAGAGTTGTTTCTGGGGCAGCAGTAAATAGAAGGCAGAAAAAATATTGACAAAAATTGTTTGATGGTAATGTGAAAGCATTGGGGAAGAGAAATAAATTATTTCGCATCTATTCATGGATTATCCTTTAAAGTCGAAATAATTTTATGCACGGAGAGGCAAAATCTTAAAGTTCTATTTAGATATCTGTAAAGTAACCCATTAAAAATTAGTTGTTAATTGATAATAAACACCATTTGTTGTAATTAAAGCATCGTTCGATAGGATGATATCTTTTGCTGCAGTTGAAGGCTTTCCCCCCAAACTTGTGTTGGCTTGCCTATTATCCTTCTTATTCAATAGGCAATAAATTAACTCAGATTTAGTTTTTTCTTTTAATTTCATGACTGCGGTAATCGATATTTTATTACACCAGAAGGTGGCACGTGGTGCTGTTAAAAGTTCTTAGGAATGAAATATAAAGAAGATGTTTTTCTTTCACAGATTACTTAATCTAAAGATAAAAAAATGCAAAGTGAAAATTTGTAATTTAGCTTTTTATATTCTCATCATTCGTTTAAGAAACTTTTTACGTTTTTAGCTGAGCACATTGTTGTTAATGAATAGGAATTTATTTCTGAACAGTCAACCAATCTTAAGTTAAGTATCAAAACCGAAGTTGACTAATTCAAAGACTGCAATTTGAATAAAAACTGTTTTGATGTTTTTTGTCAGATCCTGAGAGAAGGAACTAAAATAAACTTCATGAATGAAGATGAAGCAGTTTGCACAATAACAAAATTTATTTTCAATAATTTTAGAAATTAAAAATTAAAACCAACTTTTTAATATATAAATAAATTATTAAAAGAAATATTTTACAATATTTTGCCACATTCTCTTACAAAATTTCTCTCTTTTGCATTAAAATAGTCTTTCGAAGGATGTCTGTTTCTAGACAAGTGCTCTCCATCGTTGTAAAATGATTGTGAGTTCTTGTAAAAGACAATCTTGAGTGTTTAATACGAAGCAGATATAAAACAAATATAGTAAAAGGGGTTGGGAAACGATTGGAAAAATTATTAAAAGGCTGATGGAGGACTGCAGATTGAAAGTGAGTGAGATAGCAGAGCAATCTAGGATATCAGCTGAAAGTGTCGCAAAATTGACCAGCAAACCGTTTCAGTTGCAAATTTGGCGCTTTAAAAGCAAAACCCCAGAGAAATTTTCGGTCCATTTAAATGTAGATTGGACTTGGTAAACCGAAGAAGAAACAATTTGATCGGCTAATAAGGTTGGGGCGATGCTGTTTGGGTATTTGCCAGAGGAAAGGTAATTCTATCAATGATCAACACTAGGCAGGATTATTACAAGGTTTGAAGAACGTAAAGAAGAAAAAATTCCGACACTTGAAGATCGAATTGTTCTCTTAATCAATGACTAGTTCGAGGAGCTTGACGAATCACACCAAAAAAAATGGTGGCACAGCCTAAGAACAAAAATATATGAAAATAAATTAACCTAAACGGAGATTATGTTGAAAACTGAAAATAAGTCTTTTCCTTTATCAGGCCAAAAACTTTTCGCTACACCCACGTAAAGTTCAGTATCATAATACTAAGTAATGCAAGGCAACAGCAGTGATTAAATTTAAATTATAATCTGGTATAAAAGCATATCAAATACATACTTGATATAATAATATATGATTTTACGAGCAGTTTGTTTTTAAAATATTTAATTTTGTATAGTTTGTTTTCCAAAAACTTGCTCACACTTTTTCTTTTTTGGAAATAATATCAAACAATTCATACGCCAATTTAAACAAATGTGAGTAAATGGTAATGGGAGTAATGCTCCAGTAGTGCGATTCTATAATATAAACTCTTATGCTATTCAGTAGCAACTTTTAACACGTTTTCAACAACATCGTTACCATCAAGTGTTTTCTTGGAGAGCTATTTGCTTAACTTAACAATACAAATATTTTAATGATTTATTTTGACACAAAGGAAACATTTTTAAAATAATAAGATATTGATAATAAGATATTGGCATTCCACTATAGGCGGTTGATGGAAGCTAATAAATTTTTGAAAGCATCGGCCACCTCCTGCAACTCGGCGTTTTTCTTATTGCCTTGAGCAAGAATCTGTTAAAAATGAATAGTTGTCACTAGTGCATTTATTAAAAATACCTCTAGAGCAATAGCCTGGCTATTTCCGAAAATTTGTCTAACGTGTCGTTCTCCTGTCATTATTTCCTCTTCTGGCGCCTTTGGAGATTTCATAGTCTCCACATCGATCTCCTCTTTTAAATATTCTGGCCGCTGTTGTAATTTATTACAATGAAAATAATTCAAAATAAAATAATAATAAAGTTTGCATGAGTTCTGTTTAGCTCCTCGAATGGCACATTTTCTGGTACGGATTACGTACTTTTTATGTACTCAGAGCCATTCAAAGAAACTACCCTTCTTTCGGGCTGCAAAACAGGTTCCTGGTTGATGGGCCTATTGCCAGTATTCCATATATTTTTATATAAGTAATTTAATAGCCAAAATCGCTTGTCTTTAGCAATGTTTACTTACCGAATGCCGCGGTTCAATAGTTTTTACTGTTCCACCAACACTGTTAATTTTCGCCTCTAATTCGGTTCACGTCTTGTCCTTTTCAAATTTCTTCATCACCAGTTCCAGATTTTCCCCTAAAAGGTATGCAAATTAGACTTAGATGCTCATCTGTGGCGCGGCTTCGCTTAACAGTTCCGGTAGATATCATTCTGCAAAATACGTACTCGTACTATATAATATTAAAAATTCTCTTAATACTAATGAAATTATATTTTCAATAATTACTTCGTCCCAAAAAAATTTCCAAAAAGGCGTCTGAGCGTTTCGTTATTTTCCATCACGGTTAACAGAGATGCCACTGTGTTTCAATATTTAACGAAGGTTGTTGACTACGAGTTACAGAATCGCACAATCGTTAAATATAAACAGATAAGGAATCTTTAAAAGTTACTGAATCGCACTGCAAGGATTTTTAAAAGATTTTACATGATTTAACCAATTAAAAATGCTTTTTCATATCATCTTGCTGTAGGAAACGGTTTTTCCTTTTATGTAAAAAAGGTATGCCATTAAAATAAAGTCTATTTAAAGAATAGTCTCTGAATGTTAGAAAAGCGGAGGTAATGAGCCACAAGAAAAAAAATTTGTCCTTGTTTATCCTTTATGGATTTCTTTTTACAATGTTTCGCAAATAGAAAATTCGTTTCTCAAAATCATGAATATCTAACATTTTGAATGTCATATTTTGTTTAAATTCAATGACGAAGTTCACCTCCATTTCAAACTTTGTTTTGGCTGCAAAATATTGATTGCGACTAATTTTATTTCGCTGTGGTTTCCTTTTTGTAATTAAAAAATATTTATAACTTTTCCTCTTGCAATGTAATATTGTATCTTTGCTGAGGGAATTGTCTATTATTTGCTTACGACTAATTGATGATATTAAAGTAGTACTTTGATAGTCAGAAGGTATGCAGACTTTCATGGGTCGCTGTGGAAAAGTCTTAACACATTAGTGTTCAGAAAAAGCAGGCATTCCAATCGTAAATAATATGAATACACTATTAATAGATATTGTGAAATCCTTTCTTTGAAATGGGTATGGGACCATAGACAAACTATAAATTTTGCCATATCAGATCCACTAAAAGGTTATAAAAATCTTTCCTTTTCCTACCACATACTCGTATGCAGAAAATATAATCCGTTTAAGATCTCTCAAGAAATAATAACATTTAATGTAAGAATAATTTGAGCATTTTAAATTTAAATTACAAATTTATTTAAATACTCGTACATCAGCTTTAAAATATATCCATGTCCTTAAGTGTCTTCATAGTAATCCGTTTTTATGATAAAAAACTGAAACCTTTAGTTTCACTTTACCATTTTAATAACTTTCTCTACTTTGCTGTGTGTTATTACTTTATTAGACTGAGCAGAGTTCACTTCCGGACTGCGGTTAAGGAGATAATAAAAAAGCTTCCAGCAGCCACATTAAACTAAAAGAGAAACAATACAGTATTTCATGATATAAAAACGTAATAACTATTCGCCACAATTGAAATAATCTCGTGTTCATGATACTGCGAAACGGAAGTGGGGAATTAGTACAATTTAGAGAAAATAATTTCATTACAGAGTAGGAAGATATTGTTGCCATTGTTGCCATTGTTCTTCTCTGGTAATAATTGAAAATTAACTGATTGCTGATAATTAAGTGGGCTGAAAATTATTTAATATTAAAGCAAATCAGAGGTGTTTTGTAGAAATTCGCTGAAGCCCATAAAAATAATTATAAAATAGTTTTTTTGACTTTGCTGCTTTGAAGGACGTAGTACGTGCTTGGAAATATATGTATATATATATATATATATATAAACTTGATTCTTGTTTTTCATTCTATCAATGTTTCATTCTATTAATTTTATTCAATACTTAATAGGCCTTCACCAATTAAACATTCAAACAATGGCCCAATAGATTTTTTTTTGGATTGTCAGGATCAAAGTCAGGATATAAAATGTTTGCATTTGATAGTAATAGTAGTTTGGCGGCGTATTAAACTTTTTATCGCTTTATTATGGCTGAATTTGAAGAGTATGTTTATGGTGGACAGGAATTGTTATGATGTTCCCGAGGTCAAATCAGCTTTTCCTGGGCCTTATGATATCCCTTGTTGTTTCGGGTTTCCTTTAACATCTGATATGCCAAAATATGACTGATTTGTGATAACATGCATATACTAAATAAATATTATAGTTACTCCTGGAACAACTTTATTCATTCAGAAAATTACCACAAAATCCCTCAGATTTTCTTTAATATCCCGGATGGACATACAATGTTCCACTTCAAATTCTTCCAAGTTTAAAAGCGGGTAATATTTCCATGCATCTGTTGGACATATTTTACAGTTCCGTATATCTGATATATGTAGCTTTTATGTTACAAAAAAATGTTTATGGGGAATCCGCCAAAGAGAAGGTATTATTTAGTTAAAACCACAAGTTCATAAAGTAAAAAGAGGGGGGGAATCCAGTCGTTAATATAATAAATAATTCCAAAAAGTACGTGTCCTTGATTCCAATATATTTTATTCGTAATATGAAAACGTACTCTGCCCGGAAGTTGTACTATTAAAGAGGGCAGTCAAAATGTTTAGCTTTAAGAGATTCCAAATAATAAATTATTTTATATCAAATATGTTTCGTATAAATCTGTATTTTAGAAGAGAAAATTTGGCAAGAACTTTCAAAGTCGTTGTTGGAGAGTCATTTGACTGTAATGACATATAATTTAGTTTACAAAATATTAAGACAACAACACATTTTCTTCTAAGAAAGTTCTGGTAAGTAGAGCTTAAGAACAGATTGCAGAAAAACGTTTTTAATGAAAGACTAATAATTCATTATGAGAAAATTATTTGTCTCAGTTGCTGTTATGGAAAGAAACTTCTTTCAATTATTTTGTTGTTTTAAAAGTTAAATATTTGAAAAGCTTTTTATTAAGAAACAAATAGCAAATTAAGTAAAATTTCCGCCAGTCCCTCCAAAATTTTCTGTCATTATGCTTTTCGGCAGTTCTTTAAGGTAAAACTAAATTCATTTTTCTTCGTCGCTTTGAACAAATGTATTTAATTCGCAGGCTTTTTATTACATGTACAATAGTTGTTAGATGTGAAGCAATACGAAGACAGCTTTCAAATACCTTCAACAGTCGCTGTCTTATAAACAATGAAGTTGAAGAGCGTAAAGTAAGAACGTTTGAAATTCTAAACAATTGTGTGTTGAAATGCGTATCTTTGGTTTAAATGCGAACAAAATTTTTGTCACATTTTTCTACTGTGGTATTAGTGAACACAGTTTTGTAAAGCATCCCAAATGACAAATACTTGTTGGTACTTTAAATTTCGTCTTCATGAATTGTTTGGGAAGTGCTGCAACTAAATTTAATTAAAAAAACAAAAGAGAAATAAAAAAAGTCATAAAGAAACCCATTAAAGGATCGGAAAATATAACCCAATAAAAATCCTCTTCAAAAAAGGATATATGGATTAAAATAAATATTAAAAGGAGAAAAAATATGGAATAGAAACTCTTAAAAAATTAGAGCATTTCTGTTGTTTTCGGGAGGCAACAGAAGATTTTCGACTGCAAAAGGTCAGATATAGAATACTCATATTTAATTGGAAATGATTCTTTTGCCAGCACTTTCATTTGTCGCCGGCAATTCGATACCATTTCTATTTTCGTTAGCGACAATGAAGAGAAAAAGTCCTGTTAGTATGCGGATTCAAAAGCAAATAAAATCATGAAATTATTATTAAGTGTGAAATTCGTAAAAATGGCATTCTTGCAGTATTCGTTGCCAAGCAAAGAAATATTAAAGTTAGTGTGAATCGAGCCAAAGTTCGAAAACACAGAATAAGAATTTTAAAGAAACTCATAAAATGTGCGTGTTGAATGCTTCTTGGCGGTTTCGCAAAAGTAAAATATATTTTAAAAGTATCGAATGCCTTTGGTAACGTCACTTTGACGGTTCTAGGAAGATTAGAGCCCAACCTAGAGCATGTAGGTTGAGTTAAATATTCGTAAGATATTTTTGGTTATCCTAATCTTTATAAATTGCCAATTGAAGTCGTTACTTTGTTTACTTTTGTAGCCAGTGGCATTTGAAGAGAAGAAGTTGTCTAAGGGAAATGTTGGCGAACAACCAAGTACTTTTTGATAAAACCATTTGGGAAAAATTATATAAAAAAGTGCCATAGTAAAAATTGATCATTCCCTCTGTTGTCTCTGAGCGGTTGAAAATTCGTGGATCCTTGGCCAAGCGAGCTCTCATTGAGTTCCGTGCGGAAGGACTAATCAAGCAGGTTGTTCAACATGCTTCACATTATATATATACGTGCTACGAGGGTGATGATGCATAGAATTTTTTACCTTCGAAAGTATATATTAATTTTATTTTTGCTTATTGAAATAAATTTACCGTAAAAAAAGTGCTTTTGAATGTGCTTTTTTTAATAAAGTGGGCACTTGATATGAACGGCAGGTTTTTCTTCAATTAAAAATAATTTAAAATCACAATGATTTTAAAAAGAACAAAATGTTTCTTTTATTTTTGAATAAAAAAATTTAGCTTTTTTGTGTATTTTTATTAATTAGTTTTTGTCTTCAAAGCCATATTATTTATTTATATTTTACTTAAAATTATAGCAGCCATAAACCCCTTTTTTATGACACACCTTTTCCTTTTTTAAACTAAAAGTAAAAATAATAATAACATTTCACAATACTATCGTATGCACACGTTTTATTTGAATGTTTAATTTTTATAAAAAATTCTTAAGAGCAATTTTATTTTATTAACAGAACGTGAACGTTTGCACTAAAGTGTTCTATAATGTGAATTTGGTTAAACTTTGCAATATATTTTCATACCTGTTTGATTTTTTTTTTCTTTTTACTTATTTTACATTTTATATGCATGTGTAATTCAACTAAATTGTATTAAACCTCAATATTGTACGTGAAAGAAATGTAAAATGATCAGAAAAGAACAAAAACACCGGAGTTGAAACATTAGCAGAGTGTTGTTGCGTCTAACTCTGTGAAATAATTATGAAGTTCTGTGCACGAGTATCAATGTATTATGAGACAATATTTTCATTTAATTTTTTGTGAAATTACGGTCTATTTTCTGCACCCCTTCTGATAAGGGCGTAACCCTTAACTGTTATTGCTCGATTTCATTTTCGTATGTTTTTTTCAAGCTTTTTCGAATTCTTCAAAGCAGAAGAAAAGACCAGTTTTGTTTTGTAAAATAATCGCCACAGACCTTTAATTGGTTAAAGTAGTTTATACCACGTTTATGTATTAACTGTTCAGAAATTGTTTTTCCGCTAATATGATGTAACTTGATCCTGAAAGTAGGCAACAAATTTTGACCTCATTTTTTAAGCTGTGGTGGTTTATGGAAATGTCAAAGACAATTTCTAAAGATAATTTGCTTTTAAAATAATTTTAATTTAACTTCAAATAAGTTGATTTTGCTTACAGCAATTATATATATTTCTATATGTATTGCAGCTAAGCAATACAGTAAGACCTGTGGATTGGTTAACTTTTTAACGAAAAATTCGTTTAAATTGGCTTCAAGTATCCAAATTGTGTGGGAAATAAATGGAAATTAGAAAAGTAGCTGAAGCAGCATTTTTATTTCAAATCAGTTTCGTAATTATTATGCCAAAATTTCGTATAACTATATTACAGGGTGTTCACTCTGAAGGTATAATACTTCGTTTGTTATTAATTTTCTATTAAATTAAAGATAAAGGATCCCGTATTGATCAGTAGACTGCATTATTGGCTAAATGACAGCCTCTTTTGGCCTCACAAATGTAAGCTCTTTTGATAATATATCTTATTTATTTCATTTACTTTTAGTTGCTCAGGCGCTTGTGGTTTTTTTGTATAAAAATTGCTCTTCAGATATCCCCACCAAAAAAAATGTCCGGAGCAGTCAAATCAGGCGGCCGCGGAGGCCAATCAATATTACCATTTCTTGAAATAACTTCTTGTGGAAAAAACGGTAGCGCAGTAATTTCATTGTAATCCTTTTTATATGGGATTTGCCACTGTTTTGTTGAAGTCACATTTTAATCATGCTCAAGGCATGCGGTTTTCGCTCTATTACACTATTTCCAGTTTCAAACACCAAATGGCACACCAGACAAATTTTATAAATTTGGGTTTTCCCCCCTGCCCAGAACCGACTATTTTGTTTATTTACATATCCATTGAAATGAATATGTTACTCGTCAGTCATTACGATTTTTTAAGGAAAATTTGGGTTGTCATATGCGAGCTGTAACATCCTATTAGCCAATAAATGCAAGTAGTCCTTCTGCAAAATGATGGCCTCAGTTGTTCTTTGCAGGTAAAGGTCTGGAGCAAGCCGCAGAATTGCGGTTGATAGATTATTTTGGATACTTTCTTGTGCTGGAGTAACGGGTTCAACCGATCCTGCAATACATTGTTGTCCAAGATTGCGCCTACCAGCTGCAGTCGCTTTTTACGATAAATAATGAGTCGTGTTGATGAAATGTTTTAACGATTAAAACACGTTGGTTTACACATTATTTTTCCATAATAAATTCGCCACGTCTCTACTTCATGACTACCAAATATGAACTGTCCAGACTAATGTTTACAGAAATGGTGCCTTTATACCTTCTCGACGGATACCCTGTATAGCGATTTACGCTGTATTCAGCTCTAAGCCTATTAAACAAACGTTAAATTTTCTTATATTTAAAATTGTACGCATTACTTGGAAAAGGTATCTCAAATGAAAGTTTACACTCGCATTGCTTACAGAATATCCTTATTAAAGAAGGATGAAAGAACTTTACACAAGGCCAGTGTATCTCTGACCAGAAGCCTCATGTAAATTCCATACAGATTTTTCCACAGAATTACCTCAAATCAAATTTTACAATAACAAACCTCATTTCATAGAGCTTTTAATAAGACACAATTGCAGCCACCTGAAAGTTAAGACGCATTTATAGATTTTATCCTTCAACTAAATGAGTAACTTGAAAATAAAGATTAACATTTCGATTGAATTATTTTTAACAAATAAATTCGCAAATACTCTATTTAGATAATTAATACATATAATATTTATAGATGATTCACTTATTTGCTTTCTTGTTGGCTAAACAAGGTCTTGGATTTGATGCTTTCCTTTAAAACACGCCTGTATAAGTTAATTCGTAACGAAAAAATGAATCAAATTCAGCCACGTGTAACTATTCTGTAGCACAGCGAGGGGATGAAGGAATACTCGTATAACGTATAGTGTTTATGTGTGTGTCCAGGTTAGTTTCCTTTGTATTGATAACATGGACTGGGAGCTCAATTATTGTAATCATTTGTTTGTTAAGAGTATAATAATTCATTAAGGATAAGTTGCATTATAAATGAAATTTATAGAAACAAAGCAAATAAATAATAGAAAAGCATTTCATGAAGAAATTCTTGTATTCGATTATGTGTGGAATATTAATATTTTCTAAATAAAAATAAAAATGAAGATAAATGGTTTGGCCGAAAGCATCGCCTGGCATTATACAACATTCTTGTATCCTTGTTTAGCAACATAACTTGTACCAGTATAAACAGCTTGTATGAAAACAGCGCTGGGTAAGATAATCTTTTTATATCGACACAAAAAAACAAAATTTTTATATATGTGGTATCTCTTATATATGTTTGTTTTTATTATCTATTACTATTGTATATTTTATGTATTGCTGTGCTAATTTCATATGTGAAGAGAGAAATGTGGTTAAAAAAATTTAAGAAAAGTTAAGGAAAATTATGGAAAATTTTGCCCAAAAAGATTTTGTGGATTGTGAAAAAAAAATTTAAAAATATTTTTTGTCTAATTTGAAAATAAAATGAGTATTTCTTATATAAGTAATAATAAATATTAAAGAAATATTAATAAAAATTTATTGCTTTCGGAGAAAAATGCGCCCCACTAATTTTTCTATCTTTTTAACTTCACTGAACTGACTATTTTAAACACCATATTGCATTAAATTAGTTTGGTAATGAATATTGGACAGCCTACTAAGCATGAGGTCTCGGGTTCGGCTCGTCTCTAGACCCTGTCTGACCCTTTGCAGGTTGATTTAGTTAAAAAAAATTTTTCTTTTGTTTAATATTAAAGTTTAAGAAAATTGTAAGATCTACTTATTTTTGTGATAAAAGATTTTGAAATAATTCTTAAGCAAACATGTCAAATGTTAAATAGAGCAATATTAACCAATTAAAGCAATAAAATTAAAATAAATTATTAAACCAATTAAAGGAATAAAACAATCTGAGAATTTTAAATTATTAATTAATTTAAAATATTATTTTTAAAGATAATTTTCATTGCATTCTGTTTTCAAATTAAATTTTAAATTTAACAAAATTTCTGTTAAACAGCACGCAGTCGTGCAATTTGCCAATATGGCATCCCTGTGGAAAAAATATGATAGATAGTGTGGTCTAAAAATGCCAAATTTTTATAACAATTAAAAGTTTACGAAAATTTCTATAAAATGACAATTTTCCTACGATCAGACTTGATTTAACTGCAATCACCAAAGAAAAAATTTGTTTCCATTATGTTTGTATGATAGTGTGGCACCTACAATGCTATTTTGATGGTTTTTGTTAAAATAGTAGGGTATCACTCTTAGGTTTCCTAAGGTAGGATACCGAAGCAAGGATTTAAACTATTTTTAAAAATATCCATATAGAAGCACACACTTCGCCCAAAGACGTTGCAGACAAAAAAAGAATACAAAACAAAAATAGAATTGAAAAAATGTATAAATTGTAATAGAAATTCCACACATATTTTTATTTTGTAGATTTTTAATTAAAATTAGATATTTTTAATTTTTCATATGATTTTTTTATTTGAAAAAATTTTATTATTCTTGATGATGAGCTACAAAACATTCGTATAGATGAATCATTTTAAATAAAAAGAACTGCCATTGAGCTCAAAAGTTAATAAATATTATTATATTTATTTATTTAATTATTTGTTAATAATATTTAATAATTTTTTAATTATTTGCAATATACTCTTGATATACTTAAATTTTAAATTTCATTTTAAAAAAAATAAAAATATTTTTATCAATGCATTCATAGCAATATGGTCTCTGAATCCAGGATATTAAGGAAGTAAGCAGTAAAAGAATGAGGATTTTTTTACCTTTTTCTTGCAATGGTGTTGGTGCGAGCACTAAAATGCACATAATTAAAATTCTCTTTGGAATATGCAACAGAAGTAGTTTGGTTTTTGCAGCATCGTTGTGTTGAGGATTAAAATGTTGATATTGTTTTTGCTGCTTTTAAAAAGGATTGCTTAGGCGTAACTGAGATAAATGCTATTTAATTCTGTGTAATTTTGTGGCATGACATAAAATGTTAATTAAATTTCATACGAAAAAAGTTTTCCTGTGCATAATGCAGGCAAATGAAGAAGATGGCATAAAGTGGCGTAGGGGGAAAAACGGAGTTTGAGAGAGACGGAGAGGATTTAATTAAAGAAGACCTACAAGTAACTTCTATTGCAATTGTTTGTCTGCCTTGTATTTCATATAAACTTGAATTATAAATATGGTAGATATTGTTTCTAATGACAAAAGGACTGACACTTTGCTTTAGCTTGGCGGGAGTACTGGGAAAAAAAACTTTTATATTGGGATTGTATTAGTTGGCAATTTATAACTGCTGAAGTCGGTGGGCAAAAGCTTGACCATTAAATTAGTATAAAAGTTTAGCAGAAAAAGGCAAGGCATGTTCCATTTTTGTATAATTTTTTCGATGGTTTACCTCATTATTATATTAAATATATATATCTCTATATATCTCTCTATATATAAAAATTACGTGTATGTTCGTGATCGATAAACTCAAAAACTACTGTACTGATTTTTACCAAATTTTAATTTTATGTTTTAGTTTTATTTAAAAAATAATCTAAATATTTATCTCTAATTTTTAATCTCTATTTGCGCGATAAGCCTATGCTGGGTGTCGATAAAGGCGTTGGGTGCTTAATCGGCGTGTGGGGGCGTTGAGCATACCGACACCGACTTATGCATAAAATTTTTTTCTATTATAAATAACTAAAAAGCATTAATTTTGATTTTCAAAATAAAGAAAACTTTGCGGACAGCAACGCGCACCGGCCCCAGCTAGTTAATATATATTTGCAAACCATGTATAATGTGGCTCACAGTTACAGACATCTATTGTATAAGAAGAGCACTAAAATTTAAAAATCTAATACTGTATTGTAACTTTGCATTGTTTATTATTGTTTTTAAAATGAAATAAATGAAATTGTGACAAAGTCGAATTTCTATTTATTATCACGGCTCTTCAAGTCAATTAAAAATACCATTGAACTTTTAGCTTTAAGGTAAATTCAATTACTCTCCTCAAATTGAATAAATGTTTTAAAAACTCTTATATATTGTTTAATAAAAATCAATATAAAATACAAAGCAAATATAAGAATGTGAAGGAAAATTTCATACTGGCTATAAAAATAATAGAAGAGGTAAAAAAAAATTTTAAAGTGGTCATGACTAAATATTTAAATTAAAAATTTTATAAAATGTGAATCTAAATTTACAATAGCGTGTGGTGATACAAAGTTTTTCGCTTGACATTTCCAATTTTTTTTTTAATAAATGTATATATATTTTAGAATTTTCTTTGTTTATATCCATTTTAATCTCATATATATTTTCATTATTTTTTTTTATTTGTTTAATAATATTTACCGAATTCTATTAATCTTTTTTTTATTTTATTTATTGTTCTACCATATATCAGCTTATAATAGTAACAATTTTTGAGATTTTATATGTATTATATATTGCACCAAATGTTCCATATGTTAGAGTTAAAATGCTATCAATTTCTTATGTCTAATTATTCTATAGGAAAAAAGGTAGTTAAAAACCCATCTGTACATCATTGCGAGTAAGTTTATAAGACAGCTACTAACACTATCTATATGGATAAATATAGATCTCTTAGTTACTGTGACACTAAACCTCTCAAATGCGTATAGTTTGAACTTCTACATTTACTCTTAAATGACAGAGTTAGATCAGTTATACAGTGTTCAATGGTCTACTGTCCGGATTTGCGATGCAGATCGGCGGTAGGATACCACTGTCGTAAATTGAATATTATTTTCAGATTTTTGTTTTGAATAATTTGGAGTTTTTTTTTATGTGTCTTTGCACAGTTACCCCATACTTGGCAACCATATGTGAGAATTGGTCTAATACACATATTATATAAAAGTAACGTATTTCTTACGTTTAATTTTGACTTCCTGTTCAGAAGTGGAAATAGTGCTCTGCCTCATCTTATTGCCTTTGAGGTGGTGTAGTCAAGGTGTTGCTTAAATGTTAGACTCTTATCTATTTTTACTCCAAGATATTTAATGGTGTTTGCTAAAGGAATAATGCAACCTTGAGCTGACAATTGTCTAGATGGCACTCTCTTAATATAGCTTGTGTTTTTTCCATTTAGAAAAATATTTGTTGGCTGAGCCTAAAGCGTTTTCCATTCGTTTCACAATTGCATTATAAACTTTGCCATGGCATATAAATGCACTATCATCTGCATAAAAGGCTACGTCGTGTCCTCTTAGTGATTTGAAATCAGAAATATAAAGTGAGTACAACAGTGGGGACAGCACCGATCCCTGGGGTACTCCGGCTGGGATGCATCGCTCGCTGGAGTAATTATCATTAATGTTAACAACGAATTTTCTGTCTGAGAGAAAGCTTTTAATTAGTTTAATAAGGTACACGGGGAAGTTTAATTTTTGTAGTTTAAATATGAGCCTTTTGTGCCAGATCGAGTCAAATGCCTTTTCAATATCTAAAAGAACCACTCCAGTTGACTGCCTTATTCTTTTCCTTGTTTTTATGAAGTTAACTACTCTGCTGGTCTCTAAACCCGTACTGGCTTTTGGGGATTAAATTATTTTCCTCGGTAAACGACTAAAGCCTCTGTAGCACAATTTTTTCAAATATTTTACCCACGGAGCTTAGTAAACTGATTGGCCTATAGCTCGCTGGAAGTTTCAGGTCTTTTTCCTTTTTAGGTATTGGTACAACTTTTGCTCTTTTGAAGACCTTTGGGAAATATGACTTCTCAATACAAAAGTTGAAAACTTTTGCAAGCAATGCTAGTGCTGGAGGGGGAAGATGCTTCAGAACAATGTTATGGATGTTATCTAGTCCTGGCGCTTTTGAATTTTTTAGTTTTGTTATATAATATTTGACTTCTTTAATATTGGTGAGTGAATATGAGCCTTCTTCAGTAATTAAATTTTCTATATTGTCGTAGAAATTATTTACCTTTTTTTCCATAGGACTACAGAGGCTCAATGTGGCCGCATGGGCATTTGCGAAGTGATTTGCAAGAACTTCAGCTTTTGCCTGACAATTGCGAATTTCTGTGTTATTGACAGTGAGAGTAGACACAGGTTTATTTCCACCTTTGATGTGTTTTGAAATTTTCCAGAACTTTTTGTTACCAATTGGTAAGTTAGAAAGCAGTTTTGACCAACGATCACTTCTGATCTTGTTGATGTGAATGGCTATAAGCTTAGAAAGTTCTGTAATTATTGCCCGATATGTTACTTTTAGATTTTGATCAAAAGATCTTTGAAGTTTTCTTCTGTATTGGCTTCTCGTAGCAATAAGGCGTTTGCACATTTTATTTAATTGTAAATTGGCAGCTTTATTTAGATGATACGGAGTAGTATCTGAACATGCACTGTATAAAATATTCATGAAGGTTTCGATAATCTTCTCAATGTTGAGAACAGAAATCAGTATTTCGTTTTCGAAAATGCGGTTATTTACACTGACAGTAAGTGGTACGTGATCTGAACAAAGTTTATTTGGATGAGTCTGAATATCAGTAAAATTTAGTGTTGAGTTAGTAAGTAATAGATCTATTATTGATGGTCGTCTGTCAACTACAAATTGGGGTATTCTGGAATAGTTGTTAGGATAATAAATATAATAATTACAAGACATTTGATGATTGTACAATGCATTTCCAGCGGTGTTCGACTTATGACAGTTCCAGTTTGTATGTTGAGCATTTAGATCACCAAATAAGAAAAATTCTTCGGATGAAGTCAGCAAATCAATTAATCTCTAATTTATTAACAGAATATAAATGTTGTACTAATTTGAAAAAAAGGAATATTTATGAATTAGGAAAAAGGAAAGGTTACAAAAATCAAATATTTATGATAATAATAAGTACACAATAGCACAAGCTCTCTCGAACACATTAAGAAAACTATTTAGGAAAGCAGAGAACAGAATAGAAAACTAGAAATGTCTCATTTAGCTTAAAAAATACCTTGTAGTGGTATCAGTTGACAATATTGTAATACAGTATGCAAAGTAGGCACTAAAAAAAATAATTTAAGGACAAGGATTTCATAATATAAATCCGATCAACATAGCTATAGAATAGCAACAATTACTCTCATTTTAATAACACGACCAATTTAAATAGAGAGAGTAATATAAAAAGGAGATACTCGTTAGAAAGGATTAACTGTAAGACTGTAATCTTGCCTATTGTTATAGGCTTGTAGTTAACAAATAACTCCCTGTTATTTAGAAATAGTTTTATTCATTTGTTAATTTCTCATAAAAAAAAATCAAGTTTTTTTGTAAAATTTATATGCCTGAAGAAGGCAACCAATTAAAGCGTTTACAAAATATTGACAAGGAAATAAAAGTAAAAATATTTTATTATTTTAATATTAATATTATCCTTTTGCTTTCCGTATAAAATTAACGCGAATTGGACCCTTTAAGTACATATTAGACTTTGCCGTGTTTCTTTTGCGAATTCGCTTATGTTCTCTTTTAATAATTCATTGTCTCTTGCCTGCAGAGTTTCCAAAAAGGATAATCATTTATATATTTCAATATGCGAGTAGGTTCTATACAATTCTATATTATCAGAAGAAAAATGAAAAATTTATTTTTATGAAGATGAAAAAACTTTATTAACTTTTATTTTAAAAAGTATTTTTATTTTATGTAAATAAATAATTTTATTTTTTTTAAATTAATTTAACCTGTAAAGCGGCTTGTCCGGTATCGAACCCTCCTAGATTCGGTTTAGTAGGTTCTGCATTATTCATTCATCTTCGGAGGCTTTAAATTGTATAATATGATGTCTACTTCTTACTTTGTTTTCATTTCTTATGAACTAATAAACCCTAAAGTCCGCAGAGCCGCACATAAAGGATTGAGTTAAAAATTGTAATGCCAAAGTTTTTTTTATTTAAATAAAAAAACAAATTGAGTGAAGAATTTATTTCCACTTAATTTTAACTGTTGTAAGATTTTGATAATTAATATTAAATTAAAAGCAAAAGCTTCAAGCACATATTTTTACAATAACATATTGTAAATCTTTCAGGCAAGTAAATTAATGTCATAATGTGCCCACAACGACAGGATCATAACAAGAATGAAATCCTGCAGCCATGTGGTTCATAATTTAAACTGTGGCAAACCCGTTTGCGCTCTCAACTAAAGTCAAACAATGCAAAACGTAAATCTCAACAACTTAAACAATTAACAGCAATGTATGCTGGCTGGCTTAAACTTCCTTTATGTTGCAAATGTGCGAAATAATTCTCAACCGTGCAAGCATGCATTTTAAATTATTGGCCTGATCCTTCATTCTTGTAGAAGCTTTTAAAAATGACATTAAAACACTGTGCATACAGTTGTTGGCATATTTAAAGCGCATTGCATTAACTTTGAGGGCATAAATGCAACATAAAAGTATGTGTTTGCCACACACACACATGCACAGAAATGCTTTCGAACATTTTATGCTTTAAGCTAATTATTGCACCAGTGCTGAGTGGGAGAAATTGGGAAATGAAAAGCTTTCATGAGCTTCAGAATTATTTTAATTATAATAAACAGGACTCTTAAAATTTTTTTATTTTTTCTAACACCCATACAATTCATTCATGTGAGAAGTAGAAATAATGCTTCAATGATTGTGTAAAAGCGCTCTTAAGATGCTTTTAATTCAGTATTTTACGTCGCCTATAAAACGCTAATACCGAATTTCCAAATTTTAAATTTTGCATTCGTTAAAAGATATACTGCTTTTGAATATAAGCTAAAAAGTTCTAATATCCTTGAATTTTCCCCTTTCCAAACCGCTAGACCATATGACCGCACTATTTAATACTTGGCCATATTTTTTCTCAAATAGATCACACTTGTCTAGATGAACATACCTTATAACATTATGTTTGCCATTCTTTAAAATTTTTAATCGGTCTGAACGGATCTATAAGGAGCTAGTGCAGCAGCTTTCACTTCTGAAATATTCCTATAACACATTATGCGTGAGAAAACTTCTGAGGAGAGACATTAGAAGAACATTATTTTATAGAATAAACAACTTTATGTTTAAGTTTTTATTGATATCAAATTTATTTATGAGATATTTTTTTAAATTTTTTGGGTATTTTATGGGAACGAGCCTTCGTATGATGATTTCCAAGGTGTTCAATTCACCGTGGCTTATCGACGTGTCGACGTACCGCCTATTAACATTAACATTCTGACTATCATCGTCCTTGCAGGCATATCGACCACGAGTCTCTTGGTTCGTAAAGCTTTTTAAACAGCAATTTTATGTAATTTTACAAAAGTTTGTGGGTGTGGCTTAAATCTGCCTATAATTACATCTGATCTCTTGAATGGGTTGTGAAATAAAACAGTTCTACAATCTCAAAATTGTGGTTCTTTGAAAGAACTCCTCGTTTTCTTGTTTAATAACTTGCTTACATTTTTACATTTTAATCGTTTTAAGTGTTCACAATTTATTCAAACGTTTAATTTAGTAATTTTTTTATGGAGTTTTCTTCTTATTCTGCTGCATTCTTAATAAACTCTCTACCATTTTTTTAATTATATTTATTTATGCATACATAACTTAGCAAATTACACTAATTGAATAACAAATTTAATTTAATATGCATTTCTTAATTGCCAAATGATGTGTGATGCCCATCCTGTTTGCAAGTTGAGATAAGGATTGTTAAAAACGAAAAGGATAAAACATACAAAATAAAAGAGACTATGGGAAATAAAATAAGTATTTACTTACAGTAGAGAGCATAAGAGAACTGAATTATTATAAATTATGAAGCATTAAATACAACTTAGTTAAGTTGAGATAAGGATTGTTAAAAACGAAAAGGATAAAACATACAAAATAAAAGAGACAGTGGGAAATAAAATAAGTATTTACTTACAGTAGAGAGCATAAGAGAACTGAATTATTATAAATTATGAAGCATTAAATACAACTTGATTATTGCAACAACGACTAACAGGCATGAAAAAATAAAAATTTATAGAACCTCCTTGTTGTAAAAATGTATGTACGAGTATAATATGAGATTGATACACAGATGTTTCTGGCATGTGTGAGTACCCCATGCCATCGTCGCTGTGTAGCAACAGAACCGGGTTTGAGGTTGGAAGTCACGTTAAACTGATAAGGACTCTGACAACTTATTCGGTGTTTGCTTACGGCTGACCTCCTTGCAGGAAAAAAGGACATTAATGACTAGAAAGATAATTCAAGTAGTTTCACTTTTATTTCACACAATAGAGAACTTCCACTTTCATACTTAATTTGTTCGTCTATTTAAGGTGTCGTTGTCTTCTGTAGTACATTCATGTAACTAAAAACTGTTAATATTGTGGTTTCCATCAGCACCTTCAATTTTATATGGGTTTCATAATGGCATGTGTTATTGCTGCTGGCGTGCTTAAATGATGAAAGCGCAGTTACTGGTATCCAGCCCTGATTGTATCTCTTACAACAAAAGTAACAGAGATAACAGAAAATTGCCGTCTTCTTTTACAATTTCCTCTTCCAAAACTTAAAAGTTTCTTTTAGTTTGTGTTTAAAAAGACGAGTCTTTCAAAATCCTTCAGAGGAAAGTTACTTGTACTCTCAGATGCAGCGCTTACGGGAGTTGAAGTCTCTAAGCCAGAATAGCACTCAGCCTGGGAATTATGCTCTCAAAGCCTTTATTCGGGCTGAGAGAGCAATTTCTTTATTCCTAAGGGCTAAGTCCTAACCCAGTAAATCCTAAGCTATTGCAAGGATATACTACGAAGAAGAAATCGCACTTCTAAGATTTACACCGGTTATCCTTTGATTTCATAAAATAAAAATTGTATAAACTGACTACGGTCCCATTCTCTCAAGTTATGCAGATTTATAAATGCACTGCAACGTTCATCTGGTGATGATTTTCCGCTTCAGAGTAATGAGTTTAGTCGCCTCTTACGATACGTAGGGAAACCCGCTGTTATGCGGGCAATCTTTTTTGAAGTTGGTTTATATGACTCACATATTCATCATGAATGTCAAAGTAAAGTAACGTTTTGCATTATCTAAAAATTTTAAAGTGACTTTTATGGTTAAAAATTAAAACGCCTATCCGAGGGTAGATCAGCGTACTCAAGGTTGTGTGCTAATCTAACGGTTCTACTTGAATTTTTCATTCCATTAGATATAAACAGCTGAAAAGTTTGTAAGATATACCAACATTTTTAAAAACTATTTTACATTACCAGGAATAGAACTGAAAACGCGGAGACATCTTTTAAATCTACGAGTTTGGAAAAAGTTTCCTTAAATCCCTCAATTCCAGAGTCATAACTAAATTGATTAATCACGAGTATTTTTGATGTTGTTTTTTGAACTAACTTAACCTGCAAAGCTTTTAACTTCTCCGCAAAAAACACCCAGGCTCTAGGCGGCGATCGAACCCGCGACCTGCGCTTTAGTATACTGTGCGCTATTCATTCGCCTACGGAGGCACTCTTTCTCTTCGTAATACCAGTATTCGACTCATTCTTCGCTGTCAAAAAATTAAAAAAATTGCATTTTGATTCATTTTAATTAAATAATTTTTTTTTGTTTAAAAAAATTTTTTTATTTATTTTTGTATTTAATTTTTGGTTTTGCTTTAGTTATTGCCAGTGTTTCCAGCAATGTAAAACACAATATATTTTATAATGTTTTCATACTCAAAGATGAAACCGATTTTAACCAATAAACAGCTGATTTTCACTGAAATTATTCGACGCCATTTATTGAACAAATGCATAAATTTAAAAAAAGGATTTTTCTAACACACTTATTGCAAGCTTTCCTTTTTTAATCCTTCTAAATAAAAATAAGGAGACAGGTTATTAAAAAATGGACTACGAGTAATACTGTTACGCCGCCCATTATTTGTTTTATTAATTTATTAATTTGTATGTTTCTGGTTTTTAATTTGTCAATTTATTTTTTAAAATCGTGTATCGAATATGGCTTACATCTCATAAGATCAACTTAACCTTGTCAATATAGTTTTGAATAGTAAAATCACGTTTTAAAATCGCTTTTAATATTAAAAACAATTTAACAATAAAATTTAATAATGTCGACTGACAAAAACTGCTGCCATTGTATTCGATATCGAAAGTTATCATGAGCTCCCAGTTGCATGTTTGCTACTTAATTTATAAGACACAATATATTCGTGTATTATATTGTAAAATATTATATTGGCAGGTTTAAAGAGATTTAGGCCGACTTATTTAGACCACATTTTGGCACCTCATTAAATGTGACTCTCATGCAATCCATGTTTCATGAAATTGCTTTTGCACGAGCAAAATCCACTAAATACTGACAATCTAATATTAAACCTTAAAATGGTTAAAAGTCAACAGGATAGTCTGCGTAGTTATACAACCGCTGATCACATCCGATTATAATCAGATAAATCTCTGTTATCACTTATCACTCTTATAAGTCGTAAAGTTCTAGAGTCACTACAGCGAACAGCGGCACTTGAAGTGGCTTCAGTCCACCGAGTAGTATCAAAAGCAGTAGTATTTATTATAAGGGCAAAGAAACGTGGATCCTATTTGCAGAGCCGAGATTGCAAACCGTCCGACTATAGAATTAAGAAACAAGAGACAGATGGACATCGAAGCTCAAAATTTCAAAAGAAATTTTTGTAGATATCAATTATTTCTTCACCCAGTTTGTCTAGAGTCGGGGTACTTCAGCAAGTATCTTTACCGTAGGAGTTTAATAACGATGCTGTACTTACCTTCTTCAACTGCGTCAAGAAGCGGTATCAAAAGTGACATTGGCGAATTCAGTCCCGAAGACATTATTACCAAAATGCTGATGTATGAAAGCCGGTGGAAGGTCGAGTTCATACAAAGGAGGAAAAAAACAGATCTCGATGCAGTAGAAGAGGGTGTTGCTTTGTCATGCTAGAATGACGGCCGCCGACATGGGTTAATCGAAGTTTACGATGCTATATAGGACGCTTTTCTGGTCCTTCCCGAAGTAAGAAAAGCAGTTCAGGGAGGCGTACTTCACTGCGCGAAAGTACGAAAGTATTTTAAAGTCTACCCCCCTCAAAAAAAAATCATTTTCCAGCAACAACTGGAGCGTGTTACGGTTCACACCCAAAATTCAATCATGTCGCCCAAGTGATGACTGGCCCACAAATATTCTTTGGCAATAGATTGACTGTGGTTAGACTATCAGGACACGCAATTTTTGTGCCAAATTCTAAATTCAATTAGTGTAGCTTATAAGTATAGAATGTTTTAGTATTATGGCAATTGAAATAAAACTGTATTAAATCGGTAATCACATTCCATAAGCTGATTAAGCTTGCGTTACCCGCTTTTGTTTTCCTTCACTGTTGTCATGATTATGAATATTTATACAAGCGCGTGCAATGCGCTCTCACGCAACCATAAAAAGTGTATCTAATTTATAGAAATAAAACAGTCTTAAATAAGTTTGCTTTTGCGAAAATGTATGCACATAAATTTTAGCTCCTTTATACATATTTATATAAATATTTATGTTTGTAATGAATAACACCTCCAGTTTCTATAGAAATTTGCATGTAATTCTTCTTAAGGATACACTAGCGTACACATGCATATGCGCAAATGTAAGCAGGTCGTATTGAATGTTGCAAGTAAAGAAAAGTATTCCCTTCAACTTTTGTAAGCCTACCCCAGGACGAACTGTGGTACACACACGGATTCATTTGCCAATATTAAAGTTCTTAAGCTGCTTGGCCAACTTCTTAACATGAATACTTGTTTGCAAAACATAATCCACATTAATTTGTGCAAGTTTTTCTTGTTGTTGTGAGGACAAAATGAGTTCCACGTATATTGTAAAGAAGAGCCGCAGTAGGATAAATTAGCAAGGATAATTGGCGTGGGCACTTACATTCATATGAATTATAGTAGTTTTTCCATTCCATTTACTACGTTTGTACAATAAATATGAAAATCTGAAAACAATTTTTCGGCAGGATTTTAAAATCCTGCAGCTCTTTTTTTTTTGTTTTCAAAGCCAAATACAGAATTTCTTTTCTATTACCTTTTATTCAAATAAATTTTACTGTACAAATAGATGAGGTTGGTTTGTCACTTGTTAGGCAAAGTTGGGGATGTTTCTGATAAAATGGGCTAGACAGAAATAAAAATTCAACATCTTGATTAGCGGACTAAGTTACAAGATCGAAAGCCTGCAGGAACTCCTTTTTGCACATAAGTTTTAAAAAGTTTAGATTTAGAAAAACAACTTTTTTGTGGGAAAGTCTTCTACTTAAATTAATGAAATCTATTTCGGAATTACTTTGCGATCATGTCCTTTTCGTATTAATGCTGTTTACCTCGTTGCGATGTCAATAGATATTCTTTTTGTAATTTAATATTTCGTACCCAATACAGCTTTAAAATAAATAATTTTTATAAATACTTACAAATTGCCGATAAATTCAAAGCTCTCTTGCCTTTCAAATAATTTTTTTTTACTTGTCACTATTAATTTTGCCACGGAATTGTTAAAATATATGGTTTTGGAAATTTAGTTTCTTTCGACAATCAAGGAGAAAAAAATATTGTTCAGAGTTAAATTTAAAAATTTTTTCCAAAAAAGCAATAAATAGAAAAATAAGAACAAGCATTACGTTCCAAGCTGTACGCCGACGTATATGCAAAGTGCGAATTAAAAGTTAAGTTGGCAATAAAAAATTAAATCATATATAAATTAGTAATTTATATCGCTAAAAAATTTTTTTTTTAAGTACCAGGCTTATGAGAATTTAGTTTCTCTTAAAAATTCCAAAACTTCGTGAATGGAAAACGTACCACAAAATTATAGTTATTTTAATCCTTAATCGCCAAATCTGTGTTGCATTCCTGCGATTTAGTTTTTCTCTCCCTTTTAACAGAACTGCAGAGGTTTAATATAATGCATTCTTATCATAATAATTATCTTTATATATATGCAATATGTTCAATGTATTTTTACAGCTATTTAAACCGTTATCTTCAATCCAAATTCAATTTCAATGTAATCGATGGCTTGCAGACTTGGTGGCAATATGTACGCATGAGAATGAGAGCATCCTGTCCAGTGTTCGTTAAACCGTTATCTTCAATACAATACAAAAGTCTCATTTAAGTTAATTTTTTTTGGGAATTTTAGTGCGTTTTTAAAATAAGACAATAAAAAAATTAATATATTTTAAAAATTGTTACCAATTATTTATTAATCAATATGTCACCAATTTATAGATTATTTAACACAAAATTGCTCTACATCAAAATTTCGGCGAAGAAACTTTTATACTTAAGAATTATACTAAATAACGGGTATTTTGTATTTTGTATACGACTGGAATTTGACATCTGTCAAACTAAGTCTGACATTGACGAAAATGAATCACTTAACTATCGCACAACGCATACTGCAAAAATGATGATCCTGCCGCAGGCACATATTGTGCTTGAAGAGGAGATTATGGTTTACATAATCGTCCAACTACGCAAGCAATTGGCAAAATGATGAATAGGATGGCGCGGCTTGAATAGGGTCTGTGCATTATCGTTCCCCTCGTTCCGCTGAAAATAACGTGAAAACCTTTTTTTGTAGGGCTACGCGGAAGACCGTAGCCCAATATGACTGAGATAACGCCCAAAATGTGTCAAAAAGTGGTCGAAAATAACCTCAAAAGAATCAATTCTTGCAAAACCTCGCGTGGTGTTCATTTCAATCATGTAGTGTTTTACACATGATGTCAGTGTCCATAAAAATATTGTTTTCATGATATATCCTTTTTATTATAAAGCTTTGTTTTATTTATGTTTACTTTTGAAACCGCAAAAGGGATAAGCTTTTATAATAGAAGAATAATTTATTTTCAATTCGGCTACGGCGATTAATTTAATTCAAGCACGATTTTAAATCCAGAACCTAATTTTTCCCCCTTTCTTATAAAGTGTTTTTCCCCATTGTGCATTAAATTGATTTACTGAAGGCAAGAATGAATTCTGTTGTGTGTTTTTATGTGACACTGTGGTATAAGTTGCAAGTAATATCCTGACAATCATTATCATGCTCGATAAGGCTTTAAGTCAGGTGTTAAGAGGACACTAATTAAATAATGTGTTGTACAACAGACGTAAATGGTTCCTACAAATACTGTAAGAGGAATTTTGAGAACGATGAATTCTAAAGAAATGAGTGGAAAACTGATTCAACGATATGGAAAACCAAATTAGCTCTGGAAAGTGTAAATATTTTATCATTTACATATTTTAATAAAAAGGCAGAGACTATTTCTAAAAAAATATTATTTAAGAAAAAAGCCGATGGCCTCAACAGCCAGTGCTTCTAAACATGTTATTATAATATTCATGCGATTATAATATGAAGTAAATATATAAATAATAAATACATAATAAAAAGTTTTCATTATTATATAAAAATATTTTTTAACTTTCATTTGTAATTTTTTTGAATATTAATTTTCAAAACTTAACTTCTTTTTTTTTTTTTTTTTTTTTTTTTGTTAATATTTTTGGACATTCTGTTATATAAATTTATTATAATCAATAATTACAATTTTTTTTTGAAATTTCAATGTAAATGAAAGTATTGTTCTTAAACTGGAAAAGCGTTTCAATGGGGGAAAGAAATATTATCAACATTTCTTTTAAAAAAAAAACAACTCTGCTTTAAAAGTAGAAAAAATTTGCCTTCAAAGGACTGAAGTTTTAGTTTGATATATATTTGGTAATCGGAAAATATTTTTTAATAGCCTTTGACGTTGTTACTAAATAGTTTGACGTTTACAATTTCTTAAAAGCTCTATGGGGTAGAACTTCTTATAAAAAATTTAAAAAAAATATATTTAACTGATCTGGAGAAGTAACTCTAGTTGCCCCAAAAATAAAATATTTTTATAAGTTTTGCTGAAGTCCTTATTTTGATTGATTTTAAAATATTTGAAGTAAATTTCGTTTGGAGCAGAGCGGAGATAATTCAAATAAAGAACTGTTTCATTACTGAAATTAAATACTTAATCAAATGGCTTCCAAAAGCAAGTTAAGACTGCCTTCTGGGGCATCAAAGATATTGTAATACTGATTGCTTTATATACTTGTTCTCTACCAATTTTTTGTTCTACATGTAAACATTTTTCAAAATGCAGAGATAGATGCTTTGAAGAATGTCTGAAAATATTTCCCAATTCCAGGATAATGCACTTTGCGAAGCGAATTGATCCTTAGAGTGATTGTTTTACGAGAATGAATTTTCAGGTTTATTGGTTCTTGTAAATATAAAAAGTTTCCATTCCCAGGACAATCTATGATCCGCTGAGATCTGTTTTTTGAAGAATGAATTTTCACAGATACATTATTTCAAAATCTAATAATATAGAATTTGAAAGAACTAATTAAAGAGAAATACAATTTTGCTGAGTTCAGGAGATGAATTTTTTCCACATCCCTATTGATATTATTGAATGCATTTTTTATTTACTTACAAATGCATCTTTCAATTTGATTTTATAACTACGATAGAAAATTCCTTATGATCGTCATTATCCCTCTGCTTCTAAGCACGACGGACCACAACTCCGCCTTCCATAAAAAATTAATGGAATATTTGTATGAATAATTATCCTTATTGAATATCCTTGCCTTTTTTATTTTGAATATTTAAAAGGAAACATTTTTGTGTTTATTCGTTTAATAACTTTTTAAAAAATTTTAATTTTATATTTATTTGTTTTTACAAGTATTGTTTTATTAGCGACTTTTCACTTCACTGCTGTATGAAAAGTTGTTCAAACGAACTATAAAGAGAATTTTTGGAAAGATTCTTGTAAAAAAATTATTACACACAAATTTTTCTGCAGTGTTGAAATCTAAGAAATATTCCGTTTCCCTTTATTTCAAACAATATTAAAAGAATTCTTTCTTTGGCACATGCCAACTGAGTTTTATCATCACTTTGTTTCTTGACTATTTTTTTTTTAATTTTTATTTATATTGATGCCTGCCAGTAGACATGTTTGTTGGGTAAATTTATAGTAACCAAAATAGAAACAACAATCACATCATTTCTTAAGGCACTCTATTCACATATTTATATTATTTTATAGTGAAATTGGTTTGTTTTTGATTCTAAATAGACAAAATATGTGACTTCTGAACAAACAAGTTATATAAAGTTTATTGTCACCACATTTACGAGTACAATTGCAAACTCGTACAGAGCAGTATTACGGAAATAATGAAAAGATAAAGAAAATATGTCAATACAATAAATTGATAGGAATGCAGTCAATGAAGAAAAATACTGCATAACCAAAAGGCGCCCTGAAAATGCTTAATGATACTTTTTGACTATTACTTGAGTGCAATAAAATATTTTTTGGCTTTTTTAAGCGTCTTGCACTTAATGCACTTTTATTATGCAGAAACAAAGGGTTTGCTTTTCAAAATTACTTAATATTGAAAAAATTTTATAATCATTTAATGCATTTCAATAATTTAAAGGCGTTTTATTGGGTTATAAGTTTTCTTGGTTTATTTCAAAATTATTTTCTTCCACCAAAGTAGATCGGCATACTTTTTAAAGTTAACGTATATTGAAAAGATAACTAATTATGAATTTTTTTATCACAATAATCATAAACTAGAACGAAAACAATTTTTTTTTATTTCGAAAAGATATCGAGCTTAAAATTGAAAGTGGATAAAAATTACCAAACTTGTTTGCCATCTTTCTATGAAATATGTGATTTTACTTTACTTGAAAGCATACATTATAAGATTTAAAGGACAATGTAAGTTTTCCCTCTCTAAAATAATGAAAAAAAAAATTACAATCAGAACAAAAAATTCTTTAAAAGGCTTGTAGAGAAATAAGCAATAAAATCTGAAATCAGATCTGGTATATTAAAGTTGTGTTGGATCAAGCAGAAGCAAAGAAATAATGTAGCCTTGTCACATTTCTTGTAATAAAAGTAATTTAAAACAAATTTATGTAAAGAACGTGGGGGCAAAAAATTAAGCTCATGTGCAATACTAATCTCTCCATGGAAGTGCAAATATCCTTTATTTTATTTTAATTAAATCTAAATTACAAATATTTTACAAATATTTTTAGTTTAAGTTTTAAACTGATGGTATTTATGGATTAAACTAAACACGTTATTTTTACTTAATTCAAAATTAGATTCTTCTACGTCAAACCTCTGGTTTTACTATATTAAGTCATACAATAGTCTCTTTCTATTTCCATCTATTTTAGTCTCTATCGTTAAAATTTTTCAAATGATTAATCACACTTTAGCATGCGACCACGTAATTGATGTTTTCATTTATTTTGCTGCAGTGGCTTTATTTTTTTATTATCTCCTGTATTTGCCCAACGGTTATAAATCTCCTGTAATAAGAACTGTAAATTAAGTGCAAGAGATTGGAAGCGGAAATGTGGATAACAACATCATGCGATGGAATAAACAATATTACGATTATTAAAGATTATTAAATAAATAAATTTAATATTTGAAAAGGAAATAAACAGCACAGTTAGAATGAAGATAAAAAAAATGTTTTTTTTTGGAAAATTAGAAAAAAAAATTTCCTCTAAAGTTGCTAAAGTACACTTTGTTTAGATATTATTTCATTTAACTTAATTATTTATTTTATTTTCAATATCTGAAATAGGTATATCGGCATGAAGTCCCACGTTGCAGTACAGAAAACTGAGCAAACTGTGCATTTGTGAATACAATAAAGTGGCCTGCAAAGATTTAATATGATTTATTTCCATAAAGCCGACAAAATTTAATGAAAACTAAATTCGTAAAATATTTTTAACCGGAAAACATCAACACATACACTGTCACTAAATCAAAATGAAATATGACAATAAATGTTTATATGTCACGAATTGATATGAATTACTAATAACCTGTAGTCTGTAGGGGATACCGCTCCAAAAGCTGGTAGCACAAGTAACGAAGTTGCATTTAAATTTTATTTTTTTCTAATGTCAGAAGCTTCAAAGAGTATTATAAATTTCATCATAAAGGATACGCTATACAATTTTAGAATGTTGCTAAAGCTGATGCCATAGAGGGAAAGAGGGAAGAGGGATAGTTGGTTATATTCTTCTAGCATATCGACTAGTGCTAATAAGCACCACATTAAGTACGACCTGGGTTTTTAAATTGTACTTTTGAAATTAATTTCTAAAGTCAATTTCGCGTTATGTGGCTCATTGTGGGAATATATATTTCTATCATATATATATATGTATATGTATGTATGTTTATATATTTCTTAAAAGAAACCCGGGCCTGTATCATTTCATGCAATGCAATGATTTGTAATTGGAAAAATGCGATATTGAAGGTGGGAATTGGAGTTGGCAGTATCAAAGGTTGATGCAAAATTCAACGCGGGCGGAATAATCACTGCAGAGAGATTAGTCTACATTAACGAACGTATCGGTCAAGAAACAAATTCTCTATGAAGATTACATAGTAGTTACAACTTTCATTGCAACGATCGTCGAGCGTCTCTGTAGAATTGCTATTCTATTATCAGCACTGAATTTCTTCGGACTCGTTGTAGTCTCCCCTTCTGATCTTATTATAGAAACTGCATCTATTGTGTGTTTAATGTGCCATACGGGTATAAAAAGTTTTATTTTTCTTAAGGATTTTTGTTGCACTTGTTGTTAATAAGAGAGTTGTGTCGAAATAATGCATATAAAACGACATGAAGTTATTTTTGATTTTGCTTTAAATAATTAAAAAATTATATATTTTATAAGAAGTGTGAGACAGGAACATGCAGAGCAGCATGTCCTCATACCGATTTTATTTTGACTTTCATTAAATAAATTTGTTAATATTTTTTACATAAAAATTTGTTAACATTTAAAGGCCGATTTATTACTATTTTAATAGCATCCTCCATACAGTTTTTTAGTAAAGTCATATAAAAGTTACAACGAAGCATAAAGCGTAACGCTGCATGACTTTAATGAATATTTTTTTTTAACATTCGGAGGAAAATATATTTTAGTAAGCATAATGTATTCTCTGCGGGGAATCACTTAGTGATTATACATTTTTATAGGATTCCAATAACTACTTCTAATGAAATAATATCTTCACACTTCATCATCATTTATCATGGGCGACATGAAAGCTATTCCACTAAAGAATTCGCACATGCTGAACTTATTATATTTTCTCTTAACTTTAATATAAAGATGCGAAACTTATTAAAATTTTCCTTGTTTGGCCCAAGTCGGGGAGGTTTCGGGATCATCTTTTGATAATTCATTACTATAAACAAAATTATTTACTAATTGTTTGTAAGATAAATACTAATGTATGTAAAACGTCTCTTTAAGTAAAATCCTGCATGCTGCGGCACAAAATAATTTATAAATAATTTTTGGATTTTTGTTACGATGTTCAGTGGAAACTTTATTCCCTTTTTGCATGTTTTTAAAGCAAGCGGATAAAAACTGCAAATGTTAAGCAAAAATGTAAGCAGATTCTGATATTTTACAATTGTATTCGTTATCCTGCATAAGGAACAAGTATTTACAGTGGAGCTTAATAAATGTATTTTATTTACATATTTTTGAAGTAGTTTTCTGAATAAAGCTTATCGAAAGCCTTGAGTGGAATATTTCTGCAAGAAAGGCTCAACAAGACTCAAGAATTGTATATTAGCTTTAGGACACAGAACATTTTTTCGTAGAAATAATTTTAAATAGGAAGCCTTACATTGAAAATAAATTTTGTGTACTTTATGGATACACTCCTGTATAGATTTGGATAGGTCTCATGCGATCTTGAGGAATATATTCTTATTGAATATCGCATTAAATGTATATCGATTCAACACCATAAATATTCGCGCAGGTAATGTTCAAGCAGGTAAACCACATCCTTTACTTTATAATTGAAAAAAAAACTATTATAGCGTAGATAAACGAGAGCTTTAATTTGGATTAGCAGCCTTAATTCACATTAACTTGTGAATTATATCCACTCCAAAATGGATTCGATTGAATTTTTAATGAATTTTATTATTTCAATATGGCAACACAGTCAACAATCAATCAGCTGACGGCAAAGTTTTTGCAGTTAAAAATTAAAAGTCGATTCAAATTCAGAAAAGGTAAGTTTTTTTTTCAATTGTGGAACCCAAAGCATTTAAACCCATTAAAACAATATGCTTCATTTCTTCTGAATGTGCTGGATATGAATTTATTAGTAAGCAAGATTATTACATATCGCGTGGCAAAAATCTATAACAAATTCATCAACTGTGTTATATTCAGCTGCCGATTCCCATGCGAACCACTCTCTTAGCGAGTGGGATTAGTGCCCTCTCTCTCAATATTACAAACGTTTTCACACAATTTTTGGAACACGAAAGTGTTCTTTAAATCTGTGGTCGTTCCTCGTAAACACATTGCACTCCCAAAAATTATTGTTGCTATTCTTTAAAATATAACCTGTAAATTATATCCACCGTGATAAGATAATATTAAACCTACAAGTTTCCCCGGTTGCATTTGTTGGGATTCAGAGTATCCAACATACAGATTATTGGCTGCTTTTGTATGAACAATTTTTACATTCCGGAGTGGTTTCAGCCAAAGTAATCTCAGCTTTCTTTCAAATAAATGCTGGTTTTTCACCAACAGCATAAATGCTAATCAGGTTTACTGCCTTCTATCCATGTGATCTCGATGTAAATGTAAAAAAAAATTAGTAAAAAAAACAAACAGCTGTTTTGTAAATGCAAAAGCTCTCGTCTGACAGGAAAACACTTTAATTCGAATTAACCCTGCAAGGCTGGTTGAGAAAAACGACTTTTAGTTAAAAATAAAAGAAAACTAATAGAATTGGAAATGTTTTCTTGATTATCATTAATTTACGATAAAGAAATGTTACCATAAAATACGAATGTAGGCGGCACCACTTCCGCTTCCAACTGCATTATAATTTTCACAACTTAATTCAAACTACTGACAGCCAAAAATCGTTTTAATTTTGACTTGACAACAATTTTTTAGTTTCTTAAAATTATCGACTGAGATTTCATAAGTTATAGCTTAAAAGAATTGATTCTATTTTTTTTATAATTTTATTTTCAAATTCTTCATTTCTTAATCCAGCCCAGATTTTTCTATAAAACCATTTTTGATTTTTTTTCAGTGTTTACTTACAATTCGAGTTCCTTCCTCTTCTCTTTCCAGAAAAAGTCATACAGATTGTAACGAACTATTGAAAAATACTGTTAATGTCAAAAAAAATATATATAATTTTTGATTTTTAAAGCTGGGCTCTATTAGGCAGCTAATTTACGTTTTTCATTAAATTATTTTTCAGATAAAAATTTAGTAATTTAAAAAAATTAAATACGTTTTAATACGTTTTTTTGCTACCAACTTTTTTTTCAATTTCAATCGAATACGAAACAAACACAAATTCATCGTAATGCATCGAATTATGATAGTGTCCTTTGATAAAACAGAAAGGACTTTAATTTTTGTGTTATACAACTTGTACGCAAATGTGCTTGTTTTCTCCCCCACAGTAAATGGCAAAAATTGAAAGAGTTGGAATTTTGCATTTGAGTACATAATTGTTAAAAGTTAGAAAATGCATTTTGGAAATTACGAGTCACAAAAACTGCTGCAAACAGAAGTTTCTTGTTTGCTTAGTTGCAATTGTTCCAGTGCTGTTGTATGTGTGTGTATAAATAAGTATCTAAAATAAACGAATGAATGTTTATTTGAATGCACAATAGTGGTTCTGTAATCAAAAGTGTGTTCACTTTGAATTTACATTCGTATAATGATTTTAATAAATGTAATGAAAGCTTTCAGTAGAAATTATTTATACTTTTTGATTTCTTGCTTTTTCCATTTTAATAGAATTTTTAAAACGCAAAAATATATTAAATTTATAACTATTCTACTATAATGAACTCTTTTGATGTCTTTTGCTTTTTCACAATGTTTTTAATGAGATTTATAATAAAAAAAATCTTTTACATACTTTTTGCATAATTTTTTAAATGTTTCTCCTAACTTTTCGAAAATTTGCTTAAAAGTTTATAGCAGAATCTATTGGAGAGGCAGAAACGCATATTTGAAATGTAAATGGCCAACAGTAATAGTTTATTCTTTTAACATTTTGAACACCTTTTACTTTGTAATTGTAAAAACTGCAACATTTTTTAGAAAAACCACTTTGGTATTGGAAATGTTTTCTTAATTATCATTAATCCATTTTAAGTCTTATATAATGCAAGCGCCTAAAAATATGCAATAGAATTATAAAAATGTGTAATAATTACCGATAAATTTCATTTCATTCCTCAGTATTACATCTGAAATGATTTCTCTGTATGTGTGGTGCACTTTAACTGTGTTTCATATTTAAAAAGATTTACAATAAAGTATGAATTTAGGCGGATACCCTTGTAAGCGGAAACCATTTCATTTCCCGCTGTCATTGATATTGCAATTGCCATATTTGTATTGGATAAATGAAATTTCGCCAGATTGTTCGTTAAAAACAACAGAAACAGAACAACAGAATTTTTAAATGCAATTTTGTTTAAACTAAATAAGTAAAATTAATTTTTTGTCTTGAACTATTTTCTTAAAATTTTAAAAATTTTTTATAATTTTTTTATTACCTCTCTTATAACATTTGACTTACATTCAGTTTACAAACTTCAATTAAGTAATTTCTGGTTGAATATTTAATATTTTAGAAGATTTGTAGCACATAAAATTTAATGTTCTGTTAAAGTCAATTCACATTTATTTGTTTCGTAAAAGTGGCATTCACGCTCACGGGGACGAAAGGGCAAAGAGAAGAAGTGTATGTTACATAATATTGAGAATTCTATTCAAAATGCTGATCAATGGAATAATTTGAATAATGGCAATAAATAGATATATCGGGACATATTTAAACTTGGTACGGAATGGGGTTCTTGCAAAACCAATAAATATGTTTTCCGACTTCTTTAAAAAGACACCGAACAACAAGGAAGCTGTACAGGGAACATTTACAACTAAAGTAAAAAATCTAATTTTTTACTGATACAGATCGGATTAATGTTAATATAATTTCATGCGGCGACCAAAAACACTCACAGGAATTATTATCGCTTTACTGGGGGAGGTGCTTGAGAACTGAGCTTACCAGCAGGCTCTATTTCTTAAACGTGGGCTTAATTTAATTTTCTTTGATTCCAACAAAATTATTCTTTTTGAAACTAACTCAGCTTCTCTCCGCTAAAGATTTAAAAAAAACATTTTTCTTTTCATAAATTATCAATTCAGTAAATTTTTCAATTTGAAAACATGATGTTTTTAAATACAGATACAAAGATTTGACTTTACAAGTTTAATTTGACTTTTATTATTTAAAAAATTTTGGTAAAAAAACAGAAAAAAAAATTTAAAACAATAAAGAAAATTAAACTCGAATAACTAAAAATATTTCTTGTTTAAAAAATCATTCAGTGTAAATGAACTCTAAATATAATTTTAAAAAATAATATGCAGACTAAAATTAAAAATAAATTATGATCTGGCATTGTTGCATATACCAATTTAAATAATACTGCATTGCCATTAATTACATCGTTCAGTTTTAAATACAGAACACAGCTAAAGTGCACAACGAACACATAGAAATCATTTCAGATGTAATACTGAGGAACGATATGAAATTTATTGGTATTTATTACATATTTTTTTACAAAATTATTGCATATTTTTAGGCACTTGCCTTTTGTAATAGTTTTTTTTTTAATATTTTGTGTATGCACTCGTAAATTTTTTTAGTAATTGCATACATACGTGCATATCTATATCGATGTCTGAAAAATAAATTTTGTAAACAATATTGTTTTCTAAAGCTGGTTTATAACGAAATGGTGAAAAGGGCAAAAAGCAATAGGGAAAATATTCCTAAAAGATATTAATTTCAACTAATGACTTTATGCGGAATTGCTTGCGAATTGTTTGCAATTAGTTCTGAAATAAAATAAATATATCAGATATATATTACAACACATATGTGTTAAATATATTAAAGCATTCTAAAACTTCCTTTGTTAACCAAAAAATATATTTTTTTTTACTTTGCTTGAAGATGTTTTCGTAATAATTAACAGAGTTTTGAAATGATTTTGTAAAATTCACTGCGTGGCAGGCAAGTAAGGAAAATTAAAATAAAACACAAATGAAATGCGATACTGATTTTGCTGCGGGCAAAAAGCTTCAAACTCCGCTAATAAAAAAAAGTGACACAAATTGGCAAAAAAGGACTTTATAAGATATTCCTTTTTTATTTTCATTAGTTATATTTAAAAGCAGCTAAATATGCTGATGAACGATACAAAACATTCACATATTTTTTTTAAAAACTCGCCAGTTAAATGTATACGTTATTTGTTGTACCAGTTATTATTACAAATGAATATCACAGGTGCTGAGTGGTAAAATATTTTCCTACATTTTTTGCAACCTAGAAAAATTTATTACAATACTGTTATCCTTTTTACTGCCATTGTATTAAAAGACAGGTTGCTGAGTTTACAGAAATAAAAGAGACAAATTGTGTGGTATTCTTTCACTTTTCCTGTATTTTTTTGGTTACAATTGCATTGTTTCCCGTTTGTACCTTCTGGCCAGTTGTGGACAAGCAGTATTCACCTGACAATTGGATTAACTTAATCCGCTTGCATGAAAAAATTCTTCCAACTGCTAGCAAAATATAATCCATTGTTTATGGTCTTCTATGCTTGCAACGCACAAACTTCATGCACCAAATACACTAAATATGCAGTTGGTGGTTTAATTTGATAGAAAAAACAACTTAAAACTTGAATTAGGATTTGCAAGTCCTTTCACATTTCAAGAGTTAAGACATAAAAGTTATGAGTGCCTTTCATTTAATTCATTATACGATTTCTTTTACAGAAGAGTTAGAAAATGTATTAAACGAGTATATGCTGCTCTCACTTATCTGTAAATAATTATCGTTAAGATTTTTCTGGCGATTTCCATATTTTTATTAATAATTCTTTATATGATATATTTTACAAAGATAATAAAAGATAAGTAACAATAAGCTTAAATTATAAAAATAATTAAATTTGAATATTTTCTTTACATTAAACTGAGTTAACAGAAGTTCTTGAATAATATTTTCTTCTAAAAATAAAATTAAATTCTTTTATTTTCGAGGCTGACCAGGCATAAATGCTGTCAAACGTCTATCCAATTGTTACATTCATAAACAAAAACACAATTTAGAGTTGAAATTACTCGCTTCTTTAGCAGAGCAAATACACTGATCTGCAGGATGCAGATTGATTGATGCATCCTAGTGCCATCCTTATTTCATCAAAAGCAATTGATGTTTCTGTGATTTTCGTCGGTTGCCTGCTAGGGTACTCCCTTTGAAAGTTAAAATAAGTTATACTAAAAATAGAACTACAGACGATTCTTAAGTTTTTCATCCCACGGATATCATAAGAAAATTAATAAAATCTCGGAATGAATTAATTACATGAACTGCATTGCATTTCCCCGAGACTTGACGGTAACTGATGTAAAGAACTGAAAATACGATGTGTGTTGCGGTTGGTAAGCATTATTGAAAGCAATATAAATACATTCGAATACGTTTAAGGAAATCTTACTCAGGGCTCCTTTTTGTTTTTTACTCGACAACTGTTAAACTGCTAGTTGTTTGGCAGAAATGCTTGCACAGTTTGGTTTTTATTGTTTTAAAATAAAAAAAGCAGTTTTTAATGTACTTGTACGTTTATAATAAAACTTGAACGTGTTTTAGTGTACACGTAAGAATTTAGGCAATAAAATAGTTTCATGTTCCTTCTGCAGCTGTTAAAAGCATGCCGTTGCACAACCACTTTTCTGTAGGTGTGTGGAATATTCATAAAGTTTTTTATAGTTGCAGTGCAAGCATGCCAAAGCTTTGTTTTCCATTATTTTAATGATTATTTTAAAAACGTGTGTAATAGTTTGAACTTTACGGTCACTCAGGGAATTTTTTTCTGCAGATTGCATTTACAACTAAAACATCTACGGCAGAAGAGAAATTCCTTATTTCATTTCAATAAAAAATGTATTTATTAATTGAATAGTTCACGTGGTAAACAATATGCGAGGGAGGGTTATATTCCCATATAATTATCAAATTAATTTCGTAATCACAACAGGCACTTTAAAAGTCAGTTTTTTTAAATACCTTAACCAGCAAATCCTTCAGGGATCGAACCCGCGTCCTCCGGTGTAGTAGGCGTGCATACTACACGGACACACGCAAAAAGGTGTGGTTACTAAATATATAGCCTCAGTCATACACTTAAAGTTTCAGCTCTTTATAAGGTTTGTAAGCAGTCAGTTTTAATCATTGCTAGGCCTGTGAAATTTCCTTCTGCTCTGCGAAATACATGCAACTATTTCTTTTCCAGCCCCTGATGTTATGCTGTGATAAATTAATTTTTTTTGATAATGTTGATGTTGTTCCGACTATCACGAGTATTGCCTGACAACTGCTAATGCTGAAATGGTTTATATAAATCTACAGTTTTAGCAAAATCATTAACACTTATTCCAATATTTATATAAAAAGATTTAAATATTAATATAATTTTTAATTAACAATAATTTCTATAATAAGAAAAAGAGTGGTAAAAAAATTTTGCAGCTTCGACTGTAGAAAAAGTGAAAAAGGCAAATAAAAACATCGTGATATCGAGACAATTAGCAAATAATCGTAAATTACGAAAATATTTTTATTTCTGAAGTTTTGTAAAACAAATCCAGAATACATTTCACATTATCTTATACATTTTTCAACAAAAAGGAATTATTTTTGGTACATTCGTATACTCATTTTTGATTGAAAGCACAATAATACATGGCAATTAATACAATAATACAAATATAGGGTGGGCGAAAAAGTCTTTTCGCATTTCTAATGGCAATTTGGGGAGTAATGTAAGATGTACTACTCACAAACAAAATATAGGGTGGGCGAAAAAGTCTTTTCGCATTTCTAATGGCAATTTGTGGAGTAAAGTAAGATATACTACTCACAAACAAAATATAGAGTGGGCGAAAAAGTCTTTTCGCATATTTAATCAAACTTCAACTTATATTTTTTTTTTTTATATTTATAAGAACTTTAATGAACCAAATCTACACCATTTTAGTGTACCATTTTCTGCTATTTTTCCGCTAGAGGTATTTCTGGTTTCACTTTTCTGGTTTCTCGCCGTAAAACTGCGACAAGTAATTTTCACAGGTTTCTATGGAAGCCAACTTTACTGTATTAAGGGAGTTTTGCATCGAAATAAACAAAGTGTAGCCCGGTGGTGCCAGATCAGGGCTATATGATGGATGCTTCAAAACTTCCCAGCCAAACTCACACAGTTTTTGCCGATTCATCAATGATCTGTGTAGACTAGCCTTGTCCTGCTGGAAGATGAAGGCCTTTCCATTGATCAGTTCATTCATGTCATGCAAAATAGAACAAATTTCGACTTTGAAATCGAAAAGTTATATTCGTAGCTGTCAAATTATTTACTCATAATCAGTTGTTAATGAAATGTTCAGTCATTGGAATATATTTCGTTTATGGTTTGTAGTGTTTATATACTATTAACAAGCGGGGAACCCCAAAAAAGTTTTATATAAAAATGGTCTGAAATAATATAACTCAAATTTCAGCTTAATAGTATTAGCAAGGAAAGTGAGGAAAGTCTTTAGCCAAAGTGACTATATTGCAACTTCAAAGCTTTATCAATGAAAAGTTCACAGTGAATGAGAAAAAATAACGAATAAATAAATAGTGAATAAAAAGTGTAGAATATAGTTCGCAATAGCCTATTCGGATTATAGATTAGTCGCGGCCCATTCGTAGCCTATTTGCATTCCAAATTAAAATTATTTAAAATGATTTATAAATTATATTATATAAGTTCCATCTCTAACTCCGGCAGTTGGCAATTACAAAATTCAAATCTTGCATTGCTCACATAACATTTATAAAGTTTTTTAAGCGTTTCTTCATTATTATTAATAATAGAAAGTCTGAAACTGAATTTAAATAGACTTTACGACTAATGCTTTTTTTAAACTAGTATGTTACTCCTAATTTTATAGTTGTCTGGTTGATGGATTCTCATCCACTCGGTCCTCTTGGCAGATAATTTCACACACAGATGATTAACACCTTCTGATAATATGCGGCATAATGCATTGCCTAAGAAAATATCATTCTCTGAGTACTGAGCTTTGAAGCATGCCCTGGTAATCCCTTGTTATTGTATGCTTATAGTCGTAAATACTCCTACAAGTATTTTCAAGTTATCCTTCCCCTTATCCCTCCTTAATATATTTTACATACTGGCTCATACGAGCTAATGTGTACACAACTTTGTTGCTTGTTTATTACGAATGTACATTCTAATCAAGTTATTTAAGCGATACAAACACAAGTATGATGACCTCAAAGTGGTGCCATTGTGGTCATGTTATTGAAGCAGTTTCCGTTTCTGCCATCAGAGTGGTTAAGCAATAAATTGCTGTAGTTTCCACAAGCATTGTACGCATAAGTTATTCAATTATAAATAATGGGGTATATTAACAGAAGAATAGTAATTACTAAATTTGTACTAAATTGTACTCAACAGGCTAATTGGAAATAACACATAAAAGTAAACACTGAGGAGATATTAGCAAATTAATATAAATGATTACACTTATTTAAAGTCAGCCAATGTTTACACAGTCCAATCTGTACAGCAGAGCAAAATTGAATATAGCCTCTGTGTGTAAATAATAACTTTTGAACTGCTGAGAGTACGAGGTGTGTATTGGTATAAATGCATAGGAGATAATTATATAATATCGAAAGTGGCTAAAAAGCTTTTGTTCGACAATGTTTAAGATTTGACTTTTATTGGCAAAGGAAATGAGAATTTGGTTTTATTAATATTCTGCCAAAAAAAATTAACAATGTAAATAAATTCTTGAATAGTACAGAGCAATCTTTTTATACAAAATATTCTTAAATATTAAATAAATTTTTTCAAATTTTTGAACATTTTTTCGAGATAAAGTTAATGAGTATTCAAAATTCTGTAAATTTCGCCAAAAAGCATTTTGAGATAAAAACATATTGAAATTTATTGCTGTGAGGCTAGTCAGCTCCTTTGCCCAATTCATCACATCCTTAAAGCAGATCTACCAGGAACATTTAAGCAAAAGTTTTCTTACAACTGATGTAGATTTAAGCTACTTCTGATTGCAATTAATCGGCAAGTTTAGTGTATCAAAACCAAACAATCAACTTCATTGTAATCATATTCCTTTCCACTTGTTTATTAGAAAAATGGTTTTTCCAAGCATACATTCTTTATTTTTGTAATAAAAGCAAACGGCTTTACAATGCCTAAGATAATGACAAGCCCACAAATAAAGGAAATGAGTATTTTTTTATAGATTAAATTGTTTGTTTGTGTAGAAAATGTTTTGAGAAGCGACTTATTGAGTCATATTTATTTTGAAATGTCAAATAAGAACTTATGGAATTTTTTGTTCTTCTGTTTAGGATACTTTATGGTAACGTTATTCCTCCTTTAGAGGGAAGGTATAGCTTTACCCATCTAGTAGATTCCTCTACTACAGATGTCTGAAATCATATATTCGATCAGTACTTTGATAGATATATAAACCAATGCTCAAATGCCAAAATATCGCTTGTGCTAGTTGCAGTGTGATTTTGTTTAAAAGCCGTAATGTGTTCTAATTTCGAGTACAACTGTAAGGACATCCACTTTTTAATTTTTTTTTTTTTTTGGTTTTAATTATAGATTGTGGAAAAATCAGTATCACTCATATGCCCCTATAACAGCAAGATATTGCCTGTACACAATATTGATCTGAATACTACCGATACGTTTGAGGGAACACGACACGCTAAATGGAAGTGTGATTAGTACTAATGCGTCAAGTATAAAAAAGTACAACATCATAAGTACACCTATCCCCCGATTTACACAGCAGATACGTTCCTGAGAAAAACATGTAAATCGAAAATTAAAAATTTTCAAGTCAAAACCGTGCAGAAAATGCATAATTTTGCTATTTAACAGTTTTGATTTTTTTCAATATTTTGCAACATCTACTACTCTATCTTCCTTTCGTAAGCGATCCAAAATTTCGTTTTTAGTTTCTAAAGAAATAACTTTTCTTTTAACTTCTTTCGACATTATAAGCCTATAATTTTTTTTATTTTATGTTAATTTATAATAATCTAAATTATGCACTCACTTGTAATTTACGAATATAGAAAATTAAATCTTTCTGAAACTGTGAAACTTTCACTCAAATACAACTTTCCGTAGATAAAATTTTCATTTTATGCGCAGAAATACAGACACAGTGTGCATGTGCAGCAAGTCAGCACATAAGCTCGGGATTCCCCGTGAGATGTGTACACAGTGCACGTGTTCAAACACAGTAGCATTTAGTAGAGTGCGATAAAAACAAAAAAAAAAAATTATTTGGAAAACCGTGTAAAAGCGAAAACGTGTAAAACAAGTATCGTGTAAATCGGGGGATAGGTGTGCAAGTAAAAGAGTTGAAGTATTTCTCTAATAGTAATGCTCATAGCTTTTCCTCCCGTACTTCGGTATTGCTTGCATAATATTAATGTGTGACTCGATCTAATATCAGAAAAGAAAACTTCTGTATAGAAAATTTACATAATAATTGTTATAGAAAGTGGAAAAGAAGTGCCACGTTGAGTATGCGTTATGGAAATGAAAATTAGTTACGTGATGTTTGCTTGTAATTTCATTTATTGCTTTTGATAATGAATTTGTTTGTTCGTCAATTTATTTTTTCCGAAATAAATATAATTTTGTAGTGTGATACTAGCAGTCTGTATGACTTGCACTAATAAATTGTATGTATAGAAATAAATTGTAATAAATTGTATGTAGTGTATAGAAATTTAGATCCAAATTTAAATTAAACTAGATTGTGTAATCTCTGCCTCAAAGAATATTGTGACATAAATCACGACTTATTCCAAAATTGTGTTTTGTGATGGGAAATGATTTTATTTCTATTCTAAATTTTAAATTGAAATCCTACTCCGAAGATATTTTTTTCTACAACCTTTTTATTCGATCCCTCTTCCCTCTTCCCTCTTTTGCAATGCCATAGAATGTAAATGCTATTTCAAAGCATTACGATCCTAAATAATTTATCATTCTTTATAAACTCGTAATAAGTCATCTTAAATTGATGCGTGTGTTAATATGAAAATTGCATTCTTATATATTTTAATGTCACTCAAAGTTTCTTATTTGCGGCTTTTTATTGCGCAAGTAAAATTACGGTCAAATAAGTTTCGTGACCCCAGAAAACTCATCTTAAATTACCATAAATAATATAAAGAGTTTGTGACATGCAGAATAGAGTAGAGGTTTTGTTTTGTAAATATAAATTAGAAAATGGCATGAAGATATAAAATTTAAATGTGTTCAGGCTTGTCTGAGACGTGCAGCACTTGAAAGCTTTAAATGAAAACGAATTACTCGTTTATTTATTTTTACTTTTCAGTATATTTCGAAAATAGTCTGCTTTGCATTTCCAGAATTTCCTTAAAAAAAGTTTAGTAGCCCAATTACACGACTTTGAAATTCAGCTACAGAAAATATATTTTGATATTGTAAAAAAAAACAACCTTTAAAATTTTCAAGTGTTAGTACTTGGAAGCTTTTCATTGAACTATTTTAAGGGGGATAGGGAAAATATTTGTGATTTACTTTAGATTACAGACTGATACTAAAAGTGTATTAAGGCCTGTAAGATTTTCTCAAAATATTACTCTGTCAAGTCGATTAAAGTTTGGCATTTGAATGCAATACAGCTTATTTTTAACCAACACAACCTGCAGAGCTTTTGACTTGGCCGCAGTAAAGCACCCAGGACTTTGGTACGAATCGAACCAACGATCTCCGACTTAGTAGGCTGTGCCTTATTCATTCGCGCCAGTGTATGCAATGCTGTGAATATAATTTTAGTTATGCTGGAACCAGCCTTTATGAACTACTAAAATTTAAGACAAGGAAATGGAATGCTTTTCTTGGAATTATTTAAAATGCTTCATTGTAAATGTAATTGCAGAATACACGCAATCCTTTTAGGGAGGACGTGCGGCCATTCCGGCTTTATATATATAATCAAATATGCGATATATAGTTTCTGCAATCTTCTGGTATATACCGAAAAGCTTTCAAGTGGAACTCTATACAAATCTCTGAGTCTAAATTCTGATTTGTTATCGGCTAAAGTGTCTTCTGTTTTCCACATATCATTCTGTTTCTTTTAAAAATAATTTCAAGCTAAATATGGTCTATGATCGGAGATATGGGTGTAGTGGGCAGTAGTGGCTGAGAATACAGTAGTAGCTGATACTTCTTTGGGTACAAAATATTACAGTGCCAATCCAGACCAAGCTTGCTGTATGAAGCCACTTACTCATACTTTGGTGACAGTGAGGAAATACTTAAAACCCTTAACCTTTTAGAATATTTATATGTGTGATAGATGCTCTAAATCTATTTATAATTTTTATACAGAAGAATCGTGAATGGCCACCTAGAAATGCTTAAGTTGAAGTTGTTAAATTTATTTATTAAAAAGTGGAAATGGAATGTGTAAGATCACAACAAAGTATGAAATAAAGAGCGGTCTTTGATTTTTGACATCTTTATAGATTAAAAGTCTAAGTGGTAATATGATAAACCTTCCAGTTCGTTTTTAATTAACATAAAAGTTAAGAAAAAAAAATAGTGTAATAAAAAACAAGGATAAGGAATTTAACAATGACGACAGAGGTGCAGGTGATGGCATGCATTTATTAATTTTAATCATTTTTTTCTGTTCGTTATCGCTGATTGCAGTGCAACTCCTTTCGTTCTTTAGCTTTTGTTTTTTATTTTATTATTTGTTATTATAATGAATTTATTTTTTATTAAAAAGAAAATACCGTAAAATTAATTAAGTAATCGTTTACTAATTTACTAACAATCTTTGCAGTTTTAATTTGCCAAGTTATAAAAAGGAAAATAATTTAAGGGGAGTCTTCTGGGAATCCCCTCTATTATTCTACTATATAAAAGACAAAGAGCTTTAAGACTTACAGGATACGTATTTATTACAATCGAAAGTCTATTTTATTTTTTTTTTATATATTTTATGCTGCTTTTCAATAGTTTGATCTCATTTTTCTTTTATTCATTTCACTACACCGATTTGCTTGTTAGCCGTACAGTTCTGCAGCAGTTGTTTTATAATTCTAAGTTTCGCAACTAATTCATTATTAAAAGAGATTACTTTATAAATAATTCCAAAAGTTTTGTAATTTTGTTCAAAAATTCATATATTTAGAATATTTACAATGTAAAATCGTTACATTGTTGTACGTGATTGCGATATTAAAAGCTTTTGATTTGTCATTAGATCTGGTAGAGGTCCTCAAGTTTGCCTAACTTTACAATTTAATTTCTGAATTCTTTTACTATCGAAGTTTCTTTTACTTGATGTTGTTATTTTTACGTTCTTCTATAGAAAACCAGTGCGATGTCATAACTGGAGGCAGCGCCAACAAATAAGACATTTTGTTTGGAATTTTTTTCTGAAAACGGTGTACTCGACAGCCTACAAATTGAAAAAGTATCGTAATTTTTAAGAAAAAATGTTTATTAAAAAGCATTAGAAAAAAATTTAAATCATTGAAAAAAAATTGTATTCCTCTATGAATACTGTGCAGCCTCTTCGGGTTTGCAGCTAAATTGCGCAAGTGGACCTTCTTTACAATATAAAAATATAAAAAATAAAATATAGAAACAGAACAATATACAAAACACTGCAATGATTTGCATCTTAAAAATTTTTGATTGCTTAAAATTAATAGAGAATGATTTTTATATGAAAAAAGAAAATGAAATTAATTAAAAAAGTGGTGATAACTTTACAGAAAAACGATTAAATAAAACGTGTAATCATAATTGCACTATGGATCCATGCCATGAAAGCACACAATATTCCAATCCATACAGTATCCTAGAGCCTACTTATAATCTATTTCTAGTCAAAAGGTGGTCCAGTTTTTCCATGTTACTACCTAGAGGATTATAAATGAAATCGTGGTATTGTTGGCATTTATCTGAAATATCCCTCATTTTGTTCAAGGTTCCTTTCCAATAAGGTAAAGCTGCATCCTTTTTTCAAATCCAGTGAAATAAACTGGAAATAATAAAGGTTTTAATACCTTTGGGTTTACTAGCAACGAATTAGAAGGATATTAAAACAATGGTGGGGGAAGAATTTTTTTCAAAATTATTGTTGGCTTCTAGCATGAAGGCTCATGTCAAGACTGAAGGCAGGAAGTTAAAAGTAGTTTCAGTTTAGCCTTTTATTCTGAATATGTGTAAAGATTTATGTTTGCCAGATTATAATCTGTTAGCTGTATCGCCTTAGAAAATTCGAAACGTTTGGCAAATGCCGTTGTGGAAATTTTATAATGATTTTCCATTGTTTGCACACACCTCTGATAGGTTTTTGTAGCATCTTCCAGTTTCTCTGGACTCGCCAAATTTTCCAACAGCATATGTGATGTATCATTTAAATATGTCAAGAAAATGGCCCTCTTCTTTGCCTCGTCCTTAATTTCATTTCCAACAAAAAATTGATATAATTGGTTTTAAAACACAGGCCACATATTTTTGCTGTGCTCATAAAATGGAACTTTTCCTAATATTGGGAATTTTCTGGTTATAAATATTATAAATTTCTCCAGTCCTTCCCGATGAATTCTTTTTCTTAGAAAAAAATATCTGTATCTCAACTAACAATAAGTTGCTCGCTTATTTTAGTTGACAAGAAGGAACGTCACTAGTCAGTCATTGGTCCGTCCGTTCATTTTATGTGGCTTTACTAAGGATAAAAAAACTTTCTTAAGATTTCCGTTAAAAAAAAAATTCTTGAAATAAAAAGGCTCAAAAGGATCTTCATAAAAAGTTTTACTTATGATCTCTGAGTTGAGTTTCACCCCTTACAATAAAAGTTGGAAGTGGGCTTAACCTCCAAATAGAATGTTGATTCAAATTATTCAATTGAATTGATTGGTCTTTTCATTCTACCATTAATTGATTTTTCTAAGTGAATATCTACATTGTTTTTGCAGATTGAGAATTAAATCCCTCAGGTGAGCACGGCCGGACTAATTTACACTTACATGGTCTCTGATGTTCTTGATGACAACACAGTCACTTAATTACTATTTTTCTTTTCACTCTTATAGGCTTTAAGGGCCGTTTATTCCTGACGAAATGTCCTTGGAAAATAAGTTCGTGGTAGACAGGCCAAAAAGTTCACTTTTCTTTTGAGACATACATTTTATATGAACTTGTAATTTGAAAATGTCTCAACTCCAGTGAAATAATTTGTCCAGATTGTTTGCCTGGCAAAAAGTTTTATTATGTGTTTGGTATCCTTTGAATACTTAACCCCAGACAATAATACGGTCTCAGCAGAATCTTTTTTTTTCAAAGAACCCGTTTTGTATAAAAGGGGAGAATTTTTTCTGTTCTGTTTTTCTTTTTCGAAAAATTCATGAACATAATTTTTATTTGTGTAGCAGATTTTTATTTGTTATTTTCTGATAGAAATAAATAAAAATGGCAAACGTATATGGTGCATAGGAAGCGCACCAGAGAATCATAAATTTTCATAGTTTTCAATAAAATTGTTATTTCAATTTTTCCTTTATTATTTTTTGCAAAAAATAAGGAAACAAAAGCTGAAGGTTAAAGCATTATCGAATATTCAACAGCTTAAGGATTGTACGAGTATGACCTTTGCCTGAAAAAAGAGTAGAATAGCTTCTGAAACAGTAATTCCTATAAATTTAATATTATTATTATTATTGTTTTTTTTTTTTTGGCATTTCTATGGATACAATGAAATCACATACTATTACAAAATAATTTTTTAAAAGTGGTGTACACAGGACTATTCATATGAAATAAATAAAACATAATTTGACAACTATAAATACTTAAGGTTTATTCAGTTACAAATTTTAGTGAATTTAGTCACATATATGATTTTGTCAGAAGCCCCTTTCAACCCAAATGCATACTTTTTACTTTTTATCGAACCATTGTAGAAACCACTTATTTGTGTTTCATGTAAAGGATTTATTTTATAATTAACACTACCGGTTTTTTGTTACACACAGAAAAAACTTGGAATCGGAACTGATGTAGAATGTCTAACAGATTTTTTCGTTGTGGTCCGTCTGAAATAACTTTGGAGAGAAAATATTATAATGATTAGACGAAATACAAATATCTTTAAGTACTCTTCATAAATACAAAGGCATTCAAAGGACATCCCGATTGGCCAAAAATATGGATGATTCTACTAGCAAGTGCCTATAAATGCCCACCAATATCATCTTGTGTAAACAAAAGTCTACTGTGTCACCTCCCCCTTAAGAGGAAGTTGTATTTTTTACATGCAATTAATCACCCTGCGCGCCCATAACTCTTAGAGAAATTATCCATTCTTTTTCATATCGATAGCGAGCATGATATAGTTTCATAAATGTATACCAAAACTGACATGCCATTACCGGAAGTAAAATATGAGTAATAGTTGTATATATGGTAAGAAAAGGTACCTAAAAGCAATAATGATCGGTGCTCGGTAGAACTCAAAGCAGTCTATATCAAGCTGTGTGATTTATTATTCACTTACGAAAGAAGGATCTGAAAAGTGCTAACTAGCAACTCCTTTAATTGCTTATGAGGAATTCTGCATTACCGGTGAGTATGCTTGAAGCCACCATGAAGACCAGAAATGTTACAATTCACGAGAAAAATGCATAAGAATTTTTTAACATCACGAAAAGGACTTCTTGACTCAGATAATATAATTGCTATAATACTTATAGCAATAATCAACTTACAATTCTGGTGCAAAAGGAGAGCATTGAGGGAATTCAGAAAATACTTCAAAAGTAATACTGAGTAATTGCTTTTGAGTAATCGCATTTTAACGAATGTAAAGCTTGACATTTTCTGGCTGTCTAGCGGGTATAAATGCATGATGTATAAATGCAAAAATATATATTGCAAACTTTTAATTGTTTGGTCGAAGACAATTTTTTATTTGCATACACTTTCCTATCATAAACTTTTATTAATAAAAACATTTAAACAAGCAACACAAAAAATTATTTCTTTTCGGATTTGTGCATGCGGGAAATCAAACCCTCCTTTCCAATTTCTTTTTCGACTTCCATCAAATAACTCCTACTGACAGAGTGCACTATAAAAATGCCAATCATTTTTATTTGTTGCTCTCAAACAAGTACCGGCTTGCATTTTTACTTTATTGTCACTCTTTCAAAACATTTTCGTACAAACAAGGATAAACACGCAATCCTGCATACGAGCATGTAAAACTATTTACACAAGTCATTTTTTATTAAATTCTAAATGTTTGCATTTGTTTATTGATTGTTGCACAATATTTTCAGTTCAATGTGATGACAAGTGATTGAAGTGATATTAGAAATGCAATTTACTTTACTTTAAAATATCTGACAAATTGAAAATCAAACGACGTTATTGAAAATAAATAACCGATTTTCTACGTACGCATGTATGCATATAAAATTATTGCATTTCAATATTTATACAAAATTTACAATGTTTATTGATTTATTTATTACAATTTAAAAAACTTGTGCATTTTAAATCGAATGAGTCATTTTAAGTCGAATGTTGTCCTTATCTGAAAGTGTTGCTTTGCAACACCCAAAAAAAAATTTGATTCTATTTCTCTTTTTTTTTTATTAAAATGGGTTGCGGAAATTTTGAAATCCATTTAAAATTTTTTTCGTTTTCGTTCCAGTTTACAATTCATTTTATAAATTAATTAATTTTTTTAAATATTTTCTTAAATTAATTAAAGTGGGCGACAAAAACCGTCTGAAGGTCTCTTTAGTGAACACAAAGAAATCTTTGATACTTCATAGCAGTCCACGTACTTTCACTTTGCGTAGAGCCTCAGGCCAGCCTATTGCCATCAATAATCAGGTTTTAATTAATACACATCCGCAGGCTCTTAACATGGAAATGTCACATTGACGCGAAATTAACTCAAATGAAATTAAAGGCAGTTCTATTAAACTGGCTGGTGAGCAGGAATTCTACTCTGCAAAATTTGTGAACTTTCGCTGTATTGAATGGGAATTTGAGGAACTGCCTCTGCGCCAATTGCGGATAAGATTGAAAAACAGAACACAACAGTGCAATGGCACAGTAGGAATCCTTTGGAGAAAACTGAGGTTAAAAAATAGGCAAGAAGATACCTGGACGAGTTGAATACTTAATACATTAGCCCCAAGTATCCTCAATGATGAAGGCTATATACGTTTGAGAAGGGGGTACTTTACTGCCGTTAACCAAAGCTAGACATATGTAAGTAAGTAGGATATTAGAAAAAGGGGGAAAAAAGGGATCAATCCCGTACAGTATCCTTTTATCTGGCAGTGGCTGACCATAATATATACGAGCTTTAAAAGTAAGATATAAATAATTATTATCCATTCAATATCTTTAAGAATGAATAATGGGTAGCCTACTAAACCGGAGGTCCCATTCCTGCTTAAGCCCTGGGAGTTTTCCTGCGATCAAGCCGAAAACTTTGCAGGTTAAGTTTTAAAAAAAAATTTCAAAAATCCCTAAAGCCAAATATTATTATTTTTTACTTTTTGTATTGAGTTATTGATTATCGTGCTTGATAAGCTTTTAGGCGAGGTGTTAAGGGAGCACTAACTAAATACAACTAAATACGACTGAAGTGTTACTTTAATAGTTATTTAATAAATTTTAAAAATATTCCAATTCTTAATTTTCCACAAAAAATTTTGATTTTCATTTTAAGTTTGAATTTAATAAAAATTATTAAAGAATTGAGTAGAAGATGTATTGCAACGACGGCATGAACATGTTGTGAACTGAATTTCTTTTAGCAAATTTTAATTTTTAATGATCCTGTTATCTCAACAAAGAGGTTAGAAGATTAATAAATACGTGCACAGGCAGTCTTTTAATTAAAATAATGTTTTAGTGAAAGTTTTATCATTATGTCAGCTAAGTATTTGTTAAATCCTGTTTGCAAATTTATAAAAGTAATGGCCGATCTAACATGGCTTTATAAAATCATATTTTGAAAATCCGTTGTATTGATTTTATTTAGTTTTTTCTTTAGAATAATTTTCTTTAGTATCATTTTTTCGTTTGTACGATTTTATAGAATTATCAAATTAAAAATGAAAAGTTCTGAAAAGTTCACATAATTTTACTCAAATCGCTGAATTGTATTGTTGATTTAACACACGGAAAAATTCTAGGTTTAGATGATCCATATAATTATTTATTGATAATAAAAAATATTTTTAAAAATACAAAATTTGACCAAAATCACAACAAACACTAATTCGGAGGTATTAAAAATTTATTAAAAAATAGTTATTAAAAATTTAAATAAAAATATAAAGAAAAATATATAATTTAATAAATACTTACAAAATTTTATTAGTCATCAACGCAAGTACTTTGTATGAAACCAATCCTTCTAATTATTATTTCGTCTGTCGATCTGAAGCAGTGGAAAATGGAAATTTTCCTACAAGTAGGAATTTTCAATAAAAATCAAGACAATTTTTTAAAATCGCTAAAATGTAGAGAATTTACGATAAAGAAGTTAAAAATTAATTTTCTTCGTGGTGACTAATTGAAATTATTTTTATACGAATTTCTATGAAAAAGAATTAATTTGTCGTCTTTTTTAGCAGGTGAGTGTGCGTTAAAGGATTCTCATAAAGAAAAAAAATAATCGAAATAACATTTTTTGTATATTTCTAAACAAAAATATTTATTTACCTAATATTTATATGATTTACTTTTAATATGTCTAGAGAATAAAGATAATGAATATTAAACATTAAAAGCTTTTTTTTCAGGAACGTGACATTTTAATATTTTTCTGTATAAAGTTTGCATACATTAAAGACGTTTATAATCCTTCTAAAATAATATACTGTAATGCATAATTTAAATTAAGCAATTGTTGTGGTGTGCCGGGAGAAATTTTTTTAATTTTTTTTTTAATTTATTAATTAATAGAGGAAGGCAGTTGCAGGCCATACAGCTTCGTCTAAGACGTTCACGTAAAGGCGCTAAAATTTATAATGCTCACATTTACCATTCACATAAATTAGCTTCCTTTATTTTTTTCTTTCTAGTTTAATAAGATTTTACACATCAAAATAGGGGAAAAAATTTCTTTGCTAAATCATAAATTAAAGGAGCCTTGCAAGTATCCTGTAACCTTCAAATGCGAATGACTAATAAAAGCCAAGGAAAAATTTACAATGAAATAAAAATGCAAAAGGTTTAGAAATACAAAAATTGGTTCTTGTAAGTGCATTGTTTGTCGAAAAATCAAAGAAAATATAAACTCTCATAAATACAGCAGAAAGTTTTCAAACAAAATTTCCATTCGTTTTCTGCCAAGTTTTTCGACTTCCTGTGTCGACATCCAATTTGCTTTACTTCATTTTTTAGTTATCACTTTTTTCTTCCTTTTTTACATTTTATTCTTTATGATTTATACAAAAAGTTTAAAAATTTAATTATATATAAGAAAACAGCAGTAGATAAACAATAACTAAAAAAATCAGCATCCTAGAAACCCGATAGAAAAAAAGTTGAATAGAAATTTAATTTAATTTTCAGTTGCAGTTTCAATGAAAAACAAAGTGAGTAATTTTGTGAGATTTTTGCTGTTCGCGTACAAAATATTTCAATTATACAAGAGTTTCTAAAATATAGAATTTCCTTGAAGGGTAATGAAACTCAATATAGTTTAGGCGTGATGATAAAAGCGAAATATTTTTTTAAAAATCTTCTACAAGAAATCAATTAATCGAAAAAGAACTCCGCAATACCTATTTTAGCTTTAAAGCATTACACCAGCTGTATTGAATAAAAAGGATTCATGGCTTGAGAATCGATCTCAGAAAAAACTTTTGATTATACCATGTTTTCATTGAAATTCATATTCTGCTTGATGGAGTTTTTTAGTTACATATTTACTGGCTATCGGATGAGTTTTTTATCTGCTCCTTGTTTTCAGGATAAACAATTAAAAATACTTTTCGAAAAATATTTTTTATTTTACTTCAAGAATTTACTATAAAACCTCCATCTTTCATCTTATTTATTGTTGTATAATTTTTAGTCTCCCCAGTTAATACTTAGTAATTAGTAAAATTTTTTTTAATCGACAGTAAAGGGGAATGCACGAAAATAAAGCTCGACTGCATGTTTCTGTTCTTAAATGAAGTTATTTTCTCTTAATGCTACTAATTCTTCATTCCCCTTCATAGTTCGTGTGAGTGGTGATGGTACTACTTCCAAAATATTACATAATGTACGGATGCCTTATTTTGTCTTAAGGACCAAACAATTTACATGTGTCTTATCCTTCAGGGAAAGTGTAATTTATTTTCATTACTCATATTAAAAATGAGATGATATTAAAAATCGTCAAGTTTTTACAGTTTATTTTATTCGTTAAGGACCTTCATTGGCATTTATTGCACCTTCGCTGACGTGTTGTAAGTGATGCGTCGAAAAATTTCTCGTATGTGTCACAAATTTTGGTCCACTTTTGCCTGCATTTTCAGAGCTCTTTTCTGTTCACAAAGTTGCTTCATTTGAGCACAGGAAATAATAAATGAAAATAAAATAAAAATTTTATGAACAGGACTTTATGACAGGAAGGAACAATAAATACATAAATAAATTAATTCAACATAAAATCAATCAAAATAATTTTAACACAGGTCCTTGATTAATTACAACATTGCAATACAAAATGGAAATCTTTGGTTGTGTTTGCCCTCTTTTGTATTTATTATTTTTTATTTAATTTTTTTTTTTGGTATTCTGAAGCTTTGAAAAGGGTGGCGACTCCCTCTTTAGTATTTTAATAACGTTGAAATTTATCTTATGGCTTCACTGTTTACCAGCCCTGCCAGCGTCTTTGTCATTTTCATTCTTTTAATATCACTTTTTATACAAAATGTTTGGAACATTAAATTTTATCTTTAAATAATTCGTTTAATTAACTTTTTTTTTTTGAGTTTGATTGGCAATCGATTACTTAGCAACCAAAACCGAAACTGGTGTGTTTAATTTGAAAGGTGTGTAAAAAATAAAATACTCGTATGCATATAAATAAAAGTTTGGTAAGTTAACAAGCTTTTCTCGCACAAGTGGGGCCTGCCATCAATTTTCATTTGAAAATCCTGCTTTAGTTTTCTATGTATATTCTATGATAACATTAACTGACTATTATTCTCTACCAGCAATGGCAAAGTGGAACATCAATTTCATCTACAATATTTTGAAATGTTGTCATTTATAGTCACACATTCCAATTCTAAATTATTGAACAGAAAACTATTGTAAAAAGTCATTGCGAGTCAAACGAGTACACACTTTGTTTCAAACAAACAAAGAATTTTCTCTTCCACAAAATTTATCAAGCAGATATTTTGATACAAATGGATATCGGGTAATTGATATCAGTATTGCAGTATGTGCAAGGGAGGAAGAAAAAATTTAAAGGCTTGAAAAGAGTTGTTCTTTAAATAAAGGATGTTTCACTCAGAGTTCTTCTGCTTTAATAAATATTGTATACGTTGTTGAGTTGAAATGTGTTTCCCAAAAATGTATACACAATTCACAAAAATTCACAAAAATTATTAAAATGAAAATATCCTTTTTTTGAAACGGCAGACTTACAAAACACTTATTGCACAATATTCTTGTAACGTCTTTACTAATAATTTGTATATCCCAGTAGAAAGATTGGGAGTTTTAAAATAAGGAATCGGCAATCGGCCATAAACGGTCTAGAGGACTAATATCAAGCCCTCTAACTAGACTTACATGATTTATTTTTATCTGTGTGCTTTTTTTGCAAACCCCTTTAGCAGCTTACAGCTGATTCTGGTTTAGTCTAGTTTGCTGTTGTACGAGTATGCACGTGATTTACTTATGTGAGGTATTCAGAATTACTGTAGATAGTCCACTTCAGTACCATCATGTGTCTAGATTGGTAGTACTCATCTCACTTTTCTTATCCCCAAAAAATGGCAAAAGCCTTCATCAGCAATGGGGTACTGCGTACTGACACGCAGAGCAAATGAGGATGCATCTGTTGAAGATCATATTATTTGGGAAACCTAACTGAGTTAATTTCCTATAAATATCGTCTATGCAGAAAGACTTTCGTCTGGATACTAGAATGTTTTTCCAACAAAAATGTTGTTCCGAAAGTCTAATTTCGGATCTAACTGACCAATTATCACCAGCCCTTGGACCAGGTATCGTCATAGAGGCTAATTTGAAGAATGTACATATATGATGTAAAATAAAATTCAGATACATCGCACTTTTCGATTCGCTTTCCAATTATTTGAGGTAGCGATTTCTCAGGTCCTAGGATTAGGATATATGGCGATATGAAGTTATTTTATATTTTCAATGAATCGCCCACGAATAATGCAAAATATTCCAAAAAAGAAATGAAAACTGTTTCACATATGAATACAATCGAATAATAAGATACATACTTAAACTGTCTTTCTTGTATCCTTGCACGTATGCAAAGAAACAATTACTCGAATCTTGAGTTTATTTTTCCATATATTTCAAGTTCAGGTCACGTGTGTGCTTAGACACGTATATCTCTAAGATTCAATATGTCAATCTGCCTTTAGATGCACAATGAGTAAACAAATTTAATTCCATTCTATTTTGTGGAAAATAAATGGAAGCAGTTTATGTATAAAATGAAAGCATTCACTTGTTTATTATAGTAATCCTGTAGAATTGTTTATAAATGTCAGATAGTGGAAATTACTGAAACTGAAACACATAAATGACATTTAAATCAGACATTTTAATTTAACTAACCAGGTATCGGGTATTTTTTCAGAGTTTGAAAACTATAAGTCGGCAAACAAGCTTTATTTGCGAACCCGTTTCGCAGGTTACAAGTTATTCTCGTTTAGTCTGGTTAGCTATTCCAATTGTATAGATCTACATCGGAGAAAAGCTTTCAACCGAACTGAAGTGCAAATGGATCCATATTGATTGTTCATTAAAAATTTTGTTCAGTGATAGGGCGCACTTTTATTCAAATATTTACATTAAAAATCCGAATTATTGTTTATGGAATGAGGATAATCCAGAGGTATTTATCGAATTAGATAGACGCCAACATCCTTTGATTATTTTCATTCTAAGTACTTCCTTCTGAGGTTATGTAAGTCACTTGTCTACGTCGAATACTTGAAAATCAACATTAGAAATGTTAATGGCAAACTAGGGCTCAAGTGGTGGGAAAAATTTGTCTTATACGCGCTAGTTTTGGCTAAAACATAATCGAAATGAAAAATTTATTATCCAATAAAGTCGCCCCAATACCAATAAATACACATATATATTTCTTTTTGTTATGATTTAAACTTCCAACCCTAAAACATATACCCTTTACAAATGTATGTGCTACAGTATTGTTGTATTCCCGTTTGCGTCTAAATTTGTTAACCAATTCCAAGCTATACATTTTTCTAACCGGTCCAAAAAATGCAATAGGTCTTTGCTTATTTTGCTTATAGACACTAATAAAAAAGTGATTATAAAATTCATTCCTTAAGACTGTTGAAATTAGCAGAGAGCCGCTGACTGTAAATGGCGTTATGTAGCACTTGAAATGCTTCCTTTTGTATCCTTTTGAATTTTTTGTTTCATGATATTGTAAATTTAAAATACTCAATTCTTGTTGTCACAATTAGTTCTCCCATTTCCGGTATTCTTCATTTCCGTTCAATTTTTGTATTAAATAGATGATTCTGTTTGTCAACCTTAAGTGTGTGTTTGTGACTGTATTTCCGTAGTTTGAAATATTTTATATTAAATGAGTTTTTTTTTTTAATCGTACATGCTTGCTTTAATGACGGATGTAAATAGATGGATTTACTATTTAATTACAGCGCCACAAATGTATATTTGCGGTGGAGTATTTATCATGTTAGACATTTTTATTTTTCCAAGTACAGTGTGCAACAAAACATGCTGTGAATATATACAATTTATTTTTCTTGTCTTGAAAGAATATTTCACAAAATATATTAAATTGAAACCATTTTTTCCGAAGGTATTCATGACTTTCCCATGTGTAAAATAGGATTTAAAGTGATTCCTATTTTATTCATAAAAGTTATATTATTCATAAATAAGTCTACTTTACTTTACATAACACTAGCGAAACTCCTGCACTCTTCGCAGTGCACAAAATAATAAAACCGTCAATTCGAATTCATTGAAATTATTGTAAACCACATTTGTTGTTATTTGCTTGGCAACGTGCGAATAGCCTACATACTCCTACAACTGTGCATGTGAGAAAACTGGATACTGTAAGTTGACCCCACAAATTCCTAAGGATTGTCCGTGCGCCTTATTAATGGTAACCAGAAACGCAAAGAAAACTGGACAGTGAAGTCGTTTAAATTCAAGTAGCATATCAGACGGAATCATTGGTATGCATGGGATGAATACATCTTCGCCTTTTAATTTTCCAGTTAAAATGGGGAGCTCCAATTACATAAACCATCAACTTTTTAGAAGCCAGTCTGGTACAACCACACAAACGGGGTTAATTGATACTGCGAGGCATAAATTAAATTAATGGTTTGACTAAAATCAAATTGTATTGAATTTAAAAACGAACTGTGTTTCACTTTTTCAAAATATTTTGAAATAAATGCTACAACTCATGAACCAATACACATACAGAGAACTTTTATACATAAAAAGCTTGGTATTGAAGTCACCTTTCATATGCAACATATCGATAGTATACATAGTATACTTACATATTTAATAGCTTAAATATTTATAAATTGAAATTATTTGCTTCTAATCAAATTATTTTTTAATAATCTATACAAGTGCTGACTATACTTTGTGATACAAAATAAAGTCGGCTGAAATTGTTTTATAAAATTATAAACTGTAATTCTTAATGCTCGATATCGTCATTAAGTACAGTATTCATTCTGTAATTGTATAAATAAAATTGTATGTAATAAAATTTTTGCCAAGGATCACTTTGAATTAGTATAAATTTAGAATATTCAGCCGTTATTTTGAGTATTAAAAACGGAACTTTAAGGATAATTTAATTTATTTAATTTTTTAAAATTGCTATTCTGTACTCGTACGTATTATATGTATATGATTGTTCCTTATATTACACACCATGCGCACTGTGATCAAACGTTTGCAATAAATTTTCAACCACACATTTCAGATCAAAAGGAAGAACGTGTATTTGAAGAAAATTTTTGGTATTTTTTATATACGTAAAATCATTGTATTTGTATAGATTATTTTAAGTTTATCATTCATTTGGCAAATGATAATTATTTACTAGTTATTGTAAAATATCGTACTGATGTCAATGCTCCCGTTACATTATATTTGTAGAAAAATATATATTTATAAATATTTCATCTTTTAATAAATCAGTCAATTTCAATTTGTAAACCGGAAGGAAGAATTACTACAAACACATAGAAAAGCTAATGAAGAGGAATACAACAATCTGTTAACAAAATATTACTGTACAGCAACATACTCGTGTGACAAAGTATAGAAAAAATAAAAAGAAAAAGAAAAACCTTAAAGGCCATATAAAACATAAAAGCATTTGAACTTTGTCTACTTATCTGAAAAATGCTCAATCAGAAGTACAACAGGAAATCCCACTTACAACCGGAAATACAATGTATCACAAAAAAGTGTGTGAAACCCCTCGGGAAAAATTATAAAGAGGAAATGACCAGAGTGTAATTTAACAACTGACAGCAAAAACAATAAAAAAATTATTTGTTTGGATTCTAAAAAGCAATAATTAAAAAAAATTATAGACTGTAAAATATGAGATATCAGCCTCAGAGATTCCTTTAACAATAAAAGAAAATAAATTGATTTCATTGTTTATCGCAGGAAATTAATTGAAAATAAATTCAAATTTATTATTTATTTATACTAAAGATTCACAATTTTCAGTATTTTAGTTGAAATTTTTTTTAAAATAAAACATTAAAAGTTGGATTTTTATGAAAAATTCAATTTCGGGTCTTGTTTTATTTAAGTTGTCGGCACTCGGCTTTAATTGAAGAATTTTCAAGAAATTTAATTATACATATACACACATTCATAAGTATTTCATATTAAAATGGAAGTAAGAAGTAAAGAAAGGGGACAAAAAGAAGAACTTAAGGATATCCATAAACAAGTTATGGTTCATTCATACATACATACATCAGTTCGTTTTAGCAACTGTGAAATAATTACAAGCAAAAATTTAAAAAAACCCACACTATAGAGTATGTGCGTATTAACGTCACATCTCTATTTAATCAACATGTACAAAAAGGCTCAAACTACACCATCGCAAAGAAGAAAATTTATATTCAAGCACTGCCTCCGTAGGCGAGTGAATAATGCTCAGCATAATGAACCGGAGGTAGCGGGTTTGATTCCTGCCTAGACCGTGAGTGTTTTCCTGCGGACAAGCCAAAAGCTTTGCAGGTAGAGCTGGTTAAAAATATGCGAAAATAAACACAAACGTACTGCAAATATCTAAAAATATATTATAGTACATCTATATAAACGCAGATACATATTTTCATGCATACATATTCCAAACAAAATATACACAACCTCAACCACCTACCACTGCAAAAGTGTTCCTAAATTAAAAACCCACCAGGCACATGCCTCCAGGATTGATCCGCTTTAATTGAGTTGGCTTAAAAAATATGACGATTTTTTAATTTATTTTATTCAGAATTAAAATATTTTTTTATCTGAATTTTTTCTCCTTCAATATTTCGGTAACATTTTAATAAAAAAAAAAAAGAAAAAAATTATATACAAAAGATTTTAAATTCCAAGTAAAATAAAAGTACATATAAAAGTAAAAAGAACGTTACCAAAAATATAATAATAATTTAAATTTTAAGTTCCAAAAAGCATAAATATAGGAAAATATGCGCTTATATACCATCTTCTATCATTGCAATTCAACAGCAGGTTCGGCGAGCAAACTACTATATGGCTATTACACGGTTGTTCTAGCTTTAATATCCGATCTAATTATTTATCACACAGTTTTGCTAATTTTTAATAGGAAAAATCGGAAGAAAGTTGAAGCAGATGGATTTTAAAATTTTGTATTTTAGAAAAAATTTAAGTTTCATTTTCTTTGCGATAAGTAGAACAGCACAGCGAAGCTCAATATACTTACTTTCCTTTAAGGATCTATAATATTTACACTTTATGGGGTCGCAAATCAATACTTCAGAAATTTCATCCCCTGTACCAAAGTAGTTCATACCCTGCCACCCTTTTTTTGGAGAAGGGTATAAAAATGAAAGAATCAAACTGTTAAATATTTCCAAAAATTTTCAACACGCGGCATGACAAAGAAATTGGAGATTCGCCACTGAAAAGTATTAACGTAAGAAGAAGACGGGAGAGCATTATCCGGTAAACAAAAACCCCAAATTCAACAAATTGGCCTTAACGGGAGAGAAGGAACATTTGTTTGTAACAAAGCAAGCCAGATAATATCAACAGGTTTCTAATGCCATGGGACACCCTAATAAGTTTCTACAACAGCTACACAAGGTTGTTCGCAAAAATTTATGAGTGCCTAAAGTTCTGCAACAGCAGTTGAGAACAAAAAATTTTTAAGTTACTGTGAATGGCAAAAATGGAGGCAGTGGATGCGTAATCAAATTACCTTTTTATATACGATATTGACGGACAATACAGGCTGAAAGATATTTTTTGAAAAGAAAGTAAAATTTTATAAAGGGAAATAAGAAAAACTAAAGGAGCTTTTATCGAAATCACTTGACCGACTCTGCTTTTATATAAGTTAATAATAATTAACTTTATTTCAATTTAAGTTTGTTTTTGTCCCAACTGTATTTAAATCTCACTGCTTAAAACTTCATTTACTACAAAAACAAAATACATTACGACAAAGTTCAAAATGATTAACAACAACAAAACATATCAAATTAAGAAGTGAGCAACTAGAATTCATGAAAACAAGGAATTTTAATACAATTATAAGCAATGAGATTTAACGGGAACAAATTCTTCAAATATTTGTGTAGGTAACAAAAATGACAAGAAATAAGAAGAAATGAATTATTAGTAAGTAGAATACTTAAAAGCAAAATTATTTTTTAGCAGTCTATTGGAGTCATTTCGCGAGTAAGGATCGCAAGTGTGGTATTTGATTTCTCAATACCGAACAATAGACTCCCATAGAAAGTAAACAACAGTCTATTGGAGTCATTTCGCGAGTAAGGATCGCAAGTGTGGTATTTGATTTCTCAATACCGAACAATAGACTCCCATAGAAAGTAAACAAGTAAATAAAGTAAATTATCAGAAAGCACAAAGCAAAGAACAACAAGTAAAAATTCTAATATTTTATATAAGAAAAATAATAAATGATAAATATTTACTTATATAATAAACATAATCATGTTTACTTATAAAAATATTTACTGGCGCCCGAGCAACTGGTACAAATATAGTGTACTAAAGGAACCCTAAAACAAACAAAAAATAATAATAATTAAGCCTGTAAGTGTCCGTCCGCAGGCGACCGTCCGTATAAAGTGTCATAAGTGAATCCTTAGTAGAAGTACGAAAAGGACAAAATTCGCGTGATCGGGACGGTATAGTTTAATAAGTTTACAATTTAAAATAAGGAAATAGACACAACAAATAAAAAGAACAGTAAGCAAACAAAAAAAAAAAATTAATATTATAAAAAGAAAAGCTATATTAACTTAAAAGTAATAAAGAACACTAACCAAAAGAATTTTAAAAGGAAACATAAAGACTTTAGAAAAGACCTAAAAATATAATATTCAACAAGAGCTTTGTACCTGCCATTTAAAGCTGCACCGTAGAAGACAACCATTCAAATATCTGGCCGACATCGATAGCTGCAACGAAGACCAACAGAATAACATCAATCAGTCAACAGAATGTGTCCAACTCATCTTATACTGTAGGTTATTATATTTCAGAATATTTTTAAGTTATTTCATAAGTGACAAAAACCACCTTTGTATAAAAAAAAAAAAAAAAAAAAAAAAAAAAAAATAAGGAAGGAAGAAATCTTTTATCGAAAGCACCAATTTTTATCATAGAGTAGAATTTTTGTTTCCTCACAAAAATTGTTTCCAAAATTTGTGAAAAATCATGTCTAATCCCAATAACCTAGTAAGACCTCCTGTTCTTAACGTTCCAAATCCAGCAGCGCAACTCAGCGAAGAAGTAGAAAACAGAATAGCCGCTATTTGCGCGCAACAATGCAGAAACATAGTTCAATCTCTGATAAATCCAAATAATGACCTTAACCACGGGACAGACCAAAACATTGAAGACAGATACAGAAATGACTTGAGTGACTTAGATAAAATACCCGACATAGTAAGAAGTCTTAGAGATTTCTCGGGTAACCCCATGGAATTTAACTCATGGAGAAAAAGCGTGGATAGAGTGTTGCAAATTTATGATTCAAGCAAAGGCACACCTAAATACTATGGGATTTTAAGCGTCATCCGAAACAAAATTACAGGCAACGCTGACATTGCTTTGGAATCCTACAATACTCCATTAAATTGGAGTTGCATTGTAAAATGCCTATCTATGCACTACGCAGACAAACGAGATTTAGGGACGCTTGAGTATCAAATGACTTCCTTAATTCAAGGAAGAAATACCATCCAGACATTTTATCAAGAAGTTTATACGCATTTGTCCCTTATACTAAACAAGATTGGTTGCATGAAAGTGGGCCAAGAGTCCTTGCGACTTTTAACGCAAACCTATAGAGACAAAGCCCTGGATACTTTTGTTAGAGGCTTAAATGGAGATCTACCAAGACTCCTGGGCATCCGCGAACCTGCGGATCTCCCGCAAGCATTACATCTCTGCTTAAAACTAGAAAACCAAAACTACAGAACAGAATATGCGAGTAGACATCAAAATCATAAACAACGTCAACCACCACCCCTTCCAATACGCAATGCAAATACAGTTCATAGACAACCCTTTTATCCGGAATTGACATTTGAAAATTTTAACCAATACAATAGACCAATGAATAATATGCAACAAAATGCATTCCAAAATCGTCAAACCATGCCCAACATTAACTTTCGACAAAATCCCCAACCGCGTTTTCAATCGTACCAACCTTTTCAACAAAATTTTCAACCGCAAAGACCAGTTGCACCGAAACCTCAGAGGTCTCAACCTATGGAAGTTGATGAATCAATTCAAACAAGAAACGTAAATTATCAAAACAGATCACGTCCTTTTAAGCAACCCCAATTTAATAACAAAAGACCTCCATCCCTAAGCTACGTTCCACCACCACATAAACAACAACGCAATTTTCATATAGAAAGTAGACAAGATCTTTCTACTGTACCGAATTACCAGGACGAACAAGCTGGAAATTATGCTGAAACTGAATACGAGCAATTAGTCCAAAACCATGCAGTTGACGAGTACGCTGAATCCTATGATCAAGATCAACAAGATGAAATACTCACTCAAAATCTCACAGATATCCATTTTTTAGGTTAACAAACTCTTCGCTCCCGTATTTTGAGTGCAGAGCGAAGAGTGGTAAAATCCTAAAAATTCTTATAGACACTGGATCTAACAAAAACTACATTCAACCATGCCTCGTTAGCAATCCTATCAAAAACGATAACACCTTTTTTGCAAATTCAGTGTCTGGAAACATTAAAATTACGCATCACACAATCACAACTTTATTCGATTTACCCAACCACCATATAAAATTCTTCATCCTACCTTCTTTGAAATCGTTTCATGGCATCCTTGGTCATGATAGTTTAAAAGAACTAAATGCAACTATCCATATTAAAGAAGAATATTTGTTAATAAACAATACAACTAGAATAAAAATTCATCAACACACTTCCCAATCGGTTAATAAAATGGAATTCAGAACAAATCATATGAACGAAACTCAAAAATTTCAGTTAGATCAAACTATAAAAGAGTATCCCAACCTATTCACGGATCCCAACAAGAGACTTACATTCACTTCTCGAGTTCAGGGAGAAATCCGAACACATTCAGATTCACCAATTTATTCTAAATCGTACCCCTATCCAATGGCATTAAAAAGTGAGGTAGAAAAACAGATCGATGAACTCTTAAATGACGGAATTATCAGACCCTCCAGATCTCCATATAATGCACCCGTTTGGATCGTTCCGAAAAAAATTGACGCATCCGGAGAAAAAAAATATAGAATGGTCATCGACTACAGGAAACTGAACGCAGTAACTGTGGCCGATAGGTATCCTATTCCAGAAATTAACGATGTTCTATCAAATCTAGGTAAAAACAAGTACTTTACGGTTATTGATTTAAAGAGTGGTTTCCACCAGATTCCTTTAAAGGAATGTGACGTAGAGAAAACCGCCTTTTCAGTTAATAATGGGAAATTTGAGTTTGTACGACTCCCATTTGGATTAAAAAATGCTCCCTCGATATTCCAACGTACTCTGGACGATGTGTTGAGAGACCACATAGGGAAAATCTGCTACGTCTACATGGACGATATTGTCACCTTTTCAAGAACTGAGAAAGAACACTTCGAAAACCTCAGAAAAATATTCAAAACACTAGAATTGGCGAATTTCAAAATTCAACTAGACAAGTGTGAATTTCTCAAAACAGAAGTCGAATTTCTGGGATTTATCGTAGGAGCCGCAGGAATTAAAGCCAACCAAAATAAAATAGGGGCAATAGCCAAAATACCACCACCGAAAACCCTAAAAGACCTGAGAAGTTTTCTAGGCATGTCAGGTTATTACCGTCGCTTCATCAAAGATTATGCGAAGCTTGCCAAGCCCCTGACATCCCTTTTAAGAGGGGAGGAAGGACGCATTTCGAAAAACGCGTCCAAAAATTTAAAAATTAGTTTAGATCAAAATGCTTTGGACGCATTCCAGAAATTAAAAAATTCACTCATCTCCGGCGATGTCATGTTATCTCACCCTGATTTTGAAAAAGGCTTCGATCTGACAACGGATGCCTCTGAATATGCAATAGGTGCAGTGCTTTCGCAAAACAGGAAACCCATTACCTTTCTTTCAAGAACGCTCAGCAAAACTGAAGAAAATTACGCTACCAATGAGAAAGAAATGCTAGCGATAATATGGGCCCTCAATTCGTTGAGAAATTACCTGTACGGTTCTGGGAAAGTAAACATTTACACGGACCACCAACCTTTGACGTATGCCCTCAGTAGCAAAAACACAAACAGCAAGATGAAAAGATGGAAGTCCATCTTAGAGGAGTATAACTACGAACTCAAATATCAGCCAGGCAGAACAAACGTAGTTGCAGATTCATTATCTAGACCACCACAGATAAATTCGATGACAGCAACACAACATAGCGATGAAAGTTCCTCAGATAATATGATCCCCGCAATAGAATGTCCAATTAACGTCTTTAAGAACCAACTCCATATCTTAGTTAGTAACGAAGACAACTACAAATTTGAAATTCCATTCCCAACTTACCATAAGCACATAATTAAAAAACCTTTTTACACTAAAGACACCTTAATATCAATTTTTAAAAAATATCTTAACCCCAGCGTAATTAACGGTTTATTTACTACCGAAGCAATTATGGGGGTAATTCAAGAATTCTATCCACAGCACTTCAAAAACTTCAGAGTAAGATTCACTCAGTCACAAGTAAAAGATATTGTAAGTGAAACAGAGCAAGAAGAAATATTGATTAATGAACACCGAAGAGCTCATAGAAATGCCAACGAAAACAAGAATCAGGTAATACAAAAGTACTACTTCCCCAAAATGATGGAAAAATCCAAAGGGATAGTAAAAAATTGTCGAACCTGCAAAGAACAAAAATATGATCGTAGACCCAACAAACCGCAATTTCAGCCTACACCAATTCCAAAAAATCCTGGAGAGATTGTTCACATTGACATCTATTCAACCGAAGGAAACTTAGTACTCACAGCAATAGACAAATTTTCCAAATACGCCTTAGGAAAGATTCTGAAATCAAAGGCAGTTGAAGACATTAAAGAACCATTGAAAGAAATAATTTTAGCATTTGGCATCCCCAAGTTTATAGTCTTGGATAATGAAAAATCACTAAATTCCGTAACGATAAACTTCCTTCTTAAGGACCAATTCGGCATACAAACCTACACTACACCCCCTTATGCTAGTACCGTCAACGGCCAAGTTGAGAGACTTCACTCTACTCTTTCCGAGATGATGAGATGTCTTAAGTCAGATAAACTTCACAATTCGTTCCATGACTTACTCACCAAAACATTATACGAATACAATAAATCAATCCATTCTACTACTGGTAAAAGACCGATTGACATATTTTTTAATAAAAACTTTAATAGTGACCCAGGAAAAATAATTTTGGAAAAAGAAGAAATAATAAATCGCTTGACTGAAAAACAAAAACAGGACCTGAACTACCATAACAAAAATAGACAAGCACCCAAAACTTATTTACCAGGAGAGAACATTTTCGTTAGGATCAACAAGAGATTGGGTTCAAAATTAACGCCAAAATATAAAAAAGAAATAGTCAAAGAAGACCGAAATACAACTGTATTAACAGTGTCAGGCAGGACTGTTTATAAAAGTAACATTAAAAAACAATAAACAATTTTATGTAAATGAAGCTTTCAATAAAAGAATAAACATCTTAACCGAAATCATTAATAGAATGTCGAATTATGTAAGAAATAGTGTTTACTTAGAAAATGAAATAGTTATTAATTTACAAAATAGAATAAGATTAGTTAAGGAAGAGTTAATAAATTGTAAACCCATTAATACTTGTATCCCATATTTCTGAATGATTGGGGACAATCAAATTAAGAAGGGAGGAGTTAATAATAATTAACTTTATTTCAATTTAAGTTTGTTTTTGTCCCAACTGTATTTAAATCTCACTGCTTAAAACTTCATTTACTACAAAAACAAAATACATTACGACAAAGTTCAAAATGATTAACAACAACAAAACATATCAAATTAAGAAGTGAGCAACTAGAATTCATGAAAACAAGGAATTTTAATACAATTATAAGCAATGAGATTTAACGGGAACAAATTCTTCAAATATTTGTGTAGGTAACAAAAATGACAAGAAATAAGAAGAAATGAATTATTAGTAAGTAGAATACTTAAAAGCAAAATTATTTTTTAGCAGTCTATTGGAGTCATTTCGCGAGTAAGGATCGCAAGTGTGGTATTTGATTTCTCAATACCGAACAATAGACTCCCATAGAAAGTAAACAACAGTCTATTGGAGTCATTTCGCGAGTAAGGATCGCAAGTGTGGTATTTGATTTCTCAATACCGAACAATAGACTCCCATAGAAAGTAAACAAGTAAATAAAGTAAATTATCAGAAAGCACAAAGCAAAGAACAACAAGTAAAAATTCTAATATTTTATATAAGAAAAATAATAAATGATAAATATTTACTTATATAATAAACATAATCATGTTTACTTATAAAAATATTTACTTATACGACATTTCCACGACTTCAATTCATCATCCATATTAATTCTTCTATTTCCAACTCTTTCTACAGAAGCGGTATGAAGTTTTTTATTAGAGTATTTATATACAATTATTTATACAATAGCATGAATCTTAAAATGAGTTCCAGTTTTGGATCATATTACTAATATCTTAAAAGGAAAGCAAACTTTTGCAAAGCAAGTAAAAGGATCGGCAGTTTATGCAAATCTATTGTTCAAGTGTATTCATAACAGCATATGAAGAAGGCATCAAAAAGCCAAAAATTTCAAAAGTATCATAATTAGAATTGGATTTGCTTGTAATACTCTTAAGGAACACAGTAAATGAAACCTTCCAACTTTTAAGTTATTTGTTAAAAGTTTACTTTTATGAATAAATTATAGTCAATTAAAAAAGTTTTCTTCGAAATTTTCTTGCAACAAATTGGACAGTTCGGAGCACTACTGAGTTGTCTCTTAGAAAGTAAAATTCAGTGGGATAATTTTCAGTTAGTTTACTTGTAGTATGAAGTGCTTATATGTAACACCACTAAAAAATATCATACAATTTAATACGTAGATGGGTTTTTAAGTAATGAGAAAGCAAATGCAAAATAAAAGTAGAAAGTATTAACTTTTGCTTTTAAACATAAAATTAAGTCTGATGCCATAAATTTGTTAAGATTTTAGAAAAATAGGAATTCCGAAGAATAGAGGAGTTACGTGCACACATATTCCTAGCTGGAAAAGCCTCGATTCGATTTTCTCCTATCGATTGCAGTTGCCGCCTGTAATTCAATTTAAACTGCGAGGATAATTATGACTACAATTAAACTTTCCTTTAGATCCTTGTTCCTACTATCTAATACGGACTTTAGTTGTCTATTTACTATTTCTTTTTTATTATTTTTATTTTTATCTACAAATTACCTTTAAATATTATTTTAATATCCTTCTGTTGTCCTGTGTTCATCTATACAACTTCACATATGAAAAATAAATTTCAATCGAAATCTATGCGCATTAACGTAGAATAGGAATAATTAGAATTAGTCAGATATAAGCTGGGAAGCTTCTTAAGTCTAAAGTGGTCGCTTCTTATGGTCAAGATAAATTGATTTAGATAACTAAATCTATCAAACGTATATAAATTCGCCAATTGAAAACGTTAAAAACATTCAGAGAAAAAAGTACAAAAAAAAACCGGATGCTCGGCAGCAACTTTCACGTGACCTCATTATGAAATTCTATATCCTACAGACTTATGGCATTTTGTTGCGCTGTGACAAGGGGCCTTTTTAAAATGTTTCGCCCGCCCTGTGAAAATGCCATTTTTTATTTAACGAAAAAGGACATTTATAGTTACGAGCCCTTTCAGCCAGTTAAACTTTTGCGCGAGCTTTACATGCGATATAAGCCACCAAGTGACGTGGATAGATTTTCTGTTTTATAATTAGGTTCTGAAAAATAGTCCTTAACCCTTTAAAGTCCTCAATTACAACGTGGTTGTTTTTTATTTTTTAAATTAATGTTGTTCTTAAGTTGGTATTGCGTTACTAAGATATCTTGGCATTGAACTCAATTAGTGTTGTAATATTTTAATGCGTTTAAAGGAAAAAAACGAAATTTGTAGTGACTTTTTTTATAAAAATATTTACAAAATCTTTTTTTATAAATTAATTAATATTGCTGGCATGATTTTCGCCACTCCTTCACACTTTTACAAACGTTAAGGAAATGTCTTTGGCAAACCACATTTAAAGCTCTTTACAAGTTTTGTTAAGAAAGCTTTTCGCCTTCTTATTTTGAACAAAATATTTATTAACGAGTTTTGAAAACAACTTTCAGTTTAGATTATTTTTATAATTTTTATGTAATATATTTCTGCTCTCCAATTTTTAGTTTTATATACGAGTAACTTCAATTTTTGCCCCACTGTTACTACTTATTAGTCACAAATCCTATAAAATAAAAAAGAGAACTACTTATTTCCGCCGTAGAATCTTTACAAACTCCAGCACCGGCAGGGGAAAATTCCCTGCAGTCATAACATCCAATAAAGATTCTGGTCAAAGAATTTCAAACTAAATGATGAACACAAAAAACCCAGATTTTGAGAAACTGATACAAACTGAAAGAATTGTTAGCGGTTGGATAAACAGTTTCGACAAGAGCTTTTATTTATGTTGTCTAATTCGTTTGTTGGTGTAGTGATTTTAATTGGAAAATTTTTATCTAATGAAGTTGTAAGCTCGTGATAGTTGCCCGTAAGAATTAGCTTTAATTAGTGCGATGTAGTTTGCTGGAATGAGTTGAGTAATTGTAGTTATGTCGTTGCGAAAATATAGCAAAGATGTATGTCTTTAATGGCTTTAGAATTAATTTGGTATCTCAAAATTTGAAATAATTGTTATTTACAGTTTAAAAAAAAAAATAAAATAAAATATATAAATTTACATACTATAATTTAAAAAATTATATTCAGTGGAATATTAAGTTTTTATATAAAATTACTTTGAATTCACATCTTTTCATAGAGCAAAGGAAGCTTTAAGCTAGAATCATATGATTGCCGCAAATACGCCAATTTGCCAAAATTTTCATTGTGCCAAATTGATGCACAGTAAAAAAAATGTGCCAATCAAATACCCTGCAGTCACATGATTGCCCTGTTTTTACAATTTTTTGAAAAACGATTATGTGGCAATAATTGCCACATCCCAGTCACACGATTGTTCTAACATGCGGCAACACTAACAATCAGCTGTTTTATTTTCCAGCAAATAAGTAAAAACACATGTTTTATAAAGTTTGTTTTTTGCTTGTTTTGCTACATAAAATGATTTCCTTAAAAAAAAAATTTAGCGGCTGCTGTTTATGTCTTTTATTTATTAAAAGCACCAAAAAATAAATGAAGAACAATTTTTTTATTCAAAAACAATATAAATGAAATTTTTTATTAAATTAAAGTTTGAGTTTAAATTTTACCGAAAAAAATTGATTTTATAATGAACTTCTTAGGCCACATTATAGTCGACATAAAAATGGAATTTTGATATTTTGGTTAAAATTTAAACAATGCACACATATATATTTGTATATATATATATATATATGTGAACATTTTTAAAAAAATTATATTTTTTCCTGAAAAATTTGAATAAAATTTTAAAACATGTATTTGTAGTTTTTTCTTAATTCTTATTGACTTTCAGCTAAAGCAGTACTGAAGTGTAACTCCCTCTCAGAAAACAAGTTTTGCCGTCATTACAAGAAGAGGAAAACTTTAAATGGAAATAAAAATATTTATTTATTTTATTTTAATCTTATAGATACATAATATATGTGCAAAGATAATTGTGATAAGAATACATCGTGTTAAGCTTGTGCTATTGTTTTAAAAGAGAGAGAGAGAGAGAAAGCATATTTCAAATTTTAATCGATTGCTTTCATTTGCGAATGAATACATTATAACTTTTACCCGAAAATTTATCTAAAAGATCTTTTTCAGATAAATCTTTGCTATAAATTTTAATTTTCTTGTTGCTTTGCATATCAGTTTTGTGAGTTACCACGCTACGTAGTAAATAACTTCAAGCTAGAATGGCAATGCATCATGTGGAAACAACTGCAGAAGTTTAACATGATGCATTCTTTTCTATATATACATAAGGACAAAATATTGAAAATAAAAACAAATTCCTTTATTTATTTTTCAGTTTCAATATGTATTCAAAGAAAAATAAATTCTAAAGGCAATAAATATTTAAATATGTCCCATTGCCACACTATATGCTGCTGATGTTAATATTTAATTATCTACAATGAAAACTGTTTATGTGTGCATTATCCCATACATTAGATGACAAATACAACATAAAGAAAGAGATTGTGTAATAGCGAACGACCTTAAGCATTTTTAAGCTTTTGCTCTCGGTAATTCCTTCAGTTAATGTTGGAGTACCAAATTAGTTTTTCTTGGTTGTTCCATTTGGAAACATAAAATATTTATAAATTTCAAATGTGAAACAAATGTTAATCTTAATAAGATATCATTTGCGAGTTTTTTATACTTTCGCAAAGCTATTTTAAAATAGACAAAATTAAAAAGGGTGGGGAAAAATTCATATGAATTATATGTTAATGAGTACAAGCTGTCACTTTTTTAAATTACGGAAAACTTTATTAAAAACATATTTTTGTAGTGTTTTAAGAAAGCTATATATATGCATATGTCTAATGTATAAGATATACCTACAGTTCCTTTTTCCCCTCTTCAATCGAATGCACAGAATCTCTATATATGTAAAAAATGCCGTGTATATTCGTGATCGATAAACTCTAATAGTACTCGACCGATTTTGAGTTTCTCTGTAGTTTGAAGTTCGTCCGACAGATGGCGAAATATTCAGTTTTCGCCGATAGAGATTAGCGCGATTACCCTTTGCTCTGATTCGCTAAAAGCATTGGGTGTTTAATCGGTGTGTAGTGATGTTAATTAGCCCAATACCGGAACATACCTAACCTATTTCCGTGAAAAAAATAAAGTTAAAACAACAAATAAATATCTGTAATTTCTGATTTTAAATTTTCTCCGAAAGGCAGTTCCAAATAAAAGAAAAAATTGGGGAAGCAACGCGGACCGGGCCCAGCCAGTAATAGATAAATCTACAGCCATATTTAGTCTCGAAAGTAGAAGAAAAATCAACAAAGTAAGTGCTAACCAAACTTATTGACGTCTATTGATTGGAAAAGCTTTTCCCATTTACTCTACCCAGCAAGGGGATTCCCGTGTAAGCACACAGCACGACGTCATTTCATCGGTATTATGTTAGAGATTCATAAAAATATTTTGCTTAGAATTTGATCAGACTCTCTGCACTTAACTATTTGTTTGCTTAGAATTAATTTTCAATTTTCCTCTTTGAAAAAAAGCGCTTAAATAACACATTATATGTGATTAGGAGTTATTAAAACGAATCTTAATCTTAATTTAGTGCTTCTTGCTTTTAAAACTATTATTTTATAGCTCTGCACGGTGTGAATTTACACGAGTTTGTGTGAAAACGTGTACTCGCGTTGTAACCTTCCGTAACATTTTTGATTTTATAGTGGCGCTTTTTCCTCGGTGATAAAGTTTATTACGTCTTGTTATAATGGTTGCATTAGAAACTTACTTAATGGCTAATTTTTTTGTATTATGTGAGTTCATCTATTGAGGCTCTTTACGACTATTAAGGGAATTAGTGCTTCAGCGGTTGCTTTCTTTTACAGATTTTGCTGAGTGGGCAAATACTTAAAAATAATTTTTTTTGCTAAGCAAAAATTACGTGTGGTCCTTTATTATATCTCTTCCCCCTCTATATATCATTTCATTTAGAGGGTAACAGTTTTCCTTTAGAGACCCCAGAAAATGTTGATTATTTAACAGAGATTTGCAACTCTTTTCAATCGCTTGATTGTAATTATTTAATTGAACAAAAATTGCACCGAAGAGAGCTTTATAGCGAATAATATATCAACAAAGTGGCTTCTAAGGTTTCTTATGCGTAAACGAATTCGTTTCTTAAAAGTTTTTATGCCAATGAAGGATTAAATTTCCTACTTTAAGCCACGGCTGCTAGTGAGCTTATTAGAATAGTCCAGTGATTTTAAATAATTGCATAAATATTGCATGGGACACTATTTTGTTGAAACCATGTATTGGACACATCAATATAAGGCAATTTTCCAGGAAAGATCTGTACTATAATATAGTACTATCGAGCACGAATACAAATCTGGCGTAGATTTTCGGACTCCTTCATTACAATATTTTAGTTATTCCAGTTATTAGTTATATAGCTTGTGATTACTGCATTTCTTATAATTTTATTTATAAAAAACTACAACTAACAAAATACGTTAATTAATATGATTAAATAAATAATTATATAATTAAACGATTGTTAATATTTTTGATTCACAAAAAATATATACGATATTATATATCTGAAACTGAACTTAACTTAAAAATGAAATTAATAATTGTTTACTCATTAAATGTTTGTGCGTGTGTTTTATAAAGACTCCATCGAAATCGCTTTTAAATGCTTGAAATTTTTTATAAATATTTTTGGTTCCTCTTACTTCAACATGGCAGTGTTAGTTATGGAAAGACCATCCCATTACCACAAACTAAGAGTGTTTATGTATTTCAGAAAATCTGAAATTGTTTAAATTTGTGATTTTAATCGAAAGAATATTCGCATAAGGTGGTTTTGGACCGCCTTTATGGTGAGTTATTGCCCACTGCGAGAGAACAACCGTAATGGGCAGTTTTTGTTAGACGCAGTTTTTTGCGACAGACCCTGCTCGACGCATTGCTCTGACTCGAAGTAGACATATAAATAAAAAGTGTATTAAAGACAAAACAATTAGATTATTCTATTTGAAATCGGTTCTATTAACTGTCAATATTAGTTTTGGAAATTTTGTTATTTACGCTCCCTAAGAAAGATGGAAGAACAGCGAGGGCGTATAAGTGATATGAAAAAATTTTCGCGTCATTAAAGTATTCGTCACGTTAATGTTTGGAAGTGTCGTCGAATTGAGCCTAAAATACGTCAATCCCTGCAAATGTGTAATTGTCGTATGCTGGTTATTTAAGGTGAGGCGTATAAGGAATCCTGCCAATCATGACTTGTGTTTGTGACTTTATATCGTTTGCTTAGTAACAATAATAGCAAATATGACAAGTTTTCCTGTCGTCTACTGTCTGCAATATTTAAACCAATAAAACAACAATTTTTTTTTATAAAATTTAAAAAATAAAAGAAAAATTAGTATGAAATAAATAACTGCAATAAGTTGTAGCTTCTACGAGCATTTAGTGATATTAAAATCAAAATATAATTAATTAAAATACTTTATAATTAAATATACTAATTATACGGATATTCTATAGCCATTATGGAGTTTTAAATTTTTAAATTTAATTTTCTTTCGTGTACAGACTTTTGATAATTTATTTTATTCTCTTAAAATAAAAATTCATTTTCCCAAAGAAAATTTATTTATGCAATATATAAAATTTTCTGGCTTATTTCTGGTGGTGTTTATTTTAACGGGTTTTGTAGTAACCGGAGGTCGCGGTTTCGATTCCTGCCTAGACCCTTGGGTGTTTTCCTGCGGTCAAGCCTAAAGCTTTGCAGGTTACGTAAATTAAAAAAAAAATTAAATATGCCTAATTTGAAGATGTTAAAGAAGACGTTATGACCTCATCCTCCAACACTTTATGACTCGCTTCCTAATGATAGCTCTCGTCTAAAAAATGTAGGAAAAACGCAAATTGTAATGGGTTGCATGGCAGAAAAAAAATTATATTAAAAATACGTGGGATATGATACTTACGATTACTGCCTTTTCAACAGTATGGACTTACTAGTCTGAACTATTTGAAAATTCCAAATTTGAGTAATCAAAAAGGATTCGAAAAGAATATTCCCGCACGTTTTCAACACCAAATTTGTACTTCTAAAATAAGACATGCGTATTGACGTTTTAAAGTATATTTTTAGGCTTTTTGTTATTTTCCAAAGTATCGTCATATATATTATTTCGCTCATAAAATATTTTTAATTACGAATAACACACATTGAAACATCGGTTTGCAAATGCCAGTTTTATTAAGTATTTGATTCAAAGACTTTTTGGTTGCAACTGGCCTCCTTTAAAAATATTCTTATTTGAAAATTTTCTTGTTCTATGAAACTTTTTCGAAACTTCATTTATTTGTTTTAATGTTTTGTATTTTATTCACTTTTGCTAAAAGCATGTTGGAGCTGGATTAGTAATTTTAATTGAGGAAAGATTCTACACTCACAACATTATTTGTAACAACTTAAAGTTCTCACATGGCATTTCCATTCAACTTTTAGTTCTTATGGAGTTACCTCACACAAGTCGGCAGAGAAACAAACTTCTGGTGCTGTTTTAGACAATGAAAAGCATTTTCATTTTCTGTTCTAAATATTCTAATTTTTGTGTCATTCCGTGCAGTCAAGTAGAAAATTTGTTTTTTGCTTATTAAGTAAAATATTAATGTGACAACTAAATTGCCACAAATTAAATGTAAAATAAATGCTTTAAATGGCATACTTTAGAAGATAACTTGGAACACTATTTACAATTATTTTCTTTCTTATTTAATATTACAAATAAATGAATATAATTACGATATGGTTGGAAGCACGGTCCATGGGCTACTTCACACTAGCATTTAAAAGCATTTAAAAGCATTTAAAAAACTCTGGTATGCAATTAATAAAACTGCGATTACTAATTTTTTCATACAAGATTTCCACTTACTTGTTTTCCCCCATAAAGATAATTTTTATAAAAGAAATTCGCTTTATTAATTAATTAATTAAAATTGACATGCTTTTCAAACAATTTTTTTATTATTAATCAATATAAATTTGCTATAAAGCATCTCACTTCAGCTGAAGGATATTGCGACAAGTGAAAGGATAACATTACATTTCTACACTATAAATTTTGTCTCTTGAAAACAAATACTGAAAATATATTTAGTTGTGGTTCTACTGCTTATTTTATTAATTTTCGTAAAGACTTTTTATTTAAATTACTCTATTAGAAATATTGCTTGGCGAAAATGTTTAGAATGCGGAACGAAATCATGAATTAAAATAATTAAAACTCACAGCAGGTAAAATAATGGCCAATGGCTGTCTCATGCAATCAGTTGTTTCTCTTGCAAATTTCTGGAAATTTGTATGAGAAATGCTGTATGAAATTTTATTTTGAAACTCAAGAAACAGGACAATTTTAAAAGGAGGCGAGTAGCATAGCTACTCCTTTTTTACGTTAAGATAGGACTTTCATTTCCGATAGGACTTGGATTGCATATAATAGCATATCCACTCGCCTTCTTTCTCTTAAAAGACTGTGTCTCAGTCTTGCTCTTAAAGACTGATAAGAGCAAGTAATTCTTGCGTAGTGAGTTATTGAAGGCTGGCATGTAAAAAAAGAAAATAACGCAGGATATAAAACAAAAGCCAAGGATCATGAGACCTAATCTAACGATGAATTGAGAAGGAATAAGTTCAAATCAGTTTAGATCAGCAAATTATATAAAAAAAAAATATATTAAAACTTTCTTACGCATATTGGCATAATTTACAAAGTAAGGGGCCAAGTGGAGAACTTTATTTTGACAGACTGTATAAGTGAGGGTTTGGCAAACTTGGCAAGGAAGGAAGTAAAATAGCTGGCCATGATTTTCCAACAACTAAATACGTTATATTCGCACTTGAAATAATTATTCAGTCTTGTGGCATGAATGCCGAGTGTACATCCTTACACACTTAGAAAATCTTCTAGGTATTACCTAACCAACAGGAACAATAACAGATACATGCCTTAAACATAATTTCCTTTAGAAAAAATACGACTTTTGAAACTTAATATGTCCAGCAAAGCACTGCGTAAAAAATGTTAGAAAAGTATGTGATTTGATGGTAAATAAATAAAAAAATTTTTCGGTCTCTGAAATGATAAATTAAATTTAAGCCAGATGATTTCGTTATTTTCTTGAAAAACTTTTGCTACAGTTTTTAACATGAACTGCCTTTCGCATTGGCACTGTTCTAATTATATGTTAATTGCCTTTAAAAAAATACAAACTATTTTCATTTTATGTACTCGTATAAGTTCTGGCGATTTATATTTTTTACTTTATTTTAAATTCTTTAAATTTTGTTTTAATATATTAAATTGGCATTTGTTAGATTTTGTTTCAGTTGTCGCATTGACAGCATACCTTGACGAGATAAAATATGTATTTTATATATTTATTTATGAAAAATGTACTTTAATGAAAAAGAAAACATGACAGGAGTTGAGTAAACGTGATGCCGATTTAAGAAATAAACAAACATACTTTATGCCTGCTTTCGCAGAGGTTTAAATAAATTATCCTCTTATATCCTTTTTATTCTTGCTTACTTTTCTCTCTTCTGTAACCACATACTGCTGATAATGCTTTTTTGTTTCTTAAGTTCCGCAACCAATTCCTTCACATATTTAATCATAATTTAAAAGAAAAGTAATTTCGTTCATTTTATTTTCCACTAAGAGAAATCTCAATGTGTCATACGACTTGTGCACTTTTTTATATTATTTCTTATTTTTATACAAATAAGTCTTTCGACAACTTTGAATATTTTTTTAATATAAAGTAGAAAAGTTTCGAACACTGAACTTTTCATAAATAAGCTTAAGAAACATTTTCATAGAATGAAAACCTTATAAATTGTGGCAAATAACGCACGGAGACAGTGTAGTAGATGCATATAATTTGGAAAATAATTTCACTTTTGCGTTACTAAAAAGGAAAAATTATAAATACAAAAGAAAAAAAAATTGTGAAAAATACATTTTTATTAAAAACAATGTCTGCATTTATCTAATAATTTATGTATGTTTTCAAAGCCTGAAAAAGATGTGGAATAAATTGAGTTAAAAAGTTTTTTAAAAATAGGTAATAATTCGTCCTACGTTTCAGCCAAGTCTGTTTAAGTTAAATAGCTTTTATTTTAAAATAATTAAAAATAATTAAAAAAAAATACAGTTCCAGCATATTAAAGTATTTTTATAACAAAAACAAATATTAAACTTTGGGACCTCTAGGAGGTGGATCCCTTATATAAGAAAGAGTTAAATAAATTTAAACAATTTTCATCATGTCTGTACAAAAATTTTGATAAACTTTTAATCTGGAAACCACATTCTGTGTTTAAAAAAATAATAGGCAAACAAAATTGAGTTCACATCCTTTTCGATTTTATATAAACATTCCAAAGTCATGCAGACAGAGAATGAATAGTTCCAAACACATTTGAAACAAAATATACAGTAGGAATGCTTTTCCGGAAATCGATTTGAAATTTTAATAAAATTAATGAAATTACATGCACATGATATTTCCTGCAACAACTTTGAAAGGCTGAATTTCTTCTTAACAAAGAATTTTATTCATTTCCTAATCAGCAGCAGGACTAATATCTGCTCTTAAATGTATAAAAAGAAATATATTTTACTATACAAGTATTACTTGAATAAAGCCCTATCGTACAAAACTATGTGAAGTGTACAAATCTAAAAAAAAGAGCTTTATCGATTTGTTTCAATGAATACAAATCAGTACAATTGAACTTTTGAAAGTTCTTAGTAATTAGTCTTACACAAGCTCATCCTTAACGACAGGCTTGCGAAGTGGAAATATTTGAAATGAAATTTTTTCAAATCTTTTATTTGCACTTTCTAAGCACAAAAAATGTGAAAAGTGGAAAAGGAATGTATTACTTTTACTTAATTATTTTCAACTGACTGAGAACGATGGTTTTAATTAATCAATTGGTGGGAATAAATTTAGGGGAACGTTTCTTGCTTCCATACACATCAGTGGCATGTAATAATATTACTAAGCCATAAAAAAAATAAGAAGTGAAGTCATGGCTGAAAATTACCAGGAAAATGAAAAGACATAAAGAATTACTTTTAATCCTTTCAGTGATGACATGCTGTAAAATTAAATATTTGGAATATGAAATTATTTATTTAAAATATCATTGGCAACTAAGTGTGAACAAGGATATAAGTAGTGTATAAGTCAGACTTTAGCTACCGCGTTGGATGCCAGTCAGTGTCCTTGCCCTTCAACCAAAAAATTCCTTTTTGTTTAAGTACTATGTGCTTTTGATAAACGTTACTACGAAATCTTTTGTGAGCAATATGTGTTTCGATCTTGGCCAATCTTAGACTGAAACTATGTCTTCTGACTTCTTACCTCCTATTCTTATTTACTTATTTCTTTTGCTTATAATAATTGCTTATTCTAATGTGATTTGATTGCCTTCATCGGAGCAATAAAAGAAAAATGAGTTCACTGATTTTTGGAAAACAAAACCAAGTTGCAATTGACATAGTTGTGCGTGCGTTTGATAAACGCAAGATTATCAGAAAATATAAAGTGGAATTTTCGATTTCTAGTGAAATGCGACATCAACAAAATGTGTACAATAAAAATACGAATATGAAACCATAGGGCGAGAGAAACAGGGTAGCTGAAAGGTTCTACTTGGTTGGGTCGTTAGTTTATCCTCGTATTTAACCCTGTGCAGGTCTCTGGAAGCTTCATTTGGCTTTCATCGTTAAGTTGGAAGTGTGTTTAATTAGTGTTTGCTTAACTTTAAATACCGAGTATGCTGGAGCCACATAATAAGCACATATTTATTACTTATGTAATGACGAAATATTACTTATATTGGTTGTGGGTATAGTCGATACTTAGATCATGCTACAAAGTACAATATTCACAGTTTGTATTGGTAGCGTTACATCTATTCATTTTCGCTTGTTCAAAAGGAAACATATTTAAAATTTTGTAGATGTTGCATTTTGTCAAACAGTATTCATTGCTATACCACCTCTCAAAAAGAGGGCACTACTCTGCCTTAGTGGTAGAGAAAATGTTATATGTTCTTAAATGTTTAGTGCCTGATTAACGGAAATACAAATCGGAAAGCACGACAAAATTTCTTGATAGCCTTCTTGCTAACTAGTTCATTCAGTGACCCACTCATGTACAAAATATTTAAAGGATTTATTTGAAAAAAATTCCGTTCATTTTAATTAGCAAAGAAAGAAAGTTGTAATAATTTTTAAGCTTAAATTGAAAAATTTATATAGGAAAAATTTATTAGCTTGCATTTTTTCATTTTGCATACTGATTTTATGCATTATTTTATTTTAGAGTCAACTTAATTGTGCGGAAACGAGTGTTAGACCACAGAATTATTTAATGGAATATAGGTTGTGGTACATATGTGACAACACTGTAATGCTATACAATTTGTCGCAGTCCTTACCCACTGCCGCATAGATATTAATTACGTGTTCAGTATTGATTTTGTTTGCAATGGAAATTATTTAAGGAAATTGTTTTTGTTGTTTGCCCGCTTTAAGTAAACATTATTTTTAAGTTGACATTATTAATTTGGGATTGGAAGTGACTTTTCATAAGTGCTATTTCCGCAATTAGCAGCCTACTTAGAATTAACAAAATTAAAATTATCCAAGTTGCTTTATAGAGCTATGGATAAGGGAAAAGCTCCTTATCCTGCAGCGAGAAAATATGTTAACGAGTTGCAAGTACAGTTAAATCAATTATGTGAGCAGAGAAACGGCATAAATATCCCAGTTAGAAGAAACTTGAACTTTTTAAATTATTTAAAATGACTCAAAGTATGACGAGTATGACGATGAGTAAATATAAAAATATTTTATTTATTCCAAATTAAATAATAATGAATACTTATATTTTTGTCACCTTATAAGAAGTTTAGAAAGTACATGCATGCGAGTACATTTCAAAATGTGCAAATTCTGTGCCATTCTGGCATACGTGACCGATTAAATAATATTTATTGCAAATTTTTGTTGTATATGACTGCAATAAACCGAAATCAAGAACTATTTTCCGCTCCGTTTTGCAATTAAAGGTAACGAAGAAGACAAATTGAAACAATATGTTACTATGGCTTAAATCGAACTACAATTTTGTAAAACAAATCCTACACAATATTTAATTTCCGGCGATTTGTTGCAGGCACAATGCATTTGCTTGCATATACATTTTTAGAGTAAACAAAACTGCTTCCAAAGTACATGAAAGTTGTTTGAAAACCAATAAAGAGAAGGAAATTATGTGTGTTTTCTACATGTGCTTGAAAACTATCACACTGACTAATTTAAGTTTGGTTTAAAGGGATTTAAAATGAACATAAGAATGTTACTTGCAAAGATTTAGGGGGAAAACAGGACGATAGAAGTAATTTGGCAAGATTACTGTTAGGATTTATTTTTTTCTTTCATTCAGCATGATTAGCAGTGAAGGAAAGGCAGAAGTGTAACTGATAGGCACATCGCTTTAGTACATGGTGAAATTTGGTTACTATAATTTTCCTAATGTCGAGATTTAAAAGGGAATTTCTAAAAAGGAATATTAAATAATTTAAAGTGTTTCATATATAAAAAACATGTACATTAAACCGGCACAAATGATTAGTTATTAGTTATTGGGTGCCTCCGTAGGCGAATGAATATGCGCACCCTTCTAAACCGTAGTTCGAGGGTTGGTTTCCCGCCTAGATCAGGGGTGGTTTCCCACCGTGAAGCCGAAAGCTTTGCAAGTTAAATTAAAAAAAAAAAAATAGATATTTTTTTTACAAAAATCGTATTATTTCCATTTAAATATTTTTTATGTATTATTTAATTTAATTATTTAATAATAATATTTACAAAATCTACTTGCTTTTACATAAACCTTTTTAATCTTACTTTCTAACTTTTATTAGAAAAATCGCTAGTGTTCATCACTCCTATTATGGCTAACAAGTGCTTATTGTCTCACCCCTAACTGACCCCAGTGAATATAAAATATTGAAGAATTTTTGTAAAGATTAAAAATTATGTAATTTAAGTTTTATAATATAAGTTTTATAGTTCGTTTTAAAGGAAATGTTTTTATTAGGAAAATTAAGTTAATATGTTAAACAAACCAGCCCTTAAAGTATGCAACAGTTTAGCACTGTACTTATAAGACTAACGAATAAACTGACCAGGAAGTTTGCTTAGTCACATTATTATAAATTTGCTACGCAATGCATTCGTCCGGCTGGTGGATAGAACTCTGTAAGCAGTTGGTATTAAAAATGTGACTGGAAAACTGGTATGTATCGGTATGAAGTACTCATAAGCTGAAATACTCATTTATCATTTTCTTTGCTTTAACATTATTTTTATTGCTTATGAAATCTGTAAATAATACAAAAACTTTGTAAAGAAGGAACTTGTTAATATTATTTATTTATTTACCAAATATTACAATTATATGAATATAATTGCAATATATATAGAAGCACTGTCTACTGAGGTCTTTGGCTTCTGGCCCCCCGGGGACTTGAACACCTGACACATGTGTAAAAGGCGGATATACTAACGATTATACCATCGAGGGGCTTTGTTAATATTATTATCTCTTGTTCCTTCTAAAACAGTTCAGTTGGACAAAGATTTTTCCACTTGCGATGTTTTTAAAATAAAAGTTTTTGAACGATGTGCGATTTACTTCCCAGGAATGTGTGAGAAGTTGTAAAATGTTTTATAAACAGAGCACTTGCAAAGAAAATGATATGTGTTGTTTTAGAAAATATATTAGCAAAATATTCCTCATAATCAATTGAAGAAAGTTTTTGAACGTATAATATATTTCATAAGGGATAAAGAGATGTGAGCTGTAGTGGTCACTTCGCAAGCTTCAGATGCCAAAGATTTCAGAGTATGAAAGCAACCGCAGAAATCCATCGCTTCTCGGATGGCTTTTAAAGCAGTATTCCAGCAAAAAAAAAATATATAAAAAATACAAAAAAAAAAAACCAAATAAAAGAAACTTTCTTCAGAGTTACTAAAGCAAACAAAATTTATAATTGCGAATAAAAATCGATTAAATAGCAGAATTTTTAAAAATGGGCAGCGAAAGGTACTGAATAATTGTAGGAACTTTAACAAACCTGTACAAACCTATACTTTGTAATTAAAACTGTATTTTGCATATTATTTAAATATTCCAACAACAATGGGAATATTTAATCCCCACTTCCGGCTGTAGGGAGTAAATCCATCAAGTTATATATTTGCAGTTGCCACACTATCTAATGAAAACAATTATAAAATATTATTTATGAAGAGAACCACCTGTTCTAATTATTATTGCTTTTTCAGAAGCTTTAGACAACGAAATTCTAAAGAATGGTAGTGGAAAATGACTGATTATTATACCACGCTCTGCTGCTTTAATTAGTTGCATGCTCGTGAATTTCGAAACTGGAATGTTTTTAAGCTTTTTGGAAATTAGTTGAAATGGCTGCAAAAAGTAATCTTTTTGTTATTCATTCTGTATAATGAAATTATGTTCTCTGCCAAGTGAAAAGAATACAAAATGAAAATATAAGTCTGTTCTTAACAGTATTGAATGCGCCAACTTTGTTCCACTAAATTTTAGTGGAGTGCTTTTTACTATTTGCCCCAAATATGTTTTCTCATACACTTGTTGGCAACAGTCTTACGCGTCCTTTATTTATGATGAATGTCCTGGAAATTTATTTTAAAAAGCTTGCTTGATGATACTTTCTTTTGCAAAATTGTTTAATAAGCTTAAATTAAAGAAAATAAAATCATTACGGTGAATAGTTTACAAACTGAATTTAGTTTTTATTCTTTATAAAAAATGCATTGAATAAAATTAATCAAACTGGTTTTCAAAGATATATCAGAAATACTGCTGTTGACCAGGTTTTTTTCTTTTATTTTATTCACAATTTTTTTAGTTCCATGCAGGTTTTCTGTGCATAATTACCAGAATCACAAAAAATATTAAATCCTTTTGATGGTGGCCTTTTAATTAATGTAATAAATAAATAAAAGAACTAGTGTCCATATTGTCGATGCGCCAATACATAGACTGACTGCTGTGAGTTGAGTCGCTATTGGACTCACTAAACGTGCGATAGTTTACGAGGAAACCTGATTCACTGCTTTGGTCATTTAAATGATGCAGCGAGTATACCCTTCACTATTCATCTCCTCTGTAGATGCACCGATAAATTACTTCATCCACTAAGAAGAAGATCTTTTTATCAAAACCATGCATTTTCTATTACTTTTAGCTGATAATTCATACACTGACTCGAATCTACTTTCAGTAGAATCTCTTTCAGCAAAAAATTGAAATTGAATGATTAAATAGTGGAAAGAACATGGTGACGATCAAGTCAAACCTTAGAAGACATGAGCAGTCTAGTGGTCTTCTCAGCAGTCCAAGAAACAATTTATTACAAGGCATTTTGCAAGAAGATGTAAAACAGGTCTCGTGTAAACAGCAATCGGTATAATCACTGACTTGACTGTAATTTAGGAAATTCAGCCCTTCTCAAACCTCTATTTTGCTTCCAGATGAAAGTAATTTTTACTTTGATGGGGACGTTACTATACAAAACAACTACCTTTGAAAATTTCAAGCTCGATAGGGGGCTTAAAAAGTGACTGTATGAGTACCGAAATTGCAACGACAAACTTTGTATTCTACTTTTATCAAGATACTGGAAAACTTATGATTAATTAATCAATTTTTATAGGTTTAAACAAATCCTGACACAAATTTTGTTCTCATGTCATCACTTTATAATTTTGAAAGCTGTAAAATTTGTAAATATTATATATCGGGTTTTACATTAAATGCCTATAATGGATTTTGAACACAGAAAAATCTGAAAAGTACTTAAAAACTAACTTAGTTAATTAAGCGCGGCCATGGAAATCATTTGAAAGCAATTGTCTTCAAAACATAACCCAGAAGTTTCATTTTTCAAAGGAATCTAGTTGAAATAACAGCTTTAAATGTTGATTCGTTTCCTTCCATAACTGAAGTAATAATAAGAGACATTACACACATTTTGCAAAAATTTTTGATAATTTCATATTAAAAAATATAGACTGCACATCTAAGGAACATTGCAACAAGCTTAGAGTTTTTAATAATGACCTGAATTCTCTGTCACTATTGAAAGAAAAAGTTCTATAAATTGCAGCTACTAAAGAAGTCACTTCCAGATCCACTGTTGGAAATTTAGTGGGAATATGTCGAATGACTTTATTAGTATGGAATAAATTCTTAATAACAAATATTTTATTTATTTATATCCCATTACTGGTTTTGTCAGGCAAATGTTTTACTTTGTTGTCCGATACTGTTAAAATATATTATCCATCCATATCACATACTTTATATATCTGCGTACAAGAGTCCTGATTGCCTGTGATATGCAAAGCTGGTAGTATCTTTTGAAAGGATTCTTCATTATCCTTATTATAAAACTTAATTAAGTTCAAGAAAAACTGAAAATTCAAATAAACTTTTGTCCTTTTTTGTTTGTAATTTTTCTTTTTGAAATTCTTAAAAAGGCCAGTACATTCTCCTTTCAACACAAATTGTTTTAATTTTTATTGTTTTTGAAATTTTCCTCAAGTGTTTGTATAGTCTACCTTTACATGGCTCTGTGCTGGCATTTCCTCATTGCCTTTTGTTTACATCTGCTGCTTTTCCACTCGCATACTCGTATACTTGTTAACATCAGTACTTTCTGGAATAAATGGCGTTTGTTTTGCTTCTCGTATTTCACTTCCCACAAGTACGTTTTACTACACCCACTATACACGATACGTGTAAGTACTTATTGTCGCCGCATTCAATAGCAAGAGCAATGTATGTATGAGGATACATACGAGGTGTGATAAAAAATTAATGGTTAATTTTATGGTGTTCTTCCACAAAAAGGTTAGTCGTGTTTGGTTGTGCTCCTCGATTATTCAATATTTTTTTTTAAAACAACGTCGCATGGAAGCTGTTGAATGTTGTCAATGACGATGCAGATGTGCTCAAAAAGTTCATAACAATGAAGCCAAACTCAAATCATCCCAATTGAAGCGTCCAGAAGAGCCAACAACGAAAAAATCACGGCAAGTTCAGTCAAATGTGAAGGTTTTGCTGATTATTTTCTTCGATTGCAATGGCTTGGTGCTTTAAGAATTCTTGCTACAATGTGGTACGGCCAATAAGAAATGCGCCCTCTGCACGAAGCAATTCGTCAGAAACGCACAGAATTGTGGAAAACCCAATCATGGATTGATAACGCACACATCGATGCTTGTACGTCAGTTTTTGGCCAAAAACAAAGCGTGACCATGACTCAACTACTGTACTCAGCTGACTTGGGCCCCCTGAATTTTTCCTCTTCCTAAAACTGAATACACCGATTAAAGGTAAGCGTTTTTTACGATTAAGGAGATAAAAGGAAAATCGAAACAGGAGCTGTTGGCAATACCAAAAATCCATTTCAGATGTGTTTCAAGGATGGCATAAGTGCATTATATCTAAGGAGGATTACTTTGTCAATACTTTTGAAAAAAATTTAAATAATGGTTAGTTTTTGATCACATCTCGTACATTACGTACTCGAATTGCGTATAAAAATTGGTTTATTGGATTTATGCGCTTATTTTCTGTTCATGTGAGTTTTAAGGCGAACAGCACAAAAAAGAAACTTTTCATCGTAATAAAAAATATTTGATAAGAACACATATAAATTGGTAACATGAGAAAATGAAATTAAGAACCGTATAGTGATATTTGTGGTAATGAGGTATCGTTCTATATAAATAGTACTTAAAAAACTATTATATATAAAATCTTATTGAGCCAAAATTTCTTTTCCAGCAATAACTGCAAACAAGTTTTATTAGGTTTACACTTCGTCTTTATTGTAGAATTACTTAAAAAAAATTGAATGAACATTTTTTTGTGAAAGAATAACTCTCCCAAATATTTTCTTTTAATATTCTTATTATCAGTTGCCAGTATTATTCAATTTGGAAGTGAACTGGTTCCAACCACTACTAGATGCAGCATTTGATTTTAATTGGATTAGATAAAAGATTTCTAATATACATTTTTATAGGAAATAATTATTTAAATAAATAATTCTCTGAAGATTTTCAACGCCGCTATATATTTATAGTTGTTGAGGCTTCTCAATTTTTCTGCACTTCCTTATTATTCATTTAAGCTGAGAAAAATTCAAAAATGCGTGTATTTTGAATATTCAGTAATAAAATAAAATGCAAATAATTTTGCTTTTCTGATATTTAAAAAAAAATATTTTATTTGCCATATTTATGCTTGTGGACAAACGATCTCTTGCGATTTTCTAATGTGTAGTGCTTTATACAATATCCTTTTAAAGACCGTGTCATTTCTTTTGATATGATTAAAATTTATTAATTCTTCTTTTCGCTACTCTAAGAATTACCAATTAAAATGAAATAATTGAAACAATTTCAACAATCCATAATTGTCATATTAAAAAATTTCAAAGCAGCTTCCTATCCGCTACTACAGGCAAAAAATATCAATGAAAAATCTCAATAAAGACACGCAATTAGCTGCCGTAAGTTATTGTCTATCATGATACCATTAATACTTAAATCTCTTCAGAAACGACTATATTTCATTGGCTAAAATATTGTAAAAAAAGTAAAATAGCCGTTAAGCCATTCCATGTTGACTATGTAGCGATTAAGCACTTACTTTTTCTGTGATTTTATATCCTCTGCTAGTTGTGAACAATACGATTTCTTAAGAAAATATTTTTTTTTGTAAATGGCTACCTCATAATATTTTTAAAATCGTTAAAAAATCTTCTATTTACAGATAATTCTACATCTTTTGAACTTTAAAAAATTAATTTTTTATCTTTACCGATATACGAGTAAAACATGACAATCATCTTACTACTGGGCCCAGAAAAAATATTGGATAGTTATATCTTAAAAAGAATTTGATTAATATATTCGTATAATGTAAATGGTTATATATAAATTATTTTATCTTCAATTTTTTTAATTGAAGAAAAGTAAACAATTTTTTTAACGCAGCTTAGGGTCTAGTGTTCTTTATTATTTCATTTCAACTTATCAACTGGTTTCCTCTACAATAATGTGTTTGCTTAAGCCTATTTCCTTAATCGAATTGCAACTCAGAGTATCCCGTGATGTCCGCATCGTTAGCAAAATCGAATGTTTTTAAATTAATTTGTTCTTGCGAAATTGAAGGAAGTATGAAGGATTTCTTTCTGGCTCAGTTTTAAGAACGTTAAGTATTGGGTTTGTTCGTCTGTTCTTTATGTATTTTAAATGCTCATTGAATTGATATACATGTATAATAATTATATGTAATTGATTTGTTTATTTATTTATTATTAATTATTTGGGATTCTCATGATGTTCTTTTGTTTTAAATGCCCATTTTTTTAAACTCATTGTTTATAAATTCGTTTTAAAACTATTTAATATTACTATTTTACTATTTCACTTACTATTTTTATTAAAATTATTTAACAGCTTTTATATATTTCGTTTATGTTATATAAAATTATTTATAAAAATCTGAAGTGACTCAGGGGCAAAATAGCTCGCGGAATGTGTTTAAAAAATGAAAGATGTACTGCAAAGCAACTTGCTGGTTCTCCGTTATTGTCTGTAAGTTGCTCGAAAAAGGGATGGCACGGGAGATATTGTCTTATATAAAAGATTAAGATACCATGTATTGAACACGAAAATGACCAGATTAACTTTGTTACTTTAACACTGGGATTTCTTTATTTAAAATTACTTATTCTCACTTAAATATTAAAACTTATAGATACATAGTTATTGTTGTTGCTTTTGTTGTAAATAATTCTTCCCTTTAAATTTTGCTGCTCGTTGGTTTGTTTACTTCTTTTTTCGTGCAAAAACAAAATGCATTACGATAAATTTCAATATAATTTAACCTTGATATGAATACAACAACAACAACAACACATAACAATAGAAGAAGTAAGCAAACCAGAACTCATGAACGTAAGAAAATTTAACACCGCTATAGACAGCGAACCCCTTACGTCTTTCAATTAAAAATTTCATTTGAAAACACTGCGCATAATGAGAAGTGTAGCGTCTTGATTGCCAAAGAAAAGCTTTCTGTGTTTCTTAACAAAAATAGGGAGACACCAAAGAAATATCGAATATTTTTATAAATCATTTTTAAAAATTTTTACAAGCATTTGAACGAAAAATATATTTTATGTGAAAGATAATAATAGGCGATAACAAAAATTACGTGTTTTTCTATTGTTTTTTCCTCTTCCTTTATTAAAATTGACTGTTTTTTATGCAAATAAATATTTAATTTAATTCTGTTTTAATAAAATTATAATGTCAAAATTTGCAGTATGTTTAAAACTAAAAGGCAACTGCGCTTCCACTGGCTCAAGCACTGAACAACCATACAATGAAGTGATTGTTCAGTGTGGTGTACAATTATTTCTTTTTGTTCTTTTTTCCTTCATTGTTCTGCAGTTTTCATTCAGCACTCAAGTCAAGAGTAGAAGGTCTTTATTACGGTATTTGTTAATGCCTTTTGTGCTTGTTGAATCTTTTTTTACTTTTATTGTTTTGGTTTTGATCCGTGCAATACTTTGGATTAAGAACTCTAGAAAAATAAGGGAGAAAAATAAGAGGCTTAAACTGTCAAAAAAATATTTACTTCTGATAATTTAAACGAAATCTATGAATTTATCTTAAAAGTGGGCATCTGAATGCAAATTATATGGCATAATGGGATTAAGCCTTCCAATTACTTCGCTGCAGGAAGTGGCTCAAGTTATCTAATTGCACTAAGGCTATCTAATTTCCACTATTCGGAAAATGTCATTCACTGAGAGAACTTAATGATGAGTATAAAACTAGAAAAAATTTTATAAATTTTTTCTTATTTAAAATCACTGTGTGGACACTTTTATTTCACTTTTATATAATCCATTTTATTATACATGTAAATTCTAACAAATGGACCATTTTATTTTATGGCACAATAACTAACTTACAATGCCAGATTTAGAAGATATTTTAAAAAGCCTGTTTCAAACTTTTATAAATTTTGAGGAAAGCTTTAAGCCTTCTTGAAGCTAAAATAACAAGGAATTTGTAATCATTTGTTATAATAAAAATATACATATATTCCTTCTTCACATATTTTGTTATTGCATACTTTATTCATATTTTTTATATTATTAAGTTTGTTGTGAGATGAACTTTCCATGAAATCGGTAAAGGTATCCACAGGATACAAATTAAAGTTTTTCTATGCCCATTTCATCTCTTTAACCACTCTTGTTAAGTTTATTTTTAATAATCTCTTATTCTAAATAATTCCAAGGTATTTGGCTTTAGATTACTTTCCGTAATATGATTGAATAAACTGTAATAAACTCAATTTAACTGACGTTGTAAAAAATTTGCTATAAATTTATAGATAAATCTTGCCAGCCTGACGAAAGCTTGACGTTGTAATATGTAATCTTATACTAGTAATTCAATGAACAACTTCATCATTGCAATGAAATTCAATTTATTTGTTTTTGTTGGTATTAAGAAGTTCAAGTAAACATTCCACTAAATAAGTTAAATCTGTACTTGGCCGCGATTATCTTTATGATGATAAAAAAATTATTTTTCAATATAAAATTTAAAATCCATAAAAAACTTAATTTTTTTATTTGGCCTCATTTTCACTACGCTTTTTAGCATTTAATAATTTGCATGTTCATGCTTAATAAAGCAAATTAATATTAATGATATTAATGTTAATTAATTATTATTTATAGGCATTAAGTATACAGAGACATATCAATCAGAAATTTCTGCTAATTATGTATGCATTTTAAAAAATTTGTAAAAAAAAATTTAAATAAAAGTAAAAAATATATTTCGTTGAAGAAAAGCTGGCGTAAAAACTACAGGTTATCACAGCTAAAAAAAATTTTATTTTACTTTATATTGGATAAATCAGAGTTGCCATTTTGTGATTTTAATATGCAAAGGGGCTTATTTGTAGCCCGACCCACATTGGAGGGGGCTTACTCTCGTTTGAAATGAGTTAGAAAATGTTCGCAAAATAAAACATTTTGCACTCTTGTTTGCGTTTGCGCAAGTGTCTTAACCCAACTCACTTACACAAGTCTGGTATCACCGTACTTTGGTTTGCGAAAGTGCTTGTCGGAACTGTATTATTAACGCAAATATCTTGCGCAAGCTATTTACTAAACGCAACTGAAGAAAAACATGCAAATCCTATAAGTGATACGTTAGTTTTATTTATTTATTTTATACAAAATATAGATTATAAGCTAATAATGAACTTCCCTACTTTTAACAATAAGTATATTTAAAAGATGTATATTTTTGTCGTACAGAGTCTCTCTTTTTTTATTAAGTTTAATTTTTGTTATGCCGACGAAGTGCACAAAAAATTTATTTTTATATTTTTATAAATCAATATTTATTTAACTATTAACAATTTTAACATGACTTTAAGATCTCAAAAACTAGTTATTTTTTATTTCATTTCTTATTTGCCTTTCTTATTTACAGTTGTTTGATCATTGCTAGAATCATTAATGTCAACTGCTGACAAAAGTTCTTGTGTGCTTTTGACATTTGATAAAGCGCTGCGATGATGACCGTATTGGCACTTTTTCAATAGAGTACCAAATTAGTTTATTAACGCATCACAAATGCTTTCGCATTGCAAACGAGAGTAACCCCCCAAAAGAAAAAAGTTCAAAGTCAATTTTCCTTTTGCTATTTAGGAAAAGGACTTTAATTTCTTGATGCAATCATTTAAGTAAAAGAATTCGATATTATATATATGAAATTTAAGGTCCAAAATTCTGAAAACTTAAAGTTAAATATTTAAATTTAAATATTTTAAATATTTTGATTTGTAAAACATACTGAAATTTGTAGCTTTTCCGATCATATATCATATGATATACTTGTATTTCTGTATCTGCTGGTTACGCTTGTATTTTCTGTCTAAACGGAATATCTTTACTTACTTGCCCGTGATTGCGTATGTGTAGTATTTGACAGAGTCCAAAATATTACTTATACGACACCGCATTTTTTTTAAGGCTTTTGAAGTGAATTATTTTTAACATTTTAAAAGAAAGTGTTACCATATTGTTATATGCAAATGGCATATTGGCATTCATTTGATGTGATTATTACGTTGTAAGCTTGTGATCTTGGGAGGCATATGCAGCAGTCACGTGACAGCCAATTAATGCAAATCTTACATAAAAAATGTTTCAAATGCGTGACTATTTTGTATTAAGGTTTTAGATTTGTTTTTCCTTTTGAGGCAATCAATATATCGTTATATCGCTTATCAATATATTGTTGTGTTGTTAGTTAAAAAGACAATAATTACAATTGCAAGATAAATAATTATTTAAATAAAATGCACAAACGAATAATCTCGTAGTATAAAAAAGAACAAAGATAATCAAAGTTAATGCTTGACTTTGAAACGTTATAAATGCCGAAAGAACGTAATTATATATAAGCCGTTCTTTAATTAAAATAACCTTTTGCTTATATATTGCTTTATAGCTAATTAGAAACTCCATGTATATTCCCATGCTTAACCATAATACTTTAACAATCATGAAAGGATTTATAAATCCCGCCACCGAACGAAGAAGTGTGAATTCATTTTATACTATTTAAATCAGTTAAAAAAAGATTTAAAAAAGACATAAAATAATTGTATGCTTTAAGATTTTTATGGCTTACTGACAAAAAAATTTAAGTCCTTCCAATAGTCATGGATAATATCTGGAAAATGCTGATTTAAACTCAAGAGATTCAGATACTGATTTTAATATGTTATTATTTTATAGGAGGCAACTATTTCTCACGATAGATTTTATTAATTCTTTAACTAACAATTTAATTTTTTTTCAATATTCCTGTAGATACCTGCTGATAAGCTGGTACAGAAAAGTTATCCTTAAATGTTTCAAATATTTTATTCCCATTATATAAAATACCAATTTCCTTTTCGTGCGCTTTAACGTTGGGCGAATTTAATACAAATTGTTGTTGAGTTTTTAGCTTTCATGCAATCTAATAAAGGAATTACACAGTCCTGAATATACAAATGGAAATACAATTGCGAGTACTCGTACAGTGGTCATCCGGTATTGTAATATTCCTGATTGTAACTCAAAAAAATTAAATTTTTTTAATTGATAAAATATTTATTTGGCATTATTTAGTTCCACTGCTGATGTTAAATAAAAATATTCTAGTCTGAAAAATATTAAAAATGCATTGAAATTAATTATTGCCAGGTATTAGTTGTTTCCATACGGAGACCTGCAAAAATCATTCACCAAAAAACATCTTAGAACAACTACAGATCTATTAAATCTCAAATTAAAGATAACTTGGAAATGTACTCGAGTCAAGTTATTACGAAGAACCAAGAAATCAATTTGAGTCCATTAATTTTCATACGTTCACTTGCATTTACTGATAGACGTCAGCTTAAATATTAAGTGGAGAAGGAGTGACAAAATAAAAAACTGCAACAACTACAAATATATAGCCATGTTGTCCTTCGAACAATTTTGAACTGCTTCGAAAAACTATTTTGTATGTTTAAATGCTTTAACATGCTGTGAAATAATCAATTTCGAAGTATTTTTAATATGCAATATAATTAAAAACAAACAACTAATTAATAAAGAAAGTATTTATTATTATAGTTGTTAAAGAAAATTATTTATTAAAAGTATGAGGAAATGAACATATTCTTTCTTCGTTAAACACAGTTTCCCAGCAAGTTATTTGCTTAAATATGGAAAGCGATGCCAAGTTAGCGTTACTAAATAGTGGTCGTTGTTATACTTCGGTCGAAGGAGTAGCCTTATAAGAAGGACCAATTGAAGTAACTCAAGCAAAGTAAAAAATTTAAACTTTTTTCACCTTCTTTTTTAAGAAATAAAATATATTTTCTCAACATTTTTTTGAAAAGAAATCATATTCATATTTTTTAATAAATATTAATTTAACATTTTTTGTAATTTAATAAAAATATTAAAGAAAATAATTATAGCGTTTTTAATACACTTTTGCCAGTTTAGCATCGCACGGTTCCTGATGCATAAAATTCAAATGATTCTTACAAGTGCCGGCACTTCAAATTTAAGTGCATGAATTTTTAAAAAGTTACGAAATGCATTTCAAAAAGCTACATAGATAAAATAAACTTTTTATGTTTATGCGGCTCTGCCTGGTCGAGTGCGCTTATTTGTTTGAGTGCAAATAAAAATATGTAACGGAAATGCGAGATAAATAAATGAATTCGCATTTGTTTTGGTGCAGAAAAACAGCGTGTTGTTTGAAAGTCTTATGAGAAAAGCACAACCAAAGTTACAAAAAACATTAATATTATAGGGTGTTCCATTTAAGGCGTTTGCCATAGGTACAATTAAAAAGGAAACTATGTAGGCGTGGTCAGTGGGGCGGTTAATATTGAACAGAAAACAATTTACAATTTACGATGATAGCAATGGAGATCTGAATTCCCTCTTTCTGTTCCGTTGAATTAATGAGGGAAGGCTTTCAAGTAAAAGCTAAAGAGTACCTTTTTGCAATACCAGTTGCAGTGGCAAACTGTTCCGTACACTTCATTTAAGGCATGAATAGTGGATGTCCATTTGGTCATACGTTGTCATCTTGTACTAATAGCGCATGCGTGATTACCTTTTTCTGTGGAATGTCTACGCAGCCAATTAATATACTCTGCTCAATAAACCCTTAAGTAATGCAAAATTAAGAAATCATATTTTTTTTTTAAAAATGAAACAGAATATCTTTAAGCAACGTTTAATTTATTTTATTAAATACAATTAAAGAAGTGCAATAGAAATACAATAATAGTTGCAGTTTAACACACAAAAAATGTGAAGCATATTCACGTTCGTCCAGTTTTATGAAATTGTGTAACAAAAAAGAGCTTTCCAAGAGCCATTAAAAAATGTGATTTAATAAAAAAATTCAAGTAGCGCATTGCCACGTTTTTAAAAACTACGAGTATGCATTCAGAAACTATGCCTCTTTATACGTATAATGAAAAAAGGTGACATGCAACATAAAAAGGTTGCAATTGTTGTGTAAAAAATTCTACTATTTTCTGTGAAACTTTTTAGAACAACAATTACGATAAGGTCTGCGACACTCGAGGTAGACAGAAATGGATTTAAATCAGTTTTAATTAAATAATAATTTTATTTTTATTACAGTTCCTGCTTAGTTGATTTAAAGAATGTGGCAATTAGCTCTTAATACTAAAGGTCCTTAGAAATCATAAGCAAATATATTCAGAATATAAATTTATTAATTGGATGAAATTGAATTCCTCTATATTTTCTTAAGTGGTTGAAAGGTAAAACTATTAAAATAGTTACTGATAAAATTAATTCAATTAGTCCGAATAATTTATTAGGAATTGAACGTAAAATGGCATATGCAAATAAAATGTATCATTCAGATCGAATATGGATTGGTGTAATTAATGTATTAGTTGGAATGAAGTTATCTGGCTCTCCTAGTCTGGGTCTCACTTAAGTGGGTTTATTATGAATGCCGACATCGAGATCAATACAAGACTATAGTCGTCGTCACATGGCTAAGCCATCATTTTAATTTTTTCCCTCTACTTCATATAGTTTTCTCTGTGCAGCGGCGCGTTTCCTTTAAAACTATCTTTATTTCTTCTAAAGTTTTTTTATCATCACATATTCTTTCATGGTGTTCAGTTATTTTTTTCCCCATTGCAAACATTTTTTTTAAATTTTTAACCGCCACAGTTAAAAATTTGCATTGAGTCGTTAACAAAATTTTTTATCGACAAAATCAAACCCAATCTAAGACAAAGTCGTCGTTTTGTTATCTCTCGTAATGCTAAAATGTTATCAGTTTTTATCGAAAGTTGTCAATAGTAATGCCGTCGACATCACCTATTATTATTTGAAACACTCTCCCAGCAAGTTCGTGTTTGCTTTATTTGATTTGTGGGAATTTGCTATAACAAAATCATCTTTATTTGATATTATTAAATATTTCAAATCGAACGGAATTCTTTTTTTTTTTGTTTCTTATGCGGTTTAGTTGGTCAAGATGGCTCAATTGAAGCGTCCCCCAGACCAAATTCATTAGTACAACTTCAATCGAACGAGATTGTAACATTGTCCTTGATGAAATGGCTGTTCTCATATAAATAAGGATAAAGCAAGTCAAAAGGATTGTATTTAGATTTTGAAGATTTTTTCTTCACAAGAAAATGAACTAAATACAACCAATCGTATGACCAATAAATGCGTGATTATGCCTACTGTGCGGTAAAAACCCAAATCTGTCAAAAGTTAAAGTTCGTTTATATATAAAAAGGCTAAGAAAAATGTAAAAAGTAACTCACGAACTGAACACGGCGAAGTAAATTTATTTCCATATAACAAGGATCAAGCAAGCTAAATGCAATCTATCGAGTGTTTACTGTTGACTTATGACTTATATTTCATTTACTTTATTTCGTAAGAGTTTATTACAGAAAAAGGTTGTAATATTAAGGCGCCATAATGGCGTGAAACTTTTTGACTATTTTATGCAAATTGTTTTTTTAAACTCGTTTGAATTAAAAACTTGATGACTTGGCAAATTCATTTTACAACACTTCACTTAATAAACTTCACTTCCTTTTCATTTTTTCCACCTTATAATTTAGAACGGGTGTCAGAATTTGAAATAAAAAGGAGTCATTCTTATGATATTGTATGATAGTAGTGAATTGTATTGTACAATCGCAATCAAAGTTTTCTATGATTTTCTTCTCTTCATTTATGTAAATCCTTTAAGGAAGATATTTATTTTAAATTTATTTACGTTTGGAAACATTTTAGGTTTATTATTTTTTATATAAGTAATTAGAAATACACTCGTATTTGCAGCTTATAAAACAATCACTTAAAATTAATAGGTTTGTTCTTCTGTCGCTGGGGTCCTCGATTTCAGTAAGTTAAATGCCTTCACATTATCAGGTTTATACATTTTATTTATTTATTTTTTTTTTGGATTTTGTTCGTTTTGTTCTCTTAAATAGGATTTTAGTGAAAGCCGGAATAGAATTTAATTTAAAGTTTTCTCTTGCTACTGTTACAGCGTGCCTTTTAATTAATAATAATGCTCATTGTAAGCCCCTTCATAGCGACGATACTGACACTATATTTCCAATTTTTTTTATAAAGAGATTTATTTTCTTAAAGAAATTAAGAAACCTGAACATATAAATTCTCGCAAGCGATTATTCCCATCCTCGAAACACTTCTGAAATGAGGTTTTCGTTACCGCCAACAGCTCCCATTTCGATTTTTCTTTTTTTGTCTCCTCAATCGTAGCAAAACGCTTTCCTTTCATCGGTGTCCTCAGTTTTGGGAAGAGGAAAAAGGCAAAGGCGTACAAGTAAGGAAATAAGGTTTAGTGTGTATTCCGAAATCAATCGACTGAATGTATATTAATGAAAGGATGTGCTTTCGTGCACCTTTCACTAGAAAATAAAATCTTGTTAATAAATACAGGGTGTCCGGCCGAAACAAATATGTTAATAAGGTGGTTGAGGCAATATTATGGTTCTCTTTTTAGCCAAAACTGATGCACAAGCTTCGATGTGTGAACTGAGCAAAACCTTCACATTTGACCGAACTTGCCGTGGTTTTTTCGGTCTTGGCTCTTCTAGACGCTTCCATTGGGGTGATTGTATTGTTGAGCGAAGCTGGATCGTCATTGACGACTTTCAAGAGCTCCTGAGCGATGTACATGCTATGTTGCTTTTCCTAAAAAGTTTAGCAGTTTTGGAACCATCTTCCTTGCCGCACGTTTCATTCAGTCGAAAGATATGCCAACATTATTAGCAACCTCTCTAATACTGATTCGACGATCTTCACTACTTCAATGTTTACATTCGTGCACTCCAGCACGTTAACCACGGTTATATGGCAATTTAATTTGTGCCCTGCTCATGCTAGAATTATCAAACGCCACAGTCAACATTTCAAATGTCCTGCCACATTTAATTTCCTTTTTAAGTCTTAATACAATTTCTTTGATCCACTTTTGCAGATAGTAAAAAATCGAAGAGGAAACCAAAACTTTTTATTTGTTAAAAACAAACTGACAATCCAAAATCGCTGATACCGAACATAAAGAATGAAATGCAAAGATCGAACATACATATAGATTTTTTATTCCTATTCATCGATAATTGTATTCAATTGTTCGGAAATTCTATTTTGTTCGCTCTTAATTTTTCGGAACACATAAGGGAGAAAGACATGGATTGCTTTGTCTTAACATGCTTCTTTCAACCTGCTTAAACTAATACTCGGATTTGTCAAACAAATTATAGTTATTATTATTTAAAAAACAAATTTTTTAAAAAATTTTATGAATGCCTTTATGTAGAACATGTAAAAGCATGCAAAATAACGTTTATTTAATAAAAAGGAAAGAAAAGCTTTTCGGTTTTTGTTTTCGTTCTGAGGCAAAGAGGCAAAATACTTCACCCATTTTCAATATTTGGCTGTTTTTCTGCTGGCACATGTCACAACATCATTGCCAAATTGAACAAAAAGAAATGCAGCTGAACATAAACACACACATGAGTAGCAAAAAAGTAGTAAAATGTATGCACATTTGCTGATGAAAATGCATGCAAACACATGCTCATTCAGAAAACATTTTATTTTTTAAAAATAGTTGAATAAAAACACTACAACGAAATGAACATTCAACGAATTCGTGTTTCTTCCAATTTTATGAAGCATGTGTTTTAAGGAGTGAAAGATGTGGCAAATGAATAATAAACTTTTAGTTTTGAAATGCTTAGAATAAGGATTGAATAAGGATAATGGGCAAGGGGAGTAATTCTAAAGCTTTCTATTCCATGCACTACGCAAACATGCAGAACAAAAAACATGCAACTAACAAATTTTAGTAAGAAACTCTGAATGAGAAAATATATTTAAACGTCAACATTTATATATTTTTATACATAATATATATTATTATATATTTAATTTTGATTTTACATTTTCACTTCACTAATAAATTGTGTTAATATAAAATGAGGCATTCTTCTAAAAGTAGTTCATCTTTCGTGTCTTTAACGTAATTTAAAAAGAGTTTAAGGACATAATAAGTTTAAGGACAATAACTTGGTAAGTGTACATCCTTCTCACATGGCTTTGGCCATGCATTCATTCACAAAAGGTGTCATAAATCACTTATTATAGATTTTGTACTCTTAAAGTTTTTAATAACAGTGACAGAGTTTAACTGGAAATTAAGTTTTAAAGAAAAATTAATATGTGCACAATTGTTTTCTCTCTTTTCTCTTTATATTTAAAGTTTGATTTATTCATTGGAATACTAATATAATAGGTCGTTTATAAAAGTTATTTATAATATATATCGTAAGCAGATACGACAATGTAGGGTGTACTTCACTGCAGATAAACTCCGTATTAATTATAATCCATAAATCGGAGAAAATGGAGAAAAACTTTCACGTTTTAGTGTGTATTCCGAAATCAATCGACTGATTGTATGTTAATGAAAGGATGTGCTTTCGTGCACCTTTCACTAGAAAATAAAATCTTGTTAATAAATACAGAGTGTCCGGCCGAAACAATATGTTAACAAGATGTTCTATTTATCATGCAGTGAATGATATCGCAGAAAGAGGGAAGGTGGACGGGCAGGCCATACTGCATTGCAAGATCGAATGAAAACATCACAGCTGCTAAAGTGTTCAAAATAATCCATAAACCTCAATTCGGCACCGTTCACCGGAGCTGTGTCTTCAAGGACTTGCATTTTTTTGCAAATACGATGTTTCAGCTCGCCCACGACAACTCCCATTTGCATTAAAAAATCGCAATGAGTGACGAGTACCTTTTTATTAGAATGGATATGTGAATAAGCAGAATAGTTGGTTCTGGGTAATGGGAAACCCAGCCCCGTTTGCATCGATTGAAAGTGGCAGTGTTGTATGCAATTTTCTCAAGAGGAATCATTGGCCATTACGTCTTTAGATCTGAAAATAGCATCACACTAACTGGCAATGGAGAGCAATATCGTGCTTTGTGTTTAATTAACATGTGGTTCCAACAAGACGATGTCACACTGCATGCAAACAGGATAACAATGGGATTATAGAAATGGTGATTGGTATCTACTGTCACATTTTTTCGATTTTTCCTGACTTATTTTTATTATTTAATTATTTTTTATTATTTTAAGCAACTCGAATAAAATACATGAGCTCCATTACATTTCTTTTAATCAAAAATCATAAGCAAACCTACTACTGTACTGCGCCGGCGGACATCCTGGATTGTAATGTAATACATTTTCCTGCTCTTGAGCTCTTCATATGTGTTTTTAGTTTAAGTTGCATTTGTTATCCTTTACTCCAGCTATAATAGAGCTTCGTTATCATAAGGGCTGGGTTTTGTTAAATACGTTGGAAGGAAATTAAGAAACTTGTTTCCAAAACCAACACTTCTAAGCAAATAACACATTTTACACCAAAAGGATATACTTTTACAAACGAACTACGCCAAGAAACATAGAGATGACTTTTTATTTGAAAATAGTATATGCTTCGTAAAATTGTCTGTCTTCAGAGTTCTTCACCACTTAGTACAATTTCGAAAGGATCAGATCAAACACCCACAAATACTACTCCCTACAATGTTCAATTAACATATTTTCCTTATTGCTTCACAGTGCCGTATATGAAGAGGCATTTAAGTAAAAAGGAAAAAAGGAAAAGATATTAATATCTCAATATTCAATTTTCTTGCAATAAAAATGAATAACTGATGGGCAAGATATTAGAAAGGGTTTCTTAAATTTTTTTTTTTTTTTTTAGTATGCCATTTCGAATATTTACACGTATCGCTGATACATTTCCAATGTATAATACACGCTGCAAATAAATAACAATTTATTAAATAATTTGTTAAAACATGAAAACTGTAAAAGCAAACAATTTGCAACTGGAAACCCTCGTCAGAAATGTTAAAAACTAATTTAATTTACAAAGCCTTAAATATTGGTGTTTCAGCTTTTAGTAGCAGGACATTTCCCATTAAATTTCCATATTCTTCACTGCTGTTAAGGAAGTAAGTTTTACGTACCACAAAATCCATTTTATTTTGTTCTTTTTAAAATATTATAAATTTGTCTCCTTGACAAATTACCTGATTCTCACATTTTGGAATTTATCACTTTGACGTGGTCAAAAGGACTTTTACTTCTAGTAATCATAAACATCATTTTGCACACACACCTAAACACAAAAAAAGTCTATTTTTAATTAAATCCTTCCTAATTGATATCGCCAGGCCGCTACAAAAGGCAAATATTGAAGTTCTGTATAACACAAAAGAATCTGGAATTTACTTTGAATGGAAGGTAGTTAAATGCAGCTGGCTTAAAGGAAAGATGTACAAAAAAAACTGTAAAGCGGAAAATTGCATCAAAGTACTTTTTTATACAATCATCTACAATATCTTCAATCAATATCTTCAATTTTAATACAAGGATTTTTTATACATTCTGCTTAAAATACTCAATAAGGTTTGCTGGTGGCCATGACAGCTGGCTCTGAAGCCCACTAATTCTACAATAAAATATAATACTTATTAATAAAATACTACAATATTCCTACTAATTCCACACATATTTTAGTAAATTAATATTACACGGTTTGAGCAATACACAAAAGTAATTATAAAATAAGTACACTCTTGTACTTCTTATATGCCCGCATTTCTGGTTAAGTTATAACGACTAGTGTCCTTCAGGAAGTTGGTTATCAGGATAACATTGCTTTTGGTTACATTAGTTAGTAACTATGATGAGTTTTGGTTTTTTTAAATGCAGTTTTTTAGTGAGTTTGAAAGAATCTAAAATCGGGAAAAGAATCTGTTTTCAGTTTTTCTACTTCGGAAGTTATTTCAATATTATGCTTACCAAAACTTTAATAGTCTTTCGAATTAAAATTTAAGCTTTAACCCTTATTTTTATATAATTGTTTATATATAATTTTTTACATATAATTTTTTATATATCATTTTTTTTATATCATTTTTATATATCATATAATTCTTTCATTTTCAATTTTTTTTTTTTAACTCTTAGGTTTTTATATAATTTCAAAACAAATTGCTTGTAGACTCTATACAAATATAATTATTTGGAATTTCCCCTCACCATATTAAAGAATGCATTGCTGAAAATGTAATTTTTATAAGAAATGTTGAGTCGGTTTGATAGTGTTTTTTGTAGGAAAACTAGTAAATTTGCATGTTTTTCGTACATTAGAAACGTGTGGAAAAACACGAAACTAAAATTCCTTTATTTTTGCCGTCATTGAGTGAAGGCATTGTAGAGGTTTTAAAGAAGTAAAAGTTGCCAATTTCCAGACTAGTTTTTCAATTTCAAATGGAAAGGTTCTGAAAGTGTTTTTACCTGTTTATGATGAAGGAATTTTTAACAAAAACTATTAGAAATTTAATTTTTAATCACAATGAATATGCTAAGAAAATATCGGTATCTGATATTGAAATTTTGTTTGGAGAATTTCTTTATCCTGTAGAGAATTGTATATTAATTATCAATTTTGGATATGCGAATTAAGTATGATACTCTTCAGAATGATAACAACTTTATTTTCCAATCAAACTCTGCTTTTATTAAATATTGGCAAATTTTTAAATTTTTTTAAATTTTCTTTCGATATTTTCCCATGTTAACTACACGTTTGAACAAACAAACTAAAAATTTGTGATATTTCAATTTAAGTTGAAAAATATCATTTTTAAATTTAAAAATAAAATCTATAGTTTTAGCTCTTCTTATCAAGTTTTAATTTTTTATTCTTAATAATTGTCTGTAGTAGAAAACAAATACTGGGTGGGCCAAAAGTCACAATGGGGTTTAAAAATTTAATAAGTAATAAAAGTAATAAGTAATGATTTAAGTAATAAAATTCTATTATTCTTGTTCTTTGTTCAGTTGTAAATCCCTCCATTATTTATTCTCCAGATGTTATTTATATAATCTTAAAAAAAAAATAAAAAAAAAAAATAAACAAAAAAGTTCGTTTTTTTAAACCATATTGTGACTTTTGGCCCACCCTGTATAAACAATTCCAAAACCTTTCATTACAATAAGGAAAAATAGTATTTTTTTTAAGTTTATGAAAATCTTCTCAATGAAAGTCTTCATAATAAAAATCTGTTTATTATAATTTGCTCATGCAATTATTGTTTAACAGACTAGATGAATATATAAACGTTCCAAATATTATTTATCTTCGTAGCATTTAAAAATATAATCTTGTTATACTTGTAATGTTTGGCACACTCGTAATTACTTTTTTCATTGTTTTTTTATTATTTAAAAATTAATTTAAATAATTTTTAATAGTTTAATAATTACTTTTTCTTAAAAAACGGAAAAAAACTGACGTTCCCTCGCTTTAGCTATATTAATTTTGTTATATTGGTAATAATCAGCCCGTTCAAAAATATTTCTTTTGATGGCGTATGAGCAATATTATCTTTACGGAATATCACTCATACGCAACGTGCCTTTAAATTCATTTCTAACCAGCAAGAGATATTAGCTTTGAATATCAATGTTGAATATTACTGCGAATATATTTCCGCGAATTACTAGAAGAGTTTACCATGGGGAATTTCGTTGATACAAAGAATTTGTGTGCATTATTTTTTTTTTAATTATATAATAGAAAACAAATTATTAGGTGTAATTAAATTATGTGTTTCCGTGCATTAAAGTTGTGGAAAGCAGTGGCTAAAAAAAATAAATAATTTAAATTGGAAGTTGATTAATACCCTGCAAAGAATGCATTAATTTTACCATTGTCGGATTTCATGCTTTGAATGGCACGCTCTAATTCATGAGACGGAGGAAAACGGCAAACAATTGTATGCAATTTATTTTAAATTTGCCTCAACACTTCATTCTGCCTTTCCACATAAGATTATAAAAGATTTAATAGGATTCTCCTAGTTTCATATTGAAAGCTCCCTCAAGAACATTTCAAAATTTTCTAGCATACGGGTATATCCCAATTATGACTAAATAATTGAGAACGCTAAAATGTATATTCACTCCTCTGGCAAGACAACCAACGAAATAAAGCAAACAAATAGAGTGAAAGAAAAATGTTAGCAACACCTCATGCTACAGTAAACAACAAACACAATCAAATAAACACACGTACATGTTTATATTGTATATCTGTGCAAAAATATGTGCTCATCCAGTCATGCGTTGCGAACCATAAAAAATTCCCTCACTTTACTGATGACACTGAATACTCACACTTGTGTAAAAAAAATATATTTTTTTGAAATCACACATCCCCAGATATATTTTGTGGAGAACAGCGTATGTATGTTGGAAAAAAAGACATACACTTACGAGCATTAAACAATCAACAAACATATTTTTACAGACATAAACTCAATAAAAATTACTTATCTGTGACTTGAAAGCAACAACATGGGTAAGCCAACAAAAAGAAATCAAAGGAGCAAAACCGCAAACAACAATAAAAAAACAAAAAATAATCATGCACAGTGGCATGAATATATAGAACTTTGAGATTTTCCGTTTAATATTCGTAAACACACTCTTCCCTTTGACCATTTAAGCGTCTACTTTTAGGAACGTATCCTGGAAAAAGAAGCGTATTTGATAATGTTTCCATAAAAGAAACAACATTCTTCATACTTGGCTTTCATGCTGATGACAGTGATTGACTTGATTTAAATAAAAATTTAAATAAATAAAATTATTTTATCGAAACTAAATGAAATTCCAAACAGTTTTATCAAAGCATGGTTAGATTTTAAGAGCCGACGTTGATTTTTAATAAAACAAATTTAATTTAAGAAATTATTTAGGAAATAAATGCCATTTATCTTAATTATAATAATATGACCTCGGCGGCACACCTACACCTGCTGGTCCAACTTTTCGATCCCGCTGAGGCATAATTGAGGTTCAATAGCGTTATAATAATACCGAATAATCTCATCGTTTAGCTTTAGAAGTATTTTTGGCTTAACGACGTATATTTTTCAAATCAGATGAAATCACATGATCTTGGCGATCAGTACATATAGCACCCACCTTAGATAAGATGGCTATTAAATTTGTAGCAAAAAGATCCTTTGATTTATTAGTTGTGAGGCCATATATTTCAATTCGCGCCACAAAAATTCGTTATTATCTATGATAGCGAACACCATTCACAGTAACTGCCAGTCGACCTAATTTTAGGAAAATATACGACCCCGACGATGCAGTCTGCACATAAAACGCATATTGACGAATCACCGAGGTATTCCTTATCACTGACGATGAAAATTGGTCATCCACTTTTGAAATTTCATGCCATCGTTCTGACCATTGACGGCTTACATTTTCAAAATAATCCTGAATAATTTTAGCGAAATTGGGAATGATCAGATAAAATGCAGAAAAAAATTTGACGTTTAGGCGTGGTTCACATTCAACGTCCGCCCTTAAAATTTAACCATCCTTTAATAACATTAATAAATAAATTAATTAATATAATATAATATAATATAATATAATATAATATAATATAATATAATATAATATAATATAATATAATATAATATAATATAATATAATATAATATAATATAATATAATATAATATAATATAATATAATATAATATAATATAATATAATATAATATAATATAATATAATATAATATAATATAATATAATATAATATAATATAATATAATATAATATAATATAATATAATATAATATAATATAATATAATATAATATAATATAATATAATATAATATAATATAATATAATATAATATAATATAATATAATATATATAATATAATATAATATAATATATATAATATAATATAATATAATATAATATAATATAATATAATATAATATAATATAATATAATATAATATAATATAATATAATATAATATAATATAATATAATATAATATAATATAATATAATATAATATAATATAATATAATATAATATAATATAATATAATATAATATAATATAATATAATATAATATAATATAATATAATATAATATAATATAATATAATATAATATAATATAATATAATATAATATAATATAATATAATATAATATAATATAATATAATATAATATAATATAATATAATATAATATAATATAATATAATATAATATAATATAATATAATATAATATAATATAATATAATATAATATAATATAATATAATATAATATAATATAATATAATATAATATAATATAATATAATATAATATAATATAATATAATATAATATAATATAATATAATATAATATAATATAATATAATATAATATAATAATAAATAAATAAAATTTTTTATATTTTTTCTTTTTATAACTAAAAATATTGGTGCTTTTAACTTATAAACTACTCACAATCACTTCCAAAAAAAAAATTATGTTAAATTCGATATTTTAAAAACTTTTAAGATTTTCTGATTTATAATTTAAACAAAAAATGACATTATTAGAAATGTTGAAACTTTGCTCCTTGTTGCTTGTTTTTAATGGCAAACTTATAAACATTGATATTAACTGCCCACTGTGCGTCACGATATAAAATTTGAAATAAAAATCAAAGACCAAAAATGTATAGTATATTTTAAGGAGGCCACAGGGAAATACATTTACACAGAGACACATCTTCACAAATATTTAAATACGCTAAGGATATTTTCTTGGCTACACTTGAAAGAAACAGCAACTTAATCGGAAAAAATCTCTATTGAATATAAAGAAAAATGTATCTGTATACAGTTGCTTATGCTATACAAATGCGCTCGTATGAGTAAGTTGGAATACGTATTCAATTAAAAAAGTACTTAAATGAATTGCTTTGCGTGTGTTGGAAGTACGAAACCATGACTTTTCGTTGGTCCTTTGTTGGCAAACTGATTTAAAATTGTCTCATACACATTTATATGTTTATAAAATAATTATTATTATTTCTTATTTGTGATATATTGAACTTAACTATTTAATACTTCAGTTTTATCACTGCAGTATTTGCAATTAGTAAAATCACTTGGAGTTTGTTTGATTCTTACAAAATGTTTGTTGTGATAAAATATACTTAAAAAAGTTAAATTAATGTTTAAAGAAATTCAGATCGTATTTAATTTAAAATCTCCTTAAGAGCACTTAAGGCTATTTTTTAACCTTTGACCTTTTTTTAGATAAAAGAGCAAACTAGAAGGTTCTAAAATTGCAATAAATTTGAATAAAATTTATTTGAACAAAATAAAGGCCACAATATGTGTTAGAGTAATAATTATCGATATATATGTATATGATCATATTGAGATGCAAATATAGAAGACATTCTATAACTTTAGCATTCTGTGCTGAAGTCTTCTAATTTGTAATTGATACTTTAATCCTTTGATCCTTTGCCCAATTAAGCAAAGGATGTAAAACGTTTCATGCAGGTTTTGGTTACTCTTTTTAAGTCTTTAAGAACTCGGCTCCTTCTTTATTTTTTTTTATTATTCTTTTATTATTATCTACTCGCGATACTGGAGTTAAGAAAAATTAAAGAAAAATTAAAGAAAAATGAAATAAAACCAATAAATTTCTGATTGTCAGTAAATTTGTTCAAATAGTATTAAAATAAAATATTTAAATATATAAATATTTTTAATTAAACGCACTTGTTATTTGTTAATATGTATTCACATGCAGGAAAATTGTAAGAGATAGTGATGAAAAGGAAGACCACAACCGGTATTTAGTCTTACATTCGATGCCCAATAGCGATGCAAAGTAACTGAAGCTCTTATTGGTATTAAAGAATTAGGAGTGGATAAATAAAATATTCTTAACATTTTATTTCTGTAAATAATAACAATTATTATTTGCAGACTAATTCATGCTAAATTGCCATATAGCTTGCGTTTATTCAGAATCATTACTATTTACCGCACTTTTGAATAAAATTAAGAAGACCAAAATGATTTTAACTATCATGTGTAATTGGGAATATATTACGGGAATATTTTTGTTATCAAATAGAGATGTGAGTCATAGAAAATTTTAAATGGCCAACAATTTTTTTTTTCTTTTGACGAATGAGTCTACTTTGCTTATGCTAAAACTAATTATTTTTTTTTTTCTAAGTCTAGTGAGAAATAACAAAGCGAAGCGAAGGACTGTGCAGCGTTAAAGTAAGATGAGTTTCCAATTACTTACAATGTTTTCGCCCTGTTTGCATTTTTTCTTGTAACTTTTTATAAAATAGTTTTCCTTCATTAATTCGATAAACATTGGCCGGAAAATATTTCCTTTCATATAGTTATCCTTTTTTTTATAGACACACATTAGCAAAGAATGCTCGCTTTCTTTGCTAATTTTAGTTCAGATATCAGATTTTTAAATCAACATTTGTAAGCTCCAATATATGTTATCATTTCTGCTCATATATAAAAAAATTGTCTAGTAGAAACCAAGTTTTTAATGGCTGCCTTTCAATAATTGACAAGGCGTATTTCTTAAGCCAAGAATAGAAGGATAATGCTTTTTACTATTGTAATAAATACAAATGTGGGTAAAGTTCTATTTGACTAGATCCATTAGCTACAACGACCATCAGGGTATTTCAAATTGATTATTTTAATAGTAAAAATAGAAAATGAAACTATAGTAGAAGGAGTTAGAGTTTGCACTCGATTACGAAGAATAATTAAATTGTCCTTCTTAAAGATGGCCTTAAGCAGATCTTATGAACTAGAAATAAATTTTGAAGTAGAATAGCTGAGCAATGTCGCCCAATTTTTTCTAGAATTTAAACTATTTAAATTTTACAAGCACTACACAGTTTTACATCTCTTTTAGTAAAAATCTACTTACAAGACATAAATTAATTTAGCCCGGGAGAGCAGAAATCAGCTCAAAAATCTAAAAGGTTTTCATTTGATGTTTTTTTAGTTTTTTTTTTCTAAATTTTAATACAACTTTTGAAGCATATTCAAATTATATATCCCCAGTTTCATTTGCTTTGGATATGAGAAAGTTGAGTTTACTTTTTAAGAATTTATTATAAAACATTTTCATGTGTGACCACTAAAAATTTTTCTTAATAATATTTTTCCTAATGATGCTTTTCAACAAAGTATCAAAATATTGGAAAAAACGAATAAAATCTTTATTTTTTAATTAAAAAAAAATGAACTAAAGCTTTCTAGAAAAATTTGTGTTTATGAAGTTTTCTGAGAAGTTAACATCATGAATTCTCTTACTTTCTTACAAAAATGAAAAGTATTATTTTATTTGAAAAATTGTAAAGTTCGCACCTTCGGCACGTGCCGTAAATGTAGACAAACTATTTCTATTAGACATGCACGTTGTCATTTTCGCGGAACAAAAATTAAAATTATAAAAACAAAAAAAAATTTCTGTAAAATTTTCTAATAACAATGCATACACTAAAACACTGTGATACGAGGCATACTTTTAGGCGCTTGCAATATATCGGATCAGTAAAGCCAAAGGGAAAATATTGAAACACGTAAATCTAAATTATATTTAACAATTTATACAAATGTTTAATTATGCAGAATTAAATATTAAATATGGAAATATAGTAAAAAATTGGTTCGGTTTTGCTGCATATGCCAATCATTTTTAATAACAATTCCCAGGAACAATTTCCGTTAGTGGATATAACAGTGCTCATAATCAAGAAAAGTCAGCAAAAACCATTTAAGAATTATTATGTACAATTCAAATACAATCTAAATATAGAAGACAAAAATTTCAACTGTCAGCCTTTAGGTGACACCAAATAAGTGTACCTGCGAAAAGTAGCAGAACCACCCAATATCCTGTTTTATATCCAAGTCTAAAAATTAGTTTCTCTGTAATTGTCTACAAAAATGGATATTGTCGCTTAAGCTATAAAAGGAAACCGATAAATCAAATTTTCGTCGTTATAAAAATTTCAGATTTTCCTTCTGTTGCATAGGACAGATAACAAAAACTTTGACTTTGCATACGAAAGCTCTCTCGTACCGCAGTGCTTGCATGAAGAACAATCAATTTAGTTAATTTTTCAGAGTTATGCACAGTATTTGTTTCTGAAATATTGAGTATTTTGGTGTTTCTACTGGCGAGCTTTGCGGTTGAGACAGAACCAATCAGTTTGCCACTTTCAATCTATAAATTGATTTGCCACCATGAATAACTGACAGTTGTGTGGGAAATCTTGATTAATTATTTGCACATTTTTGTTTCAACTGGAAATCTCCGTCACACATGAACACGTTGGCAGTCATTTGTAGAATGTCACATCGTTATAATATTATTGGCTGGTGTAACTCGAAGGGTACAAGCACATTCGTGTTTATTTCTACAATAAGGTTTATCTTAGCCAGGCAAGATATTCCTGTATGCACACAGGAGTGCTTTACGTATTTGATTTGTAGCTTATATTGAAATATTTTACGAATTTGAATTCCAGTTGGGTTACATTTGTTTACCATACTCGTATATCCTGAAGCTTGTGGTCAGCATATTTGTATAAATCCTTTGCATTTGGAATAGATAAATATTGCTTAAATGAAATAAATAAAATAATATTTCTTTGAGGAATTTTCTGTTTAATCAATTTTTTTTTAACAATTATTTTCATTTTGAGTGAGTTTACTCAGTCAGAAAATACAGTGTTATTAGTTACGACTTGGGGAAATTGAATTTCATATTATAGAAAAGTAACACAAAAATAAATTAATTGGCCAAGGGGTGCTTGTATATAATATGAATTTTTATTTCAAAACTAACAAAGTTTCATTTGGTTTATATTTCAAGTAAGAACTGATCGTTGGTCTTTGATAAGTAATCACATACAAAAAAAAAATAATAATAATAATAATTAGTTTGTTATTTCTGATAACTTTTTCAATTTAACTGGTGAACTGATTATTGTTACTAAAACAATTTTATATTGTTTGATAGTACCAATAAGAGACTTGAGCAAAAGATTTCATGAAAATTGTTCTGCTTTTGATACAGAATTTATGATTGGCTCCTAAAAGCAGGCAACAAAAACCAAAGTCAATATTTATTAGAAAAAATTTTAATATGACAACTCAATATTTATAACTCTTAAAAAAGCCAAACCAGTGTTTACTAATTTTTAATTAAAATAGTGTGACAGTACTAATACTGGAATGCACACTGGGGAAGTCCCTGCTATGAAAATACTGCATTTGTCCGGAAATGCATTCAGCTATCAAATACACCTTGACAAGCAATTACTGATCATGTTTAGTTTCTTCCTTTGCCGAATTAATTAATGTAACGTTCTTCGTATCACTGCTTTTTAACGTAATTAAAGCATTTAAAAGAAAACGACTCGAGATTTTTCATTTAATGTTATTTGCACACACCCACACACACCCACACACACCCACACACACCCACACACACACATTTAAAAGTGGCATTCTAGCTGGAGAACAGCTGGCAAATATATAAATCGTAATTTATTGAATCTCAAAGTAGAAGACATAAATACCACTCTCTACTTCTTCCTTCAATTTCACTTCCGAAATAGTCTCTGAAAAACAAACAGCACAGAATTATTTTTCCTAATTGCTTAAACAAACATTCATTAGTTAATTTAACATGTGTGGAGGACGGCAAGGAAAAATAGAATACATATTGAGTAACGTATAATATTTCCAACCAGCATGTGATGCATTTCACATGGAAACTGAGAAAAAAGGAAAAGCATTGTTATTCTGAAGTTGTGCACACAACATCCAGGAATAAAAAAAAAAACAAAAAAAAAAAAAAAAAGAAAAGTTCCTTAAATAGATTTTTTTTTTAATTTTTGTAAGTTTTTATATGTTTTATACCAGAAACCAGAACAAGAGTGAACCAGCTTCAAACTAACAACTCCAAAGAGTGTACTTAATATTCATTTCTTGAGATTTTTTCACTTTCCCACACACATTAATTTCCTTAACCCTTAACCTGGAGTAAAGGGTCAAAATTGCCCAAAGTGTTTTTATAATTTTTATTGCAATTACTCATTAGAGGTGATTAAATTTTACATTACAATTATTTTTTTAGTTAATTTTATTTAGACATAAATAAATGTAAATGAAAATATAAATTCCGTACATTTCTTTGGCATGCCTATGTGAAAAAGCTTACACATGTGGTACAGTTGGGTCAAAATTGCCGAATATAACGAAGTCTACTTGCATATGATGATGCGAGCTTTGTAATAGAAGTTTTTCTGTTCCTTCAACGGAGTAACTTCAGCGGAGTTGACGCACTAGATCACTTCGGCGACGATTATATAAACCAGGTTGGAGTATTCATATCTGCATGCAGTTCATATATAATTTTTCTGAGTATCACTCCAAACTGGCATAAAAAGAAGAATTATAAGCGGAGTATTTTTTTGAAATACTTGTGTATGGAACCACTATATATGGAGAAATATCTCGTACATCTCCTATGCCATAAAGTGCCCATGCTAAAGCTTAGGTTGAAAATATTCAAACTGAGTCGGTTTACACTTAAAAGCTACCAATTTGAAAAGAGCACGATGCGTTTTTTTTTCTAATAGTGTTTACAATGTAACAAATTCATTTGTAAAGTCCATTCGGAAACAAGTATTACATGCCGTGAACGTAGAAAAGTTATAACATCCAGTAAACAAATTCAATTAAATATTCTACAAAATGGGACCACTAATGTCACCTACTTTTTATTTATGAAATAGAGGATACGTGCTAAGAGAGATTTTAAGCACTCTAAAGAGCTAATATAATTATGGTAATAATACGAATCTCAATTCGATGAATAAAACCCTTATTTCCCTCTACTTCATTCCCTCTGCCCGACAAATGCACATGCTTAGTCTTCTCAACGTGTGATTATAAAAATATTTTTTAAAAAAATATTCTTATTTTTATTTTTGAAAAATATTTTATCGTTGCTTGCAAACCCGCCTTCAAGTTAAATAAGTTATATATAAAAACAAGTAATTTCTGAATTTTCAGTAAAGGATAATTATCCTTAATAACCCATTTTATGGGTTAATAATAATAATATTAAATAGTGTAAAAAAAATAAGTTAAAAAATTTTTTGGATTTTAAATTTATTTTGTCTTTATTTTCCTTTTTTTTATAAATACACTATAAATATATACATACATACTCGTGCTCACATATATTTTTACTGAAGAAGTTACACAAAGTTTAAAGGAATATCGGAGAGATAAAATATAATTAATTTTTACTAAAAGAAAAAAAGGCGTGACTAAATATTAAAATTCTTTAAAAAAGAAATAGAATGCTAAAAATGAAACTTTCATTAACTCTTAAATTAATTTCAAATTGATTTTGAATTAACCTGCTTAAAAATATATAAAATTAGGAGTGAGATAGGAGTGAGATAGGAGTGAGATATCATTCCATTATATATTTTGTTTCCGTAGTTATTTATATGTATTATAAATTTTTCTCATTTTTTCTGAGAGATATGCCATGCATTTCTCTAATATCCTTATCATGTCAACATTTTTGAGTAACACGTGGATGGTATTTAAAATGGAGAAAAAAAGCAGTATAATATTTTTTTAAGTCATATTTCAGGTCCTTGAAGAAAAAAAAATTTTGTGCAAAAGATGTCTGCGTACAGGAGACTAAACGTGACCCAACGACAAAACTACACACCAACACAACAACACGTTGAAAAATGATGCAAATTAGAGATCACTGATATAAAAGATAAGCCCAAATATATAGCACATGTAACTAATGCACCAAGACTCTCTGAACTTCCACAAGTTCATAAAAGGGGCACATCATTAAGCCCAATATGTTCCTTAATTAATTCACCATCGTACGGCTGGTGCAAATATATTATCGGAGTATTTCAGAATTTAACAAAAAATTCGAAACTTAATGTGAAACACTCCATAACATTTAAAAAAAAATTAAAAGTCGTCTCTTTCGGATGAGGAAGCTTTTGTTTCCTTTGACGTTATTTCGTTGTTTACAAGCACAGCTATAAGCCTAACTTTAGAGGTAATAGGGGAAAAAGGGGGAACAATTTGGAACATTCACAAATATTCCGGAGAATTTCATATTCAGATATCTTAGTTAAACTGTAAGTACGATGGAAAAATATATGAACAATGAAAAGGTATGCTTTTGAAGTCACAACCCTCACCGGTTATTTCTGTACTTATCATGGAGGAATTGCCAAGTAGAACAGTAGAGACTTTACAGCAAAAACCAAAATTCTTATGTAAATATATGAACAGTTTATTTTGCACAATAATCAAATAGTGTGCCTTCGTAGGGAAATAAATAATGCACAGCCTACTAAACGGGAGGTAGCGGCTTGGATTCTTACATAAAACATGGCGTTTTCGTGAGGACAACCCGAAAGCTTTGCATGTTGAGTTAACTAAACAAAAAAACCCCTTAAACAGTTTTCACAGTCAAATACAGTTTACAGTAGAAATAGAACGATCCTTAAGCCAGAGACGGAAAACTGTGCACATACATATAGACACGTACCAACAAAATATAAATTTCTAGTTTAGTAACAAAATGGTACGATTGGCAATAGACGATCTAAAGTATTTTAATATATTATTAATGTTTTTGTTTCCATTTTGCTTGCGAATATAATTTTTATTTATTAACTGAAATCACAAAGAATAAACTATATTTAATGTAGTAAAATATTGGCAAAAAAGTATTTATTCTTGAAAAAGACGAAAAAAATTTAATTGAAGGCAATTTTTGGTCACTAAATACGTATTTTATATATTTTATATATATATATACTTGTTAGTGGCTAATGGTATCCTTTTTCTGGCGAGGACACTAAACTAATCGAAATATTTGGAGTGAAAGCGATTAAGAAAAGATCATCTTCTAAAGATGTGGAAGGATGTTGAGTTTTCTTGCAATAAGTTCTTTATAAGAAGATTTTTACATCTTTTATTCACCATGTGTTTGAGCCTGTGAGCCTTTTGACAGGCTTTCGAAAACGAAATAATATCACAAGATTAATATACAACTTTATCGATCAAATTTTTAACGTCGAATGACAAAATATTTTATTTCTTAAACTGTAATGTACAAAGTTTTGTTTTTCTATCTGTTGTACCGTTTGCTAGTATATACATTAATTCTTATACAAAGTAAATAAGGCAGAAAATTCAATTTACGATTACATACATACATATATAATAATTTAGAAGAGTCGATCGAAAGAGAATATCATTGGGATATGGTTTATACTGAACAGCATGTTTGCGGAATAGTTCTGCAAAGAAGTTGACTCTCCTCGCTAAACGCTTCATGTATCCGCCTCCCCTATAATTATTAATTTATCATAGAAAAGTATCGTGGAGGCAAAAATAGAAATATATGTCTCCTAGTAGAGTTTTAAATATTCAAAAATCTTTTCTCGAAAAAGACTTCCTAATCATAAAAATTCAATTTCCACCGAGTAATAATTTGTAAGTTTAAGTACGATTAAAATATCAAATGCAGTTCACTTATTTAGTTTTATGCACATTTTGGAAATGCACATTTGGATTGTTCATATTTTCCAATAGGGATGTGACAAATGCATTACTCATAAGTCATTACACAGTAGATGAACTTTTAAAAGTCGTAAAAATTTGTTACAAAAATAATGAGAGAGATGTACGGAAAATTATTGCGAATTTTCGGTCAATTTAATCGACCATATACGTGTGGTATTATATGTTACGACCATATATGTGAGTGGAATTATTAAAAGCTACGAAAAGCATTTAAGCTTGCATTGCGATAAGCAAGAACTGCTCGTTTAGAACAAACGATATCAATTTATTAGTCGTGCACAGGAAGTGAGTCTCTCTCAGAGGACTTCATGTGGTATTTGGGGAAAAAATTTAAATTTACATCCTTATAAGAAGCAACTGCTTGAAGAACTGAAGGCGCAAGTCCATCACATGCATCGTACATTTGATGTTTGAGCAGCTCTACTTAAATTTAAGTTTGTTGGTATTTGATAGGAAACCCGTTATTAACTATTCATGAACTATTTATAATAGAATATGAAATGTAATATTTATATAATATAATATATAATATGAAAATGTCTGCTGTATTTTGTTTATTGAGGAAAAATAAAGTTCAGTCCATAGAACCATTGGCAGATTACAAGTATCTACATCAAAGTTATAAGGTAATCATTAAGATTTGTCACTGGCATCACAAGTTAAATGAAATTCTCCTACTGGAAACACTTTCTATAATGGAAAAGAAAGTTTGAGTAAAATTAATGTTTGCTTTGGCATTACCTTAAATGATTTTAATTACATCACAGGACATTTATTTAGTTTTGAAAAAGTTTTGTTGTAACTCACATTTTATGATATATTTTTATAAGGAATTGTTGTATTTCTATTTCAGTCATTTATTAATTCTCTTCCGACTTCCGACTGCCTACTAAGTGATGCGCTTGGAAAAGGAAATGGAGCTTTTACAAATCCTGTAACTTGTTTTTGTTTAAATCGCAGATGTGTATTGGGCCCCTTGTTAGAGGCAAACTAGCATACTTAAGCTTATGAGGGTGTCAAAAAATTAAACTGAAGTATTCATAGTGGGGTCTTCACTTTAAAATAGCAAGCAAAAAGAAAATTAGCAAAATTAGAATTCACGTGAGGCATTTCAAAATCATTCCATAGTCGTTAGAAATAACATTTATTAATCAAAAACATTTTATTAATAATTTTAATAATTTTTTATTAATGAATACCTGTTATAGAGCACTTCGTAACTTCTTGGCCATGCCCCTGAAGTCCGGCTTTTCAGTTTGTAATACATTATTTTGCCGCGGCCATACCGAATTATGTGATATGGCACCGTTCGCCGCCTTAGCTGATCTAAATTTGTCTCCTTCATAATGTTTACCATTCGAACAAAATTTTTATTCTGAATTACGGAACCGCTCCTGGTAGGCGATAAAGTAAGTGATATTTTCCAAAGAGTAGATAATTTCTGGTCATATAATTCGCAAAGTATTAAATGAAATTAATAAAAAAAAATTAATTCAATTTCAAACATTCTAATTTCTTTTGAAAGTTCTAAATACATCATTTTTCATTTTAGGCAACCATATTGGCAATTACATGATACCTTAGAGCATTTGGATATTGTTTTTTCCTTGCGAATGTTATAGTGATGGGAAATTTTATTTTATAAATTTAATCTCAATTGAATTTAGACAGTTTGCGTTATGAATAAAACTTTGGCATACAATATTTAAAGCAGAAGTGGTTCTAAATGATAAAATTGTTATTGAAGTTTATTTCAGAAATGTATCTACACTTGTGCGTATGTTTGCACTTATTTCTCTGCATGAATTAAAATATGTTTTGCAAATTCCCATTGGCTTCCAAAAAATATTAAAAATATTTTTAAATTACATTTCTTGTTGCAAGACAAGTCCTTTCGCAAGTGGGAACTCTGCCCAGCAGAAGATAGTGAAATGTAATTCAAGCATTTGAGCAGAGACCCAGTGGGTTCGAAAAATAGTAAAAATATTTTCAAATTATATTTCTATTTACAAGGCAAAGGAATTTACTGCACTGCTGTTTAAATGTATTATTTGCTGTTGTTAGAGATATTGCGAAAGGATATTTAAGTAATTTGCAAAACACATCGAATTGAGGGCAACCAATTGTGGGCTCGGAATTGAGGGAAAGAGAATTTTGCAATGCATCGTAGACAAAATCTGTATAAAAAGAATTATTTTATCAAATATTTGTGAAGTGCGATTTTACATGACAATAAACTTTAAAGTTTGCTTTACATGTTACCAAAAACTAAAGATCAAACAAAATATGTCTCAATGCTGAAGTGCCGATTTGTTCAATATCCTTTATTTATATTTTAATTATAAAATTAAATCATTCATTTTTCTAGCGTAGAACTTAAAAATAAGCCAAACAAGCCAACAATTCCTTCATTCTTTTTACTAATTAAATTTAAAATAAATAACATATCGAAAGAAGGATTGACTAATCTTGGGAATAATTAATTATAACATGCGTCACTACTTTAAGAAGAAAAGGGTTTATAAAGGATGAGTGGTTAATTTTTAGTAATACAGTATTACACGAATGGTAAAATAAATGGTGGAGACAGTAGATTTATAGAGTCCTTCTTAGCGCTTTTCAGTGATGTGAATATTTGATATTGGCAGCAAGAATATTGCTTGGCCTTCTGTTACTTTTGTATGCTATTAAACTGATTAGTTTGATTAGTTTAGAAGGATTAGTTAAATTTATCTGGATGTTCATGGACTTAATGTACGAGGACGCTAGCATTTTGCACAAACATATAACCGATATATTTTTGCGACTTGCTTACCTCAATGTACCAAACTTTCTGGTAGACTCCAGTAATTTGCTTTAGTCTCTTATCGCAGATGTTGCAGCTCTATTATTTTGATATTTAACTGCGATGTCCTTCCTGCAAAACACCAATTACTACAGCTGATGTTCAGTTGTCACTGCTCATGTCTGTTGGTTGCCATTATTTATTCGGTAGAAAAAATCAAAATTTCGAGGTGATGACAAGGATATTCGTCAGCTGTCTGTTATTTATATTACAGCTGTTATGCCGTTTAGTCCTAAAGGAATAAGAAAGGGTGTTTAAGTAAACAATTTGTTTAAGTTTTATTGTTTTAAATAACAAACTTATTTTTTAAAAATACTGCATAAGACATCATGAAACCTGCACCCATCAATAAGTAACTCATGAAAGGTAAACATCCTTAATAAAATTATTATTATTAAATTTACATAAGTTATCTACATATATTGTCTTTGAGAAAACGAATAAACGGTTTACTTATAAAAAATGTTTTTTTTTCAAAATTTTCTTTTTTCTTTCTTTGTTTAAGTATTAAAAATTGAACCACAAAATGCTTGATGCAATTCCTTTAAAGATAATCGTCCTTTTATAACTATAGATTCTACCATTTTTGCCGAAATGGTTTGCCTATAAAAAAAATGTTTTTGCCTTCGTAGCACTTCCAGAAAGTCAGTCTTACAGGCGTGTGTGAAGTATAGAAGTGTTTTATTTTTATAAAAATTACAATATACGTAGTCAAAATGCTAACAAATCCTTCAAATAAAGAAGACGGCATTTTATTTAAAATAATTGTAGAATAATTTTTTTCCCCCCTTTTTATCTTATAACCAAATTTTCGGTTTTTTAATATTGTTATCTTTATTAGAGAGTACTTTTTGATTTACTGCACACCAAACTAAATATTATTATCGACTCATGTATTTTTAAACAAATAAATAAATAGTTCAAACAATGTAAATGGATGGCGGAAGGAGTATTAATTGTTACGTGGTTATTTTGTTTAATATTTCGGTAATTGTTCTTTTACAGCAAAATTACTTTGCAAACAATGAATGTAAATCATTTTGTAACGTGGAGTTAACATAGGCTATTTAAATCACAGTATGCTACATATTTTGTTTACCGTTGCCTACTTTTAGGGGTTTTAAAAATTAGTTATAAATGCTGCATATTATTTTATTTTATGGCAGAATTTGTAATCATTTATAATCTCCAATAAACACCTTCCTTTGATTTTACAACTATTTTATATCGCACTCTTTTCCGACATTTCACGAAAAATGGAATTTTTTGCTTTTCAAACAATAACAATTTATTTTATTGTTTTTAGTAACAGTTGTTAAATTCTTTAGCTTTCAGTTAATTATTTTGACAAAATTTAAAATAAAATAAAATCTTTGATGAAAGATGTAATATAAAGTAGAATAAAAGAGTTGCGTATTCTCCTAGAAAGGATCAAAAAGGACGCGAGCAATTAATGTACAGCAAAGTTGACTTTAATGCATTTTGTGAATTTTAAGGATGTGAGTGAAATTATTTTAAATATTACAGATTTTATTTCGAATCCTCACAGGACCTAATTGTAATGACATCACCAGTCCCGTTAATGTTAAACACTAATTCTGTTATAATAACGATACTTGTTATTGTTAAAATTACAAATTTTTATTATAACTTTTTAACAACAAAAAACATTCTTTAAATATGTAAACTATTTCTCTAATGGCTTCCATATTTATAATTCACTCAGTATTTAATTGAAAATTTACTTAAATTTGTAAAATATTTTCTTAATGTATTTGATATTAATTTGAAATAAAATTTTCAATCGATATCGAATGGCGCTGCAATTTAATCACAGTATTGTTTTTGTGTTCGGTTCTAGAAGAAGCATATTTTAAATAAATTGTCCTGGGTAAATGGAGGGGGTCATTTTTAATATCCAAAGTTCTGCTTGGCATTTAAGGTTTTAATGAATACGCAAGTGGATTTGTTAATCAATGTTTAAAATTGATTGTTATTAATAAGAAAAATTTCACTTCCGTTTATTTACATAATTTAATTGGGCAGAATAATATCGAATTTCTGTATTTATTTCTATTTGAAGAAAATTGTATTCCGTTTTCCGAAAAATGTTTAATTGTGCAACAAAAGTAAACAAGCGACCGTTGACTAATTTTATTACAGGAACGTGGAATAATTAAATTTGGTACTGACGTAGTCTATATTCGTTTATACATGCTTTCAAACTCGACTGTTTCCATTTCTTTATTTCTATTACTTTGGTAACACTACGAGAAATCAATGGATGTACTGCAGGAAAGATAAATCATGTCTCGTTTCTAATGAAATTCAATATGTTGGGAGGAGTACGTGAAGTGAATAGTAATTCTGTAATTACTGTAGAGCAATTGCAATTAATTTTTAAATTTTTAATTGTTTTCCAAAATGTTATAGAAATAAATTTAATTAATTATTTCCTTATTATCGTTGTTTTGAATTTATCTTTTTTCGTTTGTAATTATTTTTAATGTTTAATGTTTAAGTATATTTTTCAGAAATCATTTTAAATTTTACAATTTTATATTGTTTTCTAAATGAAAATTTAAAGAAAAATATAAAGTTTTCTAAAACTATATATAATAGAATAGAATAATATAGAATAGAATTTTATAAAAAAACTAATATTGGTTAGAAATATTTTATTAATAATTTATTTTTAAATTATGTGTTTAATAGTTTTCTAAATTTCTTGTTTTGCAAAATAATACATAAATATAGAAAAATATATATAATGTAATATAAAAAAAGCTGATGAGCTATCAAGTTTTCCTGCTTGAATTCGACCAGAACCGACGCTGGTGCATTCGCCCCCTCAACACTATTACATCGAACTCTGTTAGAGAAATTTAGTGAAATTTACACTCTATTTTATTGAGATCTTTTATTAAAAGGATTTTGGTTGTCATTTAGGAAATGATTTCAACTAACTGTGAGAGAGAAGTTTGAGAAAACATGACAAAAAAAAATATTTTCGATTTAAGGAGAATAGATGAACTTAAAAGGCGGAATAAACTGAATGGAAGGTAAATATGCAAGGCTTTTAATCCACATCCTCCTTATCTGAAGGATGAGCATATAAATAGAAATGCACTGGCATGAAATTCTTCAACGATTTTACAGTCAATCCATATAAAAAAGTTGAACTAGTAGCTTCGATATTTAACTGGCCAGAATGCCAGAGTTAAAGATACAACATTTTCAACCACATATGCATAATTCCTATGAGAAGGATATGATTTCAATCATTGAAGGGCCTCCCTTATAAATGGCAATAACAAATTTCACCAGAAAAACGTTTGTTTCATTAATAAAATTTTTTTTTATTACCATTCCACGCGGTAATACAGAACATCGATTATACCTCATCTAAAACTTCACTCATTTATCGCGCCATTATGGGGAAATATTAAGGCTTATTGTCCTATTCATATTTATCCTTGCTTTGCTTTAGTATTTCATTGGCTTGACTGTGTATAAAAACTGATTGCTATAAAACATTTCCGTCGTTGTTCATATGAAAAAAGCATTACTGAAATATTTTGTACGCTTAAAGCAAAAACATTAATATTCTTCTTTATGTAACGTATCACTTCACTTGCGTATCAGCCATAATCCTTTGCATTCTAAAGCTCTCTTTATGCTTGTGTTATCTGGCTTCATATTGTCAATTTGTTGCAATTTCATTCATTTTCTCCAATCCCTGCAAAAATTCATAGATTCCGTTTCTATTGAATTTTATACAATGCTCGATATCGCATTAGATTCCTCCGAACTTTTGGTTTTATATTTTCGTTTTTTATATAACAATTTGCAACAACAAAGCAACACTAAAAGTAGCAACAACTCTATTATGGGATTCAGTTAAAAATATTTCGTTTCTTGTTTGAAATTTGTTTTTTTTTGCCTTGTATTATTTTTGTATTTGCAAACATTATAACTTTTGTCTAATCCAAAAAAGTATTTTGGAAGTCCTACATTTTTGACATTTCCCTCAGGCTAATGCACAAACACTTGTCCTTAACTTTGTTATTGTCAGTGGCTTTTGCTCTGCTTTTTGTTGTGTTTTGCTTAGGCACTGTAATGCATATTTTATTTTAAAAGGATATGACAACTTATAATGATTAATAAGCTAAAAATCTAGCCGAATTCATCATAATTCAACTCCAGTTATTTTTAAAGTCAAGTAATTATCCGAATACAAACATGCTTAAATGTTTTATTCGAATCAAAATTTGGCATTGGAATAAAAATATTACAAATAAGGAATTTGAGGGGATTTGTTAAATTCATCATATAGAATATATTATTCTGCCAGTAGGATAATAAGTTTCCGGTCTCCATTTTTGTTTTGTGTACAATAAGGCATCACTTTTTAATAAATCAATTTTTTATTAATTTAAACTTCTGTAGCATTTAACTTTTCATTCCACAACAATCTGATACAAACGCTTTTTTGGCTGTCACTTCTTAATTAATTCTATTTTCAATTTTTACTTCCGAAAAAGAAGTGAACAGATCATACCAGAACAGAATGCAGCAGAATAAAACAGAATAGAGCTGAACAGAACAGAAAGAAACCGAACAGAAAGGAACAGAAAAAAAATTATAAAGAAAGAAACCACGTGAGACATAAAGCATGTGATTCGTAATAGGACATGCAAATTAGCTCCGCCCTCAGTTTGCTTAATTATCTGCTTCTTCGTTTACTTGTCCTGTTGTTGCTTAACTACTTTCTTACTCATTTAGTGTTACATATTACTTGTGTTTCATTTATAAGGATCGTTCTACCAACTGGTGCGAACACTGTTGCCAGAACTTCTATGCGTGAAATCGTCACAAACTTCAGATTTATCTGAAAAAAATCGTCGAAAGTCATTTTACATTTTCTCAAACGTAAAATGTCAAAAAACCCTCAAAAAAAACGTTATAATATTAAAAAAGCTATAAAAATGGTTCGAACTTATTGATTATGCTTTCAATATATATACATGAAAATACATGTAAATACATATACGAATAGATATATTTTTAAAACATTTAATTTATAAAAAAAAAATAATTAACATTTTGGTTCTGTAAACATTTTATTCATAAATAGCAGAATAATTTTTTTTTTAACAATTTTGAACTTATCCCAGCGTCATAGCAGTTTAACTTTTAAAGTTTGCAATAGTCCTGTGTGTACGGGATATCTTCTAGAGTATCGTTTTCCAAACGATTACAAATTTGGGCTGTATTGAAATGCACCTGACTGAATATCCGTTTGACGATCAATGTGGTAAAATCATGATATTCCATATACGAGTACAATTTTCTGAAATAGGGGAAGCCAGACTTGAATCACAGCTTTTCATTTCGGATATTTTTTCCATCTTCTGTAAAGTTTAAACACTTTTAAAATCTAAAAATTACAATTCAAAATCCGAAAAACCAATTCTATACATGCAATACAAAAAAAATGCTGACTAAAATTTAGAAAAATCGCCATTTTTGGAGTTAAAATCGTCAGTAGTGTATTTTGCGAGGTAAAAATCGTCAAAATGCAGACAAATCGTCAATTATGGAATCATATAAAGTGATCATCAAAAGTGTGAATCATTTATGAATAATAGAATTGTTAATTATTATTTTATTCTGGTTCAGCTCTTCAATGTAAATATTTTCCTGTTTATATACATGTAGGTACGTATCTGTGTAAGTTTGTATGTGTGTATATATTTGTGTTATACGTACAAGGCTCTTGTTAAAAAATTAAACAATTGAGGAAACTGTGAAGCGGGCGCCTTTTTAAATTGGTGGAAGGCAATAAGAAAAATGCAAGCAATTTGGTATCAGTTTAAATGGCCTGAAGTGCCATTTAGAAGTAACAAAACAAAGAGAGAAAATATTTCAAGGACTCTCAGTTATTTAAGACACAGGAAACTTAAAAACAGAAAAAAGAAAAAAACTTACAGGAGGAAGTAAACAGTTGTAACAAAACCCGACTTATAAGACTCATTCTTCCTTTAAACGAAAATGCTTTTTAATTGTTATGAAGTGTTTATAAAATTTTTGAAACACTTTTTCTTTATGCTTTGTTTTGTTACATGACAGGATCAAAGCCGTGTTATAATTCAATTTCTTTATGTTTTTAAAGTTATTGTTGCCATATTAAGCAATAATGGGATGTATACTCGACAATTTTCCTCTGCAGGCTGCTGTTATGATTAATTAACTTGGCACGCATTTGGAAAAGCATTACAAAAATGAATCGTCATCTACACACTAAATATGTACTCGTGCAATAGTTGCAGTCGTTGATGTAAAAAGTTGTGAGAAATAATAAAGTAGAAATAAATTGTTTTCGTTTCCATGAAGGGAACTTTAGCTTACTTTATATCAATTGCTAATTATTATTTGAAAAATCTCTTTTGCCTAATAAGCGTTTCTATCTGCAAATTGCTAGCAATTTTGTCAGAACCGTCATCTCAGACTAGCCAATTTGTGTTAATATTTTTTATGGTTGTATTGTTTGTGCTTCATGTACTAATTTTTTAACGTGTCCTTGCAAGGTTTGAAAAGATTTCCTAGAAAGACATTATCTGTTTCCGATTGTTTTAAATCTCATACTTTCCCCACTTACTTATAATGAATAAAAATGATATAATACAGTGTGATCTAAAAGTAAACTTACAGCCATTGGTTCGGTGTCAGTAGTGCGTTCATTCAGTATCAGTGAGAATCTGAATGTGCTTCTTTATACTGTTTGTAGAGTCGGCAATTGTACAGTCAACGATTTCAGTGCACTTCTCGATTTATGAGCAGAATATTTTTTTTGCAAGTTTCGCAAAGGAACTCATTTAATTAATTAGGGTGGTGCAGACAAAAGAGATGAAAATAAGAAAAAGAGTTTGGAAAAATTATAGACACTAATTTGAAAATAATTTTTTTTCAATTTAATAATTTGTTTATCCTGCTAAAGTATATTTAGCAGAAAATGTTTGGAGAATGAAAAAATAGAAAAAAATACGTACATATTATACATACATATTTAAGCCTGTATAATTAAAAACTATCATGCCAAATATAATGATAAATGATTTTTTTATTTCAATGAATGATTCTGAGTGATACCGATAAGGCATTCATTTTGAAGAATAGCAAAATGTTTAACGATGGTCCGGGAGGTAGTAAATCTGATAATTACTAACACTGGTCTTAAATTAGCACCACACACCACAGGAAAAGTTCGAAGTAGCTAAATTTGGGCTGCGTCTCCCCGTGGATGGTAAGTTTTACTCACTCTTCGCAGAGACGTACTCTTATTGGGAGTATATAGTCTCGCCCTTACAGTCCTTCTTACAGTCCTTGCAAGAAGGTATTATCGTACATTTTCAGATAATTTTCTGAATTTACTATAAACGACTTCTCCCTTTTTGGTGAATCAATGTTTTTTAGAATTTCTTTTCTGACTTGGTTCCCCTTTTAAGGAGAACAAGAATTTTATTCGACAAGGAAACCTGGTTAACCGTTGAGAGATTGTATTTTTTCTGTAACAGGAAAGCTGCTATTTTACTTAATCCATCCATTGAATTTAAGCAAAATATAACGCAGTGATGATTTATACATATTGCAAGCATTTGAATTCTCCTGCATAAAAATACACTATTTTATTTATGCTTTAATTTTTTATTAAAACTCTGACTCTGTACGTTTTCTTACGTGTTAAGAAAGTCTGCACAGCAGACAAATTTCCAAGTTTCTGGCGAATCTTGACGCCTTTCAGAATAGAAGAAGAAGCGAAAATCTTCTCTTGAGACACTCTTTATTAACACGATATTATAAAATCTTATACCACCGACTTTTATTTGTTTACATTTTTCTTTTTGTGATAATGACTACCTACAACTCTCGAAGGCATGTTGAAAGGATAATGAGTGAGTAGGACTAGTTAAAGAGGATGTGTTGTTTTTAATATGTTTGTGTATAAGTTTGTACAGTAACAATATTATAATGAATTCAATCAGTAAAATTGTTCTCATGCTTTCATCCACAGTAATGGTTACTATGACGAATAACATTATTGCAGCTGCGGAGCGTAACAACAAAACACAAAAGCGAGTTTCCAATTTAATATTATTACTAAGTAAAATATTTTGCTTTTCTCTTAAATTGTAGATGATTTTTGTTATGCGCTCGTTAAACGATATTGACTTTGTTTTGTACACCGAAATTAAATGTTTCCATCGCAACAGCAATCACTTTGTTAACTAATCAGCAACATTTCTAAGCGGTATTTTAATTACCATTCACCCGCAGTTTGCAGTGATGAAGTTAAATACAAGTTGTAAGTAATTTAATATTTAAATTTAAAAATATTTGTTAAACATTCAACAGATTTGCCACAGCAAAATTTACTGCAGCTTGCACTAAAATGCTTATTTTCATACAAAACATATGGATGGTTCAGCGACCATTAATGTATAATGACACACAGTTAATATTGCTAATGAAATAATTAATTAATGATTTTATTTTCCCATTTTTAGAGAAATAATTCGTTTTGGCACATATTCTCAAAATAGCTACCTGCAGGAGTACGATATTAAGCCGTAGCATTTAATGTCATGTAATCGTATAGCCTGCTGTAGGGTATGCTTTAGAGAACAAATGGAAATATGATAAATTATATTGATAAATAACTTGCATTATTATTACTATTCACACCTAAGAATTTTTTTCATTTTCAATAGTTTCTCGTATCCTTTGAGCTTCAAAGGATAAATTAATGCCGAAATTTTTAATAACATTCGAGTAGAATACAATATTGATTTGCTAAAGGGCACTCTATCAATAATTATGCAATATCTGACTGAAATGTATGTTTTTCAAAATTATTTAATGCTAAAATTGTTCAAAGTACCGAAACTCATTAGCTTAACAAATAATAACACATAAAATCTGGTTTTGTAATTTAATCAATTCCCACCACTTCCATGAGCGATTAATTTATGAAAAGTCAGAATGTGGTGACAGAGTGGAGAACAGTGCCGAAGGAAGTGTATGAATCAAAATAGAAGAGAGTGGAAGATGACATCTGGGAATAAGACAAAGAATCACAACAAGTGTATCTGCTTCAAAGCTATAGAAGAAAAGAATGAATCCAAAGTAATTTATGGATGAACTTGAGCATCTGGGATATTATTATATCTGCACAATGATGAAAAGAGAAAATGTAAAAAACACTGGCAGTGTTTCTCATGTCCTACATAAAAAGATTTAAAATGAAAAGAAAAACTTTATAGGTAAGAAAAATACTTGGTGAAAAAGCTTCAGTAGTAAATAAAACGTTAAAGAAATTATTTTTATCAATTTAAATGAAATAAATATAATTTTGATTGCAATCCTGCATTTTGATAGTACAAACAACGACTACTTTTTCAAAAATGTAAGCTCATTTGAATGTCTTAAGCTCTAAGGATTAAGTAAGTATACAAAATACAGCTCCAAGGACTCATACGGCTTGACCAAATAGAGTATTTAGAACTAAATTTTTTACAAGTGGGCAATGAGTGTTTTACTATAACCAAATTGGATTTTGTTTTATGAATTGCTGCTACAAAGCTTTTACCGAATTACTTTATGTTTTGTTTAATGACTCGCCTTATAAAATTGAAAAGTACATATTTTACATTTATATTACAAATAAAAAAAATACTTACAAATTTGATGTGAAATTCCATCAAATAGGCTGAAAGTTACGTTACGAAAATAATCAATACTGCACAGACACTGCAATAATATGTTGTATCATCCGTATCGTCATCCTAAAGCCATACGGCGTTTGATATGACGTGCCATAATCCGACCTATACCACCATTGCCTAATTGGCTGCAGTTAAATGATACTTCCTAAAAGTATGCTTTAAATATGGCGCTGGAGTATTTACTTTTGTAAACTTTTTTTTTTATATGTGCTTACATGGCAATAATCGCTGCTGTAAAACTAAATCACTGTCATAATTAACTATGCAATTTCCGGCAATTTACGTTACCGTATGATTTTTTATTACGTAGCTTAAAAACCAAACGTGGGAAAGTAATTGCAATATAAAATTTTTTTTTTAGCTGTGCTAGTAGTGCTGGAGTTTTTACTAATCCCATCGATTAAATTGGTGTTTTTATTTTTTATTAAAATGTTTAAATTTTTTCATTTCTTCTTTTTAATGATACTATATTATTTATTTCAATATAATTTATTCAACATATGAAAATCTATATTTTATTATAAAAAGAAATAAAAAAACTAACAAAAAAAAAACACTTTATGGTTGAGTAATTACTCTCCAATTAGTTCTGCAACATTGTTCATATTTACAAATATTTTACATGCTGTCATCTACATTTTTTAAATATTTTATTAAATTAATTATAATCAATAAAATATAATTTATTTGCGGCTTGTTTAATTTTTAATTAACAAGTTATTTTCATGGCAAATTTTCATCACTTTATTATTCACATCTTCTAATGTAACCAAATGCTGTTGTGTATCAATTGTGGTTTTAAAAGTTATTATTGCATAATTAATTATTCATGTTCATTATTAAGAAATTTATAAAGTTATATTTAAATTTTTTCCTTAAAAAAGGGGTGAAAAATATTCCCCCTCTCCGAACTTAAATTATTTTACCTTTTTAAAGTTCATGTCGGAGGTGCTCAAGTATTTAAAAAGCCACTATATATAATATATAATAGACGATATTAAGACTCGAAGAGGTATTACTGACGAATTATGACTTATGACTTGCAAATAATTCGCATTACAATTAGTGTACATCTCGGTTAGCACTGCTACTTCCATCTGCTTTACACTTGCACCTCCATCTATACCACCATTTTCAGATGATTCCGACTCAATTCATCGTATTTGGAGGCATTACTCTCCCAGTGCTAGTTGTATGAAAATATTGAGAAACTTATATGACACATAATTTTGAATTTGAAACAACAAAAAGTATCTCTTCTTCAAAAAATCCTTTACGAGATTAAGCCTGACGATGAGTAAGACTCTGACAATTTTTTTAGGTAATATTTATTGACAAAGCTCATCGCATTAAACCCTTCAATTAGCATAAACAGGTATACTTGGTGTGGCTTTTAGTTTATATATTGGAAGTATTCAGAGCTCCAACTTTAAGGCGGCAACCCTATCTTCTTTGGCAATCCATTAAATAGTTGATAATGAACTTTTGTTTCACATTTTATTGGCATACACTGACACTGGAAAAGCTTTATTTGTCAAGCTTGTCGTGAATTTCTGCGGTTGATGGTGAACATACTCGCCTTTTAGGGCGTCTAATTGTAATAACAATGCATGATTTTTGGACCACACTCACTCTAAAGGATAATGTGTACTACAGAACTTGTACCCGCTGTACTGAAAACCCCTGAACGATGTCCAAATCAAGGAACTGCTCGCCATTTAGTCCTTCTACTATATGGTGTATGTTGACGTTGGCTTTCACAAAAAATATTAAATTTTCTTTTTCTTCAAGGTTCTATTACGTCAGATATATTTTTTTACATATTTAAGGTAATACGATAACATACAATATATCATATGTTATGAATAATGTACAATAGCCATTAGAACTATTACCATCTAATGAAATAAATTCTTATAGATAATATAACGAAGATATATAATTATAATAGCAATGAGATGTTTTATTTCATAACAATAACGATTACAATTGAATTCTGCCATGTGACTGCCAGGGCTGGTACGTAATCCAGAGCTTTCCAAACCTTTCGCAATATTTGTAGCCATGTATCGGTTAAATCTTTTCGAATAACTAACAAATCCAATCATGTTAAGTTATATGATACTTGATATATGAGGTATGATGTGTGATGTAAATTGTATCCTGTACGATGTATGACAAGTATGAATACTAAATATGTTCTCGAATTTATAAAATTATATTTATAAGATGGGATCTGATGATAATTCAACTATAAAAGGAATTTATCAGAAAACTAATACAAATTCAATGATATTTCCACTGTTAAGTGGTTTTTCAAACAAGCCAGTGTTTTCAACAGAAAGTCGTGAATTTCTAAAAAATACTTTTTAAGGCATAAAAAATACTTATTTGTTGTTAAGCACCAGTTAAGTTATCCTTTTAGCTATTTACAGTATGTCCTTGCATGGCATTACTGCCAGTGTTACCCAAACTTTTCTAAGCCGCTAAATAATTTTATTAAGGCAGGAGAAAAGAAATCCAATCTCCATTATATTTCTCTGTTTAGCAACTTTACATTTTTTGCACAATTTATGGCAAAAATTTTGTTAAAATCACATTAATTTTTTCTGCCTCCGCCAATTGAAATATAAAGAATTACTCACATGAAAACATTTTTCTCACTCCTTATTAATTTAGTTGAGGATGTGACTTGAGATTACACGGAGTTTAATTCCATTTGCTACATTGCGTGAGTTGAATCGACTCGTCTTTTGCTTTCAGGTTTTAGAATACATTTGCTTAATTTGGCTGTTGAAGTTTCTTGATTTTAAAATATATAAAGCTAAAATGAATATTCATATTTAATGGCCAAATATTATTATATGCCTGCTTGCCATATATGGTAGATCATACGATATGACATATGATAGATCATATACGATAAATGTGAAATGATATGTGATATGTGATATGTGGTATACACTGTATGATGTATGTGTGCATTGTATTGAAAATAGTTTAAGAAATACTGACATGCCAATACTGACACAATGCACTCCTGTGCACATTGCCATCAAGTCTCCAACACATCGCTTTCATTGAATTTAAGGATGTATATGATATATGATGTTTGACACATGATACATAACAAATGGCATATGACATATGGTATATGATATATGGTATACGATATATGAAATATGATATATAATTTAAAGGTTCGACACAAATATCGTAGTTACAAAATTCGGTTACACTACAGCAACTTTTAAACGCCCAAAAAAGTTTGAATTTGATTGAATAAGTAAACGAAGAATATCTGAGATATAAAAGCGATACTTTTGAATAATTAATGGTTTTAAAGTCTATCGTTTTAATTGAGTCATTTTTATTTTCCTTTGACTCACTTCCAATTTATGGATTATGGATTTATTACTCTAATAAATTGAGTCCTAAGACTCCTTTGGATTAAGTTCGTTGAGAATAAAAACAAAATTTGTTTGTTGGTTGTTCATAAAATTTTATTTACATAAATTGTCTCATGGATTGGCCGTCGTGATCTTTTGCTAGAAACGTTTTTCGAAAAGGCTTCGAACCAACTGTGGCTTAAATGCCACCAAAGATAACAGTCATGGCCATGCAGTTGTTTTTGTTTTATGTTTACAAATAAAAAAATATATAGGAATTTCACATAAAAAAAATCTCTCTTTAAAAGTTTTCAGGTTGGAACCTGCTGTCGTCTTCATCCCCTTGAGTTTTCCATGTTTTCTTTCGTACGAGATTTGGTACCTTTTCACGAGGTACTTGTTAATGAAGAAACTTAACATTTTTCTATAAATCCTTGATAAGAACATAAAATATATAACTTCGAAGTTCTTCGAAGATCGCGGATTTGCTCTCTATTCCAGCGTAGCAACGGCTCATTTAACTCTTACAAAAATGACAACATACAGGTCAACCCATGTATCCACGGCTGTGTTAAGTACCATGAGCTGGTACCTTAGAAACGTGGTATACGCTACACTCCTACTTTGATTTAATAATATTTCAAGACATTAAAAATTTTAATGTTTATTAGACACTAGAATATTTAGCAAAAAAATAGTTTTTTTATGGGAAATCACAAGGATATATTTTTGTATAATATTTGAGTTTCGGCATTGTGTGGATATGGATAGATCAAAGGAAGTTGTCATAGAGACTCTTCTATTTGCATTGAATGGCGACTTTCGTGTTGAAGACTGATGAACAGCAAACACATCACATGCAAGAAATAAAAAAAAGATAACAATTTGATAGATGGAATGAAATAAGAAATTCCTTTTTTTTTTTGCTTTTGACATGCAGCAAATGTTGGATTACATATTTAACAAGACTTTATTTCAATGGTATGCATGTTAGAAGAAAGAAATGGAAATCTGAGGATAATTCTTGTAGCTGCTGGATGTGTTAAAAAAATATTAATAAACAATAGAATCAGTTTTTAAAAGTAAAATAAAAATTATTATAAGTTAAAAACATAATAATTTTTTATTTTAAAAATACATTGAAATTCTTAATCCTGCTGGGCACATTGTATTGAGGGATATAGTAATCACAATAACTCTCTCTTCGAGATTTATACACCTTTCAACTAAAATTAAGCGGAAAATTTCAATAAATTCAAGTTTGAGTGCTTATAATAATAAATTAAATAATACTAAAATAATATATTTATATATGCTAAAAAAATTTGAAGTTTTATTTATCTTCCTTATAAAGAAAGATTTGAAATTGAGAGGATACGTAAAAGCTAAAAAAGACGTGAAAATAAGAAGGAAGTATAACTCATCATTTTGGATAGTCATTCATTAGTTCTCTTTTTTTTATTTATATATATTTTTATCTGTATATTTGGTTTCTGTTACCTCTTATAATGAGAATCTAAATGGAAATAAAATAATACACATTTTCATTAAAGACATTATTACATGAATCTTTTATCCTTTTGCATTTTGAAGAATGGCATAGGGATGAAGAGAGAGGTGAGAGTGTTGCAGTGCAAAAACTATCTAGTCGGAGGTTAACTATTGTCTTTAGTTTTGCCAGTTTTCTTCAGTTTTTTTTTCATTTTTGTTTAAATCAGGAAGATAACAAAATTTTTGTTAAAGTTTCAAGTGCAATGAAATTAAAAATAATATTTAATAAAATCTTGAAGCAATAGAAGTAATATTGCAAATAGCAGTGACAGTTTTAATATGTCAGATCATAATGAAGCGCTTGCAAAAACTCTGCCAATGTAATTGTTTTTTATTGCCAATCCTTTATGGGCAACTTATTTAAAATTTTTTTTTGAGAATAATTCCTTTATTTAGGAAAATATATTTTCGTTTAAAAAATAAATAGCAAGTTTCCTTGGAAGTGATATCCTTCACAGACTTCAATTAATTCGCTTCCGAAAATCGTTTATGCAAAATATGTATATGAAATTTAAATTATTTAAAGTTCGAAATATAAATATTGTTGAAATAAGCAAGTGATTCTAAATCGGCCACCAAGTGGTTCTTTGTATTGCTCTTATTCTTATTGGTAATTCATCGATAATTTATCGTATCAATATCGATTTAATTTTTCTTAGTTTAACCAAATATTTTCCATTAAAATTTTATTTATTCACATTTATAATTATTTATTAGTTTTTCCTTTATTTAGTTATTAACATATTACTTGCATACATTGTTTAGTCAGCCATTAGCAAGCAAATGGATAATGAATAACAACAAAAAAAAAAGAATTGTCGATGTGAAGGTCCTTCGTAAATAGAGCAATTATAGTTAACCTGTGATATTTGCACTAGACATTTAGTAGTTGTTTAATAAAATTATTCAATTATACTTTATTAGCATTATTTCAAATAATGTGTGTTTCTAATACCCGCTCAGCACAATTGCTTCGGGCAAAATATAAATTGCAACTAAACATGTTTCTAAAGTTTTGCTTCTACGCGAGTACACATTTCGTGCTCGTTGAGAATTTCATGATACAATTTTCGTTAAGAGAATCGTACAGAAACGAACATTTATGCTGAATATGTTATTTGTTCAAAGTAAGAGAGGTGGAAAGAGAAAGTAGAAGGTAAGCAGGGGAGGATAATAATGCTTTTATCGTTTGAGCTGCCTTGACAAACACTTGAACAATTTTTATTGAAATGTTTAGACATGAAAATTCAATCATAAAAAAATTATTCAAAACTTAATCGAAAAATCACACTAAATAATGATTGGAAAATTATATTCTGTGGCAGTTTTTGCCACTTGGCGAGCTGTACGTAATTTTCAATTTTTTAATATTTGCAACAATACTGCAGTGTATTGGCTACTTCCAGATTCAAGTGATTCCGTATCATAATGTTGGAATTTTGCTACTTTTTTTCATCCATTATATTTAGTTCTGTATAGTCGAACTGCTTAAACATCTTCTACATGACTCCTTATTAACAACAAGAACTATCGAACTATTATTAGAAAAAATTTTATAGAAATTTTCTAATAAAATGTTGAATAAATTAAAAACATTGTGAGATATTTTCTTAAATGCATTTACAGCATGTACATCGTGATATTTCTGAAAAAAATTAAAAGTATTGGAATCTGGTTTATTTGAAATATTTATAAAAGTGTGGCTCTCATAAATAAACAGAATAAAAGTTACACAAAATAAGGACTTTGACTTCACTAAACTGCAACTTTATTGTCAATTTTATTTCAAAACATTGAATGACATCAGAAAAATTCACTTGCATTCGCATAGAAGATTCTTTAAAGGGGCCAAAAAATTTAAAGTCATTTTCTAAAACTCTTCATTTTATTTATGGCATTTAAAGACAAAAATTTATTTTTCAAAACACAAACTGGAACCCTTTAAATGCATAGCGATTCCAATGGAAGGGGCTGATTGGCTATTGGCTTTTGCTAATCTAATATTTCACTTTTCATATTTCAATGCACGCGTCTTGTAATATAAAGATAAGCAGATATAATTCCGTGCTCAGCTCATGCTTAGTTATGCAAATGAATTTAAATAGATTTATTAGGTGTGTTCACATCATAAGGACATGCCCAATCGCATATTAAAAAAGACAAACTTTTTTTTAGTACGAGTACATTTATACCCAAAAAGGGTTTTGTAGTCCAGGTATGTGTGGCATGAAAATAGTAACGTCTTTATTTCTTATTTATTTCTTGGAAGAATAGGAACAAACAAGTATTAATATTCAGTAACACCGCTACCTTTCGCAGTATATTTTTTATGCAATTAAATAATTTGCTTAAATAATTTTATTTGAACGAATTTTTGGTTCATGATAATGCAAATATATAAACATATTTAATATATAACTATATGAAGCTCACTATAACAGGACAAAGTAGTCATTGCACTGCAACTGGAGTGCATCGATAATTATTTCCATGGCATATAAACAGTCTACGGATGGACTATGGGCGCAATATATCAACATTTTTTCACCGATATCAAAACTAAAGCTAGCAAAATTATTGCCAGTAAATTCCCTGCAGCCCATAAAGTTAATTCAAGTTTCAGTCATATGAAGTCGGTTACATTGAGATGCAAATTTCAAACGACCTTGTTAGGGGAGCTCTTGCCATGTAAAGGATATTTATTCAACTCTGTCATAAAGAATGAAATCTGCTACAAAACTAAATTTGCTAATGTGAAAAACTCTTAGTTTCGGCCAATTACCATTTTATATTTTACAGCAAAACCTCTTTAAAAGTCCTTGATAGTGAAATGTAGTTTGCCATGAAAAATATTTATTTGTTGTTTAATAAGTAATCATCTTCTCAGTATAATCCGATATCTATTTCCACCTCATAAGCTGTAACTGAAACTGTTCGACTGGAAAAATTAATTTCATTCCTATCTTTGATCTTATTTGTTTTGGTACAGAAGAAAAGTGGTAGTGGGCGTTATCCTTGGACCCCGCCTTTACTTTATTTATGCAAATCACCTTCTTTAACTCCTTTTAAGCCATAAAACTCATTTCTAAAGAAATACTTTACAGTTGTATATCAAACGATCAGGCAATTTCGATGTTGAAAATATTTCAAGACTTAATGAAGATTTGATTAAAATTGAAAACAATTGTTATATAGTTTCAAGTGGAAAATTAGTCGGACTTAACGAAGATTAAGACTTAAGGAAGATTTGAATAAAATTGCTGCAAGTAGAAAATTAGTCGGTTTTGCTGACGCTGATAAAATAAGAGTAAAGTAAGAGCCTTACTTGAGCAGACATTATCCTTGCAATCTAAAATAACAAATTTTATATTATTACTGCATTTCTCTAAGATCGTTATCTTTATGTTTTTGTAATTGAATTAGAAATCGAAATGTTTTATTCAACAATATTTCTAGATGTGCATACGGATTGACAATACGGATTAGGCGGTGGTTACCATGTTGCTGAAACTAAATGGCTTTATGCGATTGCTTTTATTTTTAGACAAACAGATAAATTCGGTTTCAGTAGATCAATTGAAGGAAGCAGATTGGAGAATTATGTATGTTTTTTTCCCGTTATCTTCTTTGTCAAGTATTTTAGTATTCTCAAAGTCTGGTAAATGTTTATGCATTCTAGCATGTTGCGATAATGCAGTGCTCTCTTTGTTTTTATTTATGTCTGCTTTGTGTTCATTTATTCTGGTATTTAAATTCCTTTTCGTCGTACCTATATACACCATATCACAACCGTTATTATTATCACCTTTACATGGAATTTCGTAGACCACGTTGTTTTTTTCCATTTTTTTGTGTTGCATTTTTAAATTGCTGAAAATTTTTGAATTCGTTGTGTGTGATTAATATCCTATCATGATGTTATTTGTAGAAATAACTTGTTTTATGTTGTGCTTGTTAGTCAGACCAGGGACATATACTATGCTGACAAAACTCATTACCTCCACAGTTGCGCTCCTACCATTATTGTTATTTCGGTGTTGTTGGGCATGTAATAGATTTTTGATTAGTTGATATGGGAAGCTGTTCTTTCTTAAAATCATTTCAATTTTTTGGTTATTTTTTATTTGGTACTTAGCATCACTAATGTCCATCACTTTTTTTTTATTAGTTTCTCGCCGTATTTATCTTTTTTTTTTGTATGCCAGTCAACAATTATACTGTAAAAAAAAAAAAAAAAAAAAAAAAAAAATATATATATTTCTATAAAAAAAAAAATTTTTTTTGGAAAGCTGGCATAATTTATAAGGATTTGACATATGAATATATGAAAATTTTTGCCTGTAACCAACAATATAATTACCGATGAATAACGCTACGAAGGTTTTCACCCCAATTATTAATTTTATATCCTTTAAATAAAGGATTAGTTTTTAATTGTTATTTCAATTGCAGGCATTTCTTAAAGTTTAGTTTCAAAGTTTAGAGATTGAAAATTTCCATAAAATGACAATTTTCATACGATCAGAGTTCTTGCTACTTTAATCAGCAAAGAAAAAATTCGTTTCCATTATATTTCTATGATAGTGTGGCACCATCAACACCAATTTGATACACTTTTTAAAATAGAGCGATTTTTACGTGAATTAATCGTACGCCAATGTAGAATAATGGAATGAGGCCCTTAGCAGCGTATTAAAAATTCTAAAGGCGATCACCAAGGACTCTTTAAATTAATGATGAGCGGCCTTTGATAATAAAAACAGCAATACGTAAAATAAATATGTAACGAGTGCTGACATCCAATACACTTCTTAGTTGAGGCAGCTGACGTCATTGCTGTAACGTGTCTATTTCAATAATCCCGTGAGGAACTACCACAATATATTTTGTCAGAGCACCGCTTACAAAATAATACTTCAAATCTGTTAAGAGCACAAATGAAAAATAAATTGATTTAATGCGCTTTGAAACACGATGCTACAAGTACGAGCAAGCTTTGCTTCCTTTGCAAGCTTCCTCGTATGAAACATATTTACTATTGTTGCCACCGTTGGGTCTATGAAATTTAACCAATATCGGTCCCTGGATAGTCGTAACGTGCTGGCAATGTGGCTTCCGCTTTTAACTTTATGTTTTTTAACTTTACATGCGTAGCAATATTTTATGGCATTTTGTTGACAGCAACACAATCTTTTATGCCACTTTATGGTTGCATCTTATTTTATGTTGTATGGCTGAATCTGAACGAAACGAGCTGATTGTTTTTGTTACACGCAAAGACAAGACTGTGACAAGACTCTTTATTAATAATGGGATTTAAATTTGTTGTATGTGTTTTTTCTCACACATAAACAGAATTATTAGTTCCTAATTATTGTAAGAAAATGTTCTATTATTTTAAATAGAAGGAGCGTGTCATATTTACTATAAACTGCAACCGATTCGTACATGGAATTTAAAGTGATATGAAAATTAAATAGTGGAAAATTAAAATTTTTTATTAAAATTTTCTTTATTTTTTATTCGTGTTTAATATTTTTAACATTTTTTTTTGTGTATAAAATCTTGTGTGCATATGAATCTGTGGTTGAGAGACAAATTAATTTGGAAATAAAAATATGCAAAGGATTTGCAAATTAAAACCTTCAGCCATATTCTGTAATTCTCGTAGCTAAAGCTAAATCTCTACTACTAAATGCTAAAAATGATTAGGGCGAATGATTTAGCTACATCGCTAAATTTGCATTCTGTAAGAACTATTGCTTAGCTAAAATTTGACCCACCGTAGCTAATTTGCTAAAAGCGGACTACTCTTTACTTCTGCGTTGGCCTAATAATGATAGAAAGAGACGAACATACTCTGGGTTTTGACTTACCATTATTAGTATTGCCGCTTTGTTTAATTTTTTTCTTTCAAAATTCTCAGCGTTTACCTTTTAAAATTTATTTCACATATTATTAAGTTTTAAAGTTTCTTTTAATTGTTCTAATAGAAATTTATAAGACTTTTGCAAAATATACCATTAATTTATACCCCAGCATATAACTTTTAGGTGGTAGAAAAAATATTTCTTAAAGGCGGAAACACTGGAAACTATCTCTTAATATTCTATACCCAATATATTGTTATGCAAAGTTAAATAGTTGGTTTAAATAAATAGTGTGAAAAACTGGAGAAAAAATATTAACAAATTATTAACAAAAAACAAAATTAATAAATTCTACTTATTATGTAGTATTTTAGAAAAACTACTAATAATATTAATAATAAACAAAGAAGTGTATTTTAGTGGAAAGTAAATAAAATATATAAAAAACAAAGGAGAGGTTCGCCTACTTCTTCATGCCCAACCATAGACAAAATTGCCATTAATACAACAAAATATTTTATCCAATCTCTGAGTATGTATTTTAGAGCCCAATTACGCAGCTTCCTTATATGGAGTTTTTATAGTCTTGCCACTTTTGTATTACTTCTGTTAATTTGAAATTTAAAAAATTATCATTAAAATTTATTACTTTTATAAAAAAAAATTACCTCATATTTGCCCGTGCACTCTTCCAATCTTCGCCAAGCCGTCCCATTGTGCAACAGATAAATCTAAAAACAAAAAAAGGAACAGCTTTTTTACTTGCCATGGACAAATTCTTTATGCTCCTCCAAATATTGGATGAGTATGTATTCTTGTTTCTTAATCACTTCCTTGCTTTTATCTTCCATTTTGCTGAAAATACCGAAAATTACCAAATAAAAAAAAAAAACATTTTAATTTCTTCTCAGCGTTTAGCACCATAAAATTTTTTTTTTTCGTGCCACCATTTAGCACGGGTGGCTCTTACAGAATACAAAACTTCAAAGACTTAGAGAAAATTCTAAAATTGCAGCGAATTCAATTTTTAGGAGATTGTTAATTTTATGAAAACACTTACTGAATTCCATTCATAGCTAAAAATAGCTAAATTGTTTTCTAGCATTTTAGCAATGGAGTTTTAGTTTTAGCGAGTTACAGAATATGGCTGCTGGTTCTCAAATCCACCAACTATTTTAATAAATACTTTTAATTCGGTATCCAATCTTTTTTCCAATTTTCAGTTTTTTCACTTAAAACTTGAACTTACTATGCGAATATTTATATACAAAGTTAAAGCCAGCATCAATAAATGCGTTCCAGTTTAGCTAGTAGGCGTAACAATGCTGTCAAGTTCTTTATGCCTTCTTCCAGAGGAACTTCCACTAACCCATAATTTCATATTGGAAGTAGAAAGTAAAGTGTACAGAAATTCTTAAAAGTTACCACTATTATTTGAGTTTGAAATCTATAATTTCAATCTATATATGTATATATAAATCTATATATAATTTGTTAGTAAACTAAAGGCAGCGGCGTTTTAACTATAACATTCAAGATACAATTTTTTTTTCAAGATCCGATTTCAAGATTAGCATTTTATTGTTTAGGAATAAAAATAGAAAAAACATAGAAAAAACCTAATTTAACTGGTAAAATTATCTCCGAAAGGTGTGTACCCTACTAACCTTCTCTTTTCTTAAATTACCTTCAATAAAAAGACACCTGAAGACAAAGTTATAATGAAGTCGTTGTTTCTAACAACTAAACTATATGCGGTTTTTATAAGCAGAATTATATTATAATTTATGTATTAAAATGTATGATTTTCCACTCGTAATGCTTCTAAATTTATTTAATTATATATTTCTTAGCCATTTTGTCTTAAACATTTTTTTTCGGCAGTGCATTAAAGTTACAGTACAATCTCGATATTTCGGACACTTGAAAATCCGGACAGCGCGATCATCCGGCAGCTAATTTATTGCCGTTAATCTGGAAACCATCCTTTTCTTCTACATCAATAATTCGGATTGCACTTATTTCTTTCGCTTCTGCAATAAAAATTAATTATCCCAAAAATTTTTGTCAGATATTCTATCAAGCTCAGAAAATCTCGTAGATTTACTTAAAACTTTTAAATTTAAAAGGCCAAGTCCTTTTTGATTTGCAATACTTGGGCTAAAGTTGGGACAAATATTCTTTAAAAGTACTTTAATAAAATTCTTTATGATGACAAATGGGATATAGACGATGCAGTTGCTCTAGCAAGACTGACACGTAGCGATTCTACCGAAATAATTCATTTACTTGTTGATTTATAATTCTACTGCGGTAAAGGATTGGCTGAATGATGAAGTTGAAAGCAATAATGATAGACTGAAGAAGATGATGAGGTTGAATCATTCACTGTATAAAATATGGCGAAGAGCTGGTACTTGCTGCTGGGGATATTTTAAAACTAAGAAGCCTCCGAGATGCTCCGCATAAAAAGCAAAACGATACAAAACTATGGCAGATGAAAATATTCAACTATTTGTGCAACAATTTTATACAAATTAATTATTTTTACTCATACGTAAATTAAATAAATTTTAATATTAATTTCTCGAAAATAAAAATAATTATGCTTCACACTGTTTATATACATTTAAAAACCACTACTTTAATTTTTCTCTTATTTCGGAAATTCGGACATTTTGATATTTCGTACATCATTTTTTTTATTTTTACAGACTATCGAGATTATACTGTATTTCTTTTTATTATTTTCCTCCGAAGTTTTGTAAATGGTTTATCTAGTGTTAATAAAAGAAACGTGATTGAGTTTTCCTACAAATTACTTAAAATATTCTTAAATTCGCTTGTCAAGTAGTGGCAAGGATTTTGTATTTTTTTTTTTTTTTGCAAAAAGTGGGTCAGACAAACGACAAAGTAATAAGTTTTTCTTCAACACTTTTTCCTCGTGTTAAATTTACATTTAGAATTTTATTACTAACGCATGTTGAAATTAATTTAAAAAAAAAAATATCTCAAAACTTTGTTTACATGCATTTAAATCCTTAAAAATTCATTTTATATAATTTAATTCATATGAACAGGAAATGTGCAGTAATTAAACTAAGAAAAAGATTAAATTTCAAAGTTATTTCTGAAAGCTTGCCCATGAATCCTACTTGCCTACTCTGGCAAAATATATTGCATGTTTCACAAAAACGTGCTCACTCATGAGAAAATACTTTTAGTCTATTCATAAGCTCTTCATAATTACCTTAATCATACAAAGTGTATGTAAACCGTTTATGCCTTCTAATGTTTCCGTCATGCCGTAAAATTGATGTTCCGTTCAGTGCCATTGGTGCACTGGTGCGTATGATTGATGAGCGTAATGCATTGAATATCACTCATACGCAGCAGTAGAGAATCCATAATAATACAAAATCATATAAAAAAGTATGCAAAATATTAAAAAATATTAAATATTAAACCATTTTATTATAAATGTTTCAAATTATTATAAATTTCTAATACTTTTTCACCTCTCTTTAGTGCTCGTACCCGTTTTTATAATTAAATAATTTAGTTACTTCAGAAGACGGAGGAAAGTATTGGCAGGCCTCAATTAAGGAGCATCTAATTATTAAAAAAGTTTCATGTGTTGAAGTAGGCAACAAATTCGCTGGAACATTTCAAAATGGTTGTGCCAGGACCGCAGATGCCAGCTATTAACTTTCATAATTGGTTTTTTTTCGTTTCATTCAACTTTTAAACGCTTCATAACAAATTCTTCCATTCTAAATACAGCTTTAAGAAAAATTGTGTTATTATGAAGGATATGAATCCTTTAAAACTTTTAACCAGAGGGGTGGTTTGAAATGACAATTTTTAATGAAATTTAAAATATAGAAATATCTATGCATTCGCCTGATTTATCTGGAAAAAAGATTTGTGAAGAAAACAGGTTAATATTATACAGCGAACTTGCTATCAAAGACTTAAACATTTTGCAGGATATTGAAAACCGAAATAATAAAAAACTTCAAATTATGTGAAATGGAATATGATTGTTCAAAAGCAATTAATTAAATGACAAAAACAGAGAAATCATTGAAAAACCTGCAGTATAAAATACAAACAAACATGAATATACAAATAAAGTGTATGCTCTTGTATAGTGATCGTTGCAAAGACTTTTACAGTGAATTGCTTCAAAAAGGAAAAAAGGAGATTAATGTTAATTTATTTTAAGCAATGTAGTTGTATATTTACAAAAGGCAGGGGCGTATCTGCGGCTAACACATCGCAATCCGTTTTTTAGTGTTAATCGTTTTTATTTAGCCGTTAAAATGTATATATATATAGCGAAATAAATATTTTCTTTAAAGCAAATAGTAGGATTCTTTACTCCAAGTGACGAAAGATGTTAACAGAGCGAGGCACTGAACCTTTAAACTTAAGAACTTGTCGCCAACGAACTGAACATCTAGTTCAAGACGACCAATAGACGAAAAGAAATTTCGCCGGTATCGCATCAGAGCCTTTACTTCGGATACATCTGCGATTTAAACTAAAATGGACAAGCGAGAAGATTTCCACCGATTTGCAATGTTGTAATTATTTATCTTTATTTTATTAGTAAATGCAGAAAACAGTTCTCAGGCGCGCTTAAATAACTGAATTTCTGTCTTGAAAATTCATAAGAAATAATTATTAATGAAATGGAATAATAAATCCTTAAAAGCATATCATCCTTTTAAGGACTACCCATTTTTATTGTACTTTAAAAAGTGTCTCAATAAAAAATATGCTAAATCGAGAAAATTTTTTCAAAAAAAATTTTAAACAGGTACTAATTGTTTAGCAGATCATTTAAACACAATTTAATTGCAATTAATCTACAGAGTGAATTCTGTGATTAAATATAAAAAAATATAATCATTAGCAGTAAAGGACATCAGCCCATGGCAGTTATTTAATCACTTTGTCTTTGAGCAAACTTTAATATTTTCTAAGGTATTCCCGGTCATCTCCTCTGTTTTAATCCCGAAGCCATTTAAACAATGTCTGTAACATTTTTGTCTACCGTGCGCCGTAAAAATCAATACCGCCTAAAAACGTCTATTTTTTTTAACAAGATGTTCGTTTTTAATTTCGTGTAGTGATAACATTTAAAACGAAAACAGTTAATTCATCTATTTAATAATACTCATTTCTATTTTCAATAATACTCAATTGCAATTTTCTTTGCAAAACAAATCAACATTGATTAGTTAAAGACGATCTATACAAGCATTTCATTGTGAGAGTATGCATTGAAACAAAGGAAATATCTTAAGCAAGAATAAATCTGTTCGACAAACACTGCAGTCGAAGAGGACATTTGATGCTGGCATTTAACGTTACGTTTTCAATCAATGCAGTCCCACATAAAAGTCAGTCAAGTGTAAATTTTTAATGAACTTAATATTTCCATTCTTTTTGAAATGCATACTCTTTTACATAAAGACTCACCAACACATGCACACAAATGTAAACTTTATAACGAGGAAAGCTTTGTAAGAGCAACCAGCAAGTCTTGGCAAAGTGTGTAATGGGAAACAATGAGAAGGAAACTAGAAGTATTATTTTCAACAAAAAAACGTTAATGTATGTAGTTTACAAAAATAATAATTTTTTCAAGAAAATTCAATTACAAAATTAAACCCGCAAAGCCTTCATATGTATGAATCGGTTGGTGCACAGTAACAGCGCGCCTACTTATAATTATTTCCTTCACTTTCCAGGATTCATATTTGGGACTTATACGTTGAGATTTCTGAGCAGCACTGGGTACGTTTCCGTAAATTTAATACATTCTATTTAACATTATATTTATTGTAGAAGAAGCTTAAAAGTAAGTAGACATTTAGTTTGCATATTCTGGTCAGCGAAGTAATACAAAATATTTCATAATTATTTTTTTGATACATTTTGCTGAAATTATCCATGTAAATTCTCGTTTCTTGTCTTTTATGTATTTTGCGCTTCATCAAGTTAAGAATTTGTTTTGGTTTCGAGTAATTTTTTGGCTGCAGGACAAGAGGTCAAAAGATAAGTCTTCCAAATTACAGCATATTCGTAAGCAGCTGCTTGATGCACAGTTAGTGCACATAATTTTATTAACAAACTCACTGGCAGTCGCAATGCTTATTGCGTTCCATCTTGTGGCCAAGGAAGTACTGAAAAACTTCTTTACCACTGGATTGTAGTTATAAAGGAAGTAAAACAAATAACAAAGTGTGTTTAGAGGAGCACTTCCTTTTTAACAATAGCTGGTGGGAGTTGTTGAAATAAGTTATCAGCTACAAATGTCTCAGGCGAATTTCCATTTGATGGAAATGGAATTTCCATTCTTTTATTTTAACAGATTTTTCACATTTTATATATTTATTTATTTATTTACTTAATATTAAAATGTAGAAGCAATGGCCGCTGAGGCCATCGGCTAAGCTGTCCGACGGGGATTTGAACTCGGGTCTTCAACGTGTAAGGCTGGAATACCTATCGAGGATGTCTTTTATATGTTTTGTCCATATTTTCTTGCAATTTATGTTCCATATACCGAAAATGAATATTAAAAATCGGGCGTACATATTTAAACAACAACAATTCAAAAACAAAATTTCCCTATCAGATGTATTTGCTCACAAAAATTCATCATGCAAAAATGTTGCCTAAAGCATTGAAGTATAAGCAATTAATAAAAAACTTTTCAACAGCATCCATTTCGAAAACTTCTGTACTACAATTGCTTTCTCGTAATTGCGGACTGAGAAAAAAAACCTGCATAACTGTTTTGCTGTTTTCAAATTTTATTTAATCTGGATTTATCAACAATCGGCCCACTTAACAATGCTTCGAGGGCCAGTGCGTGGCATGCTCCTGTAAATGTTATAGTATTTACTGCTATCAGAAGCTATTTAAGTGCCTGCTTTCATTTCCTACAAGTCCTTGCTCATTATTTCTTATACCGGTACTAAATGTCCTTAACGGCGTGATGGTCTGGCTAAGAAGGGGTTTTATTTTTGAACCAACTTGGTTCAAGTGTATCAAGATCATGTAATTTAACCACATGGTTTCAGTTCCAACAAGTCCTTGCTAAGTATTTCCTATACCGGTACTAAATGTCCTTAATGCCGTGATTTAAATCCAATCAAAATGCATGCGATATTATGAATTTGGAAAGCCCCATATCATTTGTTACCGGCCTTTGCTTTACTTTTTCAATAAAATCTCTTTTGGTAAATTTGTAAAGAATTATTTAGTGTTAATTGGCTTTATTTATTTTTTTATTTATTTTTAAAGTAAGTTCGGTTTTAAAGAAAATATATTAAAATAATAATCGAGTTTTCGTTCATAAACAATATTATTTTTTATATTCTCCAATTATTTCTATATCTCTTTTAAAAAAAACTCGCTTATTTTGATTCCTTTTTATAATTGAATAGAATTTAAATCCACTGGACCATAGAAAATATAAAAGTCATTGATTTGAGCCTGCAAGCTTTGCAGACAATTGATAGAAAATAAGACTTCTCTGCCTTCAAATATTTTGCTCAATAAACTTCAATTAGAATTTATTTCATACGGAAAAAAAGTATATATATTAAGTTTACAGTAATAAATTAAATATTGAGTAAAATATTCAAACCATCATTATTAAATAATAACAGTTCTTAACAGTTTATCGTACATTTTTCGGATGAGGCTTACAAGCTAAATATAAAGCACAGATTATTTTTTTTGCTTTTACTGCTTGCATATATATTCATGTGTCCCCATGTCAGTAGAGGTAATGAGTGCAATGACTACCATAATGTAAGTGTAAAGGTTATGATGATTGAGATGGCAGGATCGCCATATAAAGTAAGGGTGTATAATGTTAGAAATTGTGGACTGGCAGGATTGCCGTGTGAAGCAAAAGGAAAATTTTTATAGCTATCACACTTTGTATAAAGATGCGACAAAGTGCAATAGGTGTCTTGGATTTTAAAGCTAGACACTACAGCTCGGCTGGCAGGCACGCGAAATGCCCTAGGTTTTGAGAAGCAAAAATAAACACAAGAAGAAGGTTTGAGTTTAAAATTGATTCTGATTTATTTGTTCAAAAATATCTCCTTATATACTATTTTTACAATTCATTCTATGATCTAAATGACACATTTGAATTTCTTTGCATGTGTTTGGAATGTCTAGTGCAATGTGGGTTTTTGCTTACATTGCATTTTGCATTTCCTGGTTCATTGTTAGTTTACACTGTAATGAGGATATGTTCCCAAATAAATTAAAATACTTTTTAGTTGTATTTTTATGCCAATTTAATATTCGGCTATCTTTATTGGGAACACTGCAGAAAGTGAATGTTGCTTATCAATAATTCTTACAACTATTTATACTAATTATTTACAATGAATATTTGGGCAAATGTAACATGATGCTTTCCCAAGTGCAGAATATGCTTATACTTGAATTCAATTGGAACAAAGGAATATGAGACGCGCACTCGGCAAAGTAAAAGAACATGTGTATGCGTATATGAATTCACGGGCGGTCAATAAACTGTTAGACCTAAATAATAAATAATTGCTGACTGTCATTTTGTGCATAAATGCATTTATGACTGTTTAACCGAAAATAATAAAAGAATTTTAACTAGCACCGTATGTTAAGATATGGTCGACTTATAGAAATTAAAAGTAAAACAAGGTCGACTCATAATCATATTACAACACATGTTAAGGAAAAATTGGCTTAATATTAATTGTTTTATAATTACGGTCAAATACCTTATATTGAAGTGAAGCAAGTGAAGATGCTCAAATTACAACTCACTGTACTTCTTTGTGTATACAATTGAAATATGTTTGCCATGTGTGTGTGTGTGCCATGCATTTAATGTGTGTCACTGAATTTAGTAAAAATGTGTTATAGTTATTCAAACAGTGTGAGCCGTTTGAATAAGGTAAAGTGTACATCACACTACCTACAATTTTGGTATTACACAAATCCAAAGAAATATAATTTATGCCGGGGCGTATCTGCGGTTAGCAATGCCTTGCGGGGCCCTAACAGCCAGAAATGACAGAAATGCCCAGTTAGAGCATTTTATTTAAATTGATTCGGCCACAAAAATGTTTTTTAATTTTCTATATTTTGTATTGTTTAATTTTTTTTTTTTTTTTTTTTGAAAGGTCCTAAATATTGACCAAATACCTTCTTTCAGTTTTAAATAAAAAAAAAATTCATGTTATTTATTTTAGTTTTTCGACTAGAATTTTTAGCAGAAAAATTAAATTGTTCTAAATAAATTTTTTTTCTTCTTCACGCAGCACAAATTTGTTGTTTAAAAGTATTAAAAGAAACAGAAATCGAATAACGAAAAAGATAAAAATCAAAATTGAAAGAAAGTTGTCAAAATCTGAAGCAGGAATTCGGTGACGTTAAATAAGGGGTGCTTACATTTGATGGACCGATGTTGATTTTGAACAAAACACAAATTATTTTGGAAATGGTTGTCACTTTCTTTTTTACTATTATGATATTGTATGGTTCAGTTACGTAGGGATCAAGATATGGGCCAATGGACGCTGCGAACGCCATCAGATGGTCCAAATTTTTGATGACGATGAGGAATAATTCAGGCGTTATCGATGTACACCTTTTTATACCAAACAACCTCAAATCACATGATGTTGGCGGAAAATTTCCTTTGCCACCACGTGAGATAACACGCTCATTGAATTTGTTCCGCAAAAAAACAGTTATTGTTTCATTAGCTCTGTGGGATCGCCCTGTTGAAACCACATATCGTTCACATTCATTGCTTCCAATTCGGCCTATAAACAGTTCGTCGCCATCACACGATAGCGAGATGCGAACAGCAGCAATATTTTTCACATCTCCAATTGTGCGCATATTTGGACGATTAAATGGGCCAAAAAATCACGAAGTACGCGAAATGCATTTTGATTTGAATGCCCATTTTCATACGCCCATATTTAATAACTTTAACGCATTGCTCCCTTCTGTGTCTCCCCATGGTGCAAATTGAGATTCAGAAATTGTGAAATGTTCCTCAAATTCAACATCGGCCCTTAAAATTTAAGCACCCTTTACAAATACGTATTGTGACCAGTAAAGCAAATGTCACATACGATGTGACAATCATGTCGCGTAAAAACTGTAAAGAATTGTAATCTATTAAGAATTTGGAGACATTTGCTTGCCCAAATCCTCATATAGGCCGGTAGGCATTATTAGAGTTATAACTGTGGGAAACACCTACAGATCAATTAAAACAAAATAGTAAAATTTTTATTTTATTAATATAATTTTTTATTAAACTTTATTAACTATACATACAAATCATCGCTTATGTACTGCAGGATATTGTTTTTATATCCTGTTTTTTCACTTTAAATTAAAATGAACAATGTGATTTATGTGACAGTGAGTTGAAATTTCCCAAAAAAAAGAGAAAATATAAAAAAAACGCCCACTGCATTTAAATTAACACTCGGCGTATCGTTTTCGCTGCCTTCGTATGGGCAGCCCAACATCATTTGTTATCGGTACATTCTGCTAAACGTGTTACGTGAAGATTTATGACACATGGAACATGTTCTAAAGATCTGCAAATTTTGTTTTTTGACTGATTAGTTTTCATTTTAAACCAAACCGAATTAATGTGAACAGGGACGACAGTAAATTTAATGTATTAAAATTTCTTTTTTAAAAAATCCAACATAAAATGAAACATTTTGTTTGAGTGGAACTCTCTCTGCTTTAAGAGGTAATAAAAATTCAATTTCAGAAGAAGAAGAAGAAGGAAAAATTTCCCCCCTCGCTTGCTGTTGCATGATTAATCACATTCAATACATTTAATATGTTTTGTTTTTTGTTTTTTTTTTTGCTTTTGCGATATAAAAAGGAAATTAATTGATCCATTAAATAGAAAATAAAAGGAATAGGAAAAATTAACATAAAATCTAGAATGTGCAATTAATATAAAAGGCAAAATAAATTATAATAATCACATCGATAAAAGGTTTATTAAAGTGTAAAACCTGCCAATTAAATTCAAAGTATTTTAAAATGGTTTTAAAGAGGAATTAAAGAATTTCTTTGCGCAGTTAGAAATGCGATTTTTCTAGCATACGATAGCTTGGCGTCCTAATGGCTGAATCATTAACAGCAATCAAATAAATACGTACCACTTGGCACTTGGCGATTTAATCCCATACAGTGTATGAGCCATAAATTACAAATGCTGACAGCGGCGTATGTTCTTATAAACAATTTATCTACTCAGATACGACAATGAAAATATTTTGCAAACTTACAAGTTACAACTTCAAAGATAATTTACTGAAATTGAACAGAACTACACATTTTGATAAGCTTAATTTATTATACGACTAGCATAAACATTCGGCATAGAGAACAGATTGTTAAAAAGTATAAAAAATAAAATGAAATGAAATGCGAAATTATTAATTAACTTTCAGCATTATTTGATTTGAATTCACTAAATCTAGATGCAAATCAAGCTTTTCTTATTTGCAGTTTAACGTCACAGTTTTTGAGAGAAAGCAAAAAAGGTCGGTTTGAACGCCGTGTTCCATTCTATTTTACATTTATAAGGAACAGAAAATAAATATATAAGAAATTAATTTATTAAATAAACTTAGTAGAATGAATTAATGAAGAATTCCGAGTCATTGCAGTATTGGAATCCTTTCCCTGCAGTTCCTTTTTATAAACTTCTCCAAAAAGGGATGGAAGGGTATTAATAGGTATGATGCAGGCATGAATTTTCTATAGTATCGATTTGCGATCCCATAAAGTATATATTCTGGATCCTTATAAGAAGAAAAGTTGATTGATCTTTGGCCGTCTGTCTGACTGTATTCTGTATTATTGGTGTATTTTGTGTCGTGGGGCAAATCCAGATTAAATTTTGTTTAAAGTAAAAAATTTTGAAATCTATCTGCTCAATTTTCTTCTGAATTTTCTTATATAAATTCGGCAAAATCGTGTGATAAATAAAAGAAGAGCCAAAAAATTGTTTCATACATTTATAGTCAAAAATATAAAAATATGTCGTTGGAACCACAACGGATATTAAATCGAGAATGGAGAACCACTGTGTGACAAGCACGCCCAGTTGCTCGCAGATGGACTCGCTTTTCAATTTCAACAATAGAAGACGAAAGATAAGCGCATACTCGTATATATTCTTACATTTACCCAATGAAAGCGGATCAAACCAAGAGACATACTAGTATATATGTATGCATGTTTATATGTATGTAATATAATAAATATTTAGGAATTGCAGTAGGTTTGTATATTATTACCGCACATATGCAAGTTAAGGATTTTTAAATGGCTGAATTAAAAAAATATAATTAGGCGCACCAACTCGCGTCCTTATTTAATTAAAACAACTTGATACTTTAACGAATTTGGTTTTTATTGACAATTAATTTAAACAATAATTTTAACTACCGTTACTCGTAATGCCCTAGCCAAGACTGCCTGTTCCCAACCAACTTTGTTGGCTCGTAACCTTCGATGATCGCTGGAATCAACATTGTTTCATTCCATTGTTTCAGCGAGAAGGCAATTAAAATAGCATACGTTGTAAAATTACTTTTTGGCGACAGTATTGCCATCGTCGTTATCTTGCAGTGTTTGAATATAAATGTTCTTCTCTGCGTTGTTGTTGTTTGAGTATTTTCGTACATGTTGATTAGAGAAAGTTGTAACGTTATTACACACATACACACGTGCAAACGGATTTTGTAGTGGTTTTCTTTGAGTTTTTTGCTTGTAATTATTTAACAATTGCATGAACAGCAATTAAAAAACATGTAGTTTTACATGAAGGAAGTAAAATAAATTATAAATAAATTAATTAATTTTAACGTAAAATGAGTAGATTGTAAATTAATACAGTAGATGCGAGTAATAATTTTTACATGTTACTCTTTCCAACGTATGATAGATTTTCCTACCTCGATAATCAAATGACTAGAGTAAGCAAGTAAGCAAATTTGATAATATTTGTCACATAGAAGCAGAATACCTGGAGGTGGTTTATTATATTTCATTATCTTTGAAAGTCTTAATCCTTCTATCGTAGGACTCCTCCCCATTTCCATGTAACAGAAGACAGGCTTGCAATTTAAGCAGTTCTTATATTCTTGTGTTGACGATATAAAAGTGTGGGAGAGGAGTATCATGTCCATAGTCTGAAAGTCCCACTGCTCCAACACTTGAAGTTAATTGTGTATGGCTACCTTGCAAAGATATCTGCTAACGGCAAGATTAATATTCCATAATCCGACAGCTTCCAAAGTATAATTTTTAAAACTGAAGCAATGAAAGTTAAACGTCTTGACAGCGAGTTACTGAAGGAGTGGAGGTATTTTTGCGTTGGATCTACCAATTGCAAAGGTATTTTTTAAACATGTTTAAATTTAGTTTGGCAACTATTCCTCAATAATATAGTATAACACCGTTTGCTTTTATATGAACTTTAAATTTATTTATTGTTTAGTTTACTTTTTAAATCAATATTTTTTAAACTCGGCTAGCCCATTACAACTTCGCAAGTATTATATTCTCTCCTTAATGCGAAGGTAAGGCTTTCAAATAATGAAGGATTCAGGATAGTAAAGTGACTCACATAACGCAAGATTCGTTACGGGAAGAACGTAGCATCCATATCAGTAGGATCCATAGCTAGCTTAAAGGAATTCCAAAGCGCTTAAAGCGTTTGATTAGTTCTTTCAAAACATGAAATATATTTCTTTTTTATCAATATAAAAATTTAATTTCATTTTACCGCAATTCTTAATATAAAAACACGTAACTTAAACACGTAATTCTTGAATGGGTGCTAATTGCGGTGTAAAGATAAGAGTTTGGCTAAAAAAAGTCTTCAGTAAGTCATACTTTGAAATTGAGAAATTGTCTGGAGATCAAAAAGCTTTGTAAATTAAGCGGAAGGATATGAACAAATTGGGCATGTTTATTTTTTTTAATGTCTTTATTTTATTTCGATTAGTATTATTTTTTTTTATTTCCTGCACACAAATGCTTCCACTTTCAGGATCATCTAGTGGCATTTCCTCAAATAGACAATCAGCTTCCCACTCGACATGTTCTCGTGTCGCAGCACCATTAACTTCGTGAAGACAGTCTATCAAATAAAGTTTCCGTAATAAAAACGTCTGGTAAATGAATTTTACATTAATTTTAAATGGGTTTACGAGGTGTATAAATGCTTTTACAAATGATGAAATGGGGATAAAAGACGAAAATTGAAGATAATGTGATTGATGTAGATGATTGATAAATTGAAACAAAAACTAAAGAGCGATTCAATATAAATCTACTTGCAGATCAAAATGTCGATTATAACAAAAAGTATAAAATTTCAAATAGATTTCAAATAGTGACGAAATCTAAAACTATTAATGTGTCAATACTTATGTGCGGCACTGTACATGTATGTAAGCGAATACATGTAAATATATTTATGCTCCAAAGCTTAATTGAAAGCAAACTGGTTGCTTCCAACTGTGTGATTTGAGAACATGAAAGATGTCGTCTACTGTACTCCGACAGCTGCAATTTTAGTATTACGTGAGTGCAATTAGCACACGCAAATGCCAGCATTCAGATGTAAAAGCTGGGAAGGCATATTAAAAATTGTTTGGTTTCTGAAGTAATTTCTTATATTTATAAATATATTTTTAAAGTTCTCTTATTGTTCAAATCATTACAATCTTCTCATTAAATTAAAAATTAAAACTTAAATTTAAAATCGTTTAAAAGTTAAATCGGTCGAAATTTTATTTCAAATGTTGCTTATTTATGAGAATTAAAATGACAACCACACTAATCAATTTCGTTGTATTTTTAAGTCAAATTTAATTTTTGGGCTTTTGATCAATTGGAAACGTGAAAGTTTTTTATTTTTTTTTTTTACTTGGTATCGATATTCATATATTTACATAAAGTCGAATAAATTATATAATTATAAGTAATTTTATGTTATCAAAAAAGGCATGTAAGTAGAACTTTTTTAAATTTTCTATTTATATATTTGATTTCCATACTGAAAATGTTATCACTTGATTGACGATAAAAGAAAATGAAAGTAAACAACAACTGATGAGGACCGATAGCAAATATGGGTGAAATTTTACTGAACAATAAAGTCGGCAAATATTAATTTTTTTTTTTTTTTTTGAATTTAAAAATGTACTTAAGACGGCCTAACGACTTCTGACAGGATGCACTACGTACATATTGCCATCAAGTCTGCAGGTCAAATTTAAGTTATCGACACGATTATCATAGAGGCCACAAAATCGAAAATGTTTTGCGGCTGATGGCCCAAAGTCATATGAAGAGAAATATTTATCGTTGTCAGCAAAGACAGAGAGCTTTTATTTACTTTTATTTCATTACTGGAATTACTAAAATGTTCCGTTATTTCCATTTAGCATTCAATATATTTACTGCCCAACAAATTAACAATTCTTAGCAAAATGTATACTTAAAAAAAAATATCGAAATTGTTTATTTTGCCGTACCAGGCGTGTACTCTGCATATTACAGCAACTGCTAATGAGGCAGCTTTTAACTAAGACTAGACAGCACTATTCCCCGTTCCATAAGTATAGATATCCTTCTGCAACAACTATTTCGCCTAAAAAAAAACCAATTCTCTTTCATAAAAAAGTTTTCCAAAACTCGGCCCACAGTAGATGGGGGCCACATACCGCGGCCACAATTTTTTAAATTCATATTTTTATGTTAATTTTTCGCTTAGAGATGGATGTGAGGTGGCTTGCAGTGGGCGGTGGTATTACTGGCGAATTATTAGGAAATTATTTGCGTTTATTTGTGGCCAGTATTTACTATACGTATTGATTCATTCTCACACAAATCTCAAGGGATTCAATCCTATTTAAAGAAATTCCATCAAAATGGTATTGCAAAAATAATGCTGCTTTAAATACATACTCCCATCTCTGATCGCTTAGCAAGTACCATTTCTTGAAAATATTTATAAAGTTTTCGAAAAAAATCTGCACCAAAGGATGTACTTCTAAGGCACACTCTCAAATATTTCCACCCGACATGCCATATTTAACAAATCATGTTTAAAGCCATTTGTAGGCATGAGATTTATTTTAATTTATTAAATAATTTCAACCATCATAGAGAATGTGAAACTATTTTGAAATCTGGCACAAATTTACTTCATGCACTTTTCTATATTTTCATAACATGTTTCCATTGACACGAACAGTTCTTGCCCCCTAAATTTGAAATGTTTTATTTCCTTTAGTATGATTTATATGAGTGTTGTCTCCCCCGACATCTAAATAACATATTATGTCATGCCAAAGTATAAAGCCGAAAAATAATTATAATAATAATAACAATAATGCCATACCTCTCACGTAGTTCTAACAACAGCCTTTTAGCACCAGAAAGTATTATTATATTATTGCAAGGATAATATAATCGCATCAACAACATGAACTTGTCTTGACAGGAAAGCTGTATCATGAATCGTTGAGCATGACATTTGAAACGTATTTAATTGGTTTCAATGGAAGTTAGTGCGACACTAGACATGTGCTTTGTAATGAATTAAATGTTACTCTACGTTACACGTAATCTAGTTAACAACATTGAAAAATATTAATTAATATATAAAAGTTTTAATATATACGCCAAAACGATTAAGCACTTAACTTTGCCCAAATTTCTTAGAAGAAGTGCAGATTAGGCCGCTACCACATAAACTTAGATGAGAAGTAGGGAGAAATCAGAGTTTCAACAGGAAGTTATTTTTTCCTTCCTGCGTTTCCTTCCTGCATTTGATACAATAAAGAAATTGTAAGAAGATGAATGAATTTTAATTAATGCTTTTTATATTATTATTTATTTCCAGTTATTCTGGGAAACCTTTTGTAGGTATTCCGGAAGACTTGCAATGGCACGCGAGCTCTTTATAAAATTTTCGCAAATTTGCTGAGCAAGAAAGCAGGATTCTACTGGAGTTTTCGCAAATACAATTATTGATTTAGGTACAGTGTGTACGCCGGGAATACGGTAAATACTAGTTATGGCGGTTCATATTTGGCAGTCGTGAAGTAGGGACGTGGCAAAATTGTTATAGAAAAATATTCGGTGAGCCAACGTGTTTTAATCGTCAAAACATTTTATCAAAATTAATCACCAATTACTATGACGATGAGAAGGAAATAACATGCCAACAAGACGCACTATTTATATAGTATAGCGAGTGATTTCATGGAAAGAGGACCTTTAGCTGATAGTCACAAGCATGGAATACAATGTACTCCTACATTGGCTAAGAGCACTACTGTTGTCCTAGAAAGTGTTCAAAACAGTCCATCAACCTCAATTCGGCACCGTTCACCGGAGCTTGGTGTTCAAAGAATAATTTTCACCGCGACTTGCAAGGCCAATTTTCATCAAAAAATCATAAAGAGTGACGAGGAACATTTTTGTTTCAATGGATATGTGAATAAACAGAATAGTCGTTTCTGTTCAATGGGAAACCCTTAAATTATTAATTAGTCAGTCACCTTCACTTTCCTTACAAGTGGCAGTCTGCTGTGCAATTTGGTCATTTGGAATCAGTGTATTTTACTTCTTTGAAACTGAAAATAGCGTCACGGGGGAACGATATTGTGAAAACTTTTTAACGCCACAAGTGCATGTTTTGGCCTCGATTAGCATGTGGTTTGAACAAGACTGTGCCACATCGCATACAAACAGGATTACAAAAGAATTACTGCGAGAGTAGAAATGAAATGGTGATGTTGATTGGCCGCCACGATTGCCTGATTTGACTGCTCCGGAAGTGTGTTTGTGGAGATATCTGAAAGGGAAGGTTTATGAGAAAAGAGAAATGTTTGAGCAAAAATTAATGGAATACTGCATGAAATATCTGAGAATATAATGAAAAATACCTTCAATACCTTCTGCTACCCTTTGTGAGGGAAACCGTAGCGGACATTTATCTGATACCGCATTCCATACACAATTGCCGGCATTAAATACAACATTTAGCAATATAAGATTTATTACCTATCATTATAAAGAAACAAAGTAGTATATCATACCGATGGACACCCTGTATTTCTACTATTGCCCCCTTCACAGTAAATTTCACTTTTAAAAAAAAGAATTGCCATTTTTTTTTGAACTGACTGTTTATTTTTTTTTTTACTTCAAAATCGTTCAAACAAGGTAACAAAAGAATGTAATGGGTTTCTTTCGGAAATTTTCCGGCATCAATTTTTTTTTTTGTTTTAAGCAGATTATATTCAAAAGAAAGCGATTGATCTGGTATTGCTAAATTTTATTTACTTTCTCTATAATGTTATATATTTTTTTTACATGTTAGTTATTCATGCAATCGGTAGAAAAAGTCTACGTACAATAACTTTTATATTATTCTGCATAAATCTCATAAAATAATTATTGTTACTGTCAATGTCATTCTGGCAACTGCTAGTAGCAATTTCCCACTCTCGGAAGTGGCAGTGGCGGATTTACGGTCTTGCTAAGTGAACCTACCAAGCAAACAAGAGAATTTACTTGTATTTTTGGAGGGCAAATTTAATGCAAAGTCCAGTATAACTCAGTGAAGATCTTGAAGATTTTATTGATTTTTATTGTGCGAAAGAAGATCCCTACAACTTCTCAGTCTACAGGTCTCCATTCTATTGAACATCTGTGGAAGTTGTACGAAGTGAACATTTGCCGATATATTATAAAGTATTATTAGGTGAAAAAATACTGGCTCACTAGTATTGAAAGAGCCTTGGTAAAGGGAAGATCTTCCAAAAGAAGGTTTTTACTACGGTGTCCTTTGTACGCATAGGTTTTCCGATATTTTTTAAACGAATTTTTTTTTTTTTTTTGTAATAATATGTTTAATATTAATATTCTTCTATATATTTATAATTCCAACAAAATTTTACGAATATTTGATGAAAATTAATTCTTTGTACACAGACTTTTTCTACCAACTGTGATTATACGGCATGTGTGTATGTGTATGAGTATTTTGCGCTTGTCATTTTGACTTTGACCTCAATAATAATGTGTAGCCGGCTGAGGTTTTCTAGTGTATTTTTAAATTAAAGTTAGAAAGCGATGACGAGTGATGTTTACTGATGTAACATCTGTCATTTGTTGTGGTTTTACTCATTCCGGATGCATTCCATGAAAATCTTAATTTTTCATTTTAAATTTTTATAAAAAAAAAATTGTGGCCATCATTGTTTTCCAAATTGTTTGCTGTACTGTTTAGCTGGTCTCTGTATTGAAATACAATTTATTTATTGATTATTGGCAGGCTTAACCACGTAATAAATACTCGTACAAGTTTGTTAGGCAGATGTTATAGTTTTTATTGCATATTAATGATATACTAGAAACAATAATAAATTAATTCAACGTTACAAAACTTTATTTCAAATATATTTATATTGATTGCAGAGGGGTTACCGAGCTCCTAAGCGCATTTCAGATCTTCTGAGGCTTAAGAAATCTCCCGGTTTGCAACAAGAAGTACAAACATTGTTATCATTTTCTTTGTCCTGAAATATAATAGTGCCAGTCCGACAAATAAAGCAAAGTAAAATATAAAATAAGTAAAAGTAAAAATACGTTGTAGCAAATCATGAAAAATCCTGTGAAATCCTGGTCGATTACCAAGTTTGTATTCTTCAGAAGAGTTCCATTTGAAAATATGCTTCGGGCCAAGTTCGAGAAAAAAATGTTTAAAACTCAAAATTCCATGTAACTAAAACTTTAAAAGCCTTTCTGTACTATCCTACGCAGTCGTGAAATTCATTCAAATGAAAATCTCATGTGATTGCATCTTAATCTTGTTGCAGGTGCCATAATCTCATATAAATATGATCCCATGGAAGTTGTCAAATTATAAAAATCCTCATAAAGTTTTCAAATCGCCCGACTTATCAAAAAAAAGACAGATCGTACGATTGCATAGCATAGTCAATCACATGGCCTTAAATAATACTTTCTCTGTTACACATACATTTTCACAATCCATTTAACAAATAGAGTATAGTGGCAATTCATAAAGATTTAAAATTCCAAAAAGTAATTGCAAGTAAATTGTTCTGTTTTAAAATGCATTATGATTTTTGAAAAGTTTTAAAACAATTTTCTAGTATTGCAAAGGAATAAATTCTTTTCGCCAAAGTTTATTTTTATTTTAACAAAATACCCTCTTTGTACGTCGCCTTCCTCAATCAATTCTTACATCTCTTTGGCTTCTCTGTGATTGCAATGTTGGCCGCCCATGTTTAAAAGAGTCATTATTCAGAATAAAAAAACACGATTTATGTCATCTGAGTGCTTCTAATTTCTTTCAGCTCTTCAGCCTTTTTTTATGCAACATTTTTATAACACTTTTGGGCATTTGAGAGCGACAGAGTCTGACAAATGGCTTGAAATAAATGCGAGCTAAGAAAAGCAGTGAATTCCTCTAAACGTGTATAAAAAAACAGAAATATAGTAAATTTTAAAAAAGTTATGTATATGCAAGACGTTGAAGGTAAATTAAGTTGGGTGTTAAGAAACACAGTGTTGGGAGGCAGGAAATTATAATAAATTTAATTCTAATAATAAATTTCTAGCAAAGTAATTGCTCAGTATACACAATGTAATTAGAATGATGTATTAATAAAAATAAAAATGTTTTAAAACAGTTTCCGCCGACCAGACGACAACTAGCGTTTGAGCAACTTTACGGTGTTAGTTAATCCTTTGAAGGTTTTCTTTTATTTGTCTGATATAGCAGAGATATTTTTCCTCGCAGAAGAACCTACAGATGAGATGAATGAAGTATTCCCCATCTTGGCGATGAACACGATTTTGTCCGGTTGGAATCTAAAGCCCCACAAGCTTATGATAGTTATGCCCGCTTATTATGTCCGACCCCATATCCTTTGCCTTCTTTTCGAGAAGGCCTTAGGATATATACTTCTATGCACCTATTGCAAGTAGAGCATTCACTATTGCAGTTTCACGTGAATTCTGTTATCAAACGCTTTTCTATCAATCCCTATCGCCATAATGTCATATTATTTTAGTCTAAAAGGGTTTTTTCTTTGCTTAAAGCTAAAATATCATACAAAAATAAGACTATTTGAAGTTGATTGTAGTGTCATAAAATATAAGTAGAAATCCTAGTCGCACGGCTCTTTATTATACAGTCGACAACATAAGAACCAGAAAAGAAAGTCCAGACCATTTTTCTACGCGACCATGCAAAGTTTTCATTATTTTCGTTTCATATGTTTCTTCATATCAATAAATATAGTAAGAAAAAAAAGAAAACATACAAATTTTAAGAGCTGAGATTTGCTCTCGAGGTATCTGACGGTATCTCTGTAACTTCGTAGATTGGTTACACTGATTCCACTTGGGGTTAGACGCATGGAGTTTCAGGCGCCCAACCAATTATGCCATGTTACCAGCCTCAACTGGATGTTTATATTGTATTTATTCCAGCAATTTCGTGTTTGAAAAACAATTTAATTCAAACAGTTTGAATTTGAAAAAGGAAAAAATTGATTAAACATCTCGTTTTTGTATAAAATATAGATTGCTGGGGCCAAGCTTAGCACAAACCAGTTTTAGTTGTAGTTTTTTTTTTTTTTGTAGTTCTGGCCACCGGTCATACTTCCCTGTGTTATTATTTTATGCTATACTCGTAAGAGTGTATCGTCCACTTTTTGAATATCCCAGTTATATTGTAAGTCATCCTTCATTTGCGGCCTCTAATACTGCTTATGATGGTATTTCCCCTTTCTTTTACTGCCAGTGTTGTCAACAATTTCACTAACTAATTTTGGTGTTCTGCCGAAAAGCTACATAAAAAGGAAAAAAACAGCCGAACTGTCGCAAATAATAATTTTATGGTCTCTTTGAAAATTCACGAAATAACAGAAAAACAGTGCCACTATTAATAATATTATATGGAAAGTATCATACAATACGGGCACCTCTTTTCTTTGGAAACAAAGTAGCAGAAGTGAATAGTTGGAGACAATATAAAAGACGACAAAAAATCGCTAAAGAAACACTATATACGGGTACTTGTTACCTGCGTGCTTTTGCTTGACTTCAATGCAAAACGTTACGCAAAAGGTCCAGCCTCATCAAAAAAGGACACATTTTACTGAGAAAGTACAATTGTGCAGTTTTTGCTCAAAAATGGTTTGGCCTCAAAAAGTATTGTGTATTTAATTCAAACATGTTGAGCGAGAGGAGTTGAATTTTTCATTTCCATGTGATTTTCGACCAGAAATAAATTATCCGGCACAGACAGAAAAATTATTAAATTTGTTTCCAAAAAAACTTATAAGACAAACATAAAAAATCTGTGCGGCTAAAAGATTGCCGGTGTTACTAAAATAATTTGTACCCTTTTCCATTTTCTCATGCAAATATATTGTTAAGGAAACGGAATCATTATAAGCAAAGGAATCCTTGTAAAATACGTGCCTGCTTCTACTCCTTTGAAGCCACTTCGGAAACTGTAGGATAGCAAAGAAAAAATTATTTTTTCAGAGAATTTTCATCCCATTTTCTTGGAATACCAACTAAATCTACTAACCAGCCTCTCCCCCATACCAAAGTATGTTAAGGAAACTGAATCTTTATAAGCTATAAAATCGAAGGCAAATACTTTTATTGCTTTAGAATTGGCTTACAATGTGCGAGCGAAAAACTAGAGATGTTTATTGGAAAAGGAGCAGATCATGTATAAAATACGAAATAAAACCTGTTTTCCATATACAATTCGAAAATGGAAAATTCAAGTGCACCTGCATTGCATCAGTCATTGCCGTAGAAAAATTTAAAAGATTTCATCCCATTTTCACGACATTCACTTATAATTTCCTTGAAGCTTTAAACTAATCCCAACATTTTATTAAATATATCGTGGAATAAACGTAATTTCGTTCCATCAACAGAGAAATTCTCATTAAAATATCTTGGTGTCCCAAGAAAATAGCATGAACATTCTGTGCAGCTTCCACAGTAATTTCAAAGGACCTCGAGAAAGAATGTATTTTACAAGGATTCCTTTTAAATAATGTCAGTTAAAAAAATTGCCAACCAGCAAATGCAAACAGAATACTCAACGGAACAGCGCTAATAAAAATTCCGCATCTAGTGAATTCCTTTTCATCTGTGCTGACAAAAAATCCTTAAAATATTTCTTAAAATACATTTTAATTTATGCTGACATTTATTATATAATAAAACTGTTAAGATGTGCGAAAATGCTTCAACTTGTTATATGATTATTCAAATGCTGATAAAAAACGTAAGGAATGTATTAAGAAGGAGGTAATTAAAAAATAAAATAAAAATTGCCTCTACGGCTTTTCCAGCCTTGTTTAGCTTATTGGGCAACAAATTACAGGCTTTTGTAAACTATCTCGCTCAAGTAAGAAAGGAAAAGTTTGTAAGCGAAAAAGTTATTCGCGAATAAATTCTGTACAAAATACAGCCATACGTTACGAAATGTTTTCTTAATAAATTTATGCTGGAAATACTGCAAAAGGAAATGAAAATTTGGAGAAGAATTATGGAAAAAAATCTTGCAGCACATAAACGTATGGGTTAGTGGAACCACTGAAGAGGTCAGTGTTTTCAATCTTCAAAGGAGAAATTATAGTTCTCTACGAGTTGTACGTAATCGGGTACTTGTTTTACTTAGTCCTTTTTGGTGGTATTGCGTCGCGGAATTGTTAAATTTATTCCATCAACAAATTGCTTGTGTGTGTGTGTGTGTTGTAAAATAGTTCAGCCGTCTCATACTTTACATACTTTGGTATGGGGGAGAGCTGGTTAGTAGATTTAGTTGGTATTCCAAGAAAGTGGGATGAAAATTCTCTGAAACAATAATTTTTTCTTTGGTATCCTGCAGTTTCCAAAGTGGCTTTAAAGGAGTAGAAGCAGACATGTATTTGACAAGGATTCCTTTTAAATCCTTTTATTTTAATTGTTCCTCGAACATCTTTTGTGATAAAAATCAGTCACGGCCAGTTTAACGTCCGTTATGCAATTGATTTCATAGCTATTCAATATTTTTATTTTCTTTAGTTGCCAATGTGGCTTATATACGAGTTTGTCCGCCGCTCAATCCCGTATACGATTTGCAAACATATGACTACGTATTGCTGGTAATCCCGTATCTACTGAACGAATTTCGCTTGTTATGGTGGTTTTTAAACTGCAATAATAAATATGAATTGATTTTTATCGCGACTATATTTCTCAGCTCCATTTTGAAGTTTTTAACAAAATTTTCGATTAATTTACGAGGGTATGCTGAAAAGTCTCTGGTCTAACCTAAAGGTAACGCTGGCAGATTACTTTTTTTGATTACTTTAGCATAGCCACAAACCTGTAGAAAAGGGAATTCAAGAATATTATTAATTACAAAACATATTAAATTAAATAACAAATTGCTGCAGTAAAACTTTTATGGTTTTATGGTTTTCAATTTCCATAGTGAATACTTTAGTTTACCTAAAGTTTTTATTGCACAATCATACGTCTCATTACATTCTTTGTAAGTTGAGAAGGAGTATTCCGCCATTACATTGTCACTACAAGTATGTCTCATATCATTACGAAGTAACCATAGTGTGGTGAAATTTGTATTTAAATTAGTTGAGAATATTCCTTCTCGAATTTGAAATAATTTACAAAGTTTGTTTAAATTTTCTGAACTAAATAAATCCTTTCTGGGATGTACTTCATTACATATTCAAATTCTAGCAGGAAATGCATAAACCCATTAAATAATAATTAAAATGTGTAATTAAATAGTTGACATTCGGCCAGGCAACTAAGTTAAGTTGGAAATAGCTAAATTAGCAACACTTTCTATAATGTAGCTGCCAACACTGCAAAAGTTTAATTACATTTTGCTCCCTGCTTTTCGAATGCAAATTAATTTCGAATAATAAGTATCTCTAGTGCTGAAGTGGCGAATTAAGAATATTAAGAATCCACAATTTCGGTAATCAATTTGTTACTTTTGGACCACATTTACATGTTTAAGAGAAGGGGGGTTTCCCCAACTTACATTCAGTTCCAAATTACAGAACAGTCACCATAAAGTGAAGTCCTTTTTATATGTTCACCCCAAAAAAAACATTTTCCTCTTTCAGTCAACACTGTAAACGAACAGTCTACTTTTTATGGATTTTATCTGCTCCATACTGAAATATGAATCAATTAACATATTATTTTTCTTAATTATAAATTCATATTTAATACATTTGAATTAAATTTTCGAAGTATTCAATTCATGCCGCATCAATTTCATGTCAAAACAATCTTCCACTGAAATATAATTGGAAAGCAAATAAACTTTCCACTCAAAATTGGAAGCCATTTCGGAGAGAGACAGTACGGTTGATTGGAAACCAGTTGGCTTGAAGAACTACTGCAACAGAACTAAAGGATGAGGTATAAGTACATGTCAAGGTGATGTAAATGAAAGTGTTTGTGTAGCGTTACCATAAACACCATTTAATTGCCAATATGATATCGGCAGCAGTATGTCTTGACTCGCCTGGAAAAAAATCCTTTTCAAATTCATCAGATTAATAAAGGTCCTTTTTTTACTTCCACTTCTCATGTTCCTTATTTTTCTTGAATAAAATATAAATTGCAATTCGATATAAAAATATTAATTTTCTGTCCTCTCTCCTGTTCACAAGCGTGATCAGAGTTCGTGTACGCATACTAACCGGGAAACTGAAAAGAGTAACCTGAAAAAATTTTCATTAGTGTTTTATTTTTAGTGAAATCAATTTTGCAATATCCTCAAAATCCTTTGTTAAAAATTTACCAAAAGAGCTGCCGTCAAATGATTAGACTTTAATACACTGTAAGCACTCCCGCCGACGTACAGAAATGAGCACAGTTGTCACGAAACACCTAAACCTTGTCAAGTCAATCTTTTTAATAAAAAAAATTCATAACTGTCAACAGGAAAAAAAATTGCAACGAAAAATTATAAAAGATTTTTACTAAAATATTAACAGGCGATGGGCATGACACTGATAGCAGCTGAACAGCGTACAGTTGTGTGCAATTGTCTGTGCAGTTTTGTATGCATTTTGCAGAATGCAATAATTTTATTTCTGACTGCTTGCCCGTACATTCTTATAAATTATTAGATATGGAAAAATGACTTTCAAAGGAGAAGCAAATGAAAGACATAAAATAAAAGGACATTAAGAGTAGTAAAATCTGTTGTAAGCCTTTCTAGTTGGTATGCTAATGAGCCAATAAGGGAATGTTGTAAGCACAAAAAGCATTGCGTAACAATGAGTTTTGATAAAAACCGCATCATATGCGGTTTCATGCGAAACCATATTTACATGCGTTCAGTTCAGGATGAGCCCAATCAAAACAAAATCATTCATAAAACCTACACGAGAAATTCGCTGTTGGGCTGCAGGCAACTATGGGGCCAGTATATAGCAACTGATAGTGCTTTCGGAGAGTACGTACAATAAGGTAATACGGGACCTCCTCTATACTAATAAGAAAAGTTTATCTTTACCTTTATAATTCCTGTAAGAACATCCATTACCATGGTATTCCATGGATGGGACTGTGGCATAAAAGTTTTAATGGTATTCCCCAAAGGTCATGGTTTAGAAACGCTGAATACCATCTGTCCAAGGCGTAATATCACCATGATGAACACGGTACCCGCTTGGGGATGGCAAGCTACGATATAATAAACAGTGACTGGGGATAAACCCAACGGGTAAGAAAAAATCGTGAAAAAAGGCTAGAGTGTTTCACATTTGATATTTCGTCAAGTGCAAGATGGGTTTGGTTTTCCAGCCTTTCTGCAAGACTAAAGTACACACGATGTAAGTCAAGCTGGATCATTCCAACATGTGCCCTCATCATTTGCGTGTTCAACAAGTTGCAAAACTTGTAACGCAAAATTTCTTAATACCAGCAAGCTAAACTGAGGTTTACGGAGAGTGTTTCATTATAACTTTACGTCACATACTCTGCGTCATGAATGCTGCATATTCATTGCGTAACTTTATTCAGTTAAACTCGGTAGAGTGTTCACTCATATTTGTTGTACGAGCATGTACTGGCCATGTTGCTCTTTGAGGTCCTGCTGCTTAAAATGGCGATTTTGCTGCAAACGTTGCTTTCTACCACCCGGAGTTTGTTCGCTCTTTGCAAAATGCATTAAAAATGCCGTATCGATCGTTAAAGTGGAATATTCTGGAGACTTTTATTACCGTTTTGTTCTAATATTTAAAACAGATAATATATTTTATTGATTATAAATAGTTTATTGCCCACATCTTATTGCATCCAAATCAGCAAAAAGTAAGAAAAAAGATTTCCTAAAAGATTGTAAAACACTTCTTTAAACCTTTTTTCACTTAAATTTTAAATTTAAATTTGAATGAATACGAGCATGTACAGTCAAGCATTCATATTGCTGCCGTGCTTTAGAAAATTTTATTCGAAAAGTTGAATTTTCTGTTTTATTGTCGTGAATTTTAGCACGGAAATGTGTGACAACATGTTTTGCACAAATTGTAAGATTTTCTTCTGTGTCTTGCGACATCTTAAGCAATTCAATATGTAACAATAAAAGTTAAATGGCTTGCAATAAAACAAACTGCATTTTTACGAGAAGAAAAAAAACTGGAAAATAGAAATATTGTATCTGAAATCTTAAAGAAAAAATATTTTAACGACATTGGAAATTCGCTTGCCATACAAATATAAATTTCTGTGCGCTTTAGATATACGTCCATTTCAGTTCAGTTTAGATTTGGCGAAGAAATATTTTGCTGAACAATTTTTATTTCTATATATAAAGCGAAAAAAGTTTTACTATAACAATGGCTGAAATTAAGCTACAATTTGTGAGAAAGGAGCAGGAAAAAAGTGAAATATTACATGATAAAGACGGATATAAATTGTCGTAATACAAGTGTACCGCCTTTCAAAGATGATATTTGTAAGGCTTTCCTTTATTACTGTAATATGCAAATTTCGTTTTCAATCATAAATAAAATGTTAATAAATACGTACTTCCGGCCAACATTGTTTAGAATATTCTTGCCATCCATTTCCAGAAAGAGTTCATACGGATTAACTACATACATTGGCCTCAGTTGCACTAAAGGCACTATAGAAAAGAGAGTCGTAAAAATACTCGCAGTATTGAAGTAACCACTGTAAGGAACCGACGAGAGCCTCATCAAATCCTCCATGAGATCAAACATCAGCTATACGAGTACATAAAAATTTGCTTACGTTCCATTATACATTCATAAAAAGTCGGCGGAATTAATTTTTGGAATTTAAATATTGAATGTGACGATAGATTTAACTATATTGGACTATGTCGAATCTTATATAACCTTCTTCATGCATAGAAGAACTTAAATTTTTACGAACATATTCCGTACATGAATAATCTGATTATCATTCATACGTATAAAGAAACATAATCTCGTTTTAGCAGCTGTTAAATAATCAAAACAAAACCACAACTGAGTGTGTGTGCATGTGTGTATGTGTGTATTAATGTCACAACTTTCTCTAATCAACATGTAGGAAAATGCTCAAACAACAACAACGCAGAGAAGAAAATTTGTATTCAAACAATTCATATGCGAAAATAAATAAAAACGTGCTGCAAACACCGAAACATTTATTATATTACATACATATAAACATGCATACATACATACTAGTATGTCTCCTGGTTTGATCCGCTTTAGTTGTGTTGGCTTCAAAAAAAAAAACCGTAAATGAAAGAATATATACGAGTATGCGCTTATCTCTCGTATTCTCTTATTGAAATTGAACAGTGACTCCATCTGCGAGCAACTGGCCGTGCTTGTCACACAGTGGTTCTCCATTCAATACCCGTTTCAACTATATACGTATGAAACAGTTTTTGGGTCTTCTTTTATTTATCACACGATTTTGTCGATTTTATATAAGAAAATTCAGAAGAAAATTGAGCACATAGATTTCAAATTTTTTTTTAGTTTTCAAAAAATTTGTTACAGTCGGCTTGCCCCCCGACAAAAATACAGTACAGGAGCCAATCAGAAAGCAGGAAACAGACAAGCTCAATTAGGTTCCTCTTCATATAAAGATCCAGACTATATATACTTTGTAGGGTCGCAAATCAATACTATAGAAATTTCATCTCCTGTGTCAAACCTATTAACATTTTTGCATCCTTTTTGGAGGAGAGTATAAAAAGGTAGTATATTTATCTGTATCAAGGCTAGAAACTAGAAACACGCTTTCCAGGAACATCACTAGTTGCTCACTATTAAGAGGCATGTCTTCGGGTATTAACAAATCAATGCGAAAATATCTGCTGGATATAAAAACTCAAATTACTGCGATGAACTCCATCCACATAGTAGGTGAACGGTCTGTTTTAGAAAGCCTTAGTATGGAATAGGGAACTACATATGGCCACAAGAACGAGGGTCAATTATATTGAGTATTCGAGATCCTTTGAAATTAATTCTCTTGATATTGAGTAATGCAATACATCGCCAAAATTGTCTTTCTTTATTCTTTCTTGGTTAGCAGAATCAGAAATCCTTCTTCGGTATTTGGAAAATTTTCCCAATAATTCTTCATGTCGCGATGTAAATCACTTTAGACGAGGATTAAGGACAAAAGGGTTCAAAGACAAATATTGCTGTCGGATGGTATATAAATTTTGGCACGTCGAAGCAAAAGATGGCCCTTTTTAAGGCCGATTTATACTAATATTTATTATTTTAATTATAATAATTATTATAATTATTTATTTTATTTATACAAATGTTTTTTTATTTATTATTTATTTAGTTTTTATTAATATTTTTTATTTTATTTTTATAATTTTACACCCTATCAACGGCAGATCCTTTTAGCAAACAAGTAAGTATTAACTCAAAAACCGTACTTAAATCTATTAACTTTATTAAATAATTTAAAATTTATTAAAAATAAATACATTAAAGAATATTTTTTTTATTCATTCAATCAATTTAAATTAAAAACAATACTTTGACTGATCACAATGTGAAGGGAAGGATATTTCTAAGATGATTTGTAATCAGTTAAAAATATTTTTCCAACATTAGAAATAAAAATTGATTTCCGAATTCACTATTTTGAGAGAAATAAAAAGCAAAAAACTGAAATAAATGAAACTCCCCCACTTATTTATAATAGAGAATAAAATATTTTTTACAAGAAGGATGTACGAGTATAAAAAAAAATTCTCACTGTTAATATTTTGTGCATACAAGGACAACTGTTGCAGTATTTATATGCGAAGGACGAAGCATATTTTTTGGATAGATAAAAAAAATAATGTCCCGTCACACTCTTCTGCATCAATAAGTCGTTGCAAAAGCAAATATTTATTAACATTTTTTGTTGCGTCTTATAACACCAAAGGACATAAATTTGCAAGATACAATATTTTTGTTTGTGTTATTATTTACATAGAACTATTTATTATTTCATTCTTATTTTTTGTTTTATTGGAACTCGTGCAGAAAATTTGGTTTATATTCCTTTTCTTTTTCTTTCAATGGCCATCGCTGCTTTCGACTGTTAAACTCCATACCAAATTGGATGAAATTTTTACTTCATTTTTGCTCTACGAATTATTTAGTTTATTAATAAAAATAAAATGTATTTTTTTAACAACTCACATATATATTTAATACCGCCACAAGTTAATTGTTCGAGTTATTGCAAAGTTTATTCTGAAATGTGAAAATCAAAATGAAGAACTCAATTTATTATTCCTTAAATACTATAAATGAAAGATGTTGTGGAAAGTGCTGCCAGCTATATCCTGTATGATATTTCAAGCCGTCTTGCAACATTATCTACGAATCAACGTCAGCAGCATTTGTTTTTTATGGAACATTAAATTCTCATTTAAATGAATACCATCTAAAATATTTTTTCATCATGAAAAATTGTTCAATTATTATCTTCATGATCAGTTTTCTTGTAAACTGTGATTCACAAGAATCCAAAAGGTATTAACAGCAACAGCTACAACAACATCGACTAATATGAGATATTAATCAATGTGAAAGAAACTTGTCATTGTCGAATCAACTTTTTGATCTGAAAGTTTTTTTTATTTCACTCATAAAGCTAAAACTCAACAGCGTTTTCTAAGAAATCTGTCAAAAGAAATTTAAATTCCAAAACTTTTGTAAAAATGGCTACGAGGCTGATTTATTGCCGCACAACTTCCATTGTCTTGGCCTAGACAAGTCAGGCTAATTTTTTTCCAAAAGTGTAATATTATTACAAAATGGCTGTTATTCAGGATCAGCACTCCGGAAACACGTTATTACATTTTAGAAAGTTGCAATTACATTCTAAATAAACAATATTATTTGCCCAAATGGCAACTTTTTAAGAGCGGCTTCATTCACAATAGAGGGTGATTAAATTTTAGCTGCTGATCGTCCACTGTTGCCATTTCATACCAGCATTCTGGCCATTGATGACGTTTGGAATGACGCTTCGCGCCTCAAGTCTTTATGGATAATATTTATCAATGACGAGGATGAGAGATGCAATTGTTAGGCACGACGTAGGGTTGAAAACGACGGCTCTTGAACCCCACTTTCACGAACAGCACTATTGTTTTCGGACCTCCACTTGTGTTTTACATCTCATGCAAACCCGGTTTGTTCAAATTTTTGCACTATTTTCCGATTGTATGCGTATTTGGCTAATTAAATTGGCCGAAAAAATCACACTCTTTTCCATGCGCCCGTATTTATTAACTAACTCGTTACTCGCTTCTGTGTCTCTTCACGGCACCAAATTGGGTTAGTCCGAAATTGGAAAATGTCAAATGAAATGCGGAAAAAAACTTGACGGTTAGGCTTGGTTCACATTCAACATCGGCCCTTAAAATTTAACCAGCCCATATTTAATGTAAATTTCTTCTTAAAAATAATTAAATTCCAACGACAAGGAGCGTTCGAAGTAACATTTAAATAACTAATCTGTCAATTAACTATAAATATTACCGATTTTAAATATTTTTCGCATTAAGGCCTTACGTCTGTGAGTTACGTCGACTGTGACTTAAGGACGCACTCTTTTTAATAATATTTTTAATTAATTTTATCATCACTAACAACAATAGTGTTGCGTTTATGATTGCTGGCAGTAGAGGATAAATGATACTTAAATGCCCCTTTTGTGTTTTCCAACTGGGTCTTATTGTGACAGGCCCAATTCATCAAGAAATTATTTCCGCCGTACAGAACATGCAGGCGTTCATAATAAATTATTTTACAATTTTACAAAAGGCGGAAGAAGGATTTGAAACACTTTACAATTATTAACATTTTGATATTTCAACTTACATGTTGTTAGTTAAGCGTTCTTGGCCAATCCTGTTGAACTACATTAAGGACTCACGTATAAATACTTGATAATAATTGTTAGTTCTCGTACGTGTTATTGTCAAATTTAAGAACACCAACAACTACAAGAACTGTATAAAACCTCCAATAAATAAAAAGGATTCTGTAACTAAACCTAATTTATGCCACCAATAAATGAACCGCGTAAAATTATTTGCTATTTTCCGAAAGTATTTTCCTGCGTGTTTAATTTAAGGAATTTCAAATTTATTTCATTTATTTATTCTTGGCTCACCATTTAATACAACAACAAACGCTTTGTTGGCCAACAACACGAAAAAGATTGGTTTTTTAAAGAGCTTTCAATTTAATTTTTACTATATAATATAATAATTATTAAATTAAAGTGAATTAAATTTCAGTACGCGTACAGGTAATAAGACGAAAATCATCGACAAATTCATTTCAATTAAAAGAACAATTTGGCCGTTTAACGGCTTTTGAAAGGAATGAATTTTATAAAGTTGTTGTTGAGCTAATCCTTCTGGCTTAAGTTTATCGAAGGACACAAAAGTTATTTTTACTCATTTTAAAACAAATTCGAAAACACTTGTATTTAAAGCATTTTTAAACATGACTTTAATATTCAGATGAAGGTTACTTTTAATTAGAAACCAAGAGCTAAAAGGATGTAAACCTTTTGGTTTTCAGGACCACACAGCCATCGGCAAAAATAGCAAAAAAAATTATTTCACAACAATGAGATGAATTACTTGAATGCATTTAATAGAAATATAATTATAAAAAACTAATTCAAATTTAAATTACATCTCATTTTTTTTATTTTAAGAATTAATTCTTTGAGGCATTTCAATTGGTCCCGAATTGAATCAATAAAAAACCAAAAAGAATTCTTTGCAATTCCACTGGTTTTGTTTTATTTCCAAAATTTGAAAAGCCACAACTTCTTTATCCTGCTGACATGTACAGCCAATTTACTCAATTTAAAGTTGCGTGAAAGTCTCCCATCTCAATCGTAATACTGAGTTCAACACAGATGTGAAAGGTCACCGTAGGACGATATAGGATGGTGAAGGCCCTAACAGAAGTGTCCTCACATGCCCACCTACACTGAAGATACAAGAAAAGACCTGCTTAGAAGATATAAGAGAATGCAGAGGATGCAAAAGCTCTTTCCTGCTAAGCTTTCTGCTTGTCCGCAGGAAGACATCCAGGCTCTAGGCAGAACTCGAACCCACAGAGGCAATGCAATATTTTCTTCAATGATTCCTTAGTTTCTTTAATACAATTTCATAGAATATTCCTGTTCTGTTACCAGAAAGAGCTGAAATGCCACTTGAAAGCCAGCTCACAGATACGAACATACAAACACAGTGGTCGTTTTAGTGTGAGAGAAATATTGTTTTCATTCCAATCCAAGCATTGCCGTCTCTTAGATACATGTTATTTTCTAGTTTTTCCTGCCATTAAACAATTTCATTCCAATGTAACTGAGACGAATACCATTTATTTGTCTTTTCCTCTGACATGACGTAAAATGTTAATTAAATTTCATACAAACAAGCTTTACAGTAAATCATGCAGAAAAGTGCACAAAGTATAGTGGAGAGAGAAGGAGCGGGGAAATTTATTATTTCAGGTTTCTACATTTTAAAACCTGAAGCCCAACAAAGAACTGTAATTATAAAATTCTTATCTCTGTTTTGTTTCAAATGAATTTTAGTTTTAACTGTTACAGATTTTAGCTTTGACGAACTTGCAAGTGAATGTTTTTTCAGCTTGAAATGATTACAATGAAAACATAATTAAAACCGGCTTTTGTGAAACATTTTTTACGAGATTAAAGTTTTATTTAAACTGGAAATTCTTATGTGTTTTTCTTTTTATGGGAAACGCACGCAATGCCGTTTCTTTCATATTTAAATTGCTCTAGAATCAAAAAAAGAAAAAGATTTTATTACTAATGAATAATTTAATAATATAATATTATTTCTCCTACATCCGAAAAATATACTGAGTTCAAGGCAGATGCGAGAAGGTCATTAGCGGCACTTGAAGGCTGAAGATCCCCACATGCTGAAAAAAATATCGGGAAATATAAAATATTATAAATTTTTTTTAATAGATCTAAAGTTTAAGTAAATATTAAATTATTTAAAACAAAGATCGAATAACAAATAAAAATAAAAAAAATTTAATTATTAATAACATTTTGTATATAAAGAAATATTGAAATATTCGAAATTATTTTACCAAATTCTAATACGGAATTTCTTATTTCGAAATATACGAAATAGTTTTCATGAGGTGATGATTTGTTAATGGATACGTCAATACCAGCCAACTTGTTCGAAATATAATTATTTTTAACTCTTGACGTACTTAACCATTCTTGACGTACTGAATTGGGCTTTGAATTTGAAAAAAAGGTGACGAGCAACCATTTTAGTTTAAGTTGGTCTGTTCCTATGAGCTCCACCAGCACCAGCTTGTCTCGCAAGTTATTTTGTAATTTAAAATAATATTAGAAAACCACCAGATGACATTATTTCATTACATCTTATAAAATATTATTCTATAAATAATAAAATTAAGTCAGTTAGTCTCTGAAATCGCTTTTAAGGCTCTAATAAATTACTTGGACTCTTCCAGTCGGCAAAAGAACAGTTCATCAATTATAAGATGACTCTGTATATTTACTGGTGTATACAAATATTTCCTTCGCAATCAAATTACTTTTCGAAATAAAATTCAATCAATCATCCTTCATTATATAACATGAACTACACGAGACAAATTATATATATTTTTATTCGCCAGGCGATTCCGTTAATTGCTTGGATTAGCAATTAAAGCTTATTAGTTAAGTAACATTTTTCATGGAAAGAAAACTAAATACATTTCACATTTATTTCAATCGGTAACAGTAAATTAAAATTCGGAATTTTCTCAAAAATAAAAATAACTGTTCCTAACTTTTTAAGAAGCGATATTGAAATTATTTTTGCAATATTTCACGAGTTCGTTGTATAGCAACACCAACAAAAATATCAATTATAAAAAAATTTAATTTATCATACATGTATGTACATAAATGTTTTTATAAAAATTGTTTAGAAAGTAAACACAAAGTAATGAAATTGTAACGCAAACAAAAACAAAACAGAAACCATTAAATAATATAAATGCCTGAAAATATGCAATACAATAATACGCATTAAACTGTAAAAACTTTAAAATTAATTTGTAATTGATTGTTGATGGTCGCACCTACGCCGAACTTGAGATTTTGAGAAAGAGAGTGTACGCCAAGTACTACTACCCACGTACATATATACAATTTTTAATAATTTTATTTAAAATATATTTTTTTAATAATTAATTAATCTTAAAAATTATTTTAGTCATTTCGATATAAATTCACAAAAAATTTTGTCTGCCTTTTATAATGGACTGATTTTAATATTCCGCTCATATCTTGAACCATAAAGTCTTAAATTTTCATAAGGGAATTTGGGAGCACAAGTCGCCCAAGTAACGACTTTTAGGCTGTAGAAGCTCACGAATTTATTCAAGACAAAAAAAGGAGCAACAAAAATTCGCTACCCATCAATAAAAGATACAATTATAACGAATGAATGATGCGTAGCCTACAAAACAGGAGAAGGTGTGGGTTCGATTACTGCGTACAATACCGCTGTGAAGCCGAAAGCTTTGCAGGTTAAATTAGTTAAAAAAAAAAAAATCACTCGAGAGAAACTATTTGTGTGAGTGCTCCACATTTGGATAACTCCGGTTCATCAGACTATTATAAATATTACAATATAAAAATATGAAGGATTTAGAAAACTATTAACAATTTAAGTGAAACAATAATATATTCAGCAGACTTAAAAGAAGATTTTTTTTTAATTCGGTTGTAGGCAATAAATAAAAATATGGTTTTTTTTTGCTTGGCTTGTATTCGGATATAAGAAGGATTATAAGTTTCCACATATTCCATGCCACCATTGAGACTTTTAAGTAACTCGGTATCTTACGATAGTTCAAGACATTCTTTACAAAATCTGACCATCGCAAAGTTTGCACATCCCACATCCAAGCGGCAAAGTTTCCGTCTATTTCGAAAAAAAATAGTCGAACTCGTACAGGAGTGGTTAAAAGATTCCTTGTATGGCATACTTTGAGGCTTTTAATTCTTATAATAGTTTCTGTTTTATTTTTAGTTGCGTTAGAATTTTATTTATTCTACTTACTTTGTCAGATTCTATATAAAAAACTCACTGTTGAAAACTTTCCTGCCAATTTCAGTATTAAAAAATTTAAGTCAAACATTCCGAAGCATGCCCCCTTTTTTTTCCTGCTTCTAATATCACATTTCCTGTTTGCAAAACAATGAATTTCCTGGGCAGCAAGTATTTCCTGAAGGTTATTATATATATAATAAATTCATGAGATACTTTGCTGGGAAGGGAAATATCTAATATTACATAAATCGCTCAATTTGATACTCATTTCGAAAAGCTCTTAAGGATACAATATGTATGTTTCCGTTTCCGGTACTGTAAAGTTAGGAAGCAAAAATTTCCCACATACCTCGATGAATACTCTCATAAAATTTTTTGTTTAATAAATGTAAAGTAATTTTTTTTTTTTAGAATGAAATGCAAAATTATTTAAAGTCACAAAAGTAATCATTTTTTTCCTGTCACTTTTAATAAATTTTGCTGAAATTGAGGAATAATTTTTCAGTAATTTCAGACACACATATGTAAGAAATTTTATAAATTATTACAACGAATATGCAAAATGTTAAGTAATTTAAAGTTTATTTAATTAAATTTAATTCCCCGTAGTCTTTGTATTGGTATGTCTCCTAACCACGTTGTATCAATAAACCCCACGGCCACACTTGTTTCCCTCAATTACAACTTTTTTGATTGATTTCCCAGCAAAAGCCCTCATAAAATAAATACAAAAGTGCTTATAATTGAAAAATCTAATTTACAGTTCTCTCGCCTTTCAAACATCTAAACTAATTAATTTTAAATCGAAAACAAAAGCATTGTTAGCATAATGAATCTAAAACATATTTTACGGCTCCCAACGAATTTGCTTGCACTTCAAATTAGGCCCATAAATGAAAACAATAAGCAGGTTGTAGTTGCTTTCAGAGCCTGTAGCATAATTTTAACTCGAAAATTCACTTGAACTATCAACACAAGCCCATACAATGCCAAACGGAAATCACAACAAAGTGAATGTGGAGAGCGGAAGAGCAACAGCCAGTTGGCTTTAGTTGGCTTTGGTTGCACAGTTTGCTTAAAATAATTTTCTACAGTACAAACATTCACTTTCAATTATTGGTTTAATCCATAATCCTCTACACTCTTGTTTTGCTCGCCAACCAAATTAATTTGAGTGTATGCCTGCCAGCAAAGCTTTTAAGTATGTCACGTTACATACATTTAAATGCTTCCAAAAATTGTTTTCTTTAAATTAATTTGTGGCTTAAATAGTATGACAAGAAAATTCAGGTGAGAAATTTAAAGTTGGAGTGATTTATTTTTGAACTCATCCCAGTGGCCTGTATGTTGTAGTAGCAGGTACTCAATAAAAATATTAAAGACTTTTTTCAAACGAACAGTTGTGTACAGTCAAACGGGTGATTTCTTTAGGCTTACACATATTTAAATCACAATAAAATACAGAGATATATGTTTAGTACTGCTGAAATGGAATTAACTGGACGGAAAATTTGGAGGGTGTTAATGTGTAAACCGGTAGAATGCTGGAATTGATCGAATAAATGCTGGCCGTATGCAAACGCTCAATGACTGAAGACCATTGCCTTGATGCATTTAATCTCCTAATAAGAACACGGCATGGCTAGAATTATTGGCAAGAATATTACCACGACATGACTGGAATAAAATGAAATTATATTTTATATTGAGTGTCTGATGTAAATAATAATTTCCCAAACAGCTCTCTCTAATCCTTTCACCTAAATAAAGTATATCCTTCTGAGCCCCTTTCAATTCTTGGCTCATACATTTTGATGGCGTTATAAAAAAGATGATGATTTAATAAAAACAAATAATGAATTACTTACAAAAAGAGCAGCTAAAATAAAGAAAATAAATATATTAAAAATATTATGATATTATGATTATTGTGATTAAAATGAAAGAAAAAAATTATTGTAATAAAATAATTTCGCTCTGCTAATTTGTTTGGTTTTAAAACTGTTGTCACAAAATGGGTTTGTTTCAGTTTTCCCCCAGAAACATATTTCCCTTTAATGAAATTTTGCATCGTTATATAATTAAAAGAAACTAATAAAAATATTATTATCACATACGAATATAAAAACGTGGAAAGCTTTTAAATAAATTTGTACTTTAAATTTACGAGGTTTGGTAAATTAGACCAGCCCAGAGAAAGTCCTTGTTTGCTTACGATCATTTCCAAAATATTAAAATTTCTAATTCTATGGCCTTTAAAATATAGAATGCAGGGATATGTTTCCAGTATAATTTTTTTATTTCTCATTTATTAAATTATTTAATTATTATTTTTTCTATATAACAGTTTTTTGGTTTATAGTACTCTTTTCACAATGATTTCTACATTATCAAACATATACATTATACATTACATATACATGTATTTGATTAGTCTTAAGTTAATTGAATTAGATGGAAGCATCATCTGGTCAACTACTGATTAATTGTGCCTTTTTGATGGCGGTACGGGAAAGTAGTTCAAAGTCGTAAGCCGTTACAAAAAGCCCTGTGGATGTAATCACTATAAGAATGATTTTTACTCAAAAACATTTTTTAAACAGATACTCGCCTAATCAGTTGCTAAAGGGAACTTTCAACTTCTTATTATACCCTCCTCCATACAGGATATGAAATGTTTACAGTATTGATGTTCGAGCCCGTAAAGTGTATATATTGCGGATGCTTATGAGAAGGAGAGTGGAGTTCGCTTTATCGGCCTGTCCGTCTGTCTTTTGTACTTGTGCTGTATTTTTGAAGGGGGGCAAATTGACGATAACAAATGTTGTGAAAAGTAAACTATTTTATTATCCATCTGCTTTAATTTTCTTTTGATTTTTCCTATATAAAAATCGCACAAATCGGGTGATAAATAAAAAAGTATTTTATAAATTTATTTGTAGTTAAAAATGAAAAATTCGTCACTGGAACCACAGGTGGTATCAAACCAAGAACCAGTGTGTGACAGGCAGACCAAGTTCCTCTCAGCCAGACTTGCTGTTGCATTCTAAACTTTGATATTAAATTATGATAATATCTTTTAAGCCAACCCAACTAAAGCGGATCAAAGCACGAGGCATGTGTCTTGTGGGTTCACTTTTGCATGGATTGGCTGCGGATTTTCTCTATGTTTGGTTTGGAATATATGTAGGCAAGCATGTATGGATGAATCCATGTAAGTATATATGTACGCATGTTTATATGTATATAATAAAATAAATATTTAGGTATTTGCAGTACGTTTGCGTATTATTCTCGCAAACGCAGGCTTGAAGATGAGCTTAATTAGCTTATTGATCTCTGAAATATGTTTGCATTGTAATATAAGATATTAAAAAGTGGTCCTTTTCTTTGGGAGAACATATTCATGGAGAAGGGTATATAAACATCGAAGAAGTCGTATAGAGGACTTTGAATTGTTGGTTGACTACATTGTTTTTGTAGGTGTTTCCTATACAAAAGGAAAAGTTACGTATGAATGTGCACATCGCTTTCCTTTCAGTTCTTATGCCCCTTTCAAATTAACAGTTATTGGTTTCAAAATTCTCGGAAGGGAAGGTATCACTGCGTCTACAAGCAATCGAAACAGATTACATGCAATAAAATAATCGCTAACTATATGCTTTAGTGAAGGTGAAGTAAACCATGGCCAACAAAAAAACTATTCTTCACCTGTTAAAATAATTATTTTCTATTATAATTTTTTTTTTTTTACTGCTTGAAGAGTATTCAGTGAATGAATTATATATAATACTTTACTGTTCTGCTGATATTTTCAGATAATACCAATTACTCTCAGTGCTAATTACTTTCAAATAATTCTTTATTTACGGTGTGCAAGTATGAGTGGCTCGAAATCCTTTTGCGTTACGAAATTACTTACACTGATTTACCTTTAATTGAAACCCTTAACTTTTCATATTGATTTACAGCTCTTTTGTGTATGCTATTAACCACTTGATTTATAGTTTGCATTTTCTATTTTGCCAGCAATTATTATAATAAGAATATGCAAGCATACAATGCTTTAAGTAGAGTGAACGATGAAAAGAGGAAAACGAATTGTTTTATGATGTGGAACAAGAAGTAGAATAAAAGCAAAAGAAAGTTTCTGGAAACGAGCGAGCTATTAATTACCTTCAACGTTTTTATATTATTTTATTAATTTTGTTTTCCATCGAATTTGCCGAATCACTTAAAAGTTCAATGGATGCTTCTTATGGCCACCATTCCTTCGATTGAAGATGAAAAAGTGTAATTTTTAAATTGAGAGCATCTCTAGCTGAGTCTCATTATATTCCCGGGAATACAGAGGTCAACTTTACCTAAAGAATTTTCTGCAACTTCTATAACTTCTTAAAGACATTAAGAAATGATTCCCACAACTCATCTGCAGTACCATTTTCATTAATTTTTGCGTGCACTAATTTAAAGTATCGCTCGCAACACATACGCTTTACAAGCATTCTTAAACATGTCAAACTCTCCAAATTTCTATACAAAATTTGAAAATACTTTTTCTCATGACTACCAATATTTTTATAAACAATGTTAAGCATAATGAATGTAATTCAAGTTATTTATGTTGCCTTTAGCAAGTCCCTTAACTGTAGACGCAAGTACATCTTCTCATACATGAAATATTATTATTATTAAACACTTAGGACCAAGAGGCTTTACTAGACGAATTAAACAAGAATACAAAAAAGAATTGAACAACTAATTGCTATTTGTATGAAAATAATACATTTTGCACTACAACGTCGTAATCAGCGATAAATATTTCTTAGAGAAATACTGACTGAAGAAAATATTTATTTATTAATTATTAATTTTAAAAAACGGAAAGCGATAAGGAAAAGTCATAGTAAACTATTCCGAGTATCTGAAAAAGTGAAAATAATGATGCGAGTTAATGACGTTTATACAATAACACACAATTAAAACGTCCTTCAGGGAAAAGTCATAAATAAGAGAATAGTAATTAACAAACAAGACAACCTTGTCTGTATATTTATATTTAAGTATTTCTAGTTAAGAGAATAATTATTATATTATACTTTTTTTTTTTTTTTTTTTTTTTTTTTTTTTTTTTTTTTGTAACCAACTTTACTTGCAAAGCTTTTGGCTTGTCCGCAGGAATCGAACCCGCGACCTCCGCTTTATTAGGCTGAGCATTATTCACTCGCCTACGGAGGCACCCACTTAATTACCTTCAACAACTTAAGAAACACATGCACTATAATTAAGTAATCCTAGACAGGTATTATAATTAAGTAAAACACAAACACTTGTCCTCTATATCATAAGCTATGTAATGTAAAAGGACGAGTATAAATAAGAGCAAATGCTCAGTCTCGCTCTCTTTTCTTTTCCGGACTTTGTTCTATTAACACGCAGTTGTACAACTGCATAGAACACAAAAATATATAGATAAGGTAATATTTAAGTGAAATAAAATATATTATATAAATAAAGAAAAACGCATCGCGTTGAAGAAAAAATAAAAATATATTTTATTTTTTTATTAAATTGAACTATTGTGTATTTAATTTGCGCCAATTTAATATTCTCATATCAAGTCTCTTTACTTAACCGTACAAGTCGAAAATATATGAAAAAAAATATTTATATAAATTTTTTGTTTTTTTAAAAAACACTACCGCAAAGCTTTCGGTTTGCTAAAGAATTTCATGTTTATTTAATATCCATCTTACCAAAATTAAAATTTAGTTTAAAAACCAGAATTAAATTTAGTAGGTGCAACCTTTATAATAAACTTCCAGTTGCAATTGCAGCTTGTGAAGAATTTCAAGAAGAATCTTGGAAAATAAATAGAAATGCTGAGAATCCACAAAAACATTTTTTTTTTTCTATTATTTTCCACTAAAACAATAAATATTGCAGGACCAAAACTAGAAGTTTTTGTGTTTCCGGTTTTTGCAAACGTAACTCACGAATTTGCTTTTAATGACACCAACACCAACCTGCTCGTACGTATCCTGAATATTTTTTATAAAGAAAAAACTACCTGGAAATTATGAGTTTCCTGTCTCATTTTCCAGCAATATGAATCATTATAATTCTATAACAATTTGTTGCTCTATTGCCCGTCAACGAATTAAATATTTATTTCCAAAAAAACTTTTATTTACGCACAAAAAAAACAATTCATGTACATATAATGACAATTACACAGGAAATATCCATTTATTGCTACGAGTTCGAATGAAAGTGACATCAATATTGTTGTTAAATTACAAGGCGGATAAATACTTTTTAGAATAGACACAATGAGCAATGCTCATACAATACGGCTATGCCAGCAAAAAAGAGATAAGTCTAGTTCTAAAATGTTATAAGAAGGATATGAGCTGCGAACTGTGACAAGTCTTTGCCTAGACTATGGCCCGATAATGGCTAGACTGTGCATAGATTTCAGCCTCTACTCGTTTATTGCCAAATTACAGCAGAGATATTTTCTGAGCTGGGCGATGGACAGATTTTCAACATTTTTTTTCAACCTCGTACTCTTAATCATAGTGACAGCTGTAGGGAAAAGAAAAGCATTGATCCTCTTTTAATTCGGTGTAAATGTAAGTCTAATAGTTTCAATTCTACTGAATGAAGAAAAAATTAAAAGTAAATTGCTAAAAGTATTAATGAAGTAAATTTTTAATTTTAATTTCAATAATATCATATGAAAATATGAATTATGATGACTGTAATTAAGGCACATCACCCGCAAGTCCCAGCGACTCCCGATGAATCCACGTTGCAATGTGTATTTGTATTTAAATTCCTACTTTAAATTCAAACAATGTAAGTGAATATAATAATTAACAATTAAAAGATTTTGTCATTGGAAAATCATCAGGATGAAATTCAGAAAATTACAAATTTATTGAGTTCGAAAATTACTCGATTTGCCTCTGAAACACTACGCACGTCCAGAGTAGAGAAAAGAGATGGCAGCAAAAAAGGCGAATGTTCTTGAGCTGATCTTAAATACTTTCGTTATTTGGAATAGTTACACAATTAGAAAATTATAATTTGGCTATGCCAGACTTATTATAAATAAATTCATTGATTTCGGTATTAGCTTTAACAATATCTTTCTACCAACCTCCGGTAGGAATCGCACCACTTTATCTCATGGGCTTAAGTTCTTGTGTTAATTCAATGGTTGATAAAAAAAATTAAAAAACTAAATATAACGAATACCAAAAATAAATTGGCGTTGCCTCTCTACTTAGTTGTCTTCTGACTTCTCTTCCACTATCACTTTTTACCCATTTCAACACAATGCCTTGCATGAGTATCGACCATCCCCTGAGTATCCTTCCTACAACTAGAGAAAAAAAAACACTTTAGTAGAATTGAAATTGCAAACAATTTTAATTTCAAACTTAAGTTGAGTACATTTTATAATTGCATCTATTCATGTTATTTGTATTAATTCTCAACTTTATTTCTTAACTTCAAATTAGTAATTCTTATAACATTGTAAGCTTTTCTATTCTCCTTCAATTTATATCCACTCGAGTTTTTATCACTGAAGTGTCTGCAAATAATTAAATGTTTTTTAACACGCGAACTTGCAATTGGTGTTTTCAGTCCCCGTTACTGCACTTGATTATTCTTATTTCTGTTTCTTTAATTTTACGGCTTGCAGTACTATTTCTTAAGCACTAGATACAAAAACAGAAATGTGGATAAAAACTTTATAGATTGAAATAGATACCACGAGGCTTATTAAGGATTACTAAATACTAAAATTTAATATTAAGAGGGGAGGTAATGAATAACGTTGAAGTAATGGTAAATCTTAAATAAAAGCTCCAATATTCCTTAATTAGACATGCTAACAAAGTAATAGGAAAGTAAATAAGAATTGCAAGCATTACGTATTTCAATGTGAGTGAGGCCTGAGAAATGTTGGCACCGACTTCATGCTGTGATGCCTGATGGTAGCAAGAGTTGTTGTTCCTGCGTTAAAACAACTTTAGGTCTCCATACAAGCTGCACTATTTGAGTACTTTTAAAAAGGACCAGGAAGTTACTGATCCGGATATTGGTGATCTAGATTTCTCTAAGGAAAGTCTGCAGGGCAGACTGCCATTAAGGCTCGGTTCTTGTAGCAGATTTCATTGATATTAGCACGCCCTCGTCAGATATTATCCATTGCCATTCCCAAAAAGCGAAGCCTAATATTGCGAAATTGCAGTTTGGAATGCCCTTTCTTAAGTACTCCTAAGCATGACACACTTATATCTCTAATGGAATATCTTACTTAGCATAAAATTCGTTCAACAACTTTTTATTTATCTATTTATTTAATATTACAATTATATTGGTAGAAGTACTGGCTGCTGAGGCCTTCAGCTACTCCAATAAGTAAAAATTTTTGAGCTCATTAACTTGTTCTCCAACTTTGTAAAATAAAAATTTCTCAAAAGTTTTTCTTACGTGCTGTAATTCCTCATCCTTTATTTATGGTTATAGAATAGTTATATGAATCAAGGAACAGCTGAATAGCGCCGTCATAAATAGGGTTTAACAGAATAATTCATTTTAATTATAGTATAAATTAATTTTTATTTTTCCTAAGAATATTTAAATAATTTTCTTAAATATGGTTTAAAGTAACATTTCATTTAATATAATTTTCTCTTGCCGAATTTAAACAGGTTCCAAAGAAAAGTAAATATTTCACGTGACTGCAATTGCAAAAAGTGCACGTAATAAGAACAGCAGGATTCTCTAAAGAAATAATTCACAAAACCAAACCAATATATAAAAACATATAATTGTTCTGAATAATGCATACATATAAAAGATAAAGGAAAATATTTTATATTGTAATACTTGTAGGATTTTAAAATATAACCTCTTAAATGGAACCAGTTGGAATGATTGTTTCTGGAAACTGGAAAATAAGTTTTCCGGCTCTATTAGAATTATATTTTTATGGAATTAAATGATTGTTTGAAGAGTAGACTACACATTCTCATCAAACATATAGAATAAATTTAACTATGGAATTAAAAATTTCGGAAAATTGAAGAAAGAAGCTCGTTTTAGTTGTATGGCTGGAAACAATTGGCGGGATTAAGAAAAACAAGAGAAAGCCGTTTCTATGTTAACATGTCCTTGAGAAAGACTTCAATATAAATGCTTACTTGATTCATAACATGCAATTGCAGAGCTAAAAACATCTCTCCAGGCTCGAAAGTGAGAATAGTAGGCGCAAATTCTGAAGAATTTTAGTGCCTCATGTCAAGTGATGAGATGTTTTAAGAATTGGCGATAACTCTTCGACTTATAAGCCTGTGATTAAAGTCTTATGTGTCTTTTATGAACCTCATTTAATTTCATTTCTGTAATCTCTCGTTAGTTATTTATTGCAACTTGCAAGTGAAGGAGTTCATTTATTTCAACAATTTCTCCCCGAAAACGAATAAGAATATTTTAAAGTATGTTGTTGTTGCTTCTCTTATGCCTTCTGTAAAAATTATTCCCGCCAATCAATGATAATTGAGGAATAAGACAGCGTGTTCCTTTCCCGCCAACAATTTGAAAACTCCTAAATTTCTTTCAATTCCTACTTGCTCTCAAATTCAAACACCACAGAATGTGTTTCACCCCTTTTCACTTTAGTATTCTCACTTACGTGGGGGTCCTTCGTACAACTAATTAGCACAATTAGTTAATTTTTCCTCTGCAACTTTATCGCTGTTTTGAAAGGCAGGAAAAAAGTCTACTGTATTTTCCAGAACTTGAGATGGTAATTGCGTGTGAATAAAATGTCAAAGAAATTCTCTCTCGGCTGAGCGAAGGAAAATGACGCCATTTCAGCTGCCAAGAAAATCACTAAAATCCCTGTTTTTATTTGTTAAAAATGAAAATGATAAATTATGTTTATAATTACTTTGACTTTTGGGACACCTTTCACTGCTGACGTCTTATGCAGTATAATTGTTTGTTTTTAATGGGTTTATTTTCTTCTTGGCTGCTGCATGACAAATTATTACTTGATTAATTTAACGTTCCTACATAATTAAACATTTATTAGTGAGAAATATTTAAAGATAATGTAATGCATATAGAAAAAATGTCAGTTTCATTCGCAGTTTCAGCCAAATTGGGAAAAATGTTTTGGATGATTATTTTCTACTGAAGAGAAATAAAACTGAGACAGTATTAATAATATTTATTTGTTATACAAAGAATTTAATAACTGTGAGGCTAATGCAGCGTTTTTTTATTATTATTAAATTGATTTTAATGGAAATCCTTAGATCTATTCGGCTAAACACAGAGAAGGCCCATCAAGGAATTGTTACCTGCAGATACGGCCCTGCAGAGTTTATAATTCCTTGCACTTGCATAATACTAAAAATCTCAGGTAGTCATTGCACTCATTACGCTCTTGGATAGATATGAATATGAATGTAAAAAGTAAATATGAAAAAACTCTGTGTTTTATATTTAATATGTAAATGTTATTAAGAAAACGTGTCAGAACCTTTTCAATTTCCTTATGAATATCTACTGATATAGCAAGTAGAGGGGAGTTGGTATTATTTAATGATGGTCATTCAAATATTTTTTAAATCTGTAAACTTTATATAACCTTTCTGTTGTAAAATAAATTCTGACTAAATTTAATTAGTCATCAAAATACTTTACGGCGGTGAAAAAAGGATAATGCACTTTTACTTTGTAAAGTCATAACTACAATTACGAAAAGCTTAAATTTAATTCATTTGCCCAATAAACAAATAAATAAAGCCAACCAATCAAAAGATTACTATTTAGTTAATAAGAATGGAATATGACAGTGAAAGGATATGAACACATTTTTCATATATGGTATTTTATTTGTATAATTTTCTTCCCAAGACAGCAAAAACCGCTTTTAAAGTTATCTTTCCTGTATTTCGTGAAAAATATTGTCGAACCTCATTTGAAAGCTTCGACGGAATTTGCACTCTGTTCGTCTTGTAAAAACCCACAAAATGTTTCTGGTAGCTTGTGTTTCCAAATTTTATATATTTTAGCGACACTTCTTTTCAACTTTTGTTTCTCGCGCGAATAATATATTTGCGTGACTATATTTTGCAATTCTTTTAAAAAATCACTTAGTTTATTTTTTTTTACACTTTTTTTGGAAGGTATTCTTTTCTTTTTTTAATAAATACAAACAAAGCAAAGTAGAAAAAAAATTATTTCATTGCAGGGATTGCTAAAAGTATTTTCACTTTCATTGCATAGATTTCCATATATAAGATGCCCCAAAAATAAACGCCAGATATTCTCTAATTAACGCAAAAGTTTAATTTGTCATCATTGGTACATTAAACAGGTTGTATCGTGTGAAGCTTGATTTTTTCTAGTCCAGTGTCAGTGCTGGAAGTGTGTTTTTAAGGATTGACGATACTTTTCAGTCAGTTAAAAACTTGTGTTTATTTCGGGACACCCTATGGAAAATGCTGAAATACAACCCCAACCTGAAGGTCGTCCTCCTTCGTCATGGCTTGATTTATTATTTCTTCTATGAAGAATTATGAAATATATTTTGAAAATGTCAATAAAAGTTTGCGTAGAAATCCTTTTGCTCGAACAAACCGAAAGAAAATTATATTAACAATAAAAAACAAATATTTTATATGATTCTTCTTTATTCTTCAGTTTTGACTGCCACTTAATATTGGCAATAACGTTCCAATAGATTCTGATTTTTGTGTCGTAACATAGAAAAAAAAAAAAACAAAACATTTATTTCTACTTTTTTTAACTGCGGCTGTAAAATTTAATATTTACGAGTATTTAAATATGAAAAAGCTTTTAGAAAAATATAATATTGTTTATAAGAATAAGAACAGTAACTAATATGTAGAATGGACAGTAACCTGTCGGGTGTAGGAATTTAAAATTTTTTTTTTTAATTTTTTTTTTTTTTTTTTGGGTGCCTGAATGGATAGGAACAGCCTATTAAACACGAGTTCACAAATTTGTATCCTGGCCAGATCGTGGGTGTTTTCCGGTAGACATGAGAAAGCATTGCAGGTGGTGTTTGTTTTGAAAATAAAAATTTTTTATTTTTTTGGTGAAATGTTTCTAGTCGACGCCTTTAATTTTTCTCCGATGGACTGACAAAATTTCTTTTTCAAAACTCACAGGTATTGCATTTTGTCAAAGTCTTTACTTTTAGTTAGTAGTTAACAAACTGTGATCTCTGGAGTGATTACATATTCTGCCTTAGATGATTAAACTTTATTTACTAGACGGACGGAATGAAATCTTTATAATTTCTCAAGTCAAAATGTAAGCTGGAATATACAATTTTTATTTACAGGATTAAATTATTATTATTTTTTTTTTTTTTTGTTGCACGGCCTCCCTCCGACGCCAGGAATCTACTAAATTTATAGTATTAAAAATTTTATGTGAAAAAAATTTGTAAGTATCTTAAATGAAAATTAAATTTAATATTATTATTTTATCATTTCTCTGCACTCATATTTATTACTGAATTTTCGCACAAAAAAGTATCCTTTTTATCAGTATCCTACGTTTCCATTATTATGTAGATGACGTCCCATTTTGCACAATATTTTCAATGTCACGATTATTATTGTACTTGTGTGCATGCACTCATTTGTATTGGTGAATCTTTTAATTTTTTTATTTAACATTTCTGCTGAAATATGTGGCATATGAAATTGTCCATTTTCACTTATCAAGCAGAACATTAACGATAAAAAGTTGTGGTTATTTTGTCCGCTTATGTGGTTAATGTGGCATTAAAACTTGTTATTAAAAATAAGTATTATTTTAATTTTCAGTCCTTTTCATGTACGAATATATATTTTTTTATTTATATTTTTGCCCTCAAACAAAAATGAAGTATTAATGAAAATGTAAGAAGGCCACCTCCCCCAAAATGAAATTTGTAAAAGGCGATGAGAGAAATAAAATTAAATTGGGATTTATTTTTTACAAAGCAAAGCAAATGTGCACATATCACAATTATATATTATCTAAACGTGTAAATATTTTATTTCATAAATACAAGTTTGGTGCCTTAATTTAAGCAGAAAGTGGACAAAATGGAATCTCTGCATATTCACACCTGATAATTTCGCTCTCCCGTCCCCTCTGGAGATTCTATATGAATATGCGGTCAAAAATAACAATCATGTTTATCGCTTTAAATTTCTGTCACTTTATTTCTTTAGACATGATTATTTAATTGTTCAATTTAGTTCCCTGAGTAACATAATAAATGTCAAGCGAAATTTTTTTTTTCTGTCTTTTATGTCTGATATTTTATATAATTTTATAATATTTAAAGGTCTCTATAATTAATATCAGTAAATGAAAAAAGGTTAAAATTAATTCATTCCAACCATGACTAAAGTGGTTACAATATTTTTCAAATAATGAATTAATGTTTATTGTAGGAATAGTATTAAGTTGTTTTGTAAATCGAATGTCTACTAAAAATTTCAAGTTTTAAAGTAGTTATTAAATATTTATAATAATTATTTATAATATATTTATAAATTATATTTAATAAAAAAAATTGTTATGTTGGTTGACATGCTCCGATTGTTCTAAATAAAAAAGTATTCGGCAAAATAATCTTTAGTTTCAACGTCATTTTGACTGAAAATAGATAAAAAAAATTATTGAAACTGCAGTAGATTTTCTTTTGTTGTCTTTTTTTGTTTATTTACAATTTATACATGTATCATATTTTTTTAGTTGTGTTTCATAAGTAAAATTACTAGCAAGACCGCAAAGACCTAAAATCTGTATGACACACTGAAGTAAGAAAATACAGCAACTACAAGGACTCACGCTTGTAATACATGGAATGGAAATTAATGTTGGCAGACTTTATATTATATTGCAGGAGTAGAAATTTCGGTTAATTAAAATACAAGCAACAAAACTTTAATACCAATTTAATACCATCTTTTCTACTTCCTTTGATTATCCTTTATAATAAATTTTTCTTTTTTTTGTATAATAATTCCATGGACTCTTAAACTAATACATCACATAAAAGATGAAACTTTAAATATATTCGCAATCTTTGAATTATCTGTTAGCATTTTTGTTTTCACACGCTATTGAGAGCTGTGTAATATATTTAATCTTTTGTAATTCAGTACTTGGCATTCGCATAAAAGATGTGATTTTACACATGCATTTAATTCAATAAAAATTGCTTTAAATAATATTTTCCCTCTGCATAAATAGGAAGACATGTTTGCAGTCTTTTACAAATTTCCAACTTCTTCCAAACCATTTCCTTTCTTTTCTTTATACTTTCTTTCGGCACCGCGGCGTATGATTAATATTTAGTGTGTTATCGAATTAAATATCACTCATACGTTCCAGCAATAAAACAATCCCTGTTGACAATATTTTCAGGCCGTCTTGGTTTTAGTAAAAGTTTGATTTTAACGTTTAACAAGAAAAATTTTTAATTTGCCTGAAGAGGATTTTATGAATGTGATATATACAATGTTTTCAATTTAAAAATCAAAAAAGTACACACTAAAAACGTTATTATTAATTATTAATTAGTTCAAAAATGTGAAAAAATTCATTGATAAAATAGAATAAAATATTATTTTTTTTAGGTTATATTGATGAGATTCCCCAGAAAAGGTTTTTCCTTAATTTTAAAATTAATAATATTTAAGAAAATTTGTAACTATTTATGTGCACTGCATACTCAAAAGTTACGACTTCCCAGAATATTAATTTTTTATTTAAAAACATTTAAAAATGGTTGTTGCATGACAATAGAAATCCCTTTTTTATACATTCGCCTTAATTTTGACGCTCTTTCGGAAACTGTAATCGTCAAAGAAATTTTGTCTTGAAATGTGTTTCATATATAAAAGGGGGGAAAAATATACACAAAAATATTCCCATGCAAAAAGTAAAATTTTTCGCATTAGTTGGTCTTGTTTATTTATTTTTATACAATTTAGCAAAAAGGATAGGAGATTATTTTTTAAAGTGGTATTGAAGATAACGGTTTAACGAACCCTGGACAGGATGCACTCATTCTCATGCGTACACATTGCCACCAAGTCTGCAAGCCATCGATTTCATTGAATTTAAAGTGGTATTTAAGAGGTTTCACACTGGATATATTATTCATTTGCTAGAAGAGGAGTTGATTAAGTTTTCTTTGCTGATCCATCTACTTGTTTGTCATCTGTAGCGGATCAAATCGAACTAAAATTTTCTTTAAAGTCAAAAATTTTAAAATCAAGATATTTCTCCATTTTTCTTATGTAAAAATAAGGTAAATTAGGCGATAAATAAACACATTTATAGTTACAATCAAAAAAAAAAAAAAAATACGTCGCTGAAATCACAGCTGTTTATCAAACCAAGGACCACCGTGCGACAAGCAGACGAGGTTGGTCGCAGCCAAAGTCTCTCTTTAATTTCAATAACAGGAAACGATAGATACGCGTATATAAAATCTTATATTTAGCCTTTGGAAACTTTGATTTTACCCCAACGCATCTAAAAGGATCCAACCAGAAGACTTGTGTCTTGAATTTGAATTTTTTTTTTTTTTTTTGTATATGTCAATTAAAGAAACCTGCTGAAACATGTTATTATAATATAGTTTATTTTTAACTTTATTGTGCTTTCGTTTCAAGGCCTATTCTAAATAAATAGGCCCTGATGACAAATATTTCCCCTTATGGGTCTTTTTTTATTACATTACCAATTTTTGAAAATAGTATTTTTCAAATACTCTGATGGGTTGTACCCCATTTAGCAATATTGCAAGAATGTTTTCAAATGCCAACATTTGGTTGTCCTAAATTTGAGAAAATTTGGTTCACTATACGTTTTCGACAATCTATCGATGTGACTTCAGCAGCAGCAAAATGTTAGCGTTTACCTTGAAGAACTCAAATAGGAAGTTGCCAAAGGACTTACAATTTGGGAATATAATTAAAGTCTTTGATGCAGATATGCTGTGAAGGCAGCTTTTTGGTAAGTAAAAATGGAAAGCAAATGCACATATAGAATTTAGTGGAATTTATTCCGCAGTAATTTAAAATTTGCTCTTCTAATAAAGTGTTTAGTATAAACCATATGCTTTCTTAATGTAATATTCATATAGTTTTTCCTCTATATAACGGCAGGATTAAAATGCCTAAAGCACATTCGTTCCGCTTTTCAGTAAAACAAATATTTCCTTTTCATGTGTTTTGATACGGATAAAAACAGCAAATTTTAAAACAAAATACAACTGGCGCTGATGTTTGTGGAATTTAGCTCATGAGTTAGAAAAAATTATACAGTGAGGCTCAAAACATTTCTATTTCATGTACAATTTTTTAATCTGGACGGATGACTAAAGTATCTTGTAAGCATTTTATTGAGCATCCTTTATGCAAAATGCACTTTAAGCTTTTAAAAGAGTTTTTAGCACAAAACTTACTGGTTTTCGCCCCCACAGTAATCGCACGAGTGCAGCAAATTATGCAAGTGGTAAAATTTTACATTCGTGTGCGTATTTGTTAAAACTTACAAAATGCAATTTGTAAAGTACAAGTACTCGTACACAGAATATTCATGCCAGCAGTAGTTTGTTGTTATTCCAGTTGTAGGTTTTCAAATGAACAGTTTATGTAAACAGAAACTGATACATGTGCGTATATTTGAACGCATACTAGTTTTTTTCTATATATTACTTGATTTTAAATGTTTTCATAAAACGGAAACTAAACAATGAAATTATAAAAATCTCTAAAAGTTAAACATAAATTTTTGCTCTGTGATTTCCACTGTGCGTTTTATGTTTTGCCTTCAATGTGAACTTCAAAAACTATAAACATTGTCGTATAAATATTGTCGTATTTGTTTTCAACTGGGAAGATCCGTGTGAATTCCCAATGCCAAACCAGCTACGTCGGTATTTTTAGAAATATGGAACAGCTGATACTAGCAAATAGGAAATATCTTGGAGGCACAGATGCAGAACATACTCGTACATTTTTCTCTGGGATGCGATGGTCTACAACACAGAACGAACTAGCAGTACAATTTGCCACAATCTCACCGGCAAATATTCCGAGCCAAATTATGCTAAATGAAAAAAGAAGGGATGCACGAAGGAACGAAGAAAAAGGATCTAGACTTGATCTATATGGAAGGAAATAGTAGAGCTATTAAACATTGAGCATAGAGGGGCCTCACCTGAAGTCATACGAAATTCGTTGCGGGCGAACTAAAAAGTTGGTGGCTTAGTCTCTTTGCCAGTTGTGGAAAGGCCGACATACAAGTGCTAAATGAAGATTCAGCCGGAATGCAGTAATTCATTTCGAAAAAGCAATTGGTGTTATTGAATGTATGATTGAAATTTTTTTGAATAATCCACATAATGTTTTTCTCTAAGACCAACACATACACAGAGGATATCCTTGATTTACGCAATGCATAGTGCCGCCATAAGGAAAATGTGCTGTATTTGCATTCAAAGGGGGGATTGAAGAAACACCAGAAACAGTTATACTAAATAAAAAAAAATGGATCCACTGAAGATTTTCTTTTAAACGTTCTCAAAAGATTTTATGCCAAAAATTATATAAAAGAATCCTTTTCACTTAAAGACTATACTCACTAAATTCAAAGTAATAACCGCACTTGGGAGTTTTTTTTTTAACTTGAATATATATTTTAAATTTAGTATTATAAATTTTGTTAATGTTTGAAATAAATAAGTCTGTGCAGATTCATTTTTATATTTTATTGTTTGTTTTTTTACATTCATATGCTTACCGATCAGGATAAAAGACCTGCTTATCCTCACAAATAAGCACTGCTATGCAAGGCTTTATGCCGCAATGAGGAAAAAGTGAATGTGTCAAACCATATAAAGGATATTTTTTTCAATATATTGCTCTTGCCTAGTGGAAGATGGAACTGAAATTAAGGCAATTTCAAATTAAATACAAATTGCCATTCTTAGGATAAATCTTTTGTTAAACTTTTAGCAAATTAATAAAAGCAGACAAAAAATAAATTATTAAAATCAATTCAATACTTGTTTAACTCTTTATATGTTTTTCTGAATCTTCGGTAGGATTTACACAATTTTTTCTATGTTTTGCATTAAGAACTTTTGTAAGGATTAGCAGGACTAAAAACTCTCATCCTAAGCAGTTGAGTTTACAAAAACAATAATAAAATTTAAAAATAAGTCTGCACACAGTTCATTTTTTCAGATATATAATAACATATTGAGTTTGTTGAAGTAAAAAATTTAAAAACACTTTTCGCATTTTACAAGCATATGCGGCTTCGATTACACCCTTTGCAAAGGTCTCTATACCACTGGAATACACTTTCGCATTGTAACGAATGCAATATAACTAAAGAGGACGGTGCGCAATATTCGTTGCCAGCAATATTCTCATAAAGGAACGTAAAGGTTGCCTTTTGTGAAATGTTTTTCCTCTATTTTGGATTATTGCTTACAGTGCTTTTTGGAATGCTCTGGCTATCGGTATGCCGTTATTGTTTAATAAATAGAGACAGTTTGTCTGCTGTTCTTTTTCCAGGCTCGTTTGATATATTATTACACTGCTCCCTTGTTAATACCTTCTGGCCAATTGCGGAGAACAAAAGCAAGTCACCAGACAATTGGATTAAGATAAATGGCCTGTATGGAAAAATTCTACCAGCAAACATTGTTAACTTACACATGTTCGTATTCAAATTATAGCACGCTATCCATTGTTATGAAATAATAATGGTCAGTCAATTAAGCTTTAAAGTAAACTGGCATATCTTTTTATTTTAAAGTTTAAAAAAAAGGTTTCCAAAAATCGCCAATAGCTCTAACGTGGGGAAATATGTTAAAATTTGGTTTTGTTAAAATCAAGTTCATGATGCATTGCAGGATAAAGTAGTCAGGATAACAAGAATGAAATGGGCCAACATATGTTATCATACGCTAAGCCTACAGGCTCTAAGATTGGTATGACATTGGTAGATGATAGAGAATGCAGACTGCATAGGGGGAAGATGAAACTCCAAATAACCGGATATGGTTGGATATAATACAGCTGGAAGAAACTTAGTCGCAGATACAGGTAAAATAAATTCGTGCCAGATTACTAGTGGAAGCTTTAGAAGGATAAAGAAATATGAAAAATAAATTTTTTTGAACCGGAAATTTACATATTTTCTTAGAAAATGCGTACAAAATTTTCTATACTCGTACATGTTATTGTTGAATAAGACATCTACTATTTAATTCTTTTCAAAAAAGATATTTTGGAAAAAAAATTTTTAGCCTAAAATTGTTTAAATTGAAGTTACTGGAAAGCATTATTAGGCCGACTTCCTTTCTTCAACTAAACAAATTATGTGTCAGAATTGCCTTATCATTCCTGATAATGAAAATTTAATTAAACATTAAAAACATTGAATTTTGGTTAAATTTGTTTAGAGAAAATTAACAAGTTCTGATCTGATTGTTCAGCTCTCAGTGGAATTAAATTCTTTTTAAGATTTTGCTACAAGACCGATATATCTGTCACCAGCTTCTTTTACAAGTAAAAGTACAAGTAAGATACGAAGAATATTAGTAAAAATAATTAAATTGAAATTATATGAAATATTTGAACTATTACTTAAGTATTAAACTATTTATTTGGTAATAACCACTTTACGGGCAAATACGAAATGGATGAGATTTAATATAAAAATAGATTATGCAGATTATTGCGTAAGGTAACCCAGACAGTCAGTATACCTTGTGTAAAGTAGCATAATTACTAGTATAATTCACACAAGTTGTCGTCTTTTCACACCTCAGAGGTGCACTTGAAAAGGCAAAACACAAAGTAATTGAAATGCACTGATCGTTGATGCATTTTAATGCACTACTTTAATGCAACGTACATACATGTAAAGAATAGTAAAAACAATGAAGTTTTGGTTATAAAACCGATAAACCAAATTAATCAATTTAGGTGTAACTAAATATCACAGATCAAATGTCCTTATTCTAAGTATCCTGAATGTAATCTATAACGAACATTTATAAGTAGCAATGCAATCGGTCTCTTTAGCTTAAGGCAGTAAGTTTTTTTTTTTAATTAGTTGTGAAGCATACATTAGAAAATAGAAACTATTTATTAAACAAAAAACAAATCCGCATTATTTTGAGAGTGAGAAATTCTAAAATATAGTTATCCTGAAAGTGGATTTATTTGGCATGATATATATGAGTATATAAAAAAATTAAGTTGGGTGTTTCCTATTTTCTGAATTCCCAAAGAAAGACAATTTTGGTACTTAAGAGAAAATTTGTCGGCATTCCCACTAATCTCGTCCCATGTTAAATTCTCTATGGACTCACAGACCTACTCTCGTCTGTTTTTGTTTTGGCAATCCAAAATTTTTTTACGAATTATTTGGAATCATATTCAACTGTTTCATACACGTCAAAATATTGTATATAATATATCTGTATGAAGGCCCAGATTCGTCGTTTAGATGTGTTTTAAGCGAGAAGTCGAAAGACGAGGTTTAGACTTAAATATCAAATAAAATTTAATTACAACTCTAGTAAAGTGGGGAGGATGTAAGAAAATCTAAGCACTAACAACTACCTTCCTGTGTTACCCCGCACAGCATTTTTATTACTTCACTTATCGCACTATTTATTAGTAACGTGATGCTTCCATATCCTTTTCTTTATATAAATATTTCTCCAAGTTCTTTAAAGTAATTTTTATAGTTACTTTCACGGCATGAAAACACTATTATTAAGCGCAACAGCTGCGACTGCATATTTGATGTGTCATTGCCATCGCATGCATAATATTTTACAGCATCTGTTGTTGACAACATAAATGTTAATATTACTTTGTATTTCTGAAGCTTTTACTAATAACTTGGCAACTGCATATCTGTTGTTGCTGCATTTTCTGTCTCAATATTGCCGTCGTATGCAAAGTGTCTGGCGCTTAAGGCAATAAATAACACGCTGCCATTTAGATGCAGATATAACGCAGACATAACAGGCGTAAACGGTATCAGAAGGTGACATTAAATAATGATGTCAGTATCATAATTTATATTGATTGTGATTTGCAACAAACTGCTTTTATGGTTCATTGCACTTTTCTATTCTTCAGTGGTTCAATTTTTTTCCTTGTTGTAAGCAAAATTGTCATGATCTTAAAAAAAGTTATAATTTAAGTTTCTAGTTTAAAAAAATTTTTCTGAATCCCTAATACATATACTGGCTGCAGTTTTCAAATAAATGTTGCAGAATAAATTTATTGAAACGAATATAACATGCATGTCGAATAACACAAATAAAAATCAGGATATTTCATAATCTTTTATCACAATTTACTGAATTATATTTGCAGGGGCAACACATGTAAATATTTATTCAGCAACAATAAAACAAAATGTTTAAATCATTTTGTTTACTTATCTTCTTTAACAACAGATTTTTGTATAAAAATTGCTACCAAAGTGGGATCCTATATAAGGATTTACAATGAGTATCCCCTCCGTGCAATTCCAACTCTATAAGCAGCCATATAATTATTTTAAAAGAGACGTTGACATCATAAAGGCTCAACATTGTTCACAGTAGCTGGTGAAATGAAAATTATCCTGATTTGACCACATCTACAGCTTTCATGTCTTTTATTTTTTATAGGTAGTTGTGGGCAGAGTTCTGTGGTGAAGGTGCTTAAAGCATTAAAGTTGTGCATGGAAGTCAATTTATCTCAAGGATAATGGCTGCTTATCATACAAAGAGACCACAAGGCTATTTAATATCATCTATGCGACAATAAAACCAGTACTTTTGACAGAGTAAAGCTGTAAATTTAAGAACTTATTGGCTAGTCCAAAAAAATATATTCACATTTTAGGAAGCACACATGTCAGTACTCCAAGAAAATCTACAGAGTAGAATGTATGGGTCGAGTCATGAACAAAAGACCCAATTTGAATAAATTTGTTAAACACATGCAGTACAGCTGAATATCGGCTGGAAGTTGTCAAAATTGGAACAAACGTGTTTGTGATGGCGGTGTATCTTCCGAAAAGATATAAAACTATTTTTACTTTTAGTCTCGAAAATGTGCTGCAAGTAACATACACTGCCCTACAGCTATTTGTTTCTAAAAACGCCACTTGCCACATACAAATCACAAGTCTTTTAAAATATTACACAAGTACGAGTGGTAAGACCATCTAAGATATATTGACAAATTTTGAACTGTGATGGGATTTTATTGATTTGTGTGTAAAATAAAGGATTGTTTTAGTTAACAAAAAAAATCTTACGCTTAATAGGCGATCTGTTGCCAAGATCCAGCAATAGAATTTATCATGTACCAGAAAACCAAGAATTGAAAGTTTGTCTGAATTATATTCTAATAGATGGCCAATGCCATACATTTGGAAATAAGGTTTATATTTCAAAGGCAAGCATATGTAGAGGCATACCAAGAACTTATATCCTTTAAAGTGGAGACCCATGTAGTGCGTTTTTCTTGATGAAAACTTAATTGGAAATTATAAGTGCTGAGACTTCGATTCATTATTTTATAATAACAAAATAGTTACTATAATTTTATGGCAAATTGGCGATGCCTAAATTGCCCGCTTCTAAATTCTCATTATTTTCTGTGTATTTTTTTCATACGCGTATGTTCGTATGAACAGTGTAAAAATAATAAATTTAATTGGACTGCTCTATTGGTAACGCGTTAATGCCTGATTGCTTAAAAAGAATTGTGTTTTTTTCTGAGAGTGTGAAAGCCTGCACAGAACCATTCGTTGAACGATGAACACAATGAGCCTGCCGTGCCGGTATACACCGTTCTAAATAGCAGTGAAGTGGAACTTTTTAATGAACTTAACTTTTATTTTACTGTTGCTTTTGAGCACACACATTTTCTCAAACATACACTGCTGCTATAAAAAAATTAAATAAAACTTTTTGGCGAACACATTTCAGAAAATGTGCTGTAGCATTCAGACAAGAATTACCCGGCATATGGCGGCACACACTGCATTAGCGCATGTATGCATTTTAGGCAAAAATGAAACTCAGTATTGTGGTGTGAAATTTAATTTAAATTTAAGTTGATATCAAATAATACATGGCAAGAACTTTTTTAAGCACTTGAGTTCTCAGAACGCATATAAATAAAAACTAATAAAATTATGCCAACTTCAGAAAATTGCACACAACTAAATAAAATATTACTGACCTCTATGGGAATGTAAGCACCATAAGGAGGTCCTAAATTTTTATTGTTTTTTAATTTTGTTTCTGACCACTTTTAATAATATTATATTGGATATATATATATATATTTTTTTTTTTTTTTTTGAATTGTTATTAAATGAATCAATTACAATGAATTTTAAAATAGCAAAATTTATTATAGTGAATTAAAAATTATAGTGAATTGTGAATAGAATTAAAAAACTTATTAAAATAAGAATTAAATAAATTGTAATTGAATTATTAAAACTTTTAAAAAAGTAAAAAAAATAAATTGCAAAATCATAAGGAAAATCATCCATTTACTAATTTAATTAATTTCAATTTACAATAATTATGAACTTTAGCTTTTCTCATAAATTAATAAAACCCACCAACAACATGCTTGAATGTTCAAGTAATTGCATATTATAGTATAAGACTTTGCTCAGACATGTCGAATCTTAAAGCAAAACTTATCACTTTCTCGTCTTTCAACTATCTTCGACGTTCACACTGTGATAGTCTCTATTACAAAAATATTTCATTTGTATAATGAATGTAAGTAAAAGTGAGCTGCAACGGATGAGAAAACCAAACGTATCGACAGTACATGATGTCTCGTCTCTTGTCTCCCCCGCCTAAAAACTTAAAATTAAGACTCGACGTGTGTGAACACACTATAACAAACAATGAAATAAATTCAACCACTTTACTCGTACGTTATTGATGTATATTAATAAATAATTAAAACGAATAAATTTTTAATTCTCACATATACATTTAATTGCTCCCATAATTATTTTTGCAAAGGCAAAATGCGAAATATTAAATATTACCAAAATATCCATATGCTTTCAATTAAATATTCTGTGTAATGGAAGTGACCCACTACGGATATAAATATTTTTAACAGGCATGTTTTTCCAACACGACCTCTTTAATTGGTTTTCTTGTAAATTGATGTTATTTAAAAAATTTGTATTTTGTTAATATAAAAGTATGATTATTTTATTTAATTTTTTTTTTTTTTTTGAAAAATGAGCAACTAATGATATAAATATATAATTAAAAGAAATTCATTTTCAACTCCTAAAATGCTTGTTAGAAAATTGCGCACCCAAAATTTATTTTAAAATTAAATAATTAATTATTTACATGTTAATAATATAGTAAATTAATTGGTTACAAGTAAGCCTGGCAAGGTATTCGAAGAGGGATCGGCTAACAAATGAAATTTCTTCAGAGAATACACTGGCTTCTCACAAGAAAAATATATCGCAAATTGGTCCATGGAAGCTACTGCAGCCGGAAAAGTTACTGCTTGATGCGTATTAAGGCTGGAAGGTTGTAATAACTCGTAGTTGTTCGAAAATAATGGTGACCGAGGCATTGTTGCTTGAACTCTATGTCGGTATGGCTGCCCGATTTATTTGGCCCGCAAGGTTATGAAGTTGGCGATGCCTGGCTTCAGTAAGAACAACACAATCGATTTGGTATTTTTGCACAGGAGGTATTCAGAATACGTAGCTCACTTTGGTGACAGCAATTTACTAGAAATAACAATTGACCATTCAAACCAACGACTTAAAGTCAAAGGATATCGGGCTAATGTGATAACACAAAAACAATGCATTATCAGTAAGATAAAGCACCTCTCCACATCTCATACAATTTTTTATGTTATCAGCGCTGCGAGGTCGATTTGAGATATACTTTATCCGATATTTAATTGCCATATGCCTTCTTTACAAAAAGAATACACAACTTTTTTTTAAAAATAAACATATTTTTAATTTTAATTGAAGAAGTGCATCCTTTTGAGGCTCCTAGCATAAGTTCTTAATATTGGCCTTAATGTTAAGTATAACAATAACAAGAATTAGAGAAATAGTATAATATTAAGTGCTCTGATCTGCTACTCATTTCGAATAAATTAATAAGGGCGTTGCCTGCATAATATCAATTTTACTATAAGTGAATTAAGCAAAAACCATTTCCATTTAATACAGTTGCACGTGTAATGGAGAACTTTAGTATTGTGTGTTAATGCACCAACAAGCGTTGGCCGATAATACAGCTTTATATTTCACGAGGCCATTCAGTTTTTTATAACAATAGTTTTTATGGTTTGCGTAAGTGTGTAGTAGTACGAACATGTTTGTGTGAGTGAATTGAATTTATTTGATGCCCTTTTATTCCTGCAGTGCTATTAGCACATACGAGTGCTTTCATTTGCGATAATGATTACGTGTCAATAGTTTGACTTAATGGAACTTTTATGACCACTGAGGGAATTTTTCTTCCTGCCTTTTCTGAGTAGAAAAGTGCTCGTATTAGCAAATAAGTTCTATCATTACTAGCAAACAAAATTTCCGTTTAGTTTATAACTCGCAAGTCTCATAAAGGACATAAAGTAAATGTTAGATATGATAAGAACGCACCAAACGTTGTTGCAATGCTTCAAAGAGTCTAATTTTTCTGCTTAAAAGCATAGGTGAATCTGTTTGCATTATAAAGTTTAAAAATATGTAATTTAAATTTTGTTTTCTGCAAACAGTAAATATTAGCGAAAGATAAAACCAAAGTTCGTGGAAAAACACATAACAGTTAATTCCACACAGGATGTTGGCCTTTGAAAAGGATTGATGTACAATGTTGATTTTTCGATGGAAACAGTTTTCCTTTTAAATGTTCCTTTTGCGAGCATATTTATTATCATGTATCTAATAAATATCTCAAGCATACTTTTAGGCTACAGCTTCAATAAGGCTGCGAACAGAGTGAGCGCAGAAATCCCAGCCGAGATGATCAGTGCGATAAAGCTGATTACATAGAAGTCAATGCAAATAAGCTTGTGTATAACACAGTGGACGACGACAACAGGTGAAAGCCCAGCGGATGAGTGCGAGAAAACAGTTTAAAAGCCTTTTGCGTGCTTGTTTGCATGTATACTTTTTTTGACATAAAAGAAAAGCAAATGTTATAAACAGAATTTCAGCGCTGATTTTCGCACTTAGCGTGTTATATGCAAACGCTCTTCTCGCGTGAAAATAAATGTTAATAAGCTCGGTTGGGCTCACTCTGTTCGGACCATTAAATATTATGAATACGTATGAGTAACACAAAATGTATTTGATTTATTGCGTATACGCCACATTATTAAACAGTTCAATGAATCACGAAATATTGCAAATAGTAATGGACCCAAAAAAACTGAATAAAGATCTTCAACAACCTTTTTTAAAAATATTTCTAGATATTTTGCATTACGTAAAATATCATACGACAAAGCCTGCCACAGGCTTTTGAATATTGTAAAGCCTTTTCTTTGGTATAAGTTTAATAATTCAAATTCTTTAGTTTAAATAATTGTCGCAAGCCACTGGCATTAAATAATTTTTATATCTCCACAGTTTTTTCGATACGAATTACTAAAGAAACGGTAATAAAGTCTGTGGTATTCTCAAGAAAATTTGCCAAAAAGCCTTTTAATTATATAATTAATTTTTTTTTTTTGCATCGTATAAATGTAATTCACATAACTTTAATGAAGACAGATTTAATTATTTTGTATTTGTTTCCGTTTTAAAAATCACATAAATGCAAAAGAGGATTCATAACTATACTTTTCTTATATCAAAAAATATATGCAGCAAAAACTGGCTGCCGGGTAATAAAAGTTGCGTTTCATACTTTATCGGTTGCAAATTTTCAAGCAAAGAAATATTATTGCCTTTTTCGGCAAGAAATCCAAAATTTCTTTGATTTTCGTCCAAATAAAGCTAAAGTCTTTAGTCGATACTTAAATGGCACTAAATTCGTGGTATTAGTATTCAGGACAATAAATTTTTGATCGACTGCAGCTTAAACGCAAACTATGCTAAGCAAAAAACATAATTTTGCTTTACATTGGCAAATCTAATTATTTCTTTTAATTTTTCTTTTTTGTTTTTTGTTTTTTTTTTTTTTTGTAAATGGATACCCAGATTTTTAGACACCATTTTATTAATTCTCTTTCTTAACTTGATTCAATATGCAGTTGCTTTAAATCCAAGATGAATTGCTTTACATTAAAAACTAAATAATGATGCTCCTCTAGGAAATGCTTTTAATTTTTAGTTCCATTTTCAAAAAATAGAAAAAAAAACCAAGATGTAAATGAAACATTTTCGTTAACTTGTTGTTACTTTGTAATAAATGTGTAAAGTTGCATCGTTCATTACTTTTTATTGTCTCTCACACTTCCATTCCAAAAGTAAAACGGAAAACTTTTTGTTTCAAGGAGAATATAACTTGAAAACTTTTGATACCTGCCAACATGTAGTCACATTCATTCAAATTCATATTCAAAAGTTGGAATTATTATTTATACAAAATGCAAAAACGTAACATGAAATAATACTTTACTTGAAATATAATACACAAATTTAGATTAGTTCTTTGAAAACCCTTTTCTAAGTGGTGGCATGTAAAAATGCATCACATTGTAGAGGAGGGATTATTTATATCCATTCTAAAGTGCTTTACAAATTTTATTAATTTTTTATATTGTTGAAATAAAGTAAATTAAGATAATTTTTCTTTCTTCTAAATTAATTTCTTCTGGAATCTTCTGAAATTAAACTATAATGGACACAACAAAATAAGCCTTAGTCTTCCTTCTAAAGCTTTGCAAAGTATACAGAAGTTGCATGTTTAAAGCAATAATGCATTTTATGCATTTTGGACAAAAAATAAAATGTTTAAATTTCTCAACTTGGAATCAAAACAAAATTGCTTAAGAGTATTGTTAAGCATTATTACGATCTTACGAGCCACTTTTCAAAATAAACTCTTTTCCAGTGCTATGCTGAACTTTTATAATTTCTGTAATAATAATATTTGAAAAAAGTTTATAAGAACTTTTTACAAAATATTTTCATATTGTTTTCACAGAGTCCCTTAAGGTGGCATAATAATTCTGGCTAATTCTCGTACCAACAACCTTTTGAATTGAAAATTAAGAAAATGTCGAGAATTATGCCATATTTTTTAATTTTCATATTAAAATTGTATATAATAATTTCCCTAGAAGATTTTAAATTTAAACCTCTTTATTTTTTCACAAGCAGTCTGATACATGCCTTGTTTTAGTAAAACTATTTTTCAATTTAATTCATATATAAATTCATATGTATTTGTATGTTATAGAAATCGTATTGCTCGCAATTGGTTGTCGTTAGTTGGCTTAGTAAGTTCTTCAATTAAGAATATTTAAGATAGTGAGTTCAATACGAATCGCCGGCAGTATGAAGGAATACCTCTAATAGCCTCGTTTTATTAATTATCGTTGGGATAATGCCGCAAAGTCACAAGCCTCGTAACCTTCCCCACCGAATTATACCCCCTTTGATGTGGACACATACTTATAGATTTTCTACAGCAGTGTTTTATAGCAGGAATGTCTGCCACATTCAACAAAACAGCGACAGATATCTGAAGTAATAAATCAGTTCTCTAGATATCTACTTTTACACTGCTACCACGTTCAACAATTGCAGAAGACTACGTGGCATTAGTAAGATATATTCCCCGAGTACTGAATTGGCAAGTTGTAAACAAAAAATTACTCCCATTTGTGTTTAATTTCAACTTTTACTTTAAGATTCTGATCAACGGTTGTATACTATTATTGCCCACTATTCGATTCTGCACAAGTTTTGCTAAAATAAATATTTATTTGTAAAATATATTTGTGGCGTAGTTTATCACCTAAAAGCATTTTATACACATTAACGCATCACAATATTTGCAATTTTTGGGAAAATATCAAATGTCACTGTAGATTAAGATTTTAGTATTCCAACATTGTATCAGACAACTTTCTCTTGGCAAAGAGAATTCTTTACAAAGAATTCTTACGAAACTTTCATATAACTATATATGAGGCAACAATATTTCAATAAAAACCAGATATTAAATACAATGGCAATAACAGTGAAGACTTATAAAAATATATTATTTATTGGGTGGCATGCAACAAAAATTACCTTTAAATTGCCACATAAAAACTGAATTCTACATCTTCCATGCTTAAACCACACACAATCAGTATGTGTAGAACACATTGCAGAGGAAGCCTAAGGGAAGGTTGCCGAATACAAATGGGCAAATGTTTCTCTGGCATGGTTTTAGGGGAATTACTTTTATTATAGTGGGCATGGTAAACTTCTAGTCAAGAGTATTCAAAAAGCATTCAGCTAACCACTTCCAGGGTTTGTTGCAATACTTTAACCAATACAGTTGCCTGCAATATAAATTTAATTTTTTGTTATAATGTACAATTAAAATTTTAATTGTTTAAACAATAAAATGATATTCAGGGCTTTCTTAAAATGAGATTTTTCTCTAACTATACGAGTATTTTCTGTTTATCTAAATATTTTTTAGTCAATTTTAAGGGCTGAAAAAAATCAGTGTTGCCCATTGGCAAAAACGGCTGTCATATCTACAAGAAACTCTGCGTGGTCCTTAAATGTGTAGTTAATACGACGTGCGTTGAAAAGAGATATGTCACCTCATCGAATATCTGTTGTGTTTGCATGTCGTGCATACGACCGAAAATAGGTCACCATGCATCCCTTCTCCAAAGCCCATTTGAAGTTACTTAACCAGGTTAAATCGCTATGTGGATTACATTGCATTACTCTATTGTTACTAAAATGGGATACTTTAGAATGGAACCAAATCGCAATAGCAAATTCAATACGTTTTATAGAGAGCATTTTTATTTCATCGAACAATCCTGTGCAGGACTTTCCCAATATATTCAATGTTGGAAAATACTACACCATAATAAAACACTATTTTGCTCATTCTTGCGAAATGCATTACATGAGTGGAATTCAAAGCCCGGATACTGATGTTCTGCTGGTACAAAATTATACACGGTTCTTCTTTATGTATTAAATATTCTTCAATATCTTTTAAGTTTTTAGCAACAAAGTTTACTGTTGAGAAGTTTCCTCATTTATCCTTACCACCCCCCCTCCCCCCCTCAATTTATTGTGGTTAATCTGATTTATAACGCATAAGCGGTAATACAAACACATGCATGCCAACATACACACAACTTGTGCGCATTTCAAATGTATACTCTAATCAAGATACACATTTAGGTTGTAGCAACACGAGTATTGTGACCCATAAATATTACATTTGCGGTCTTGTTATTGAAGTTACAGTTTTTGCCATGTTAGTAGGTAAAGGAATAAATCCCCTATACTTTCGGCTTGAAAGTACAATTGTCGCATTATACAACTTATAAATATTATGGCTTATTAATAGTGCAATTAATACAATAGTAGTCAACGAGCCAGTGATTACTATTTATACGTTTTCACTGCAATAAATAAACACGCTTATTTGTATTCGCAAGCAAAAGACCACATTAAAGGGAAATTAACAACTTCAGTTACACGAGCAAATTAATTGAAATGAATTTCTAATTGAATTCACTGTAAATATTCTGGATTTCTCTGAGTATTCCTTTCCAGCTTTAAATAATATTTATAAATAAATTATATAAATGAATTAATAAAAATTCTTTATTATTTTTCTCTATAAGACTCAAAGTCTACGCTACGACTGCTTCGCTTAAACTTTCTAACAACAATGAAGTCAAAACACACCGAGTAGTAGAAAAAGTCTTTTCGGTTTTCTAATTAAACTTCAACTTCTTTTTTTTTATATTTATAATGAACTTTCATGAACCAAATATGTATTATTTTGATCGACCATTTTTTCTACTTTTTCCGATAGAGACGTTATTCCATCAGTGTAAAACTTTTCTGGTTTTTTCAGCGAAAATCTGCGGCAAGTAATTTTCACAGACGCCTCTTGAAGCCAACTTGGCTCTATTAAGGCAGTTCAGCATTCACCGAAACAACTGGTAGTCCGATGGTGCAAGGCCATATGGTAGATATGGCTATATGGTAGATTATAGAATTAAATAGAGGTTCGAGAGCCCTGCTAGGCGCTTATTCGTTTATTTAATCGCCTGAGCTGAACTGGTCAGCTCAAAGCTAAGTTTTATTCCTCTTGTTTGCACTAGAATGTGGTCTTCTTATATACTAATAGTGAGACACAATTTATTAAAATAGAAAGAGGTAAATAGTTGGCCCATATATGTTAAATTTTATTAACATATATGGGTCATATGCATGTGACCTCAATATTGCGTTCAAAATAGAACGTCAAAACATTCCAACACTTTCATGACATATAAATTGTGTCTACCTTTTGAAGGATTTACTTGAAGTGACATATGGCGTTCAAGTGGTTTGAAAGTGGGTAATACACAAGTCATGTTACGCTACGGATGCATCACAACTTTTCAGCCAAGCTCTTCCAGTTTTTGCCGAATCATCAAAGATGTGTGTGGTCATATGAGAAAAATTCATATAATTTTTTTAACAGCCTCTTTACTATTATTCAGATTGTTTCTCCGAAACTCAGATCATAATCTCCGAATAAAAATAATGTTCATAAAAAAAAATTTCTATTTGTATTCTCAGGAAAACAAATAATTTTTTCCATATCGTATCATAGCATTTAACTTTAGCAATATAATATAGACGAAAACTTTTTATACAAAAACCACGTAGTGCGTTGGAGATATATTTGTAGAAATATTTGCTTAACAAGATGTATTGTGATGCAGAGTATAATTCATATCGTATTTATTTCTGCTCACTGTTAATTTTTTTGTGTCAGATCAGTGGCAGAGATTCGTCTAACCGTATCTCTGGGGGAGAGACACAGTGGTTTACGTTTCAATTTTTATTTTCAATAATATGAAGATTTCTTTATAACTAAGTCTGAGAAACATAAGTCAAGATGGGTCAAAGGCTCATGCCAGCCCTCTATAAATTTATTGTGGACCACCCTTTAAATACGGCTTACAAAGAGAGTCCACACTCTCTTTATAGCTTTCCTGTTTCCAAAATTGATTGTTGTCTACTTATGAGCTTTTTACTGAGTTTTTTTTACATCGATTTTACATCTGCAGTGCAAATTTGCGTTGAAACAATTTTTGGTTAAATTATAAATCTAATAAGAATGAACAATTGAAATACGATCAATAGTTTTACGAGTACTGAAAATGAGTTCTTATTCGTTGACAGTAAAACGGGTTTTTAATCCTTTTCCTTTCATACCGAATAATTCAATTTCATAAATTTATAATTCTTAAGATCACATTGAAATTAGTTTTGCCTTTCGCAGTTCATTTAACTGGATTAACCTGCCATCTCTTCTTCATGTTAAAATATATGCTTTTTTAAAAATCATTATTTCCCCTCCAAAAAAAAAAATATGAAAATTGAGTGTGGGGAATGATTTTGCAGACAATCATTATTATATTAATGACGTTCGTCCTTGTACTGAAATCTCTATGGCATTTTTTATTTATTTGATTCCATTGTGAACATGGTGGAAAATTTTAATGCAGCCTCAGGCAAGCAAAGAACGGGAGAAGAATGCAGAGAAATTTAATAAAATGTAGTAAATCATGTTTGATTGATTTAAAACTTTGTAGTACTTCATTGTTGAAAAGCCTAAAAAAAACTATGGAGTCATTAATGAAAAATTTATTTTTAGATATGTAAAATATCTGTAACCAGGACTAGAATCCTTTTGAATCCTGGCATCAAACCGTGTCATATTCTGGGAATTGGCCATAGTTGGAACTTTGGCATACAAATCTGCTTTTCCTCCTTTTTTTTGTTGCTACCAGAATATGAAAAACTTTCTTATTGGTCTCTTGATTCATGTACGATAGAAATCATGCCACTCGATTGCGATATACCAGACTTTTCCCATTTTTTTTTAAACTTGTCTCGACTCTAGTCGCTCGTCATCTGAAGGCATTGAAGTGTATTTATGTGCTACTTTTTCAGTCAAATACATTCATATTATTCTACTCATTCGATACAGAAACGAGATGGCATTAGTATATGAATTATCAAGTATAGTAAAATCATAAAAATACACAGAATCGCATAAAAATATTTTATTAGATAAGACATCTTAAATTTTGTAAAATTATTTTTCATGGCATGTGAAATCTCAATAACGCAAATCTTTAACCTGCAGTGCTTACAATGCTTATAATTGTAACATTGAGGAAGCCAGTATTTATTTTCATATCAAGTGCATTTTCGTGAATTGCAATGCAATAGCCAACTGCATGCAGACACCGTGAGTTCTCCTTGCGAAACACACACGTGAGTCCAATGGCTTCAAATGTTTTAAACGTTCAGTTATTAGTTGAATTATTTTGCATCAGTTTTTTGTATTTGTACAATATTCATGAGGAAGATATTACTTTTGTAAAAGACAAGTGTTAAGATGTGGCAATCAAAAAAAAGTGAGAAATTTTCACAGTTTCCAATAAAAATCTGAGTTTAATTTTATTGCACTCAAACACATGCCGAGAGAAGAAAGAAAATTAAATTAAAAGATTCAGCATTATTGAACACAGAGTGCGCAACATTTTGCAAAACCATATTGCAATGCACGAGCAATCGAAAAGTTGAAAGAAAACTATGAGATTTCCTTCATACAAATCACATTATTTGTATTTTATAGCACACATTCATGTGTTCAAAGGATCAGTCATATTGCAAATAGATACGTGCGTATGCATGTGTGTATAAATGCTCGTCTATATTGTAAAGCAAATTTAATAAAACGAATCATATTAGTGGAATAAATATTTCTTTTTATAAAACCAACAATATATAAATCAAAAATTGAATGCATTTTCAAGCCTGAGATTTATTCAAGGGAAAAAAAAAATTCTAGTGTAAGAAAAAATCACTCACAGTTTTTTAATTTCTAGACTTTGAAAAATTTCTACATCATATCGATTTCAATTATTTGAAATTAAAAAAAAACCATTATAGGAATGCTTAGAAGTAATTTGTGCCAAATCATGCTATTGTAATCACGAGCATGTTCTGAAAGAAAAAGTCCTTTTAATCCAACCTGTTGCTTAATTTCCTAAATAAGTCTGAGTGTGTGCATTCCCAATTTAAACTGAAATAACAAATTTGTAATGGAGGGCCTAAAATGTTATATGTCTCTTATAAAAAAAAGTTTCGAATTTATTTGAAATTACTTTTCCTTTTAAGGGGTGTTTAGGCAAAGCTTTCAGGGATTGTATCGCGTGAGGATCCTTTTATATTTTAACACCCACTGCTTACACAATTTTTTTTTTTATTCTCCTTTTTATTCATTTTTTTTTTATTTTGCGATTTCCATAAATGTTTGCATGCCAAAAATGCCATAAAATGTAATAAATTATGTGATGAAAAAAATATTAGAAGGAGACGCATGCAAAATGCCAATAATATGAACTACTTAGAATAGAGAAATAGGGAAAATACTAATAATGTGATTTAATATTGGTCACTTTAGTTGGATTATTTATGGGAAGGAGAAAATTGTTTCCTAATGGATGCCTAGCCGAACCAAGAAATTATGGTTAATTGTTTCTCTAGTCATCTAAGCAGAAGTTTTGTTTTCAATTACTCATAAGGAAATACCTGGAACAGGGATACTAAATATAGCAAAAGAGAAGGTAGTTTGATTGTGATGGATCAAACATATCGTGGACTTGAAATTTTTCAAAGATCTCTTATGATTATATGTCTCTATGCCACCTTTTATTAAAGTTGTTTGAAGTATCCTTCGAGCAATAATTCTATTATTAACTGATCTTCCATCACTTTGGTTGCTGTATTTTCTTGATGAAATTACTGAGCTTTAACCTTCAAAACTATTGGACAACAATGACATTGAAGTTATGAATACTCCGATTTTTCAATTATCGTGAGTTGGAGTTATATAATTTATAGCTCCAAATAATGAGATTTCCGTTAATAGAAGTATTGACAGGCCTAACTCATGAACTATTCCATTTTTAGGAGTTAAAGTGGTTGAAACTCCTGGAGGATTAAAGTACATTTTCAACAAATCGACAAAAAAAAGACTTTATGGAAAATGTTCAGAAATTTTGTAGGGCAAATCGTACAATCGATGGAAATAATTTCATTGAATGCATTTATAATAATTTAAATTCTTCATAAGTTGACTGAAAGTAAATTCGGATTCTTCAATCACTTAACAAGTCCGAGTACGTACAAGTTGACTCGAGCAACTTTTAACAAGGCTGGTATTTTTAGAACACCTTGGCGATGCCCGTAAATGTAACGATGTATATTTCTAACAGATAAGTTAAATCCCCATCAGCTGTACATTTGTAGGTCATATCGAACATATATATAATATACTATCAAAAAATATCAATTCAAAGTAATAAAAGTTTAAAACAAAATTTTAAACTTCAACAGGGGAACCAAAATGTGTTTAAGATCTCCAAAACAAACTTTTATTCGTTTTCTATTTAAAATTTTTTTGTTAATTAAAAGCCGATATTACTTTCCCACAGGACTCTACAATTTCTATTAAAAAGTTTTAAAGTTAAATTCTTAAATAAAAATGGAAAAATAAATATTTCACGGTAGAGAAAAATTAATTATAATAAATTTATTAGAATATCCTCGAATAATAATCCAATATCCCATAGCATCTGTTGACTTACTAGAAATGTGTGTGCTGTAAATTTCATTCTTTCCTATACGAGTTCAACTGATATGCGAATTTTAGTTTTAAAGATGGTTTTTTCTACTTAATTATTTTTATATTAAGAAAGAAAAAAGCTTCCTATTTTATTCTTAGCTATTTCAGTAAATGTGTCCCACAGTTGTTTAGTTATAACTTTTAGTTATATAATATTCAAAAATGCAATAAAAATCCCTTTTTAAGGCCTTCAAAGCCAATAGGAAATCCATAATTATCCTTTCCTTTTGCTAATCTCTTAAAGAAGCTTAACAAGTTAATTGTATCATGACATGCAAAAGAGTCACCGTCAGTAGCAACACAAGAATGTTATAAGAAATGTATTAAATAAGCTGAGCCATTAACTTAATTATTTTTTAGCTGGAAATAAAAAATCGATTAGCAGAACAAAACAACACTAAATATTACGATTCCTAATAAATATCGTTTGTATTCCTTATATTTTAATGCATAAAAAATATTATGGTATGGAAGCAAATTCGAAAAAATATAGAAACTTCGTGTAACTTATCGTCTCTAAATCAAGTTTTATAATAAATCTTTATAAATTTTATTTGTTTTTGTTTGATTATGTAACCACAGTTTGGTTAATTCATGACAAAAATTCTAATTTATTGCTTTAGAATTAAAGAATGTTTTAATAATATATAAACTTTGCAAAAAATACATACCAATAATCCCTGCCTCAGTTTGTTAAATTTAATTTTTAATTAATATATTGAAATTTTTATTAATATATTGTATTGCAAAGATTGCACTAACTGAAAGAACAAAGATAATTTTTGGCTGCAAGAGGGCTTGAACTGGTGCATCAAGATCTTTCAAACCAAAAACGACTTTTAATCCAATTCAGGTAAGTTTATTCATGTAAAGTAAAGCCTTTTACCTCCATCACTCCAACATCTGCCATTGATGTGATAGAGAAACTTAAGCCAGAATAATTAAAATAATTCAACTTTATATAATATAAATATAAATAATATTAAATAATATAAATAATTATTGTAATAACTTGATTCAAAACTCAAATAAAAAAAATGCTTGTTTGGGAAAAGTTCATTAAAAATTGTAAAAAAGACAAAACGAAATTATTAAGTCAGTTGCAAGAAAATTATATTAGGGATATTCACAGTCTGCTTTCAATAATATCTAGTAAAAAAGTAATTTATATTTTTAACTAATTAATTTTAAGAACTTTAATTACTTTATATTTTTATTTTTAGCCGAATGAATAATGCGTCACCTACTAAACCGGATTCGTCACTGGTTCGATTCCTGCCTAGAAAACACCCTGTACAGTTCGGAGTACAAAAAAGAAAATAAAAAAATTAATTCGAATTCATTGAAATCAGTGATATATTGCTTTCATTATAATGCTCTGCTATAAACCACATTGTTTGTTGTTAGTTTTGTTGTCACTCCATAAATTCCTAAGGATCGGCCTTGCGCCTTATTAATGGTAACTGCAAACGTAAGGCGAACAGGAAACTGAAGTAACATATCAGACAGAATCAGTGGGATGCGTGGGATGAATACATCTTTGCCTTTAAATTTTCCAGTTAAAATAGGAGCTCCAATTACATAAGCCATCAACCTTTTTAATAGCCAGTCTAGTACCATCACACAAACGCGGTTGATTGATACTGCGAAGCATAAATTAAATTATTGGTTTGACTAAAATCGAATTGTATTGAATTTAAAAAGCAACTACTATTCAGTTTTTCAAAATATTAACTGAAATTAAGTGTTCACTATGTTCACTATGACTATATCTCGTGCACCAATACTCATACAGGGAACGTTTATGCATAAAAAGCTTGGTAGTGACGTCACCTTTCATATGAACTTTGCACAAACATTCACGCATTTCAGAACATCAATCACTAATACAATGCAAGTTATTTTTACATATATATATATTCGATTATCTTATAGATCTTTTATATAAAATTATAACGAACATTTTTAAACTATATATCTTTTATAATTTTTACTTATTTTTCTTCTTCTAGATTATTCCTAATTTCATATTTATATTATTTGCTTGTTCTATTCTAAAATTTCGATAAATGTAAGACAATAATAATGCAAATATTTATTCTACTTACTCGTACATCATCTACAATATTGAAATCTGTAGTGGACGTTATTGATGTATTTATTTACATGTGGGAAAAGCTGTCATATTTGGGGTCATGCTATTTTTCGCTCTTTATACAGTTTGAAATTAAAAGTGACGACTGTCAAGAGCATACGAAATATTAAAAAAGGTCTAGGGCAGAAGGCTAAGACAATTCAAATGTTCTATGTTTTGTACAATCCAAAAGTCATTAAAATTTGTTTATTGGATGAGACAGTTATTTATTTAATCGATCACGCGATCACAACTCATTAAAGTATTTTTTGCTTAAGTGAACATCCCCTGGAAAACTATTTTTTTATCCCAGAACAATAGAAGAACAAAAATTTTTCCTAATTATTTCTGTTACGATTGATGAAAAGTATCATGTGTACAAATTAAGATGTATGTTGGTAAAAATTCAGAATAAAACATATAAGATGTCACAGCGAAATTCGTTCGATCAGCTGACTCATTGTGCTCACCTTTTGAATACACATTTTTTCGGTATAAAAAAGAAAAAAGGAAGAAACTGTGGGGCGATTGAAAATTCGCATGAGACACGACTAGAAGAAAAAATAAAATGGTTGTGGTGTGAGTAAAAGAAAATTAATTTCCCCGCTGTGCTGAAATCACATATCAATAAGTATTGATATTGATAAGTAAAATAAATAAATAATAACTGTGTTTGTGTTGACTGATAAGGAAGCCTACATAGTGGGATATTAATAAAGCAATTCTCTGTACCCCGCTTAGTCTTCGTTAATGGACCTACTCTGGGTATTAACTGCGAATGGCCTCGTAATAGATCGTAATACTTGTAAAATAATTTACATAACAAAAAAAAACTTTAATTTAAAAATCTTTGCCTACCGGCTTCTTCATAACACTCACTCAAATCTTTCTTAAAATGACAGCAAGTTGCATTCACTCAGTGATCTGTCATTAGAACAACAGCTGAATATGTACGCCTATTACCAAATTGAAAGTATTTGTATCTGTTGTATCAGTCAACTGTTTAATTTGATGGCCAACAGTTGCAAAAATTCCATATAAGGCAATTTATTTACCGCAAGACCAATAGAAAAGGATTTTTGCTAAAAACTTATTTTGTCTTAAAAAGAATTTTCATTTATTTTAATTATTAATTTTTTTGGCCTTCAATTATTGTTTTATTATTTATAGTTTATTTTTTTTACTCTCCAGGTCAATTAATAGATCAAAATCTTGAATCTTTAATTAATATTTTTTTTAATATTTGGTTCACCTTCGATGTTCTTCTTCGGGAACTACTAAAAATTATTTTAACAGAAAACAAAAGACATTAAAAATATATATAAGAATTAAAAATTTTTTAAATAAATAAATGAAAAAATTAAAAATAAAAATATCTCTACTTTTAGCAAAGTCGTCTGTTGGCCATCTTACAGTTTTGTTTATATTTTGTTGATCTGTATTTGTATGTATGTGCACAATTTTCCGTCTCTGGCTTAGAGTTCATTCTATCCTTAGCGGACATATTAATTATGAGTAACATTTCAAGCAAAAATCTCTTCCTAGAATTTAGTTGTTGTTTTAAAATTGTAGAGTTATTTCTGTCTGAAGAGTGTTCATCTTTATCACAATGGGCTGCTAAAGCCGTTTTCTTCTTTACAGTGTATTGTAGACCAATCTTTGTCAAGCTAATCTGGTTCGTAGTTTTCATTTTGTTGTTCACACATACTTTTGCGAGCCCCTTTTTGGTAATTTATAACTACTTTTTTGTCTAACTTGTCACATCACGATTTTATGTTTAGAGTTTATTTTATATTAGTGTTTATTGAAATGCTGAAATTTTCTTTGTCATCCTCGTATATGTTGGAATGTGCAACTCTGTCTGAAAAAAGTTATATATCTGATAAAAAACGGAAATAGGTTTTTTTTTGTAATATGTGAAAGTTTTCATCACTAACTTGCAAAGCTCGTCTGTAAAAAATAAACACTATAGAAATTCAAATGATATCATCCTGATAAAGCTACTGGTTTATATATAAACTTAGTAAAAAGGGTCCTTCAAAACTTGTATCTTTGTAAACTTGTATCTTATCTTTGATTTACAGATGGAAATTAATTGAATTCATATAATAAATTTACACAATTGCACTCGTATGTAAAGTGATATCTGTATAAGTAAATGCCACTCCCTAATAATAATATTTATTCATATGACGAAAGCAGTTCAGTATTGACACTTGTAAGTAAATACAGTGCAGACTCTTTCACAATGGGAATGCAGATATTGTAAAAGCTCCGCTATAAAATAATATTGTCGGCATATGAAATACACAAGTGTAAGTACGAGTGCATTAGTGGGTAGTAACTATAAAAAAAAAGAAGAGAAAATAAATTTGTATCACATAAGACACATTATGATAAGTTTATATAATTTATATATAAATTTTCCTTTAATTTTAATCACATTTATTAAATCACAATTAAAAGATGAATGAGAGTGTTTCAGTGAAAAAAATTTATTTTATTCATACCTTTGCAAAATTAATTTTTTAATTTATTTATTTTCCAACTCAAATTTCGAGCTCAAGGACACCTTCGCTCAAGGACACAACATGTATTCATAAGATAAATTTGATTCAAATGACGCAGAAAAACAAAAAAAGCAACGAACTTATATAAGTTACATTTGAGTTACCAATTTTTAATATAAATTATATTAAATAAACTGTATTATGAAAAAAAGTGAGAATTTTTGCGTGAAGTTAAATAAGCTGCCTCAAGTTGAAACTCCGGGTCGCAATAACTTTTCAAGAAAATTGTGCAAAACCTTTAAAAATATTTCTATTTACAGAAAATTAAGTCGAAATTAATTGCTAAACTAGAGAAATAGAATAGTAACATTGTTTCTTTCTAGCCCATTAGACGACGACTGCTTGATTGTGTTATTCGAATTATTTAACCGATTTCTGCTAAATTTTTATATTGAAAATTTACTACACTTCGTCCGTATAAAATATTAAATAATTAAATTATTTTCAAGTTATTTAGACACAATAAGCCCAAAAAATTAATTTCCACCAGAATATTAATTGATTATTTCGAACTTTTAGATGGTTCCTTGGCGATTCTCCCTACTGGCTAGAAGCAGCTGAAGATCGCGCCAACTTCTAATTAAAATTAAATTTTAAGTGTATTAAAAACAAAATTGCAACACGAACTTCATAATCAATTAAAACTTATTTTATTTCCTAGAAAGAAGGACAAGAAAAATAAATATTAATAACAACAACGTCTGCAAAGGCATAATGACGGTGCCAATTAATTATTTTATTTATTTATTTACTTAATGTTAAAATTAATTCAATATAATTATAATATGTCGAGAAGGACTGGCTGCTGAGTATGTGCTATACAGTGTTGCCATTTAACACGAATTGTTTCCCAATAGGCCATTTCTATTTGTGATTGGGAATTTGAAAGTTTCTGTTAATCTTCAGGCCATATTTTGGGGACGCCTTTTTTCGTTCAAGATTTTTAGAAATATTATTTTACAAATCATACTTATAAACTTTTATTTTTAAAATACAAATATATACAAAAGAACTTTAACGAGTTTGAGAAACAGTAAAATTTTTATGTTTCTTTAAAATCATCTAAAATATATATCTATATAATATATATGTTAGTAGATGTATTGATTCATATAGGTGATGCTACACTCAGCACTGGAGGTATCCTTGGCTGAAATAGTTAATAGATTCATTAACCAGTTAATAACAAATTCTCATGAATTTTTCTTTTTTGGGTTAACGATTAAAAACAGCTGAGCCACTTCTTCTCCAACTGTACTTTGTCGGCGGAATAAGAATGATTAATAAAATGCTTTTAGTTACCAGTTAAAACTTGCCTATTTTGACGGCCAGTGGGCTGCAATAAGAAATTCTGTTTTCTCTGGCACCATAAGTTTCTCATAATTCTGCCACAATGCTTTGAGCATCCACTTAGAGAAAACATATAATTATTTTGAATCGATAAAAAAAATTTGTGAAAATTGTTATTTGCGAATAATAATGTTTTGTTTATAATGAACTCTGATGATTTTATGAATATTAAGGTTACAAATTGAGGATAAGTTTCCAACTGTCACCTCTGGTGGTATGTATCTGTTATATGTCCTTTCCAATACATTATGCTGCACCAATGCACGTCTTTAGTACAGATCTAAGTGCACTTGAGTAGCATTTAATTGTGTTCATTTGAAAAGCCGGCGACAACTTTTGACAAGCCCCAAGTTTTACACACTTTTAAATGTGTGGAAAATTATTCTTCAAAGTTATTGTGGCGCATGCTAGACAACAGTTAACTAGGAAGCGCGTGATGCTGCCGTCCATTTTATTTATTTGAGTAAGCTCGATGGCATGAGAGTAAGTAATTCCAAAATGGTACCAGCATTGCTACTTAAGTGTTATTTTATGCTTTAAGAACATATTTTTTTTTTATTATTTTTTTTTTTTTATTTAACAGCAAAATGAAATAAAATGAAACGTGATCTTTTAGCAGTCTGTTTGGTACGTGAACTTTTAGGACAGTTAATTTTTTTATATTTACTTGCGAGATGATAAAAGAATATTTAAAAAAAATTCTAAGTAGTATTAAAGATGAAAAATTTTTGCAAAAAAATAAATATTATTAACACTAATTATTATTAAAGATAATAAAATTTTCTGTGAAATGCATTTGCAGTATAGCTATAATCAGAAAAATTTGTTAATTAAGCTTAAATCTTATTAAGCTTAAATTTTTTGAAAGTGATGACAATGTGGGAGAAAACAAAAATACTTTGCATTATAATTATTTCACGATTGCCTTGGTTGTCTGGGAAATACTCCAAATGTAAATGATAGAAATGAAATGTTTTAAAGTTGTTGGGCTGCTCAACAACATTGATAAGAAAACTATTGTCACACTCCATGTATTCCTTCTTCACCCATTTTTGCCTTCCAGTGTAGTTGAATTGCAAACTATAAATTATTCTCATTTTTTTTTGTTTATATTAATAACTATACTTAAAAGTAATATTTCGAAAAGATTTTGTGTCACAGTGTTTCTAGTCAAATTCCTTCGAGTCGTCTCATCAAACTTTCGTTTAGCAGAGGGACTGGAAATTGCATTCTTTCCTTCGAAGCGATCCAACTGATTAAATCTGAATTTGTAAAATTGCACTAGATAGAAGTTAGAAACTATATATCTAATTTGTTAAAGGTTTCACCGGATTTTGATGAAAGTTTAAATGAAAAAAATTCTGATATATAAATTGTAGGCCTTATGAAGTTGCTGACACGAAACTAATTGATTTTTACTAGCTCATACGAGTGGAGTACTTGTAGGCAGTGTCACAGTGGGCAGTGACCTACTGAAATCAGCAATAATAAAATAACACAGGAAGCCTACAAAATGTATTGATAAATATATCAGGATTATAGGGGCTGGTGCTTACAAATAGTGCATCGAAACATAATGGCAATTGTGGCGTGCCTTTCCAAGTGCTTGTAGCGATGTCAAGCCAATCATATAGCTCATTTACATATGTTGTTTTACATTGAGCTTGAAGGATCACTGTGCTGAATATAATTATTTAAAGCTAATTTTATGATTAATTTTCAATATTGCTTAACATAATTGTTTTAAAATTTATCTTATGTGCTATTAATATTAATAATTAAGTATTTGATGGCTCCTTTTACCATTATTTTCGTATTTATATTTTCTCATTATTTTGCTTTTTTTTGTTTTCTCTTACTGGTCTTAGAAGCCACAGATTCCACCAATATTATATTTATATTCACATAAAGTAAATCAATAAATAAATATTTCTTTATTTTATTTTACTAACTGCATACGGAGCTTTAAAAGGATAATCACACGAGAGCTGATTCATTTTTCAGTTATCAAAAATCTCCTATTTTATATTTATAATTTTTTTATGGTAATTTAGTTTGGGTTTTAGTGCCATTTCATAATGCTTTTGCTTTGCTTCAATCCAATATTTTTAATTTATACTTTGCTCCTTCAACCTAATCATTTTTATTATAAAGGATTTTTATTTTATCTACCGACTTGTTGGCGAGCATTTGGTATTATTGAGAAAATTAACTTTTAAGGACAGTAGTGTTCATGTAATGTGGATGGTAATGTATTCCCTTAAATATATATACAATTTCCTTGAAGCATTAATATTTGCAATAAAATGGCCACGAATATTAATTTCACTTGTAAAAGAGAAATGTTTGCTAACTTTATATTCCTATTTAATTTTACTCTTACTTAAAGCTGAAAAGTATTTCCTTTCTCTAAAGGAAAAATGTTTTGATCTTCATATCCTTCCGTTTCACTTCAGAAAAACTTATTCATATCCGGCAACCAGACTCATTGTTACATTTTAAAGCATTTAAAAGTAATCGAGTGCAGAAAATTTACTATAATATGCATAATTTTTCTTCTTCAAAAGGCTAGATGCAAATCTCCTTCCCCTCAATGACACCTCGTAAATCATGACTCATTCGATAAATTTCTCACAGCTGCCACAAATTTGTGGCTTCTTTCCTTAAAAAGAAACTATTTTATATATTTTTTTTCTATAATGCATTTGCTGCGTGTGTGTGCTGCATGGCAAAAAGAAAAAATTAAATATTTGATAGCAACGTAATAAATTACAGTTTCCAATTTTTTTTGAGGGCAAATGGAATTCATACCTTCTTGAGTTGTACTTTTTCTTTTGCCTACAATCGTTCACTGTCTCTATTTAGGCAAAATAATGCATTGAATGCACACTAATCATGCTAAATCGCACAAAATGAAAGGAAATATTTTTTTGTTCGCAACACTTAACAAATGGTTGAACACAATCGAAAAAGGAAAATTGTCATCAATGCCTTTATTTCTTCCCAGGAGCAGGTAAATTTTAAAAATGTAGAAGAAAATTTTCTGAGTGCACTTGATTAATAATGTATCTGTTTAATGTATAAATTGTTTATTTAAAATGTTTGTCAAGGCTGTTGGCTAAATTACAGAGAGAGCCAAGTACAAGAGTCTGAACTCATCATTTGATCCTCACTTAAGGATTCCAACAAAAATTTAACTAATGCTTCATCTAGGTGGAATTCAGCATTATGTTATTAAGCAAATTCTTTTTATAATGGAGTTCTTAAAGCCGCTAGAGACACTTCCGCTCTTTACACAGAGTGTTTCGATAAACTCAAGACTTTTATCGAAAGGATGGTCTGATATAAAGGTCGCGTTTTTTTTGCAGGATATTAAATGAAAAACACCAACTGCATAATTGCTACTTGTAAATGGTTTAGCAGTTGCTAATTTTTTAAGGACATCAACTAAATGAAAAATAAATAAATACATGTTAACGGATCCTAATTAAAAGGCACGTACCGGACGTGACAATAAAATCCAGATGTGAAAGAAGAATTTTAGTGTTTGTATACAATCATGCCACATGTCGTGTCCAAGAAACTAACTTGACAAGTTGACTTGTTCTTGGCATTTTGCATGTTCGAAGTGTCTGTAACAATTAAGGACAATATAATGCAGAATGGCAAAAAGAGAAATAAAAACTGTATCACCTACCAGCAAGCAAATATTTAAATTTGCTGAATAAGTAACCAAGAAATGCATGAGTAAGTTTTTATTACATATCAGACAAATGATATCCTTTTAAAGAAACAATTTCCTGTTGACTTGTCCTAAATAACTTGATTTCTTATTCAGGTTTAAAATTTAGGGCACGTGTTTGTAGATTCGTCTTTGAAATTCCATGTGTTTTAGATACACACGAGTGCCTGAATTCAGTTGTAATCTAATTTGAGGGAAATAAACAGAAGTGGTCGATTAAAACTTTTATTTCTTTTCTTGGAATACATATTCATGCAAGTTTGTATGTGGGCAAACTTCTCACTTGTCAACGTACCGGCAATTCAATCAACTTTCTGTGAATTTTAATGGATTTTACAACTGATGATGGTTGACAGCTAAATTATTTTTAGCAGCAATAACTGATTAGTTTAACATTGCCTTGTCTTAGGAAGCTATAAATTCCAGGACTCTACAACATTATTCAGCTCTACTGTAGGACATTACATTAATTTTTTAATTATATAGAAGACCTCCAAAGAAGAAGCCTCCAAAGAAGGAACCTCCTTTAATTATTTAGTTCTTATACATTTATACTATTATGGGTAAACCTAAGAAGGAAAAAGGATTCTTATTACAAGTTTTGAAATAAAACATCTTATTCATTATATGGCATCTAAAGGCCGTTACGGGAACTGGAACTTCAGTAACACTTTTTAAAGCTAATTTCTCTAATTAATTTACTTTATTCAGAAAACGCTAAACAAGGACTTTTGCAGGCTTCCGATTAAGATATTAAATAAAGGATGCCTTAAACGGGAGGAAAAGTTTTCATACAAATCAAACAATTGAGAGACAAAAACAAACCGAAAGAGAATAAATATGCAAAGTACATAAACTTTGATTAAAGGAAGTTCTTCGTCCTTCGTAAGCAAGGCGCCTTTATTCCTAGTTAAAGCGAACTCTCCAGTAAAAATATTTTAACTAATGTCTTTATCTTTTTTGAATGGAAAACACATAGCAACAACTCGCCCGAAAGATTTCTGTTATTTGAAATCAGCCATATTGATTTTATAAATTTTGTATAGAGATTTTACAAAATATTTATTGGCTTAATGCTTGGAAGATGTTGGTAATTGAGGAAGCCTATTTAAAATATAATATTTTTCACTTCTCATCTTTCCCATTTTTTTCACCTGTTTGAGAATAAAATAAATAAAAATATTATATAATTAAATTATATAAAATATATATATTTGTTTTCCTTCTAGATGGATGTCCTTTTTTGAAAGAAGACGAAAGGGTGTTGATTGACTCAAAATAAGAACAGCTCATCTTGAAGATGTTGAATTTTTTAATTCCACAACAAAACTATAGCAATTCTAAATTTCCTATAAAATTTACATTTCCATTTCCTCCGTTACAAATGATATTTTTCTTTTAAAATTCTGCGTAATAATATAAATTGTGTTTCTTCTAGTCCAATAAAATTCGCAAGCAGAATATGCTTCGGAAATTGTGACATCAATAAAAACTATAAAGGACATGTGCCGAGCTGATTACTTGGCTTCACTCTACATGAATGCTCAGGAAGGTGAACTGTAAGTCTGTTTTACTTCTTGTCAGCTGCCGTTAGCAAACAATGTAACTGTTTAGAAAAGCGATTGAAAAAGTTTTGATTCAGCTTGTTTAAATTCGATAATTTGTTGAACCGTTTTTATAATTTTTTCGTCCTTTTTAAATCAATATAACGATCAACAGGGATTTAACTTACAGTCGCCGCCAATATACATATAAAAGATCCGGCGCAGAAATTTTCGACCCTCCTTTACTGTCTTGACTGAGCCTGTTTAACAGATTTTTCATTTTAATTGATGGAAGTTTAAGGATCTGTAATAAAATAATGATTTATAATACAAACCTGCACATATGATGCGCAATTTGACTATCAATTTACTAATTCCTATATTTTTTTACATTTTCTTACATTCTGAGTCTGTAAGAGTATTTAGAAAAAGCAATATGCTTATCACTTTTTTGGAGAGGAATAAATGTAATGGTAGTAAGTTGTGCAGGTGAGCAATAAAATTTAGTTGTCCTGCTAACAAAAAACCTTTCCAATGACATTTTATTTCTTCGCTTTCTTGCTGAGAAAAATTCCATCCAATTTAGCCGTCGCTGTACATTTTTTTCGCTAAGAAACTTTTAATGATTCACTTGAATAACACATTTCCGTTTCCTTTTATAATTTTCTTCATTCCTCATGCGTAATGCCAATAGCAAGATAAAGTGATAGTTAAGAATTGGATACCGCAAAACCAGTATTTCTTCTGAGCCGTTTCCTTTCTTTTTTGGAATTTAAATAAACTAAACAATTTATATTTGTTATGATTTATTAATTTTTCCAAGATATTTTTTTTTTTTGTCAAACTTTATATATATTTACCGTACAAATATCAAGTCATGGCCTGTAAGGCTAAATTGATGTCAGATGAAAATGTTTCTTATTAATATTTCTGTAAGTGGTAACAAGAATAGCAAGCAATCTAATACCCTGTTCAGGTACAAAGATAAAAAAATTTAATTTACGTATTCAAAAAGAACAAAAACATTCCCAATTAATTTTTTATTGAATTATCGTAATAGTTTTATATCATCCACTGCTGCGTGGAACAAAGTTTATTTTGCTCTCTAAGTAAACCTCCAGCATGATTCCATTTTTACCTTTTAACACAGCCAAATTATAAATTTCATAGTTTGTCCGATAAACTGAAATACAATTTACATGTCAAATGGATATAAAATAACATGCCACTCTTTAATTGAAAAGAAATTAAAATATAAAGCAAGTATGATCTTTGATCGTAAACCCAACACTTGCATTTAAATACAAAAAATAATTTGTAGATAAATAAATAAAGATATCATAAGTAAGTTTGTTGTCTGAGTTAAAAGTTCAAAGCAATTTAGAGACAAGAAATTGTATTACGAATAAAACCCATAAAGCATTCTATTCAAATAATATTTTTTAAACGGCATGCAACCACAAGTGCTTAGTAACACCAGTCCTCGTTGATATCAGTATCCTTTTGGGTTGAAAAAATTGTTGACGAGCTTTTTCTTGTTGTGGTTGTAGTAATCTTTATCTTTTGTATATTCATTTATTATTAAATGTTTCTTGCTTATCTCCTCCTCCACGGGTCAATTAGTATATATGCGAAAGAGTTGCCGTCCTGCTAAAGCAACTGCATAATTATATATTTCCTTTTTAATTGTTTCAATTATTTACAGTGGGAACGAAATTAACACAACTAATTTATGTTTTCTATTAGTAAAATTCAAACTTAGACGAGCTTAAAAAATTTTTTTTCTTCTTCTCAAATGAAATTTATTACAAATTTAATTCAAAAGAAAAATAAATCTCTAAACGTTCTTAGTTTTTTTTTTTATCGGTTAATTTTTATCCCATTAATGGGCTTTAACGGTAGAAGTATCAATGGAAATCTTCCTTTGCCATATTGTGCTTACAGGCATCAGTTTAACAGTTCATTTTTTTTTTTAACTTTTCACTTAACTATATTGACTATATTACAACTGATACATCAGTTATTCGGTACACTTTGAACTTATAGTGGGCTTTGCTACTCCAAGTTTATTTGAAAGAAGAGCGAAAATTATGGAAATTTCTTTATCTTTTTATTTTTGTTTTATTACAATATAAAAATATACGAACTATTTTGATCATTTTTCGTTGAACAATAAATATTTGGCAAGACAACAAGAAACCACATTCCCGTTCAAAATCTTTTAAAATTGGAAAAAGGATAAGAGACATCTAGGAAAATTGAATAGAATTATACTGGTATTGTAGAAAATATTGCTTTTGCACTCCGTTTGTTTTTATTATATTACAGAGTAAGTCCTCTAAAAATTAGTAATTCGATAAATAATAAATAAGCATAAATATTGCGGGCTTTCTTAAGTCCATGACAGCAGATCATGTCTATATCTACAATGTGAAAAGCGAGAATGTCAAACTATATAGAAATTGAATTAAAGGAGTAAATCTAATTGCACATTTCATAGAGTACTTCCCCAATTTTACAGCCAAAATAAAGTCGCCAGAGCAAGCAATTTGTTTCATTTACTGATCCTTTTACTCTTCTCGATTTGGGATCATCAACATGAGGAAAATAAGTAAATACTGCAGAGAGTGTTGATACACTGTGCAATAATAAAGAATTATTCTCCTTTGTTCATCAGCTACTTGGAAAATTTTACATAAGGTTTCTACCTTACTTGTGAATGCATTACAATCGATTACATTGATAAAAGAAAAGCCACCTTTGTGGTCCTAGATTCCATTTTCGCGTTATCCGAAGCTGAGCCGAAAGACACGCACGTATGTCAGTCAACAAGGATACAATCGTTTATTCTTATCCGGTCAAGGTTATCAGGCTGGCTGAAATTCTCACCAATTATTGCCACAATATGTTTCCTTCGCCGTAGACTGGATAAAATGATGTAATATCTGCTAAATTTATACTTTAACACCACAGAATACTCACTAAAGTCGCCTACAGATATCATTCATTTAAATAAAAAAATCCATTTTTAAAATAATTTAAAATATTCACTAAAATAGCAAAAGAAATTCATCTGAATGCCCACTCGTAAGGAAAACAATAATTTCATTGGCAAAGTCGTCCTGCGCCGAACATCTGCTCATATTTAAACCAGCTCGATTCATGAGAGCATTATAGTTTGTTTGTTATTTATTTATTGAAGCTTCTTTTTTTCCATTACATAGAATTTTTTTACAAATATTTATTTATTTTTTTTTTTTTGAAAAATTAAAACTATTATATATTATTTTAATTACATTACTAGTTCCTGCATATGCAACTTGCTTATAATCTAAGAATAATTATAAACTATATTTAATAATGGTCTAATTAGAGCTTGCTTCCGGCACTTATTTATACTAATAGAGTTGGATCTATTATTTATAAACTTAATACTAAAACTTAAATTCTACACTAAAACTAAACCTTAAAATAAAATAGCTAATAAATCAAAAATTAATAATAAAAAAAACAAAAAAATAACATAAAAAAACTAAACAAAACCAAAAAGTATTCAGTCCCTACGAATATCGGGAGTAATACGTGAGTAGAAGTTAAGACCGGGATAACCATTCAATTGTTCCTGTAAAATTCCGATACTGGATATTCATTACGTGTTTGACCAATTGAACTCTCTCTCGGTAGATAAGATATCCCTAATCAAGGGAGCATTCTCTGCATCAAAATATCCCAACACTTTAGAAAATGTTGCCTACTTTTAGGAGGATAGTCAGTTTGTTAACTACAAATGGTGAAATAAAAACTGATTATGTATTTTTCTTACGTGATTCAATGCCTCTGGTTTTAATTGTTGTGATTGTAATGTCAAACCGGATTTGGCTGCAAATGAAATACATTTAACGACATACACAATCTTTCCTCAGTATTCTGCAGCACTGATTTCTCGGTGATACTAAACAGTAGCACACTTCTGTTCATCTAAGTCTCGACTATTGTCGATTTTTTCTAATTTCTTGACAATTCACGGAATAAAATGCAAGTTTATAAGAGGAGTGTTGCTATATATTAAATGATAACACTAAATAATTAAGAACTAAATAATTATTATCAATGCATTTTTAACATTCTTCTGAATATTAATATTTAGGATCTTAAATGTAATTAAATATACAACTAACTATTAGCTGATACTGTATTAAATGTAACACTATTAATAAAAATAGTTTCGTAAAGTAAATTAAATCCAATGAGTTCAATACTGGTTCCCATATAAAAAAAATTCAAATATATTCAAGTGCTTAATGTTCAGTTAACTCTCTTATTTGGTTTTGCAATGCAATTTTCCAATCCTATGGATTTTTTTTTATTTTTATTATATTTTTGAAATGTCGTTAGCAATTTGTAAACATCCCCAGGAAACAATAAATAATTTCCTTTCAAATATGCCTTAAGATGTAATTTAGACTTAAACTGGTATAATGAATAATTATCAAACCTTAATATAATATATTCTATTACACTTTTAAAGCAAATTTATTTTATCCTTAGCTTTGGCAACATTGCTGTTCTCCAAGCTAAATGACAACAAACAAACAAAAAAATAGAAAAAGGAAATACGAACAGGATGTAAAATGACAAATCCATTACCTGTTTAAAGAGCCTGAAACAAAAGTGCTAAAAGTATTTAAGGACAACAAAAAGGAGGAAAAGATGTATTTAAAAATAATGGTCCTGTTAAATGTCACAGAATAAACAGAACTAAAACACCTGCACTTAACTGCTCACCATCACATTTATTAAAAAAGTTCTCAAACAGGAAATACTTTTTTTGTTTCAACAATTGTGTGTTTATTATCTAAACAAAAACTTTATTTTCCTTTTTTTGTTTTACTTATTTCCTTTTATTTTTCTCTAGGTATTTGAAACACATTTTATGTGGCATAATGAAAAGCAACACAAAGCCTTAGGCGCTACAACAGACACTAAAGAATTGGCCGGTCTATTTGTTGCCCTTTAACCTACAGGTGCATTTCCTCTGAGTGGGTGTGGTGGACAATTGGGAAATCAGTCTGTGCTAGAAATGCAATGCTAATATAGATTACTTTCGGCATCGCGAATCCTTGAATGCAATTATCTTTCGGTTTGCAATCGACGATTTATCAGCCATGTAGGGAGTACTCGGGAAATGCATGAAGAACATTGGAATAGCCACTGACTATTGGAATATCGTGTACTGACATTATTTTTTCATTTCTCGAGATCGCAATTTTCAGAGTCTTATGTTTATATCTTTTCTTTACAGAATAAGTTGTGTTAAATTAGTAAATACAAGTGCGTGATAGCTATTGACGTCGACAATTATAGTTTTTGTTCAAGGAGTTTTGGCATGTCATCGAAAGTATGCCTAGAAGTATGCTTCAAAATTGTTAAATTATTCCAGTTATTGAATGCTTTCACAGCAGTTTTACTCTTCTCGATTTAAAACGATCAAAAAGAGAGAGATTTTTAAGTATTTCACTACTGTGGAATAATAAAAATGAATTGGGCTTTGTTCATTGGCTACTTGGAAAACCAACATCGTAACAACTTAAGGATATCTATCTAGTTTACATTAGAGTTCTATCTAGTTGATTCGATTAATGTGTTCATTATAATATTATTTTAATATTGTACACTTTTTATTATTTCTTATTAATATTTTTTATTATAATTCTATTATACTAAGAAAATAAAATTCTAAAGAACCCAAAAATAAAAACTTTTAGATTCATTCCACAGTGAACTGGCGATAGGATTAGAAATACTTTTTCCCCTAAATTATCTGATGTTAATATCGCTGGCATTTAGTTCCAAATAAACTGAGCGGCATCCTATGCAGCCTGCACTACAACAATAATACCTAAAGAAATTTTTGGTGAAAAAACTCAACCACATAATATGCGATTAATTTAAAACTTTACTCCTTTAAGTTTATTTCCTTTGAGGAAATAGAGTCACCTGCCTGTGTCGTATTCCCAACTTAAATTTGTGATCCTCTAAAAAAACTTCCTGTATAATTATAGCAAAAATTAGATGCTTCTAAATGTTATTTTTATTTTAAAAATTAATCAAGACTTTTATATACCCGAATACAATTTTTACAAATTTATATGTGATCCGTATTCATAGAATTAAAAATTTATAGTATTGAAAATAAAAGTATTTTTAATGAAATCATACCTCGGTATGATCTATGTCTTATATTATCTTTAACTAAAATTTTTTATTTGATATATTGTAGCGAGCTAAAGGATAATGTTTTTGATATAAGTTGATATAAGTTTTAATGACTTTCTCTGTCGTTTACCATGCGTGCCGGTTTCTTATTACGTGTTTTTCTGCCACACAATTTGATATCACCTTTGAACCTTCACATGTATAGCGGTGTACTCCTAGTAGTAGAGTGATACGATACTTCAAGAGGTACTAGACATACAACAGGGAAGAAAAAAGGAAACGGAGAAGATATTACAAATTATTTCGTATTTTATTTTTTTTGCACAAAACAAATTATTTTCTGCACAGGCTGATATCGAAAAGAATTTATTTGCTATTTTTCATTGTAGCTTAAGTAATGAGCTAATCGGCTTACGATGACTGTTATATGCTCTATTTTTAAAAGGAAAAAGATTTCCAAATCTGTAATTCATAGAATATATTTGCCGAAGATCATACTTTTCACGGTTCAGATTATTACTAGATATTGTACAGAGTGTACAGACAAGTGGCCAAAAAAAGCTAAAAAAGCGAACACTAAAACAATGAAAAATATATTTTAAACAATCTCTTTTTAAATCTTGACAATGTGAAAAATGTTACCAAAAAAAAATTTATAAAACAAAAAATATTGGAGAAATTGCTGCATACATAAACTCGAAAGGATATGAAGATTATTCTGTTGTTGTTTCTAGAGAAAAGAAATAGTAACACAAATACAAATTTGTTACCAAAAAGGACTTAAAAAGATTAATAAACCAAGGAGCTTTTATGCACACAGCCTTAGAAATATGAAAGCTTGAAAAATGGATCTCTCTGAAATGAAAATTCTACTTATAACGTAAAGGCTAAAATTATTAGTATAATGCTTGAAGGAAAGCGTAAATTAGTAGTCAAATATTGTAACAAACTAAATTAAACCAAAAAAAAAATTTAAATGGGATATGAGAGCTTTCCCAATAGAACAAATATAAATAAATTTCACAGCCTTCCCATTTCGCAATTCACACTTCAATCCTACTATTTAAATGTCATCAAATGGTCGCCAATTGGCATGCCAATAAATGACGGACAAAATTATATATATAGTGGAAAAGAGGGCAAAAGCGGGATTTGATATATATATATCTCTCTGGAAACGCACTAAATTTCTTTTCGGAGGTAGTTTGAGCTTTTCCTGTTAGAGATATTAATAAAAGTTTTCTGTATCATTTGCAGCGACAGATTCGTTGATCTTAAATCGATTGCTGGAAATGGGACACAATTGTTGTTAATTAGACAAGTCCTGGATATAAGACAAATATCTTTTACTCCAATGGATTTAGCCTTATATCTGGGACCCACATGAAACATATATATATAGGAAAATAATATTCCAATTCTTGCCACAAATACCAGATATTGAGCACTTTCTCCTTAGAAGTAGGACAAAGGTTAAACATTGTTTGTACATTCCGTGGAAAAGGTAGCAGTTATTAGTTTGGTACATTTCCCATAAGACATGACCTATAGTGCCCATGAAATACCACAGTGTCTCGGAAGTATCATAAAATCAGTTCACCGTAGTTATAAAGTAGAGGTGACTTCCATGTGTTGAGGAGAGATAGTGATCCATACATTCGATTTGCACTTGTTCTTATCCAATTCCTCAGTTACAGTGCCGTAGTACTGCTTCAATTTATGACAAAAAAAAAAGATTTTCCTTTGTTCTGTTAAGGTTTGAACGGAGCGAGCGCTGAGGACGAGCGGGGTCAAGCCGAGCTTATTAACTATTATTTTCATGCGAGAGGAACATTTGCATATAACAGAGTGGATGCGATAATCACCGCTGAAATTCTGTTTATTCCATATGATTTGCTTTTTTTATCAAAAGTATATATGAAGAATGCAAAGAAGCACGCAAAATTCCTTGAAACTGTTTTCTCGCACTCATCGGCTGTGCTTATTTGTATTGACTTGCATATTTAATCAGTTTATCGCACTGACAATCTTTATCGCACTAATAATCCCGGGCCGGCTTACAGCGCTCACTTTGCTCGCACCTTCAAGTTGGGCAGGTTTCAACTTTAGCAAATCAATTTAATTTGGAATTTTTCTTGGTGTTCATTAGATCAAATCATTGCCCTCAATTATGCCATTTTCCGAAACTAATGCGATCGAACACTTTTAACTTTTATAAAATAAGTTTTACTGAAATGTCTATAGCTTATACAATTTCTTTCGATTTCCAATAAAGATATAATCTTAGAATATTCACTTAAGAAGTTGCCTCAAATGGACTCACTTTCGAATATATGGTGTGTTAATATGCCTATACTTTATCGATTGAACGAAATGGTTTAATACTAGTCAGTTTCTAAGTCATATCCAATACATAATACGGTTTAAGCCAGCAGCTACACAGAGAGAAATAAATGAGTCTATTTTTTACAGTAACTTTCCTAAAGTAGCAGTAAAGAAAATTTGCCAAAAACTGCAAATATTTACATACACATCCGATAATATTAAAATTAAAACGATAAACTTTTACCTTCGCTTTTGTACGATAATCATTTTATATGAATAAAGTTGTCGGTACTTTATTTTCGACAACAATTTCCATTTTTCGACATTTAACTTACTTTGTTAGTTGGAAAGAGCAACTTTAAGAAAATCACATTATACTGGTATAAAAGTAAAAGCGATTGTTGCGGTAAACTTTGAATCCTTCTTCTACATGAATGAAAATTTCCGAAAGTCCAATAGTACAAGTAGACGTTGTTACAAAGTGTTCATGAACACCAAACCAATGCAGTGTATTGATGAAAAAGGGAAAAGCAAGCAAAATGTCAAAAGTGGCAATATTATTAGCACCAGACTTACTTGTAATGCTGTTAAAGAATATAGCCAATGAAGCCTTTTTTTATTTTTCTATAAGCCTTCTTTTATGGAAGAATTGAAGTTAATTTGAAAAAACAAACTTTTCCCTTCTTTTAAATCTTCCTCTAAAAAAGTACAATCTTAAGGAACACTAAGAACTTGAATGAAAAATAAAACTTTGTTGAATTCTTTACACTTGTTTTACTTTCAGTTTGAGGCTCGTGTGTACGTCTTGAATGCCAAAGACGAAGAAATAAAAAAAAATAACACAAAAGTTAAGTACGTGGCTGGTTTTTTAAAAATTAAGAGCCAAAATCAAAATAAAGGACAACGAAAAACTTTAACACTTGAATGTAGAAACATATTTCTACGAGCTTAAGCCTTAAGTGTTGTTGCCATAACCAAATCTGCTAAGAATTGGTTGTATGCTCAAGTAAACTCATTCATAATACACTAACGCAATTGCGTTAGGAAACTTTAAGAAATTTAAAAAAGCCGCGACACATTTTTTTAAATCTTACAGAATTTGTTTTTAAAGTGGAAAGCAGAGAAACTTAACATGACCGGCATAACATGTGCAAACTGGATGAAGTTATAAAAAGTTTTACTACAATTTCCTTAAACTTTAAACTTTTTGCCATTTTGTAAATTAAAAAAAAATTAATTTATTTAAATTGCTTTCTGTCACACATCTTACGCAAACACATGAAACTAAAAACATGATTTTACAATTTCGATTTTCTTAATATCGAATATTTTGATGTAGTTAAAGGCTGTGTGTAGCATTGCTTGGTTAATTTGAGAGATTTCATTTGCACTTCCAAGTTATTTTACATCTTTCTCATGTTAATCACAAAGTATGAATTGAAAGTAATTCCTGTACAACAACTTTATTATATACGATTGTTGTTCTCGTATATAAAATTATAATATTTATTTTGAAAGCAGTACAATACCCCTGCAACATTGCGCATAATAAGGAATTATAATATGGATAGGAAATGTTCGTTTCCTGGTGTAGACATGAGGGTGGCTTGAGTTTACAGTTGCACGAATATAAAAAAATGTAAATCTTCTCTATATGTATGTATATTTTAAAAGCCTTTTATAAAAACCCCCAATTTTAACAGGTTTGAAATCGCATTTTTATGACCACTAAACTACAACTGAGGAGATCTTATTGTAGAATGCCTTGAAAAGCTAGACAGAACACAAGTAACAAATGTTTTGTGGTTTGTCTATAAATAAAACAAATTGAAAATATGGGATTATTTTTAGATGGACTTTTAAAAAGCCAACTTTTTACATCTCTTTATTTAAACAAACTAAAAAAGTTTCTAATATTCATTATCAAGTAACGAAATTTAATAATTATGTGCACTGAGAGATAGATTTGCAGATAAGAGCAAGAAAGCACCAACCAAATTTATGACCTTTTTTAACTATTGCATAAAAGCTGGAAAGTACTTGCATACAGTACTACATGGTCTGGTGGGGCTTCCGAAGAAACCGCCTTATAGAACACCTTCTACACCACTATAAAGTTTTATTGCGTTGTCTATATTGATAAATGAAATTTCATACCCATCAACGTGCTTACTTCAATACTTACTTACGGACTTACTTTTTTCAATAAGTGGCAATCTTTATAACAGAACCAATTGGGGAATGCTTCTCCATTTATTAATGATTCAGCAAAGAGTTTTATAAAAGAAATAATTATGGCATTGACATCCGCAATTAGAGTTGCAGTGCTCTCTTTGTAATATATAGGCGCAATGACACCAGTCAACCTACTTGGAAAAGAGCGTATGCAAATATACAGCACAAGACAGGTAACAGTAATAGGAACACGTTCTTCTTCGTACATCAGCCACGAAACTCTCGCCAAGCCAAACGGTGAATGAACGCCAAAGTTGCTCCCCAATATATAGAGATGGATGGCCAGAAAACATGGCCATCTAGTATTACTTTGAGAAAATAATAATAGGGAATGGCTACTTTAAGGAATGTCTTTGCAAAATTAGAAATGTAGGACACCATTTTGCATTTATGTACACACAGAAGTAGTTGATGATATACATTTTTGCTTGCGCATACGATGGTCTACGTCACGGAAACAACTGCATATACAAATTAGAACAAGTTAATTTGTGCCCGAACAAAGCAATGAAAGCAAAAGCAGCACTATGATCTTATCAAACTAAAAGAGACGGGATACGGAACGTATGAGCAATATTATGCATTACATGCTAACAAATTAATCATACGTCATGCATTTATTACAATTTAATTAAAGTTTAGCATACTTTTTGGGATATTTTGGTCACAGTAATTGATTAGTGTTCAGAAAGTTTTTATATTTTGAAAGATAAATGTTTTCCCGTCTCCAATTGCAATTGGCAAAGAAAATTTGATAGCTTTTCTCGATGAAGCCATGAAAACAATGAAATGAAAGCCATGAAAAAGCAACGAAAATACTAATTGATAAGTCTTGTCCTTGAAAGACAATCTAACTAAACATACACACATGCAATATTGCGTATTAGACTATATTAAAGATAATAATGAAAGTACGAATGCATTCTCGACTGCATCACATTGCATTTAGGATATCGTTGTTATTTCAGTTTGTGTCCTTTAAGGAATGTGAAATATAAATCCATATTTATGTGCTGTTTTCATAACACAAGCAAGTGATTTTTGTAAAACTACTTGTACTGAAATCACTTCATTGGATTGCAATACCAGCACATTAATATTTACTAATATTTAATATTCGGTGGAATGAATGCAGAAAAATGCTGTAATAATACTTCTGATATATATAAAGTTCATTTAATGGGAAATCCAAATAAATTAACCAGTTGTTATAAACATATCAAAGTTAAACTTAAAGAATTTATTTGAATATATTTAATTGGTTATTTCTTGAAAATTAAGACAACAAATTACAGATATGTGGTCTTGTAAGTAAATCACTTCATAAAACAATAAATTTACTTTTTTCCAATGGCATACAAACAGATTCCTATTTCAGCTCTTGCATATATTTAAAACACCGAAAATGCATATCTATTGAATTATATTGAAAAGAAGGAAAAGACATTAAACACCTTTAACAAAAAGAAATCAAAAAAATCAATAAAGGTAGTGGAAAATAAATAAAAACTTGCTATTAACGTAATGCACGATGGTGTAAATTTTTTACAAAAAAAAAAGGATTTTATCGCATACGAAACCACTCAAAACATAAAAATTTTTTCACACTTCATTTCCCTAAACTTTTAGTGAACGCGCTATTCCGTTTATTTTAAAATTATTACTCGAAAAATGAGATTATATTTTGCGAAAGGAAAATTTGTATTGGTATTCATAATAATTATTTATATACTTTCAAGTTAATACATACTAACAGGATGTCGGCTTATGCCGCGTTGTTATGCAGTGCTTTATATAATTAGGGATTATAACTTTACTATACTTCTGCTATTATAGCCAAAAGTATAAATATTTATTTGGTATTCAATGCTTCACTGCTTCTATAGTCTTGAAAAAAAAGTTAACTAAACTCTAAACAGCAAAATAAAATTATTTAGAAAGTTATTTATTTAGAAAAATCTCACTACAAATAACAGCAATCTTAAACCATCTCTAAAAAAATAAGTCATTAGCAAAACTTGTAAAGAAGTTCTTCATTTTGAAATCCTTTTCAAAATTGCTGAAATTGAAATTTCTCTTTCATTTAAACTGGAAGAACTCAGATAGTAATGCGGAAAAAAATCAATACGTATTACTTATTATTATATGTAACTGAAAATAGTATAAATAATTTCTATAGTATTTAAATGGAACTTATCTAAAATTTAGTAATACTCACCATTTTACTTTTTACAATTAAACAACTTCCTTAATTTGTAGTTGTTTACTCTTGCTGGCCACAAAAATTGGAAAGCTCAAAGAAATGTATCAACTTTCGCAAATTAATTTCCGGCAAAGAAGTTTTAGGAACTACGGTGCCGACAAAGACGAGCACAGCCATAACAAACCAATAGTGGTTTCATCCACATAATCCGAAGGAAATAATAAACTTGTTTTGCCAGCGTTAAATGTAGTTTTAATATCTAAGGAAACGGAAACGAACAAAACAAGCAGTAAAGTCAATATTTGTGCAAACCTTTTCGACAAGAGTTTCTATTTATTTTGTGTACATCGTCTATTTGCGTTGTAGTTTTAATTGGAAGATTCTTGCTAATCAAGTGTTGATTAGTAAGCACGTAATGAGTGGTAGCCAAAATTAGCGTCCGTAACCGCCAGATTACATTTAGTTGTATGCGAAGAAAAAATTACTTCAGAAAAGGGAAATTAAGAGGAAAAGAGCTTTAAGTATTATATTGATATAAAAAATGAATTTCTTCGCAATTATATATAGTGTAAGATGTAAACCTGATACTAAAAACTGCAGATGCAATTTTATTTTTTTAAAAGGAACGTTTTTATCCAGCTGTTGCAAGATAATTTTCTAGAAGCAGTTGAAAATTTGGTTTTATGGTTACAAATTTAAAGTAAATAAATATTTAGAGAAATATCTAATTCTTGCTTACTGCATTGTTATATAATTTTAAAAACATAAACAATTTCTGAATCGTTACATGAGCTGGAAAATTCTAATTGAGATTAGTAGTTCATTTTTACTTTTATTTAAAACCAATTAGATTTATTTTAATTACATTTTACAGTCGCAAGCCACGCAGATCCATATAACAATCTTACCAATAAATTTAAAAAATTAAATAATTTATTTAAAAATAGTGAGTGAATTTTTACAGTTATAAAATTTATTTAATATTAATCACGAAAGATTCTATTTTTTATTATATGACGATCTGATTTTGAACATGCTGGTAGCATGTCTGGCACATACCAAAACGTATCTGGCATATCAATTATCCCACCAATAACTCTTCAGGTACTGAATTTCAAGTGTTCAATCGGTTTTGACTTTGCAAAAACGAAACAAAAAAAAATTCAAAAGGATTAAATCTCACGACATTGATGGCCGATTAATTATACAATTACGTGGAATTATTCTCTCTCTCATCTTTTAGTAAATCAATGTTAACTCGTTTGGTGCCGTCTGTTGGGCATACATGCTATCAAGAATAATAAATAAAACACGCTTGTCGAAGCTTTTGATTCTACAATATGCAGTTGGAAAAGGTTTTTTCTTAAATTTCAAGTTGTTCATCTAACAAATGGAATAGAAAATAAATTTATATCATTCAGTTTTCTATTGCAATTTCTCTTTATTTAATTTTTCAAGCATTGATGAGCAAAGATTTGTAATTTTATTCTTTCCAGTTTTCATGAAATTAATACTATATAAAAACAAAACTAAACGTAAAATTAATAAAATTATTTTATACATCTCCCACTTTCTGGCTTCACTTTTTACACTCTTCGAAGCATATAAAAGTTCTTAAGTATGTCTCTTAAGTTGTTACAAATTTCTGAATATCTTGACATTATATAATTTCCCGTTGACGGTTCTATCCACTAAAAGCATAATAAATCTCTTAACCTTTGTCGCATATTTCATTAATTTGTTTTTTCTTAACATTTTTTTGATAAGACATCTTTTCTATAAAGCTTTTCCGCGTACGCATACAAATGTATACACACGTATAGGTATATTGCAATATTCCTTTTAAAGCGTAAAACTTTTTATGTCTTGAATGTTCATGTGAATTCAGCTCTAAAAAGTTAATTAAAATCTCTTTCAAAAAGTAAAAGATTTAAAGGATAAAGGATATTATAACGGGTTATGCATTTCGTGGTTTCAAAAGAATTGGGATGGAATTCGACATCTGTCAAACTAAGTTGTTAAACCAAATTTTTTCTTTTCACTTGAAAGTCTGACATTGACGAAAATGGGTTGCTTAACTATCACACAATGCATAAAAATTATCAAAAAATGGTGCTCCAGCCGCAGGCAAATATCGTGCTTTAAGAGGAGATTATGGTTACATAATCGTCCAACTACGCAAGCGTTTATAAATATTCTAAGGTCTGTGCATCATCGTTTCGGAGGTTCCGCCGAAAATATAACTGCTGTAAATCAAAGTGTTGCCGAATACCCTAATGTGTCGATTCCTCGTCGTTCTCAGGAATAAGGGCTGTCTTACGGCAAGCTATGGCGTATTTTGCATTTCAATCTACATCTACATCCATATAAAGTCCACCTCATACAACAACTGAAACCAGCTGACCATTTACAACGTCATAGATACATGGAATGGGTGCTTAAATAACAGGCAGTGAACGACGATGTTTCAAACAAAATTTTCTTCAGCGATGAAGCACATTTCTTACTCAGTGGGTATATTAATAAACAAAATTGTCATATTTGGGGTTCTGAGAATCCTCAAGTAATTGAAGAGAGGCAATTACAGCCAGAAAAAGTCACTGGTTGGTGCGAAAATGACAATGAAACGACTGTCACCGCCAATTCGGAGCGTTACGGTTATATGAGAACCGACTTTTTTTGCCGGCTATTGAAGAATACTACTTGGAGAAAATTTGATTTCATCAAGACGGGACCACATGCCACACAACTCGAGCGACATTTCCTGGCCGCATAATTTCTCGTCGTGGTGATATCAACTGTCCACCAATATCATGCGATTTGATACCATTAGACTTTTTTTGTAGGGCTATGTAGCCCAATATGGCTGAGATACCCCCCAATATATCCCAAAAAGTTGTCGAAAATTACTTCAAAAGGATTAATCCCTGCAAAACTTCGCGCGGTGTTCATTTCAATGTTGTAGTGTTTCACATATAATTCCAACGTTCAAACCTTATAATAAAAAATAAATATCATGAAAACAATATTTTTATTCGTTTTATTTAAGTTTACTTTTGAAACCCCAAAATGGATAACCCGTTAGATAAATTAAGAAATTCATGTTAGCTTTTTAAATTTTTTAAAAAATTAAAATGATTGAATATAAACTGGCTCAGCCATTTACATTTAATTAATTTTAATTTAATTTAATTATTTTTTTTTTTCATTTATTTGTAGTCCATTTTACAAAATCCAGCTAAAATAATGAGCAAACTACAATGCGGGAAATAAATAAATAAGTCATTTTTTAATGTATTATATAATTTTTTTTTTATTTGTATATTGCAAATCATGACACAACTTTTAAGTTCCTGAATTATTAAAGAAATTAAATTAATATTTTCAGTTTGAGATTTAAATCGGACAGAAATCCGACAATTAATATTCAATAGGTTTCGGTAGAAAATTAGCTTTTTATTTAAAAATATATCGAAATTGATTATTGTGGGGTAGCAGGTAGCTCCAGCGCTGTTAATTGGGAAACCTTTATATATAAAGTAATAAAATCCTGTAAATAAAATAAAGTTTTACAACATTTTCTTTAAATAAAAATCGTTTGCATATTAAAAGGCATTTCTTGGAAACCTTTTAAGAATAAAAACATCTTTAAGGTTTTTTCAATAAAGTAAACGAGAAGAAAAATTTATAAAAAATAGAAATAAAATGCCACACTCAACTGCTGCAATTTAAAATTTCCTTCACAATACTTTCTTATCACAATCCATAAAAAACAAGGACCATAATAATGCAGTTTTCTTTTCTCCCATTTTTCTTAATGATTTTATTTGTTACACTTTTCTATAGGAAAATACAAACTATTTTTTAGACACATTTATGAGGCAAGAAAAACAGCTCCGACAACATTGCAAAAAATTTGGTCTGTAAAGAGAATAAAATTCAAAAGTCAAAGACGTTGATGCACAGGGCCCAGTAAGCAAACTCACGCACTAAATCTCGTTGGAAATACAACATTAATTAAAATTGCAAGTTAAAACTGAAAAATGGCGAGAATTTAATGGGGGGAAAATCCTTCTAAGTATTTTATAGTTCTATTGTAAGTCCTTTTATATACACAATTAATATAGAATACAAATATAAGAAGTTGTTATTAGAAATCTTAAAAGTTATCCGTGTTCCGTTTTGATTGAAGTTAAATCATTCTACTCAAGTTCGGCTTCTCAGCTTAATGAAGTTCCAAAATTATTTTTATATTTTGCAATTATTTTTTATTATTAAAAGGAATTTCTAAACTTGAAAAATTTAAGCTTATGCACTCAAATTCCAGCAAAAATTTTTTTATTCCCAAACTTTGCTTCACCAGAGGAAAGTGCACTTAAATGCTCCAATAATATCAATAACTTTGCTTTGAACTGAATTTTTTTTAAGCTATTTAAATGGCTGGATACATATTGCAGTGACACACAATTATAAATATTTATAATAACGTGCTGAATAACTTTTAAAGCCGTAAGTAATTTAGGAAAAATTATTAAGCTTTAAGAAATCGACTGCTTAGAAGTGCCGGCAGTACGAATTTTTTCGACTTGCAGAAAGGAAACGGATGGAATAGACATTTTAGGAAATGCCATCAGTAAATTGCAACTTAGACATTAAATTTATGATTTAAACTCATTTTGGCCCCCAGCCTGCACTATTTTCTGCATTATGAGCATGTCAAGCATCCATACTTTTGCATTCATCGTCTTCTTAGAAAACTTAAAAAGGCACGCGAATAGAAAAATTCATATTTTCAGCCAAGTGTTTATATACGGTTGATTAAATAAGATTTATGACCCATTTGTTTTCTTTAGAACAGTAATAAAGTGATATGGAAAAAAAGATTAAATAAAATAGAATGCAAATTTGCATAAAAATTTGCGGCAAAATATATATATATATGGGGCGAAAATGACCGCAAACATTATGAAGCAGATCTCTATGAACATTTAATTTCCGGCAGTTTGTTCGTAACGCTTGACATTAATTGTTTTGTCTAAAGCAGTCTGCATATTCATTTACTCGCTTTTTAAACTCTTTTTAAAACCTCCTTCAGCCCCACGTATCCTTTAAGATGAAAACAGGTTCATTTGTGGGGATTTTTTAGACATTTAAGAAACTTAAACATTAAGTTTCTTAAATGTCAAATTAAAGCTAACAGGCTTCAAAACTCGTTCAAAATATTATGATTTTTTTATCAACTTCTTCGGTTATAAATATCACAAAAACTATATTTTGCAGTTAGAAATTTATAATGTGCATGCAACTATTAAGCATACCAGTTGCATTCTTTATTGACACTTTAAAAATTTTTGGGGTTCGAAATACAGAAGCAATTTGTTTACAATTTTCATTATTTTCTGTCAAAATGCACTAAAAATTGTTAAAAAATTAAATTTAATTTGACTTAAAAATACATTGAAATTGATTATTTAGAGTTTAGTCAGTTCCCATGTGCATTTCAGCGCATGATTAATGCAGATCAAATGCAGATCAAATGGAACCCGCGCGAATTAAAAGAAAAGCCTTTCCCAAAATTTTGGTTTAAGTTTCTTTTATTCAAGTGATCTTAAGACTGAGTTAATAACTATTGCTTAACGTCTATTTATACTAAGAAGGATCATAAAGTAGTGAGTAATTATATCGTCTGCATACCAGACAGTTTTTCATTTGGTTTAGTTAATGTTTATGATCGTTATTATCATTAGTGCAATGTCTATGTCTAGAATATTATAATTATGTATACTTTCTTAGTCTAGACTATTATAATTATTTTATGTCCTTTTACTTCTACCATTTCTTGTCACCCTTATTTTGGTGGATGGTAGTGTTAACTATGTGAAAGGATGTAACTCGCGTTGGCTTTTACGAAATACTCTTTTTTCCAGAAACCTTAGAAATTTGAATGTCCTGTTAGCAGTTAACAGGACATTCAAATGGACTTTTTATATAAGTTTTGTTTTAGTCCTGTTTTGGGATTTGTACGAGAGTGAGAGATTTCTTCATTTGATAACAATTGGTCTGTGAGACCGACGCGGGTACATGTGTAACTTTTTGTGCAGATAAAAAATTGTTATTTGTTTAGGGTTTTCTTCATTATTGTGTATTTTATCATTTTCCAAGGACCTTCAATTATCTAAATGAATGAAGAACAAATCAGACTACTTTTGGAGTAAATTAGCAAGCAAATTAACCGCAGAATGTTCCTTGAATCTTTTTTATATGACCTTATTAACTAGTAGCTGCGACCTTGATCTCGACCTCCGTGCCTACAACCATCAAACTTAGGCTTTCTGAGTTGTGTAAAATGAATGGTACCGAGTCTGCTCTTGTTAAACTAAGAAAGTTATTTTTTGTTTTTTAAAAAGAAAAAAAAATTTAAGTCTTATTTTTCTGAAGGCTGTTTTTCATATGAAATGTGATATGCCCTAATTTTTATTCAAAGGCTGGTAATTAAATCAACCTACGATTTATGGTTGATTTATGTTCAACCTACGAGGTGTTCTAAAGTTTCTAAAATTAATTTTCGTTTATTTGAAGAAAAAAAATATGTTTTTATTACATGTAAGAAAAAAAAAACGATTTTGAAGACTAATATGTTAACGGCTGAAAATCAATAAAATTACTGAATATTGATTTATTGAATGGTTTTATTTTTCTTTTTTACTACATCATCAGTTTAAATAAAAATTGTTTTTCAATGGTTTTGTTTCAAAAAACTAGTATTTCATCTAGTTTAAACTTTCAGTCTGTAAGACCGTGTGGGGGTATATGTGTTACCTAAATTAGCGCGTGTTTAGGGAGGTTAAGCGACTTCTGATTACAATTAATCGGAAAGGTTAGTAAATCAAGCTTCCAACAAAAACACAAACAATCAATTTAATGGAAAAAAATTTTTTTTTCACCAATTTATTTCCTTTATAAGATTAAAGCTTAAAATGTTTCAATTTTATTGAAGAAAATTTACAAAACTGCTTTTGCATGAACTAAAATGGTAAACGTGTATTCAAAACTGATAAAATAAAATGGACTGGAAAGCCGAATCCTTTTATTCTTGAACGTTCAACTAAGTAGTCATATAAAGGAACAATGTTGAAGTTATAACATTAATGATGGTATTATCCGTTTGATTATTATAGTATACATGGTCACGTGATTCGACGTGGCTTCAGCCATCAATTAGAATCTTTCTGGCCCGTCAATTAGCAGAGTAGTGACTTAAAATTTAGCTTGCTTTGCTACGCCTTCAAAATAATATTTCATTGGCAAAGTAAGCGTATTCTGAAACCTTTTCTTCCAGTACACCGTCTTCTAATTGAAAGACTACCCCGCTATAATCCATGTGAACTAAAATGTAAATATATACATAATAAATACTTCAAGTTTAATTATATAAATAAGTTAATTTCCTAAATTTATTTCCGCTAAGAAAATAGAAAAGTTCGAATCATAAAACCATTTTAAGCATTCAGCAGGCTTGTCAGATAAAAGTCTAGTCCTTTTAGAACTTTAATAAAAATTAAATGCGATTTGTTTTATATTGTCCTGATTTTATTCATAATACCCAGAGTTCGATGAAGTTTTGATTTTTATAGACCAGAATATGGCGACCAAACGTCTGCTTAAAATAAATAAAAAATGTATTAATCCTTCTCGCATTTTAATTTGAAATTATATAAAATTGTTTAGATGTCAATATACAAATCGAGTCTTTCGGAACGAATTTAATACTTTTATAAATAATTTTTTACATTAAAACATTTTTATTTAAATCAAAGTAAGAAAGTCCTTAAACAACAAATACACAAATAAAAACTTTCCTACAATGCGCTCGTAACTTAATATTTTTGAAGCAAAAGTAAAAGTTTTAAAAACCATATTGTGTCTGAATGTGTATTTGTGTGTGGGTGGGTGTAGGTGTGTTTTCATTGTTTTTAATTATCCTTTTGCTTTTAGTTGCAAGCTTAGGAAATTCAATGTAAAGAATTTTTCTATTTGAAATTTATGGCAAAAATGAAAATCTTTTGGTTTCTTTGGTTGCTTTCTTCGTTCTCTTGGCTCATAAATTCCAAAGTTAAAAATTCTTCCAACATTTTTAAAAATTAATTAAAAAAATTATACAAACAATATTACTAAAATGAAACTAATTGCTTTATTGTTCATGTTTATATTTTTAAATTGTAGCTGCTGCCAAGCTGCAAATATAAAAATGGCCAAAAAGAAGTCATTCTTTAACAGCTGCAGCACAACTGCATCACAATCTGCTGCATCAAATTTCACTGCATTTTTTAATGTTTTTTTTATGTTTTCGATATTCCAGCCTTTCTTTCACACAATTTCTGCTAATATTTCGTCCTTAAAAGCAATTTTTAGCTGTTTAGTATTTTTAAGGAATTTTTATTTATGCAATCGAGATTATTCTTTTTTTATTTAATGTTTAAATTTAATATGTTCAATATTTTATTGTTTATTTATGGTTGCCAGTGAAATATTATTCCATAAATAATGATTTTTGATTACTTTTAAATTTTTAAAAAATATTTATTATTTATTAGCACTTGAAGAGTTTTGAAAATAATTTATACAATATGCACTCGTACAATAATTTTTTAAATTAATGATTATTTAACATTTTTGTTAAATTGTTATTTCATTTACTCGACAAATTACCGAAATAATCCATTTCAATGCATTTTTAATATTATGCTGAATATTCTCATTTGGTTCTATGAGTATAACAATTATTTTGATAAATTTTTTTTTTTAGTTAATGCGGCTAAATATCTATGTAGTTGCTGGTTATCTCAAGTTAGTGATGCAGGTGACGCATTTCTGAAGAACTTCGTTAGATTTTTTATGACGATAAACAATTAATCAGGCAAAGCCCTGATCTACGCTCCTGGAGTATGACCACGGTTACAGTTTCTCACGCAGTTCCACTAGTCTCCATACTCTGCTATCCACCATTTTCTTAAAAATATCATCAGGAGTGAAGTTATTAAATTTATTCTTAGACGGCTTTTTTTTGAGAACTCAACACGGCGCAGTGCTTTCTATACTTCATGGCTTTACGGTGTATAGAACAGAAGTCATTTAACTTAGCGATATGCTAAAGATAATTTGGAAAGTATCTCTTGCCCGAAAGAAATTTCAGGTACTATTCGCAAGTGGTAAAAGCTTACATCTGAAGGAAAAGGATAATATTTAATGCTGTGACTGTGATAACGTAAGTCCTCTTAAAACAAAAGAAAAATATTTATGGAAACTAAATTTAATACTAATTGAACTGACTGCTGATACTAATAAGTTGAACTAATTGCAGATTTAGTAATACCAATTGAAACAAATGAATTTCAAAAAATATTTGTGCGATTATTAAAAAATATTATTTTTGAGTGAAAATTTATATTCGCTTTAATATTCCTCCGTTTAAACTTCGTAGGCTGTCGATAATATCGCCGTGACAGAACAATTTGTTACAGAAAAGTATTAATACTGATGTTGACTTTCTTCCTGCCATAGACCTTTTCTTTTCTGCCGTAGGTATGTAGCAGAACAGTAATAAATAAATTTATATATTCACATCAACTCGTATATGTGTAGTTCGCTGCAGTTCATCTTTACACAGTTTTCATTTGCGTAATCTGATCTTAACTAACAAGTAATAATAAAACCGCTTTCGAGCCAATTTGCAAATCTGCCGTCTTAAACAAAAAATGAATTATTTTTGCAGCGACTTTAAAAGAACAACGATTTTACACATATTCCTGAAATCACAAAAACGTTCCACATCTCTTACTGGTTTAACATTCATGGTGGAGTAAAATTCCTTGGAATAGTCGTATATAATTTTATATTAACATGCAATGATATAAAATATCACACATAGAGAGCGTGTATTTTTATATTTCCGGTCACACGCTCACACGCTCCCACACTCACACCCTGCCATTTATGCAGTGGCGTTTATCAAATAAATAAAATTTATAGCACAGCAAACATGCGAGTGAGCTTTCACATAAAAAAGTGATTGAAATGAAAGTGTGTCTGGGGCCAAATGATTGAAATTTATAAAACACAAAAAATTTTTATTTGCGCTAAAAATCAGCAAAAATGGAAATTTATTAGTAGTTGGGCATAAAATCGAAGCGGATTTGGAATGTGTGCCAAGAAGGTTTTTAAAAATTTACATTCTTAAATAAAAATTATTAAATAAATCTCATTAGGAAATGTTTGTTAAAAGAATTATTGCTTCTTGTGCACAAAGAGTCTGCAAAGTCCACACTGTTAACGATTTGCCACAAAAAGCTGAATAAATTGTGAGCAAAAATGACTTAAAAACATTTCATTTAAATATCATAGATCAGCGGCTATTCAAACTATCACTATACTGTTTTTCTATCTTTTTTTGGCCACAACAGATATTGGATGCAATAGATATCTTTAGCTTCCTGATGGCTCTGCTCCTAAATAATCTTTCCAACGTTTTCTGAAAGCGCATTGAGTAAATAAACGATATTTTAAATGCGACGATAATCGGCCGACCAAAATAAATATCGTAAAATGTGTCGTATTTGCCATACTTTAAGGAAAATATTTTTAGCGATATTCGCTGTCGGCTTCAATTTGATTTTGATTTCATTTCACTTCACTTCCATTTCTATTTGTCGGCAAACAAACGACAATCACTGATTTTGTTGATTAAATATACTTCTTGCTAATTATATTATTTATGTGAATTTAAAAAAGAGCTAAAATTATACATCTATATACTCACTTATGTACATTAAATATATTTATTTTAATCATGTCTTACTTTTATAAAAAAGTTACAAATTTTCTTCGCAACGGCATTTGTCGACACTCTCTAGTAACGATATATCATCTCTCAAATAAAATAAAACAAAACAAGAATTATAAATTCAACGAAACTAATTCACAATTTTCCGTCTGTAACTTTTTGATGCGATATAAAAGTTGATGACACAAGAGACGGATTCAGCAAATCGTTACTGCAAACGAATATAATTGTCGGGAAATTTTGCTACTTAAAAAACGGTATAACTTAGCGAATTGCATTACGGTTTTACAGAGTATTTCTAAAAATTTCGATTTATAAATAGCATCTTATTTGAAGGACATTTTTATTAGCAATTAAGATCATTAGTAATTAAGAAGCAAATTTATCAATAAATAAAATATTTGCAAATGTTTATCGAAGACCGCACAATTAATTATATTTTTGTTCGATAAATGTCCGGTCTTTTTTAACGACTTCTAAAAGACAGTATCTGTCGTGAAAAGTGAATTGGCGGGGTAAACTAACACAAAATATTAAAATATTTTCTTATTTTTCAAAATGCACTAAACCAATGATTCATGGATATTATAATTTATGGCGAGAATATTTGCCTCTCCTTCTTGTGGCAAATTTAAACCACAGACGTTACTAAAAAATGCAGAATACCTACAATCGAAAGATACTGAGCGGAATCGAAACGCAGAATACCAAAGTTGACAGACGGAGAAAATTTCGATTCGAATCGAAACGCAGAATAGCCCCCACTATAATTCTCTAAAATAACGCCGTCATATGACTTTCAACAAGCTAATTTTTAGCCGAGAGTAAAATCAAAGAAATCACAGAGTCCTTTTCTATCGTCTTAAAGGTGAAAATTTAAACTCGCCAGCAATTTATAAATCTCAAACTTTTAACACTTTTTATTTGATTAGAAAAGAAAATTGCAATATTTTTATAAGAAAAGGAATACATCAGAATAACGAAAAGTTTGATCAAATAATTAGTAAAAAAATTAAGTAGGAGATCTGAGATGAGTAGAAGACGAAGCAATTTATACTTAAATTTTCTAATAACGTTATCAAGTTCAAACCTAAAAACAATACGATTCGCAAATTTACAAAGTCTCTGGCCAGAGTTGCTTTTCTTTGATGCAACTGTTATAAAATGCCAGCTTTGAAATTTCCATATATTTTTATTTGAAATGTCAAATAAACTTAAGATTGTTTTTGCTTATTATAATAATGGAAACTTCAAAGCAAATGAGAATTACAGTGTTTAAGCTTCTTAACCATCTCACCAAAGCAACGATACAACTAAAATTACATATCTAAGCAATTTCAAAATATAAATATATAAATATATAATATACAAATATTGAAAAATTTCAACGCTGGAGTTGCCACATATTAATTTTATTGCGATTATTTCACATGTACTGTAAATATAGCAAATAATTTATCGAATGTAGATGCGAATAAAAATAAAAAATCGATTAAATATAAATCCCGTCATCCGCAACACCCTAACAAAGTCATACAACGTTTGACTCCAGTAGTAAATTTGGTCTGCCACAAACGTTCTCATTAAGTTTGTTATTTATATCCACCAATAAAAAAAAATATCTGTCAAGCAAACAAATATCTGGTGAGTAAAAACAAAAAAATATCAACCACAATTTGAAAAAATGTTTATCGCAGCTTTAGCGTTAAATTCCCCTCTTATTATTTTTATTCATTTGAACTTAAAATCATTTGCTGCAGTGTGATACTAGAAATATCTGTTTTAAATGTCTGGTTAAATTCAATATTTATTTTTACTATTAGAGTGTGGATCTATCCATTTGTGAACGTGTTTGGGTAAGTAAAAATATTTCGTATACTCGTAGTGATGGCATTACTTCAGTCATATATATTTTTCCCAGTTTAAATGTAACAGCATATATGTATGTATGTGCTTTATTTGAGCTTCTAATGAGGTCAGTTCGAAAAGGCATTAATTTTTTTGCCACATCTATTATAACTTAAGCTGAAGGCACTTCATTCAGTTGTAGTCCGAGCAATATTTTAAAGTTTACCGGCCCAGGTACGCTCAATATGACTTTTCAATTAGAGAAGCTTTTATTTATATATAAATTTTGCAGACTTTTATTTTGTTTTATTTCGGCTTAAGTTAATTTTTTTTTGTTTTATATAAATATTTTATACCAATATTTTGTCCAATATTTCTAATATAATTAAGCTATTAAAAATATTATATAAAAAAATATATATAAAAGAAAGATCTTAAATTTTGAATAAAATAAAATTAAAAAGTATATAAAATTGAAAGGATATAAAAATTTACTATTTCCTGAAGAAGTGAAGCGAAGAAGTGGCGAAGTATTCGAAAGAAAATAAAAGTAAAGAATTGTTTATATAAAATAAAAACACAAATTCTAAATTCAAATAAAACAAAATAAAAATTTGTAAAAGATTTAAAAAGGACAAAATAAATGCATTGAGGATTTTATCGACCAGACAAGTTATATTAAAATTCTCTTGCGATTTTATCATCAGGGGTACTGTGTGGATTTTTTCATTTGAACAGGTGACACAAAGCTTTCCCCCTAAACCGTATAGTGGCAATTTTTGATGAAATTGAAGAGCAAGATATCATTTACGAAGATTTAATTATATTTTAATTAAATATATATTTTAATTAAATATATATATATTTAAATATATTTTGCAGTGGTAATACATATAACTTTTAAATTAATTACTCTTAAGTAGGCCTTCGTATGTATTGTATTCATTTTCACTTATCCTGAAGCACCCCTGCTTGTAAAAATCTATATCGATACCTTAATATAAAAAAGGCGTAACTAACCTTTGCAACGAATTGAATTTTGGAGTCAAGAGGTTAATTCCGTAACATAAAGCACAAGTCACATATAATTTTATAGCTTCTCCTACTTGTTACATATAAAAGTTTCGAATAGTTATTGAAGTTCTTTCTTCTATATGTAACAGTGACTCGTTCCAAATTAAGGTAACGATATGAATTTCTGTGTTAATTTTTTATCCCTTTTTTTCATATTTCCTTAGTAGCTTCTCTCATATTACACCATATTATATATTTCTTGCACATTTTCATACAAAAAATTGCTTGAAATAAATGGCATTTGCTTCACTGCTCGTATTTCGTATGCCACAAGTAAGTTTTGCTGCAACATACACAATGACAAACAGTGTAAACGATACTTATTGCTCCCATATTTATTAATAAAGTTTACATGTATTAGTTTGAACTGTGGATCAAAGTTAGTGAATTGAATGCGAATGTTATTTTGCCAGCTCTTGTAATTTCTGAAGAGTAAAAAGCATAAAATCTATTCATAAGTGAAATTTAATATCGTAACAGGAATGGTTGCTTATAAAACGTTTCAATTTGCAACATGAAAAAGCAAATGTAAGAAAGCATATTGACTTGCTTACCAATAAGAAGGCGCTTAATAAAAAGGATGCTTCAGGCAGATACTCATAAGTAGGTATTCAAATGAAACATCTTTTTGTATAGAGTTTGCCAGATAATTCTAAATATTTGACGATCCTTATAGCGAATATAGATTCGCGGATTGTACTTAAATATACGAATAAAACAACAATGAAATCGGAATAAATAATCATATTTAAAAATCTTTGACTGCAAACTCTATTTGTAAAACCTTGCGGCAAAATTGCTACCTCCTCTAGATTTGAATATGTTCAACGTGTATGACCAAACTTGTATGACAAAATGAGGTTCGTGGCCTCTATAATACTTGCTTGAGGGATTACTGAAGTAGCAAGAAAAGGCGGGAAATTTTTTTTGTTTTCTCTAACCTGGTAAAGCTGCAATAATTTTTCTAAGCTCCTGTACGTTACCGTCTAAAGTACTTCTATAGTTACTTGTGTTGCAAAAAAATTCACTTTCTCTCCGGTGTACACCAAGGTAGCCATCTATGCCCTGTTTTAAATACATAATTTATTAAAAATCCTCCAACTGTAGTAATACGGCATTCCAACTTACTTATGTATAGGGATGATGTTAAATTGTTCACATCTTTTAGTGAAATCATGACTGTCCAGTCATTCTTCCTGTCGGATATTGAACGTTTGTCGCAATGGTGTAATTATAATCTTTTGGATTTAAACATCAAAAAGTGAACAGGAAGACATTTTACAGCTCGCTTAAACTTGATACCACTTTTATTTTAATTCTACAATGCTAGTGAATTATTAGATCCTGAACATACATTTTTGGATTATATTGCAATGACTGTAAGTAGAGCAAGTGGTGTACTTGGTTCTATGAAGCCCTGCTCTAAAATATTCTCTGACCCATATATCACAAAATAGTTATATATGTCCTTGGTGTATCTTATTTGGCAATATGGATCGATCGTTTGTGATCCTTACTCTGACACATACATAAATAACATGGAATCTGTTCAAAAATGTGTTTTGTTAATTGGTTCCTCCATAGGAATCCATACTGGGTCTTATCGCACAAAAACAATGACAAGGCTCATGTTTCTGTATGGCTTCATACGTGGTGACATGGATTCAGATGCCTTGCTGAACCAAATCTATTTTCATATCCCAAGTAGAGCCACTAGTAATTTCCAGCTATTACATTTAAATTATTATTGTACTGTTTACGCTAATAATGATACCTGCGATTAAATTTTTATAATCTTTATCAGTGAATTGACTAATCTGAGAGTAACGATATCTTTGAATTATAAAATCTAATTTATTCCTCAATTTTGTAATGCTTTAGTCTGTAAGAAATATTTGTTCTATAGACTTAAATAAATAAATAAGTACAAACGATGAGCAACTATGCTGCTCTACATCCATATTGATCTCAGATGAGTCTCATGTTGCTTTGCTGTTCGGTTACGAAACAATACCCGTTATTGCTATTTTTTTTTTTTAACCAACTCTACCTGCAGAGCTTTTTGGCTTGTCTACAGGAAAACACCCAGGGTCTAGGCAGGAATCGACCCCGCGACCTCCGGTTCATTATTCACTCGCCTACGGAGCCACCCAATTCAAAATTTGATTATTACAAGTAGCAAGAAGAACAGGGGTTTTAGGAGAGGGATCACCAGTTCAGCAGGAGACAAGTATAGGCTACAATTGTTGGGATGATGTTCTTTTTTTAAACGTTCTTCCTTCTCTCTTCTCACTTGCCGTATTATTATGCACCTGGTTCTTTTCCTTATAATTTGCGTCCGAGTGGGGTTTTAGGCAAACTTCCCTTATTATTCTAAATTCACTACCAACGTCACTTAATGATTCACACAGTGACGTAAAGCTTACTGCACTATAAGTTCATAAATACCGTATATCCTAGACTGCGAGGGTCATTACAAGAAGGTCCAATAACGCGAGTTACATCCTTTCACATAGTTAACACTACCATCCACCAAAATAAGTGTGAAAAGAAATGGTAGAAGTAAAAGGACATAAAATAATTATAATAGTCTAGACTAAGAAACTATACATAATTATAATATTCTAGACATAGACATTGCACTAATGATAATAACGATCATAAACATTAACTAAACGAAATGAAAAACTGTCTGGTATGCAGACGCCATAATTACTCACTACTTTATGATCCTTCTTAGTATAAATAGACGTTAAGCAATAGTTATCAACTCAGTCTTAAGATCACTTGAATAAAAGAAACTTAAACCAAAATTTTGGGAAAGCCTTTTCTTTTAATTGGCGCAGTCAAAGGGAACTTCATCTAAAGATAAAGTTGACACGACAAAGTGCAATAAAAAAAAAAAATTGCATAAAAAATTTTTTTATTTTAATTCTAATTAAGTTTAGTTTTACTTTTTTTATCATATTGATAATACGTTAAAATAAACGAACCCACTACCAAAAAAAAATTGTACATTTCAAAAACAATAAGTGCAAACTAAAAAGTTAAAACTGTTATTTGTGGTGAAAAGTAACAAACCGAATAGACATTCTACTTTTAATTAGGAGAATATTTGCATATAGAAAACGTATATAAACATAAATAAATAAATCCTGTAATAAGCATCTCAAGAGCGAGGCGAGTTCATTAACGAATAAATCTGCCTGAATCATCTAAAAATCGGAAAATCAAAAATAAAACTTTCTTAAATAAAACAAATAAATAAATTTTAATAAATTTTAAACTGTAATAACAACGTATTCAGAGAATTGTGTTACAAAAATTATAATAATAAATTCGGTTATAAACAAAAGAAATAGAATTGAAGAAAACCTTAAGATAGAAAATATGGAAAGTAATTTACACCAAAAAATTTTTGAGCTTGAAATGGTTCTCAAGCAACAGGAGGAGAAAATTAACCAGCAGAACCAACAGCTACAGCTACAACAACATCAACAAGAGGCAGTGCAGCAACAAAATAATTTGGGGCTATCGCCGAAAGACGTAATAAACCAATTTAGGAATGTACAACCACTCTCGGAATTGAGTTACCTAGTTCCTTTTATAAAGTCGGCAGAACAAGTGATACAGCTGTGTGGAAACAACGAGGCACTTAAATCTTTTGGGCTACAGATCATCATTAACGAAAAAATAAGAGGTGAAGCAGCCAGAATTATCCCGGAATTAAACGCAAACCCATCATGGAAGGAAATACAAATCAAGTTGAAACACCACTTCAAACCAAAAACATCCTATGCAGCCATTTACAATAAATGCAGAACAGTAAAAGTAAGTAATTTAAGAGAACTCTTTGAGCATTTTGAGAAATCGAAACACGAAATAAACATGCTCTATGAATTAAACGATAGTTCTTCTTTCCTATACCAACCATTGAGTGTAGATAGGGATTTAGTTGATATATTGATTGAAAAACTAGACTATACGGCTAAGGTACATATTGATGAAAGCATGAAGTTAAATGATATAATACATAAATTTACAAAATTAAATTTATTAGACAACATAAGGGTAATTGATTACAATCACAGAAAACCTAGGCCAGAAAGACAAAATAGATATAGCGAAAGGCCAAATATTAGCAGAAAAAACTTCTCAGGCAATTATAACGAAAATTTAGTAAGAGCCAATAATAACGAATTGAATAGCAGTCAATACACTAACACTTTCATAAATAACAGACAAAACTCAAATACTAATGCAAATAATAGGGAAATTCCAAACACTTACAACAATAGACAGTATAATAGACAAAACCAGAATAACAACCAAAATCTTAATACAAATCGAAATAATAGGCAAAACCCGAACAGTTATGCAAATAGCAGACAATACCAAAATAACCGCATTTATACACAAAACCAAGATCGCAGTCCAAATCAGTCAGGACAGTCGCATATGAGCATAGATCAGTCACGACAGACGAGACAAACCGAATTCATGCAAATTGACAACATTCAACAACACGATGGAATCCCAATCGAAGAAGTAAATTTTCTTTTTCAAAACTGTCCCAGATCAAAACTACCAATAATATTGGTTGAAATAAACAAACAAGTCCTAAGATGCTTGGTGGACACAGGTTCAGACACCAGTATCATAAAACCTACAGCCCTTAGAAATTTCAAAATGCAACCCTTAAACAAAGAACTATATTTCAGTACCATCAATGGTTTCAGTACAATTACGCACCACATGGTAACACCTATACCAAAAGAATTTGGTGTTACAGGAACAATTTCATGGAAAGTGAAAAACTTCCCAAACACAAAATATGAAGCTATTATAGGGCAAAACTTTCTAACTCCTTTTAAAGCAAAAATAAACTGTGAAGATCGATATGTCGAGATATTCGGAAATCGGATATTATTTGAGGAATATTGTCATTCTGTTCCATATGAACAAATAAATATCTTAGAAGCTTCAAGGAAAGACAACAAAATAGCGGACTTTTTGAGCCGTATAAATGGTGACAAATCTGAAATAAACTGTCTTAACAATACCAATAATAAGAATCTTAACGAAGACCAAAACGAACAAAGTTCAATGACTGTCGAAACGATCCATTCTCAAGAAGAGGAGTCGAATAATCATATTCCCATCTTAGATACAGTTGTCAATAGATTTAAACAACAGATTGTGTTGCAAAAGAAAAAACTTAAAAAATATGAGGTTATCTTCGGCAACAAAAGAATTTATATTGATGAAGATGACTGCTTGCATAATACAGCAGCAACCCTTATTTCACAATTTTTTCCAAAAGGAAAAATAGCTATATACTCGGAAGTAAATGATCACAATTACAATAAATTACAACAAATAATACTCTCAAATTTTCAAAATACTTGCAATAAATTTGTAAAGTGCAGCAACAGACGTCATTAGTGAGGATGAAATGCTAAAGCAGATATCACTTTTTCATAAAAATGAAACTGGACATGCTGGAATAATACCAACATATCAAAAAATTAAAAACAAAATATACAACCCCCTACTAAGAGAAAGTGTACACAAAATTATAAACAATTGCGATACTTGTAGTGGAGGAAAATATGATAGAAAACCAATAAGGAACAAGTTTCATGCAACTGAAACACCTAAATCTATTAACGAAATAGTCCACGCTGATACATACGTTAACAGCAAACAACACTTTATTATTTTTATCGACAAATTTTCAAAACACGCAATTTGCTTCCCACTAGCAGACAGAAACAGTCGAACATTGGTAGTAAAAATCCAAGAATTCCTTTCAATTAAGGGAAAAATAGGAAAATTCGTTTTCGATAATGAGTTCAACAACGCCAACGTCAAAGAATTTCTTGTAAAAGAAGGCATCGCATTCCATTTCACGAAACCAAATAGTCATACAGGTAATTCAGATATTGAAAGACTGAACAACACAATAACAGAGAAAATAAGAACACTTAACATAGATCAAAAATTACCAATCGTTGAACAAATTAGTAAAGCCATATATTACTACAACAATACTTACCATACTGCAATCAAATGCACCCCATATGAAGTACAACATAATAAGATAGACCATAAAACAATATACAGAACACTTGACCAATACAAAAAAAGCAGGATCGCAAAAGCAAATAAAAAAAAGAGAAAACTACACAGAAAACAGACAACAGGGATACATTAAAAACTACAAAAATGTTAGACATAAGGAACAACCAAAATTTATACGAAAGCCTTTAGGAAATATTCACCCAACAAATATAAAAAGACCCTTTAAATTTACAGATGTGGATGATCATAATGGTGATCATGCTACTGACAACCGAAATACAAAGACGGAATACTAATAATTGCAATAAAAATTCCTATTAATTACATTGAAACTGATTTGAAAATGATTTTACCCCTCCCGAATAAAAATTATATGGAAATTAATGAACCAATAACATATGTAATTGAAACTGAAAATAATATTTTAGATTACGAAGAGGAAAACCTTAAAAATAGTAAACACTGTACTATATTAAATAACTGTAATTTTAAGTATAATAACAAAACTGAAATCGAAGCAATTGAAGACGATATGATTCTAGTAAAAAATGCAAACAATTTAGAAATTATTCATGATTGTGATGATAGAACCATTAGAATTAATAAAAACTACCTTCTGATGTTTAATAATTGTAAAATCTTAATTAATAACAACACTTTTCAAAATCAAAAAACCACTATTCAAGATAAATACTTTTATCCTAGTAATGACTTGGCAAAACCGAACAATATACCAATACACTTTAAACCAATAGAAGTAAAAAAATTTTGAAAATACTAAAGAAATAGAAGAGCTTAAATTTCATAAAAATATTTCATATGGAATAAATGTAACACTCCTAATTGCCATAATTGTTGTCATAATCGTAATTATAAAAATTAATAAAAAGAAACATGTCACCATTGTCAATAAAATGAAAACAAAAATTGAACCCAAAACAGAAGATTTTGAGTTGGAAAATATAAAGGCAAAATACGGACTAAAATAAAGATAAAAACAATTTTAAAAACAATTAAACCAAAGAAAAAAAAAAAAAAAAAAAACTAGCATACATATATAAGATGTAAAATGTACATAAAATTAACATAAAATGTACTATATGTAATAAAAAAAAAAAAAAAAAAAAAAAATTCAGGAGAATTTTTGTCAAGGGATGGAGGAGTTACATCCTTTCACATAGTTCACACTACCATCCACCAAAATAAGTGTGAAAAGAAATGGTAGAAGTAAAAGGACATAAAATAATTATAATAGTCTAGACTAAGAAACTATACATAATTATAATATTCTAGACATAGACATTGCACTAATGATAATAACGATCATAAACATTAACTAAACGAAATGAAAAACTGTCTGGTATGCAGACGCCATAATTACTCACTACTTTATGATCCTTCTTAGTATAAATAGACGTTAAGCAATAGTTATCAACTCAGTCTTAAGATCACTTGAATAAAAGAAACTTAAACCAAAATTTTGGGAAAGCCTTTTCTTTTAATTCGCGTGAGCCGCACTACTTACTTCTCTTTAGTGATTAACTTTCACACAAATATTTTTCCCTGGTCAAATGACTAAACACTTGGAACATGAAATTTTCCTGCATGTTGGAATGGTAAGCAAAGCATTTCTTCCCATTATGAGTTATAGTAAGCAATCGGTAATTAATATGTAATTAAGTTTCACGGAACGTGTTTATTACGAGTCTGTATATATTCATTTAAGTTCGTCTGGCTGTACATTTAACTAATTTGTTGTTGCAGCAGGTTTTTAATTGCCAACTAATTTAGCCAAAAACTTTACTTATTGTTTGGCTTTAAATAGTTTCATTATTATTTTCACACTCTGTCATTTGTCATCGCTGTTTATTTTCAAGTGCAAACTTGTTTAGCCCGAGATCAGAACGTACAAAAACTCCACTTCAAAATTAATTAGAACTCATTACGCTCAAAATAATAAATTGTAAAAAATACTATGGGATTGTGAAACGGGCTTTTCCAAACGTTTTCCTGATGGAAATCACTGTGAATAAAACAAAACTGGGTCCTGTAAGTGAAGGCTTTGGAAATGATTGGTTGTTTGTTATTAAATGTCACTGTAAAAGCAGCCAATTTGTTGTTTTAAAAGAATAAATAATTTTTACTGAAAGTTGGTTAATTAGACGAATAGAATGAGTTGCTATTAAATTTTTTTTTCTTCTTCTAAAGACAGTAAAAACTTTTATTGAAAGACACAAAGCAATTTTAGCATGAAACGAATTGAACAAATGGTTGGGGTAGCGTCAGCCAGTAACAGTTGTTGTTGCATAAGTTTGGCAGTAGTACAGTGTGACTGCTGTGAGAGAAATATTTATAAATCAATTGCACGTTAATGAGTATTTTCTTTTAACAAGTTGATTTGTATTTTGTTAAATACATATATCAATAAGATTGAATTTATAAAATTCTTAAATTTGTTCTTTTAATTAATCTTTTAAACTACAGGGTGTTTGCCGTGAAGGTATACTACTTTGTTTTGACGACATTTCGGTAAACATTAGTTTCGACACTTTCGCTAAAAACGTTAACAAAATAAATCATCGATTACAGTGACAATGAGAAAGTTACGTGAAATTTTTAAAAGAAACAAAGTGACAATAAGACTCACTATTTAGCATGTGTAGTCAACTACTTCGAAGAAAGATGGACTGATCAGATATGCGGAAACATGGAAAACTAGCTCGTTCTCAAGAAAGTGTTCAAAATAATCTATCAACCTCTATTCGGGAGCTTGGTCTTCTAAGAACAACTTTGGCAATTTTTACACATCGCCCATGACCACACCGATTTTCATAAAAACATCATAATGAATGACGAGCGATATGTTCATTTGAATAAATATGTAAATACACAGAATAGTCGTTTGTGGGAAATGGGAAATAAATAATGGAAAATAAAAGTGGCACTCTACTGTGCAATTTGGCCAGATGGAACCAATGGACCTTATTTCTCTGAAACTGAAAAAGGCGTAACGGTGGCTGCCATTAACAAGCGATATTGTGATGTGATTGAAAAAATTTTTTTTTTCTCTGAGCTTGATGAAGATGTGGTTTCAACAAAACGGAAACATGTTTTCACAACAACTTTAGAGCATAGAGAGCAAGTTTTATGCAGTTTCCTTTTCCTGTACTTTATCCACAATTCTAAAATTTATATAGAATTTTTTCAGAGTTACTACTGGGAAGCGTTGCGTTAGTGTAAATCTATCTCGTGTGTCAAATATACAATAATGCTCAGTATTTTTTAAATCGATATCTTAAGAATGTTGAACTAATTTGCATATTTGTTTTTTGCAATCATTCTCATCCAACTTATTTCAGTAAGTTTTACTGTTCTTTGTTCTGTAACCATGAAATGCATTTTGCTGGAATTCGGAGAGCCGAATAATGATATAAAACACATGTGATAAGGGAGTAGATAAATGGTTTTGTATCGTAGATCCGCTAATGTCTAAACAGGGCCTACTAGCATTTTTATGGTAGCCATTTTATTAATTAGTTTAATTGACCGATGACGCGCTGCTCCAGAAGATCTAGAAAGGGTTGTATACGAGAGTTTGTTTAAGACTTGAGAAGGCAATTTTTGAGTTCAACTCCTTAGCCATTTATAGCTAGTTAATCCAGTGAGAGCCTCCAGTATTTGCTAAACTGTAACTAAATTTTATACTCAGTAGTTTCTATAACTTTTAGGCGAAGAAGGAATACTTAGAAACATTTTTTATTGTGACGGCTGGGTTTTGTGAAGGCCGCGTCTCATATACTTTGTACTCCCTTATCTGACAACTGTTGCCAATAAAGGAAAATAAGAACCTTTGAAAATATAAGTAACCACATTAAAAGTAATAGAGGCCAAAATAGTTAAAGTCTTTGCCTCAAATATTTAAAAAAATTATCTTATAAACCAAAAGTAATCAGCAATGAATTGCCTTCAAGTTTATGGTGTACAAGTCATTCCGATATAATGTAGGGAAATAGATTTTCCATCCTTTTTAATTTGAATTTAGTATTAGTATTAGTATTAGTAAAGCGGATCAGATGAATTTTCTAACAACTAGAGGTTGACCAAGTCCATGAAGTTCAAGTAATTCATACACAGGATATAAGTGGACTCTCGTTTTTACATTAAAATCAAATGATATTGGCAAATTGATCTGTAGCTCAGTAAGTCGGTGTCCAATCAAATCGTTCAGAAAAAATAGGTCTCGAGGTTTTAGTGGCGAGGTATCGCCGTAAATTACATTTTGAGGCTTTTTGTTGTTCTAACTGAAACTGAAATACAAAAGGTATGATAAATAATTTTGAATAAAGTTATTATGAAAATATAATATAAAGTCATTTAATGTCATTATTTTTTATAATTGCAAGAAACTAAAAGCAACACATTAATATCCTGCTACGTAAATATTTTCCATCCTAAATAACATTCCGGCAGACCCTCTACTTTTTCCCTACTTCATTTCAAATGAGAATAATTTTTTGCTACAAATAAATCACAAGCTGTTTATTAGAATTTACTGAATTTCAATGCAACTAAGGAATTTCTTTACAAAATATTTTTTCCACTTTTAGGATGTTTTCTTACAAAATACAAGTGAAGGAAAAAACAAACACTACAGAGAAAAACAAAACCTTTTCTATACTTCCTTAAGAATTCGATTAAATACATTGAGGCAGTTCAAAGCAGTATTTCAATTTTTCGTGCATGCATAAAATTGATGTGGACAAAATTTTTCACTCTTTAATTTTTTTTATTTATTTTTTATAAAAATTATATAACAATGAGATACAGATATTCAAAATTGGTATGTAAAATTTTAAAATAAAATTTAATTAAACTTATAAAATGAAGAAAACCGAACAAAAATTATTCGAAACATTAAATAAAATAAAATCGGGGGAATATATTAAGAAAGATTAAGCTGTGAATTGTCTAATTGTTTTGTTCAAAGTATTTTTTGCTTACGGTTTCCTTCGTTTAGAAGATATAAAGCGCTTTAAGGCATTTTGTGTTTCCAGTGTGTTGTTTTTAACCGTTTTTCCTTTCTTGTTTTTTTTTGCTTTTGGTTTTAAGTGAAAGGAAATACATTTAAAGTCGTTTGTTATTAATGGCGTCCCCAAGGCAACATAAGTCGATGAATTGCATGTATACACTCCTTACTAGCCGACAAAAAAAATATGGATTCGTAGGTGTGTACAAATAAATAAAATTATATTTTCTTTTTTCATAAATATGCATGTAAGCGGAAATAAAATGTATAACGTGCAAAGTAAATTCCTAACGAAATAAATAAGCACAAACACTTTGTATACAAGCATAATATATGCCCTCAAGCAGAATCCTTGTACGCATAATCCTTTAATAATATAATACCGTCAGATCGTTATTCTGTGTTAGAAGTTATTTCGTTATTATTTAAGTAGACAAGTCATTTAAGTATATAAATGTTTCAAGTTTTCTCATTTATATTATAAGCATGTCCTTAGCTCGATGCCAAAATATTCCTTTATTAATCTTCTGAAATAAAAGTGCTTTACGCGAATGTACTTCCTTTTACTTGAAGCGAATTAGAAATTTATTCCTACTTTAAGATACATTTATAAAAACAAAGTAAAAAATTATTGTATAATTTTTGTTAATGCCAAGTAAACAATTTCGATTCCTAAATGGAGTCTGCTGTTATCAGTCTTACAAAAATTGTAGAAGCTTCAGTGGATAACAAAGGACATTCACTCATGAGTGAAAGTTATGTTAATTTTTCTTTATTTTACTTTTTTTTTTTTTTTTTTGTAACCAACTAAACTTGCAAGGCTTTTGGATTAACTACAGAAAAACATCAGCGTCTAAGAAGGAATCGAACCCGCCACCTCCTGTTTCGCCTACAGAAGCCACAACTTGAGACCTTAGAATAAAATTATGCGAAAAATACAATTATCAAACTGTGTTCTCTTCGCCTAGAATCTTGATCGCTGGAATTATTATAAAAATTTTATGAAAAATGCAATATCTTGCAGCGCACAAAGAAGAATATGCTTTAAATATTTTTCTTTTTTTTTTTTGTAATTCAATTTAATTCAAAATAAGTTCTCTGGTTAGGCAATTAAAAGACATTATCTGTAGTGGAGACAGTCTTCCAAACGTGACGAAAAAAAAATCATTATTTCGTTGAAGTCGTTTGATATATATAGTACTTTGCTGATAAAGCAAAATTCAGTGCTTTCGCGATTTTGAGCCAAATTGATTGGACTAGATTTACAAGATTTAAGATTTTCATGATTCACTATCCACTATCCACAAAACGGGTCGTATAAAAAATGAAATAAGTAATTAAATGAGTTAAATTATTTTTGTTTACATTCAGTACAATCACAGATTTTAATGCGGAAAATATTTTTTGCGATTAAAAATTTTTCCCAAGGAAATTGTCCTGCAATTGTCACTCGTATGCCTGTTTTATCCTTTAATGATTTAGAAAATTGCTTATATTAGCAACTGGTGCAGCTGTTTATAGTAATGCTTGACATCTGTACTCGTCGCTTAATTTATGTAGATATTTTGATAATTACGAAGAACACAAAGGGGAATGAATGTTATGGATTTAAAGGTTTTTGAACCTACGAAATACATTAAGGAACATGGTGAAGGTCATGATTCACTATCCTATGCAGTCCTACGATCCATTGACATGAAAATCTATTATGCTTCCATTCTATTTTAAAAAAATCGCATCAAAATGACATTCTACGTACCCCACTATCAACAAATGTGATGGAAAAAATTTTTTTATTTATGACTTGAAGTAAATGCAACTCTGAACGCTTGAAAAGTATCATTTTAAGAAAGTTGTCATAAGCTTTTCTGAATCGCGCGACTTGTGAAAAGATCTGTCACACAGATTCTATTTCCTTTGGGCATATTCTCCTATTTTTTCAGCACACATGCAATATTTGACAAATCCTACAATTGTGTAGGATAGTGAATCTGGGCTTAAGTATGATTTGCTTATGTGAAATATAAAATTTTTTTTTTATATCCTTTATAACTTTCAACTGTAAAATCCTTACTTATTACAGGATATATATGGACTATATATATTTTTATATGTAATACAATAATATAGTAAGCAAATGAAACAAATTGATTTTTACAATTATAACTGTAAAGTGCAATAATGCTACTCGAATCGAATTAAATTATTCCCCTCAGGGCTTTTTCCAATGCGCCGTTGAAACTTCCGTATACGTGCAATATTAACACTTAACAGTGTTATAAATATGAGCATGGAAGTATTGAAGTCACACAATATTTTATCCACTTTAACCTCTCAAAAAAAATGTATTCAAAAGTTTTCAATTCACAAATTAACTTTATTCTCCATGCCAACGTGTATGCAATAAAAAAAATTAAATATTCATTTAATTCTTTCCACATTTAAGCAATTTGTACGTTTACATCCATTAAAACGTTCGAGTATTGATGGCTGTAATAATAATTAATTAACAATAATGTAATGAATGTAATCCACAAAGTCAAGCTGGTTTATCAATCATGACTTTTTATTAATTATGACATATACAGCTTTTGAAATTAACAAAAAATATGCAATTAAAAAAAATACACACATTTTGTTACAATTCGTATTTACGGCAAATAAATGAGATTGAAAAAGTATGAAAAGAGTTCAAGTGAAAATTTAATGCAGCCCATGAATAAAAAAAAATTAACAAATTCAATAAAAACAAACATTTATTTATAATTTTTTTACTATCTCTTTACTTTTAGGAGGAAATGTGTAATGCCAACTGAGGAAAAACCAAACCCAGGGAGATATACGAGAAATGAATTAATCCAGGTTTTATCTAACCCCATAAGCCACAATAGCACTACTCTCAATTTTTCCCGAGCAGCATGCCCGATTTCTATTGTTCACGGCACCTTCTTGGCCTAGAAGTTTCAGTTTCGCAATTGAGGAAGATACAAAACTGTTACATCTTCTCTCAGCATTCCCTTTTTATAATGCCGACAGATTACCACATGACACCAGTGACTTAAAGTGACTTTCTACTGCCAGTGAGATGTCTCATGGGGCCACCCTGTAGACAACTAGATTTTTTCCTCACTGCAATGACGTGGGCAAGTCATCAGATCAAAGTTTTTTTTTTCTTTTGCCTGAACTACTTTTCCACAAAAAGAGACAAGTTATTAGCAAACTAAACTAAAAGAACTGTAATTAAAAATTTGCAATACTTTATCACTTTGGAAAACAAATTGATACGTTGTTATTGAATACTTTTCTACAAGCAATATAAAACTGACCAAAAAAAAAAAAACATTCAGTTCATAAAAGATTCAATTGAAAAGCTCCATGATTAAAGTATTCTTTACATGACGTGTCTGGTCAGCTGGTTCAGAAATTTTATACGAAAATCGATAAATTAGATGCGACTAGTCAATAGATTGTCAAATTAATTCCTTAGTCGCGATAATATCACACAACATCACATTAAGTGAGATTAAAATACAAAAAGAAATCAAATGATTGGCTTCTGCTTTTCAGCCATCACCTGCCGATTATTTTTATAAATACTTATTTATATTTTTTGTGGTTACATTACAGTTCAATGCACGATATTGCTTTTGCATTTTAGCTTAAATTCTATAACAAACAAAATGTACACACTTTTGTTGCAATTGTTGAATGTACACAAGCAATTGTTCACAAAATAAATGTTTCATGAATGTCACATTTACAAATCATAACAATCGCTTGCTTGGAACTCTGGTAAATGGTGCATTTAAAGAGTCCTTTTATTCATGGCAGGTGAACGCTGGCGAATTCCATTTCAATCATTTAAAATGACAAACAATTCAGTCAACATAAACACGCTTTATTTTCAAAGCTTGATCGTGCTGTTCATAGTAATAAAGGATGTAGTAATAAATAAGTGTTGGAAAGTATACAGAATTAAAATATATGATTTATTATATTTTTTTTATATAGAAACATACTGAGTCCTCAAGTCCTGTACATGCAGCTTCTGTGAGTCTGTATTTATTTATGGAATGTTACTCCTGCCGGCTTAGTGTTCTATTAATTATTTTTAATTTTGTACTTTAATCCAGTTAAATACCTCACTAAGATTCTAACGATTTAGTATTTGAGTTGAAGTGACACTTTCTATCAATTAACTTATTTACGATTTACACTTGTATGTAAATGGTAAGTCAAAGTGTTTCATAAGTGCCGAAACGCATTAAAATTAAAATTTCCAGCTTTGTAAAGACGCGAAATTGGTCGGAGTAGCTTCTTTTGAGTAAGTAAGCGTGGAACTGTATAATAACAATCTCTGTGACAATGAGCAAATAAACGGGATCAGCTTTACATTTGAAAGTAGTTGATTCCATAATTGAATACAGTTTTTACAGTTGGAATTCTCAGTAGCAGCGTATTTCATTGTATCTTCTTTTATGTTCCCTTCAGATACTGCAGCACTAAAATATTTGGATTAAGGTAATAAATGTCCAAGTAACGATATATCCAATGAACAATATCCAATTTCTTTTCAATGATGAAAGACTGTGCAGATTTGTTATTATTTTAATTGTTATTTAAAATAGAAAAAGCCAGTTCATGTCAAGTGACCATTACCAGCAATCCTGTGAGCATCCTAAGTTAGATTTTACTTTTGTAGGGTAACATAGACAGTCGGTATGACTTGTGTCACGTAGCATAACATAACGGCCGTTATTGCCAGCACTATTATGCATTACTGTAATTCACACAAGTTGCGGCTTTCGACACGTCAGACATGCACTTGAAAATGCAAAACATAAAGTAAGTGAAATGCACTTGCCGTTATGTTTTGATGCACAACTTTAATGCATCATACACACACACACATGGCAGATATAACTGTGCACATTCCAAAATTTTATTATACTTTAATAATAATTACCACTCAACCACGAATTCCTTTAACCATGCAGAATTCCTGGTCTCCTTCTAATTTTACGTATAACTAATGTTACGAATTAATGAGTGTAATTTAAGTTATTTGAGTCGGCTTTAGAAAGTCACTCAATTGTAGACGTAAGACAAACTTCTCAACGTCAGCTTATAAGTAAACCAGTTTTCTATTGTAATAAGGAATAACATACAAGCATTTGCACAGACAAGTTCTTCTCAGGCATACCACCCTTTGAGCAGTGTGGCACTTGTAAAGCCATTTTGATACGATTTTTAAAATAGTATTGAAATACATCATAGTTTCATATAATTGAATCGTACGACTATGCACGTGGGAGTTTATTATTGTTAGAGATTGATGAGGACTTTTTGTAATCAGAGAAAAAAGTGTCCTGCGGCGCTACTGTCATCTAGTAATGAATTTGTCTTGCCTCAAAAGTCGAGTTGAGTTTTCACCTCAGTGGAAATTCCTTGTGTCTACCAAAAATATTTTTTTAGAAAGTATTTGCTTAAGTAAAACAAAAACAATTAAATTTTAAAAAGTTTCAAACATATTGTTTTTTTTTCTTTTAAATAAAAACTAATAAAAAAATAAATTGTAAAAATATATAAAATTTAAAGTAAATACAAGTGAAATGAAATCAGTTTTCATTACCCTCCTTTTTACTTATGAACTGAAAACTTTCTGATATTTTGACAGGCAACTTTCAAAAGCCAATTAAGAGTTTCCCTTTTGGTAGTTTCGAATAAAAGTCGGGCCTACTTTTCACCAACATCTACTGAAGTTAATATCAAAATCGTATTTCTCGATTTGTTTTGACCATCAATGTACACGACATTTCTTTTCGATTGTGTAGTCAGCAAAGGCGAGGCATATTCCATAACCTTCCCTCCTTTAAATGTTGATAATTTTAAATTTAATTTAATAATAATTTTAAAAAATGGGCAAATATTTTTATTCGAAATTTTTTTCAGATTTTGTTTTTTTACTTCCAATACGAAAAGTTGATGGCAAATTTCTATTAAGTAAAAAAGTGCACACGGTAAAACTTTGCAAGGACATTTTAGTCTCACAGTTGGAATTTTTTTGTGTTAATGAACATTTTCCAGTAAAACTTTATAAATAATAATTTTAAATAATTTAGTAAATAATAAAACTACTAAAGTTTTTAGCCCTGAATTTTAAATGGCTATTATTTTATTACGCAGCGTAAAATTTTTGCAGTATTTTCCTTTCACTTCATTATTTTGCTTTAACTAAATTCTAAAGAGTATACATTTAAGAACGCTTTGAATAATTAAATGTTGGCAGAATTGTTTGACATTTTAAATGATTGAAATGGAATTCGCCAGCGTTCACCTGCGATGAATAAAAGGACTCTTTAAATGCACCATTTACCAGAGTTCCAAGCAAGCGATTGTTATGATTTGTAAATGTGACATTCATGAAACATTTATTTTGTGAACAATTGCTTGTGTACATTCAACAATTGCAACAAAAGTGTGTACATTTTGTTTGTTATAGAATTTAAGCTAAAATGCAAAAGCAATATCGTGCATTGAACTGTATACAAAACGACTGTTGTAAACACAAAAAATATAAATAAATATTTATAAAAATAATCGGCAAGTGATGGCTGAAAAGCAGAAGCCAATCATTTGATTTCTTTTTGTATTTTAATCTCACTTAATGTGATGTTGTGTGATATTATCGCGACTAAGGAATTAATTTGACAATCTATTGACTAGTCGCATCTAATTTATCGATTTTCGTATAAAATTTCTGAACCAGCTGACCAGACACGTCATGTAAAGAATACTTTAATCATGGAGCTTTTCAATTGAATCTTTTATGAACTGAATGTTTTTTTTTTTTTGGTCAGTTTTATATTGCTTGTAGAAAAGTATTCAATAACAACGTATCAATTTGTTTTCCAAAGTGATAAAGTATTGCAAATTTTTAATTACAGTTCTTTTAGTTTAGTTTGCTAATAACTTGTCTCTTTTTGTGGAAAAGTAGTTCAGGCAAAAGAAAAAAAAAACTTTGATCTGATGACTTGCCCACGTCATTGCAGTGAGGAAGAAATCTAGTTGTCTACAGGGTGGCCCCATGAGATATCTCACTTGCAGTAGAAAGTAACTTTAAGTCACTAGTGTCGTATGGTAATCTGTCGGTGCTGGAATGCTGAAAGAGAAGATGTAAATTGAACAGTCTTGTATCATCGTCAATTGCGAAACTGAAACTGAGACATTAAACACAGAAATATCGCGTATGTTGCTCAGGAAGAAGTTGAGGTATTACAGTAGCGGCTTAATCCATTTCTGGTACCTTCTCCACCATTGGCTATTAATCAGCTTTAAAAATGCAAAGTTTAGTTAGTAAAGGAATTTTTGCATTCGACTGTCTGCAACGTTAAAACATCAAAAATAAATCTATCAGTGGAACTTCCTGTAATACTGCATGCAGGATACTTTATTAGTTCATCAAATCCTTAACGTAAATCTGTATGTGTGAACTAAAGTAAATAAAGATCGAAAAGTTTTTAACTTTTTTTTAAGGAAGGACAAAAGACAATTTAATATCGTGTTCAGCAAGAGATTGATGGATGAATTTCTTTTACATTAATGACTGGAGTGATTTAAAAAGTTAGCAGTAACTTTTTTAAATACAAAAAATATCGATTTCTTTATTATCTTTGCACGAGTTTTAAAAAATTGGAGTCTTTAACGACAGAAGAATTTTTAGCAATTGTTCTATGAATGATGTTGCTGAAATTGCTGCTTAAGTTATTTAATTTAAGAACTCCAACGGAGCTCGAATTATACTTTTAAAAAGTTTTGATATTTTTATGTTGAAGCAGCATATGCCTGTATTCCCAAAAGAATTACAAATTGAATTTTTTTTTTTAAAATATCCAAACAATTACTTATTGTTTCATAGAAATTATTTAATTTGTTTTTACAAACTTGATTAAGTTAAATATTTATTTCGTAACAATAAAAATATTTAACTTGTAAATCAATAAATCATATTGTGTTTAAAATTATTCTTGCTTATGATTTCTAATTTTGTAATTAATTAAAATTTTAATATGGCAATTGATATATAATTGTTGCATATCATTAATTGATAATTATAAATAAAAATTAATCAGAAATAAATAATAAATTTTATGTTAATAATATTGGAAAACAAAGCGCAGATACGTAAATAATTTTAAATATGTTGCTTTTTTCCGATAATAAACATTATCATAGAGGGAAGTAGAAGGGGAAAATATATAGTAAATTATTATCAAGGTCGTCATCCATTCCTCGTGGAAATCTTCGTAATTTCGCGTTCTATTCAGATATCGAATATACGAATATATAGAGAGAAAATTGAGAAAAGTGATTGCTCCCGGTATTTGTGGAAGAAATGGTAGCAAATTTTGAAATACCTCACAGAGTATTTACTGACATCGGATGGTAAGCAAAGCGTGATTGTCAAAAAACATATACACCCACAAAGAGTGGCTATTTAGTGAAGTTACTGTGAATTGTGTTCGCCTTCGTGAGATGATAGAGATGATATGTATGTGCTTTTAACAGGAAACTTCCACTTGCCATACCGCTAATCGAATAATGGCTCGTTTGTGGGACAAATTTAATGGCCGTGTTATATCACATGATGGCGATTTCATTGGGCCGTGAATATCATGTGATTTGACACCTTTGGATTTCTTTCTTTTATATTATTTGGAAGTAAAGGTGTACATCGTTAAGCCAGCAACAATTCAAAAGCTTAAGTATTAAATAATCCAGCACATTATTCCTCATCATAATGAGGAATAATTATTCCATACATAATTCAATCATACCAAATTTTTACAATAGAAAGAAATTACAATCATTTCCTAAACAATTTGTGTTTTATTCAAATTCAACATCGGCCCTTTAAAAATATTAAGTTTATTGTATTGATAATGGCCAGAGTTAAGGTAAATTTAAAAATGAAACATATGTATATATTACTTACATATGAATCTTGTAAATGACGTAATGACACTCAATATATATACCAGACATGAAAACTAAATTTAAATTAAACAGAACTTCAAACACTAGAGACAAGAGGTAATTGTAAGAAAATATTGTCCTACAGATAATATTAATACAGATAATGTATCCGTTTTAAGAAAACATTGTCCAAAGCTCAGAAAATTAAAATAAGAAAGAAGCCTGAATTATAGTTTGTAGACATAAAACTGATGAAAGAGATATTAATGATGGAGTTTAACCTAAAAATATGATAAAGAAATCTTTTGTAAAAATTCAAACATATAAATGAGAATATTTTGTAGGGACAATCCGTGACGAAATAAATATATGAACAACATACTGGGTAATTGAATAAGTAAAGAAACAGATTCATAGTTTATTTCCTCTCTGGCGTATGAGCAACATTACCTTTACAAAATATCACTCATACGCAACGTGCCCTTCAACTTATTTGTAACCAGCAAGAGATATTAAATTTGAATATAGAAAATTACTGCGAATATATATCCATACAATACTTGAAGAATTTACCATGGGGAACTTCGTTGATACAAAGAATCTGTTTGTATTATTATTATTTTTTTTTTTTATTATATAATAGAAAGCAAATTATTAGGTGTAATTAAATTCAGAGTCTCGCTCCACTGAAGTTGTTGAATAAAAAAATATATAAATAATTGGAATTGATTAATTCCCTGCCGGGGCTTGTGTTTTATTCAAAAACAAATATTTGCTACGATCGTTATAGTTGGGGAGTGTCAAACAAATATTCAATTATGGTATATTTTTTATAAAAAAGTGAAATATTTTAAAATAGTGTAATATTAATGACGATTAAAATAAAAATAACGATTTCCTAAATATGGCGCGCTTTCGATCTGAAATACTTAAATTATCCAAAGATGGATAATGGTGCATATAAAATTATATCTTAATTCAACATTGCCTGACAAAGTAAACAAAATAAGTTAAAAACAAAAGATTTTGTGCAAAGTCTTTTTCTATTTGCTGTTTCTAACTGCAGCAAAAATTCTATTTTATTTAAAGGAGACATTTATGGCAAATTGCCGAAAAATTCTAAAACTATAAAAATATATTTCAATGTGCAGAATGCGCACATTTTTTTACATGCAGAATATGTGTCAAGTTTGTAAAGTCAAAGGTCATAAATTAATATCTGATATGGCGTACATATATTGTAGTTATTTTTCAATTATTAAATATTAAATGCAGTATATCTTAACTATCATCACTAATTTTAGTTTCTAATGCCGGCAGTTGATTTGAAGAATTACTTCTTATTGTAATTAAAAAATATTTTCTTCATTTAAAATGTTTGCTTAATTCCCTCTTAATTCGGTTGAGTGTTACGACTAATTGAATTACTACTGACTCTGTACAAGGGATTCTCTTATTAGAGTATTATGTTTAAGCTTTCTATTTGTTATTAAAATATTTCTTTGTTGCATATTTATGTTCAATGTTTAAATATTTAATATTAATGTTGAAGCTTTGAAGCTTTTTATATGCACGATAAATTTTTTTTTTTTTTTTTGCTATTTATGCCGTAATTAGTTTCAGTTTATCACACAAGTATTAAATTAATAAATCAGGCAATTTATTTGCAATCGACATATAAATTAATAAAACTTTCCAATGCTACCATGTCCGCGAGAAGAATTTAAAATTTCAGAATTTGCTTGTGTCATTTAATAATTTTAGAAAATATTCTACACGCTGATGGATAGAGTGAACAGTGAAACATCGATTTAATAAAATTTATTTCTAAAAGTGATAATTAATTTCGAAATACATACATATCGATTACTTAATTTAAAAAGGGTATATCTTATTTTCACACTTGTTGTTCTCTTAAATATTATTTTCTTACCAACATCCGCTTAAAATTACAAAAAATGGATTTGTACACAGGAGGTAATCTAAAATGCATGAAATTAAAGCCGAATTATTTTGTATTTATATTTAAGGATATATTTGATTTTTAATAAAGTCATCTTTCAGAAGAATTTAAATTAGATACGACCTTTCAACACGAGCACGTGTTTGTATACTCTAAACTTATATTTACATACAAAAATATTATTTTAAGCACGTATTTGATTTATTATTGATTATATTTAATACCCAAAAATTGTTTTTGCAGCACAGAATTTTTAATATTAATATTATTCTTAATGTTATATTCTGAAAAATTTCATAATTCACTTTTCTATAAATTTACGTAATTCACAAAATAAGAAAGTAATTTAATATAATTTTTTCAACTTTTTACTCATTTTTAGGTAAATTACGCTGTCACTATAAACTTAGGGGGTTTCTTTTCTGCCAAAAAAAAGGTACTATTTTTTGCCCTTTTCTCAAAAATTATTTGTCCTCAAAAATGGTTGTGTGTTCTTTTGTAAACGTGTTGTTCTCTCTCAAGATGAAGGGAGGATAGAAAATGCCCCCTAAAACTTATTCGTTTTATTTTTACATTTTGAGTCAGAAGGGTCAATAAATCTGAATATATTATTTATTACAAGTCTCGGTATTGTATAGGTTTAGATATTTTAAACAATATTTGTTTTTAATTTTTGAAAGCGGATTCATACATAACATAAAAAATAATTTTTTTTAATTAATTTCATTACATCAAAATTTCAGTGTTCATTTACATTTAATCCTTTACTGCGCAGATGATTCCCATATATTTTTTTATAATCAGCAAATATTTACAAAAACAACTTTAGTTGCTGGCTTAATAAGCAAACACGATTGTACTTTCTTTAATGGCCTTATCTTTTCTACAAAAAAGGCAAAATTGCACTCAAAAGGGGCCATTTTTCCGTGTTCTTTTGTAAAAATGTTGGCCTTTCGCAGGGCAGAAGGCATTGCCCTTTTTGCCCTGAAGAAATCGACAGGGCAGAAAAGGCCCTGTAAAACAGATGGCTTTTATTCTTACAGAGCGTTACCAGACAATGTTGAAAAAAAAGTCTGTTGTGTCAAAAGAATCAGAAAATTAGATTTTAATTAGTATTTTTATATCTGATGATGTATAAAACAGCAATACGCCTGCCGAATTATATGAGATATTAAAATAAAAAAATTTTAGGTTCTCAACTAGATGAATTAGCAATCTGGCAACTGAACAGTTTTTTTACATATTTCATAAAATATAGAAAAATGTTTCTTTGATCAGCATTTAAAAGAGGGTGATACTCTTTTTTCTAATTTGTGTCCTTTTCGAGTTAAATAAAAGATGGCATTTTTCAAGGCGGGCAAAACGTTATAATAATTCTTTTTCTAATATTTCGTGTTTGGGTTTTTACTTAAAACCGTTTTCATTATGAAAAATATTTGTTTCCATGATTTTGGAATAAAACAATTTAAAGGCTTCTTTCTTTTTGATTTTTATTTATTTAACTATTTATTACATATGACAATTATACGAATGTAATTATAATATGAGTAGAAGCACTGGCTGGCAGGGCTATGCGCTCCCCTCCCTAAAGGGGAATTGAACCCTGGTTTCTCGCGTGCCAGGCGGCGATCCCGAATCTACTCTACTCTCAAAGACCTCTTCGACCTCTTAATTGTTGACTGTTAGCATTTAGTAATATTTGCCATAATCACGAGCAATAACGTTTTAGCAATTAATTGCCAAAGTTAATTGCCAAAGTTGTCCTTATAATATTTATATTTCTGTAAATATATATTTACATTTTTTTTTATTTTAGGGTCGGGCTTAAAGTTGATAAAGATAAAAATAATATTTATCAATTTAGAAGAATTTCTGTATTAACAATTTAATTTAAAACAGAAAAAATATTCTACTTCCCTTCAACAAAACTCGTTTTGCGGAACTTTTCTGAATTTTAGTTATAATAAAATAATTTTTATAATTCTTTAAAGCCACATTTCGAAAGACTGCTTAACAATTTAAACTGGCACAAGATTCCAAGCACCACCACACTGTACTGTAATCTTTCTAATAAATTTGGCACGCTCCCATAAAAAAAACCATAATGCTTCTATTCAAAGCTCTCGAGATAACTTTTATTAATATATATTTAATAAATTAAACTGAGAGTATTATTCCACGATTATTTTTATTGCAGTAGCCATTTGTGGAAGCAGCATTTACAAATCCCACTTGATTTATTAATTCTCTGGCTAATACGTACTTATTAAAGACACCCACATTTAATTTAAGCTTGTACACCTGAAGCCAAATTAAAACGCCCCAAACATTTTGTTTCCGCTCTTCAAAATACTAATTTCCTTTTCGTGTGTTTCAATATTGTCTAGATAAAATGGATAACAATAAAGAGAATAAAATAGACTGGTTGTTGCAGTTCTTTTTCCCCCTGTTCTCATGCAAACTAATAATAGAATAGAACACACGAAACAATGGAGAAATTGGATGCACAGTGTCCATAAAGGCTTAACGTTGTACTGTTTGGAAAATATCAAGCTCGCAAAAACTACAATTCCCAATTTGGTGAACATGCGATTGATATTTTCCTTCAAGTCATTCTCGTAGACTATCAAGGCGGCAGGTCTCAAGTTCGATGAAAAATTTAAAAATTGAAATATTAAAGTAACACACGCATTTGTATGTCGCAAAAAATTTTTAATGGTTTTTTCGGTTGTATGCTCTACTAAAGAAAGAAAAATCTTGTTTCTTCAACCGTCTACTTCTTGGGTAAAAAAAAAAAAAATCAAACCTTTTTTGACAGCCATTTCGAAGTGAAAACAAAAGTGTTTACATGAAGCAATTAATGTCGAAACTTTTGCATCCAAATCGGTTTTATGTTAGAAAATGTTGCACAACAAGGCATGTTTTCATCTCCTCAGTTGATTTTATGTTAATTTTTTCCAGTTTCAAACTAAAAAGTCTTGTTTTAAGGAAACTTTTTTCTTGTGAGAGGTAAGAGGTCTATAGAGAGACTGTAGCCGTCAATTTTTATTATTAAAGATATTTTGAATACATTGCATTTTGAATTATTAAAATGGCCTAAAACTATGATATTTGTAAAAGGGAAACTAAACTAAAAAATTTAAATAAAAAAAAAATCTAAATTCTAATCTCTAAATATACAGAATTTATAATCGTATTTAAATTTTATTTCTTATTTTAAGCCGAATATCTTATTAATTATTATCTTATTAATTATTATTTTGTTATATATCTATAGAAAAAAAAAGCTTATAAGAATTAATTGAACATATATATATATATATTAAACATTTATTAATTATTAAATATATAATGTAATTAAAATTTTATTAATTATTTAAAATAATTAAATTATTTATATATATATATAAATATTAATTTATTAAATAATTTATAAATTATTATTATTATTATTATTATATATATATATATATATGCAAATAAAAATTATCTAAATTAATTATATTTGATTATAAAATAAATAATTTCAATAATATTATTGGCACTTATGTTAAAAATTTAAACAAAAATTATCCCCATTAAATATTTAATAAGTAAATTAATAAATAAAATATTTTAAATGGAAACTGTATGAAATGCTTTCTTATGCCTGTTTTGAGCTTTTTCACTCCACTGTGCATCCCACATATAATTAAATTGAATTGTACATAAATGGCAACATTTTACATTTAAGTACATAATTGTTAAAAACTTACGAAATGCAATTTGAAAAGATACGTAGAGAAAATTGTTATCATGTAAGTAAAATTGCTGTTGCTTATGCGGATGTTTATCTATAAAGCGTGTGATTGTGTGCTTGTTGCTTGTGTGCTTGTGTGCTTGTGTGCTTGAATGCAAGTGCAAATACGTAACGGAAATGGCAGCATGAATAATAAATACGAAGTTGTTTTGCTGCAAAACAATAGCGTGTTCAGTTTAAATTACTATTGCGAAAAAAATTTGAATTAAAGAAAAGCAACAAATATTTCAACTACATTTTTAAATTATTTTGTTTAGTTTGTTATTTAAAGAATTTATTTCAACCAATTTAATAATTTAAATCATTTTCTGTAAAACATTTTCCTTTCTAGTATTATTTAAATGTTACTTTAATGATGTAATCGAAATCAAAATGTGTTGCCTTTTTGCGGAATTCCTGCAAGCGATTTCAGGAAAAAAATTATAAGAAAAGTACTCAAAAAAATTAAATGAGTTCAAACAACTTCGAAACCTGCTCTTGTTTTGAGTAATTTGTAAATTTCTAACTCAAGTCGCTCATTTACATTCAGAAAAGAGCGACGCGGATTCCAATTTTACATTTAGTTCAAATTTGCAATAAAAATGTTTATATTTGCAATATATATCAGTCTGCTGTTTAACAGTTCAAATAAACGATTTAGTTAAAAATTTATATAAAATAAATTAAAAAAACTGAATAGATTTTAAAGATTTTTTTTTTAAGATTTAATACTCAAATAACGATTTTCAAATCAATTTCTCCCATCATCGATGATCAGTTATTGTGGATTTCATAGATTTCATACTCTGCTCCATCCAAATGCAGTTAAGCATGTATAAGTTGCCAAATTGAAAATTTATGTATAACATTTTTAATTATTCTATTCTATTCAAGACCTCTGAATCAATAACTTCTTTTTCTAACCGATTATACTTTAATATTAATAAAATACTTTTTATTGAAACACCGTTTTGAATATTTTATTTGGAATTCTAATTGGAAACAACAACAGATATAAATTATGTAAAAAAAATTATAAAATATTTTCGTAAAATAGTTTAGTTTAATCAAATTTTAACTCCAAACTCGGTGCATGCGCAGAGCTTAAAAGTTCGTTAAAAGCTAAATTTCCAAAATAGCTGTTGGATTCAACATTGTCTACATTAATTACATGCATTCAATGTATACAATGAATTTAATTCTTTGCTTGTTTTTCTAATAAATATTCAAATTAAATTTAATCCTTAAATTACTTGTCAATTAAATTATCTAATGGATTAGTAACTGTGGGCACGCCGGTCAATTTGAAAAATTTGACAGCTTACCTGGAACCATACAAAGAAATGGGAAGAGAGCACATGTAATATTTCTAGCCCTTTTTTAATTACTCTCACCCCTCTCTGCTTTCCAGAGCCCAATTTCGGTACAGCTATAAAATTTTCTATGTACTTTCGATTTTGAAAAATTTAATTAAAATGATCTTACAAAGTTTAACTAAAAAAAGCAAAAATTTTTGCCACGTCACTACCAAACAGTCTTTTGAAAGAGTTGTTTCATATTTTAAAATCTTACGTTGCCAGGCTGCTTCTACCGTGTAGAATTTAAATTTGAAAAAATTCGAATTCAGGTATGGAAAATAATAAAACCAGTTTTGAAAACTAGTTAAAGTACTTAAAAATTTATTAAGAAAAAAAACCAAAACAATATTTTCAAAATTACGCAAAAAACACGCATGACTTAAAAATCTTAAAAGTGGTCTAGAAAGTTTAAAAAAATTATAATTAAGATTACACAAAAACAAGAAATTTTCAAAAAATAATACAGGGCACCAAAAGTATCGAACTAAATGTAAAACGGGAATTCGAGTCGAGCACTCCTTTTAGAATGTAAATAAGCGACTTTAACTAGAATAGTTTAATTTTTTGAGTACTTTTCCTATAAATTTTGAGCTCAAGTAAAAAATATTTGTATGCAAAACAAACATGTGATGCTAATCAAAAGTACTCACTTTCTGAAGTACCTACTTTTCTGAAACAATACACAAAATACTAAAAACTACATAAAACGGAAAACTTTAGAATTACTCATATGGAGTTTCCGTATACTGAGGAGCAGCAAAAATGTGGATTACGATATCCAGGCCGTTATCATCTGTACGTACTATAATTTCCAAGCAAAGATATATACAAAAACAAAAATATATAAAATTAAAATTATTTTATTACTAATTATACTAATGAAAATGTAAAACATTAATTGACATTGAAGCGTTTTGCAACTATTGAAGGAAACATTAAATTTCACGTCTATGGGAAGTGCATATTCGTATATTACAGAAAAATGTTTTTATTAAAAAAAAAAATAATAAATAAATAAAAGCATTGAAAGAAAAATTATATAAATGAAATGTGTGGTATAAAATTAATTCAATAAAAATATTTCCAAACTTACAAAGATGCCTCCTGAGCGTATGGTATCCTCTCCTCCCCTTCTTTCGCAACTTAAAATTCTCTACTGATTCCTGATTTTGTCTGGTAGCATCTGCCACAACATCTTGCCGTAATACACACGCAAAAAAAAAAAAAGAAACTACAACTCAAATTCAACACATTAATACGGCAAATAAATAAAAGAATGAATACGTATTGTTGCAACAGAAAGGATGTCATCTGTTGGGGGGTATTGATGCATGAGAGTGTAAAACTGTTGGTTCATAAACCTCACACTTGTTCACTAAACCTTTTCATTCTGCATAAATGCCTGTATAATAACACAGCAACTAAATGTACAATCGATGTAGTCATGCTACAGATGCTTTTGTGTGGCATGTGTTATAGAAGCAGACAAGATGAGACAAAGCATACATATGCATTGTTTCTTAAATGTTTAGAATTTTGAATGAAAAACAAATATTGTTTTGTAAAGGGATAATATGATTTTGATGATGAAACCATAAAACCGTCAACCAAGTCAATATGAAATATTAATAGGATACAAACACATCATAGACGATTTTTTCATAATATTGGAGAACTTTTGAACTAGTACTGGAGTGCGTATCCGTAAGGGCATGATCGTAAGGGTTGAGCGCGCATAACAGATTTCTGATTTATGATTCAATAACTCATACATTATTTACTTACATATTTAACTGTTATTTCATTATTTTTTGATTCCATATACGTACACCTAATTCTCTTTTTACGCGAATTATTCGCTTACACGAAATTGATTTAACACGAATATGAATATTTTAAGATTTTTTCTTCAATATCAAAGAGATTTTTGTACGCAGTAGACTCAGTAGATTAAGCTCTCCTTGAGCTTATATACAAGAAAAACCTTAAGTCAATTCAAAAAACAAATTTTTCACTCTTTTTCTTATACGATTTTTGGAAAAAAAACTGGCGTTTAATAAAAAATATTAAGTGTAGTTAATCAGCGGAAGATAAATGAAAACCTTCTAAACAAACGGGTTTTTCCATACATTTTTAAGCTGCCGGTGCAAGTAAATATTCATAATAAATTCGAAGTTTTGTAGACTAGTCATTAAACTATTCTCTTGGCCGCTGCTGATAAATTTTTATCATCGCTGCTGATTTTACGATAATGATCTATGGATGGTTTAAGTATGTAGTAGTACTCCCGTAAGGGAGCAATGCCTTCAAAATTACAATAAATAGTAGTATTAACTTACTGGCATCCTTCCATCTCCTTTTTACTCTAGAAACGAGCAGTTCTGGTAGTCAGCACGCGTATGTTTCTGCTGAAGATGCGAATCCGATTAAAACTTTCTCTCGCTTTAGTAAGATATAATAATAATGAGTTGAGAACTGCAGAAAAACTTAACAGGGTTTAGTCCCACAAGATCACGTCATTGCCATGTGTAAAGTTTGACATGTAAATAAACTTGTCAATAAGCATTTTTATTGCAACTTCACTGCGTTCTTTTCTGAATATGACGTCATCCTTTATAAAACAAATGCTATTTTCTTTGTCTATCTCGCTGGGAGACCATCAATTAATTACACGCCTGGTCTTGAAGTAGAGATATTAAGTTCGGTTTGGTACCAGATATCATCTTCAAACATTATTAGCAGATAAGCAAAAGGCTAAATTGAAAGTAATGCTTGTCAGAAATTCGTTTGCTGTTTAACAACAATAGATAATTTTCTTATATTTTTGAAAACAATTCATTCATTACAATTTCCGTAAAGTAATTAATTAAAGTGCTTAATGGCTTTGTGACTTTTACAAAATTACTTGAGATGGGAAAATTCTTTATTTGTAATCCTTACAAAAGGATCTCTTAAAGTTTAATCAAATATGTTGAATTTCATATGAAAGTCATTTTAAATATTTAACAAACATCTTTCAAAAATGTAAAATCCTTGCTTATGTTTTTTTTTTGAATCTTGTAAATACTTTTTCCTTTTTTTACACAAATATCTGGCATCTAACAAATAATATTTAATTTTGTAAGCAATGTAACAACAACAACACAAGTAGGATATTCTATTCAAATCCTGTTTGATGTCGTCTTTCTAACTGATGCAGATTAAACACCGTCATCTGTTACAAAAGGGAAGCTCAAAATCTGAAATAAAAATAAACATTTTTTTTTTAACAAAATATACAAATCTGGCAGCGTGGTCGTTTCCGTGAGCGGAAGTTTAAATACATAAATTAATAAACAGCAGCTGATAAAACGGAAGGGCAGATTTTACTCCCAAGCAAGAAATTATTTCAAAATAACTTTAGTAAAATGAAATTCTAAAAAGAATTAATGTAACGTGATTAATGTTTTTCTAATTTCAGCAATACTTGTTCCGAATTTTATAATAATAAGTTTTAACCTTTTTGTTGGCAATTAATTTTTATCTAAATTTTTTTATATATTTTATTTTATTATTATTGTGGCAGTATGAAAAGGATAAACCAAAACTCGTTATCCTCTTGCGTTTGCAAACCAAATACAAACTGTTGTCTTCTTATTCAACAAAAGCCCTACAATAAAATTATTGCAATGCGAGTGTTGCTTTAATTAACACTTTATTAAAAAAAAATATTTTATTTTATACATTATTTTATTCAAAAGTTATTTTTTGTCAGAAAGTAAAGATAATTCAATTTAAAATCATGTTATACAAGTAAAAGAAATTTAACAAAAATTGGCAGATAATAATCAATTCAATTCAGGGACCAATCCAATATTTAAGGAAATTTCGCTTCTTATATAACTATATTTTTATAATCATTCTAATATATACAGCAATCAAATTTAGAATATAGCAATTAATCTCCCCTACACAATAAAACTCTGATATTATATTCATATAGTATTATCGAAAATGCTTTTGACTATAAAATACTCTGAGCCTGTTTGATTTTATGCAAAGCAATTCAAAAACTTAGTTATAATTAAACACATATTTAACACAAATTGGTTGTTTGGATTGCGAAAAATTGTATAAATCAGTCTTAGTACTCTCAATGAGTTCTTTTAAAGTGAAGCCTCAGAAACGTCAGCATCCAGTAAAATGTACGTACTAGATGATATACATGATGATATTTTTTTTTTTGCTTTGACTACTAAAGGCTTAAAGTGTAGATTTATATTTAATTTTTTCAATTCTATTAAAAAGGTATAAATAGAGCAAAACTCAGAAGACCACGAGATCATTTGCTAGGGGAGGTGTAGATCGAAAGGATATCTGAGTATTAAGAAAGGTAAAAGGTAAAAGGATGTATTACAAATGCTCAAGCAAAAGCCACGTATACGAGATTACAGAATTTTTCTTTTTGGTGGTTCAATGATTAAATCGATCATTGGACCAATCGATTTCTTTGGACCATTTCTTGTCACAGTTAACAGGCATAAAGAAAAAAGATGGGTCATACTATTTACTTGCTTAACAATCCGTGCAATACACATTGAAGTTGCTCACAGCCTCGTGCATCATGCGCATTCAAAATTTTATAAGCCGGCGGGGTTCTCCTAAAGAAATTTACAGCGACAATGGTACAAATTTTAAATCTACCGAAAGAGTTCTTTGTGGGGAAAAACAAAGTCTTGATCTCAAAAAAGCCATGTCTAAATACAATGAAATAAGATGGAGGTTCAATCCACCTTCTGCGCCACATATTGGTGGTGCATGGGAAAGACTTGTGCGCACAGTCAAATCTATTCTCTATGCCATATCCCCGGAATTCAAATTCAATGATGGATCATTGCGAAGTGCTTTATGTGAAGTCGAATTTATTATAAATTCCAGTCCGTCTTGGATCTGTTGATGGATACAAACCATCGGCGGAAGTTAACATGGCTCTTCGTCAACGATGGCATCATAGTCAGGAGCTTTCCAACAAATTTTGGAAAAGATAAGTTCGTTAATATGGTCCGAGTTTAATAAGACGCAGTAAATGGTTTGAAATCATTGAACCATAAAATAAATTTTAAGATATTATATAAAGACTTTGAAACCAATAACTTTAACACACTCTTGTCATTTAAAGACAATTTTTTTTCTTTGTAACGAATTTAGTATCGTACCCTTTTGTAAGTTATAGCAGTATGGATATGCAAATACATACACATGTATAATAAAATGTGACATGGACTTACAGAAATTACAATTAAAAACGTACTTTATTTTAAATAATAAAAAAAGGTAAAGAAATTTAAACATCTAATAAAAAAATTAATATAAAACGTGAACAAAATCGAAAACGTGAGTATCCTCTTTAAAAATTAGTTCACGTTTCTGCGATTTCACTGCACTTATATATTATATGAATTAAATGCACGCTGTCTAAACATCCCAAACGATCATAATGTGAGAAATTCTTCGATGGCTCCTTATCAAAATTTTACACTCAGAAAAATCGTATATAACGAAAGTCTTTACTTACTTGTCGTTCGTTTTTGCAGCATGTACATGCATTTCATAATTCCATGTTCAGCTGCTTAATGAAACATATTGAAAATATTGAAATATACAAACATTGAATTTGTAAACAAACATTTTTGCAAAAACACTTTTCTTCAGATAAATGAAAGGAAATATGTTTTAATAATTAAAATTAATATTTTGAGGGGATAAAATATGCCACTCAACATTAAAAATTATTTTCTATACCTTTACCCTCAAGGCAACAGAACTACAAAGTAAAAACTAATCAAAAACAGATTTTCAATTGAAGAGAAACACAACAGATGGTTCGTATTAAGTGTGTTCTGTAAATATTTAACTTCACTTACTAGAAAGGCTATAAAACATAACCTCGTAATGAGTACTCGTATAATTAACACCACTTGTTTGATTTGAGAGAGTTGAAAACTATAATTTCTCAAACTGTGTTAAGTATCACTATGTTGAGCTGAGAATGAGTGTGAGGTTCTATGAAATTGCTATAAATACAAATGCAGCTGAGTATGCGAAGTAGAGAATCGCGATTGGCATCTTCTCACACTCATTAATAGTTTGAAAATTATTATAAAAATATTTATTAATGCAAAGTTGTTTATTAAAGTTTTATTGTAAAGTTTGCTACGTTTCAGTTATTATAAACTTACGATATTTCGTTATAAAAATAAAACCTTTAGAGCAAGAATGCTTTTTATAATCATCTTTTAACCAGTAAATCTTGTGGTTCAAAGGGGGAAAAATATGCAAGTTTTTACTATGTAAGAAATAATATGAACTTAATAATGGCATTTAATTGTAGATGGAATGAAATTGCTGGTAGAAATGATTGTTGTATTCTAATTATCATCGGCCATCAGGCAATGTTGATACAGAGAAGAAAATGTTTCTTCCAGCGAACACAGAATTTTTTATGTCTCAGTGGCAAATCAAGGAAAACATTTTTGAAAAAACACAACTATAATTATATAATTTTCATCAGTTTAACTTTTATCGAATTTGCACAATTTATTTGTTTATATCGATTAAACAACATAATATATGCCAAGTTTCATATTTTTATATTCAATGACATCTTTAGTTAAAACTTGCGACGAAAAGCTATGAATTATTATTACATTGGTTATATAGTACATTTCCAATTGTTTTTTAAAAGAGAGTATCGTATGTTCACTTCTAGATACTCACGCAATTAATTTCACTTAATCGCATAAACAGAGCTGTAGGAAGCTACCTTAGCCCAAAGAGGATATTCGAAAGCCTGAACATACAAGGACACAACTTACTTTGATTATTTTAGCTTCCAGGGCTGGTTTAAATATGCAAACAGTTTTGAATATTAACAACTCTACAAAATGACGTGTATCGCAGAGGGATTCAACCACAACTTCGTCTAGCAAAGTATCTGCACGTTATTAATACAGCCAACATCACTTATAAAATTAATACACATTATTGGAAATTTATCGCATTCAATTTATAGACGTTATTCAATTATTTAAATTAAAATTTAAAATAAATATAAGCTGCCGATAAAACAGGTAATTTAATACAACAAAATTAATTACATACAATCAAACAATTATTTACAAATGGCAGGCGAATTTGATTTTTAACAATCTACGATGGTTTAGTATATAGAAATTGCTTGTGTGGCAAAATTGATATTGGCGTAGTAAATTCAATCAAATATTTAAATAATAAATTAAGTAAACATATTTGTACACATATGCAAATAAATTAATTAAATTTATTTAATATTTATAAAGTAACAAGTAATATTTTACTTTTTACGTAGTACTACGAGAATCTAGTATTAACGATATTTAATACTTCAAGTTTTATCATGTCCTTAAGAAACATTTCGTGTTCGTGCAAAGAAATTAGAAGTTATACTGAAAATTGGCTAGATGTTATTAATAACTTGGTGCTTATTGATAAACGATGGCTGCAGTGGATAAACCTAGCTAAACTATACTAAATCCATTGGTGGCCCCCAATGAAAAATGCGAGGTCCGCAGTAAATAAATCTACCTAAGCTATATTGAATCCATTGGTGCCCCTTGAGGATAATGCGAGTTATGCAGTAGATAAACCTAAGTAAACTACAATGAACCCATTTATTGCCCATGCTTTTTATGAAAATCTTGTTTCCGATATTAATGCCGGTATTTCGATAATGTATGAGGTTACACAAAATATTATCCGGCTAAATTCGAAACGGTTCACTTTATTGATTAAAGTAAAATCATAATTTTCAAATCTACAACAAAAACAATTCTGTAGGAAAATTCGGAATTTTTTTTTTCAGAAACAAAACGAAATCGATTTAAATTTGTCTATAATGTTTAGTTTTATTCGCTAAAGATAAAAAGGATTATTTTTACTGGAATTTATTATTCTGCTCCCTCTTGTATATTTCCATAAATATCTTCTAAAGGAAATAAAGCGTCTATCGACTGTATTTACTAAATATTTTTAATTACCGATTTACGCAATTCATAGGATAATAGTTCGATATTAGTGAACATTATGATACTAAATACGTAGCAAGACAATCAAAAACGTATCTTTACTCTATCATGGTACAATTGGTCACCTATATTGCAGTAACTACTTGCACTCACATTTTTATTTTGAAAATAAGAAATCGTAACTAAAGAAAACTGCATTTTAGTCTTCAAAACACTTTTCCTGGCATGTGTTCGGAACAAGCACCCAATACATGTCTGTGGTTGCATGCTTGCTGCTCCGCTCTCGATAATTTCCTCTGTTAAAATTTTCAGCCGGAATCGTATTTTTCCAGCTATTTCGTCTGCGTCATCAAAAGTTCAGCTTATACTTTACGCATTTCATAATTTTTGCTGTTGCTATTTTGCATACGTAGGCATTGATTTCATTTTTTTTTGCTGGTGGCGTATGATAAATATTATTTTCATTGATAACACGTATACGCTCCCTAATCGCACTTCCAAGAAGGGGAAAAGAATTTATAAATTAATTTATATTATTTACATTGTTTTCCCATCAGTAGGCAAGAGAAAATACAAGATGCAACATCACCGAATTATTTTATTATTATTATTTTAATTATTTTAACAAAATCACTTAAAAAACAGGGGAAGTTGGTAGCAAAACATGTTAATTTATTCCTTCTACATTTTGCTACGTGTGTAAGTATTTTATACATACTTTTAAGAGCTTTATAAAGATAATTAATTATATTAATTATTAAATTAAAGATTAATCTTGAAGAAGTCAAGAATTCATAAAATTGATGAAATGTCGAAAATAAAAAAGAAAAAGTAAATTCTTTTATATCAAAAAAGGTCTCAAATTCGAAAAAATACATGAATATGTATAAAAGACTACAGAAAACATAAACTATTATTAAAATTCCAAAGAATTTACGATTACAAAAATACGATATATACGCTTTTGTTTCCAAGTGTTCCCAATATATACAGCATTAAATAAAAAAGGAGAAAAATTATTAAGAATTGTGAAATTTGTTATGAATTTTTATGTGACAAATAATGCAATAAATGTTGAGGCATTTACAGCTCCTCCAATTATAGCTGTCTTTATTAATTGCATTTTATAATAAGAAACTATACATATGTGATAAAAATATTGATGATTTCTTCCGCTGATTTCAGAACAACCAATTAAAATTTTGTTAACTATATATACACAAATTATGTGATGGAAAAAAAATATTTTTTATTTAGAAAGTCTTCTGCAATAATCAATTGCTTTAATCTTGCTCCAACCCGTAAAATTGAAATATATCAAACAGAAAACGTAAAACATTGTAGTACTATCGATGTATTATTCGTATTTTTATTTCATTAAGATATACAGCTTTTTAAAAGATGTTCTTATGTCGTTGTTAACAACTTTAGTGTAATAAAGTGAGGTACAAATTACATTATATTTAAATATATATGCACACATTGATAAGCTAAATGATATAGCATCGAAGATCACAGCCAAGTAATTTTTATAAATAATAAATATTCAGTCCTGATTAATACTAAGAAGGAAAAATAAAAAGCTGGTAGAAAGCTAACGAAACGTAAAGTGGAATTAAGAAGAAAAAGCAGAGTTTTGGTTGTATATTAACAAAAGTAGAAGCATACATAATAGATATAACATCGAGCTAACAAAAAGGAAACAGCCTGCAGAAACCCTAGTGAATAAATAATTTTTTAAATAATAAATTAGCAAACTAATTTATTATGTAAAAAAATAAAATGGCAATTGCTCTGCTATTCATAATACTTATGAAATGAAAACTCAGATTCTGGATCAGAGTTTTATAAAAATATAAAATCACTTTCCCTACTTCGCATCAAGAAACACATTCTCTTAATTATTTAGATGTTCAATTTATTAATTTCCTAAAAACTGTTGCTTACATATTCAGCAACGTAGAGGGTTCTTGTTTCCTGCGCAATTTTAAGGATATAAATGAATTGTTTATATAAATTTTAAGAGAGACTTTCTTACACAAAAATAGTCTGCTCTATATTTTTATATTTAGTTATTTGCGCTCTTAAGGTATTTGTTCTGCAACATGGAAATGAGAAGGAAACTTTTTCTGTAGTGATTTATATTATTGGCTTTACATTTTCTAGTAGAGCAAAGAGAACACAGACCAAGTACAATTATCAATAATTTAAGGTCAACAATGCTTTAGTTAATGTAGGTCAGTTGTATTTCTATTAATTTTTAAGCACCATGCTTAGTTTAATTTACTTAATAATTGCTTAACGGCTTTTGCCGCTTTGCTCTACGCTGCAAAGTGTATCATTGTGCTGTTATTTCATTTTATATTTTAGTTTTTCATTTAAAGGCTTTGAAGGTAAGAAATGTTCATTTTTGTGTTTAATTTTAATTATTACGAGTAAAAGAAAACAGAATGGTAGATTTAAATTTTATATTCCTCGCTTTCAAATAAATTTCAAATATAAAACTTACCTTCCTTGCAGCCGATGTGTTCAGCAGCTAGTGCTTCTTCTTCGTGTATTTTAATTATATTCATATCATTGCAATATTTCGTAAATCAATTCATGAATATGATCAATTTATGAATACATAAATAAATTTCATTTTTAAAAAATAGCAAATGATTCAGAGCCGATTTTTTAATAACTACAACGATTTATACAAGGAGACACTTGCATCAGGAAAATTGCACAAGTGGAAAAAAAATTTGCAAAAATGATATTGCGCAGACAGATTGGAAATTCGCCAGTTTAAAAATGTAATTGATCGCAGTATTTTTTTGAAATAAATACTCTTTATAACAAAACTTTTTTATATGTAAAAAAGTATAATTCAATAATGTCAACTATGCATTAGTTGCTAAAAAGAAAGTTAATTATTTTATACATGCCAGATTATTCATTTAATTGAAATATTTTAGGCAAGTTCTCCTTTTTACAATAATACATTTATTAGAAATTAAACAACGCATAATTACTTTCTTTCATTTTTACTTAATTGATTGAGTAGAACGTTTATCATTTCAAAAAAAAACCAAAAAAAATGAACAAGAAGATATAAAAACCATCTGCCATGCACTGTTGAATACTTTAGTTCATAATTTATAGATATTATCTAATGTTTTAATTAAAATAACACTAATATTTTTTTTTATTCATACTAATAAAGTTAAAAGTATAGAGGAAATAAAAAAAAAAAAGTTATGACGGCAAATAATTGAAACTAATTTAACGGAAATTGCTCTCGCATTTTTCTTCCATGTATTTTATTTAAAATAATCATAACAAACTGTAATAAAACTCTCTTAGTATTTCATGAAAACTCTCTTAAGAAATTTTGTAAATGTATGCCCAATTAAAAGAAATTTTCTGCGAGAACCAACAATGTAATTCCTGCACCCAATGATATCTGCAAATAGACTGAGCAAACTTTATGACGCTGGAAGCACTAAACGCACTTATCGAGAGCATAAAATATATAAATACAATATGCAGTGTAAGTATGTGTGTTCAGCAATTCAAGAGTGTTGAACCAAAACAAAATTTACTCGCTTTATTTATGACATTGAATACTCACACTGATGCAGACGAAAATATATATTTTTTTTATATAAGATGCACCCATACACACACACGTACACGATGTATATTTTTTAGTTTATTATAGAGAATATATTGACAAGACTATGCATGAGTGTTGCAAGCAGTGAAAGGTCAATAAACATACATATTTTTACATACTCAGTAAAAATGTGCTCTGGTATGGCTAAATATGAATAAAAGAAAAATCTAATATGTCAGCAAAAGCCAAAGCAGAAAATATGCAAAATTGCAAACCACAATATTCGTAATGATAAACAGGGATGAAATAAGATGTAAAATACTCGTATATTGGCTACTGTGGCAGGTCTAATTGTACTGGATCAAAGATCGAAATGACATTTTTCAATATCAGTCGAAAGTGTCGACCTTTAAGACCTATTAAATTTATTCATATAAAATATTTCCATTTATGGCGAATCCCAAGTTATTTTCTTACATAAAAATATACTGTTTTATGTTAAATATAATACAGTGTTGTTACAGTGTTATTACCAACAACACCTAAGATAAATTCTATAACTGATACAGGGAACTAAAATTCGATTTAAAACGCATCTTTATTCTTTAACGTAGTAAATTTGTAGTATTGTTACATTTACATGATTGCATAAACGTTTATATGAGTATTTGCTGGGATTGTTAATTGCAAAGGGAGCTCGACATGTTTTCTTTTGCTAACCTACAAACGCAACCCTGTTCTTGACTTATCAATACTTCAACTTAATTCAACGCCTAACACAACGATGGAATTTCCTCCACAGACTGATTCATAATGATTGTAGCACTTCACACGTTTCTAGAAGTTTTTGACTAGAAGAATTTAGTTACTTTAACATACATAAAAACCATTGCGAAGCTTTAATTAAAATTTAACCAAATTAATGAAATAAAAACAAACACTACGATAAAGCATACCCAGAAAGTAATAGGATAGTGTTTGTAAACTATTGATGACTACCTTAACAATAATAACAATAAATAATACAAAATTCGCAATAAATGCAAGCCCATAATAATGATGCATTACCAGTGTCGTAGCTGTATTTTCGCATATTCTTTAAGTGGATAATGGCTGTTGCTGGACACAATAGAGTGCATGTGGGTATATGAAAATAGCCGGCTTGCCATCAACGCGCCTACATGTCAGCACGGCCACTGTATTAGCAGGGTGCAACTTTGGTAAATTTCTATTTTTATCAGCAATGAACCGAAAATGCCCTTAAATTATAACAAAAAAGTAAAGTATGGGAATCCATAATATAAATGAATTAATATAAATAACATATATGCTACAAATATATTTTAAAATAAAATTTTGTTTTCTCAAATGCGAAATTTTTGAGAAAAAAAATTCTTAAAAACTTAAAATAAAATCCTTATGGTTATGTTTTCGTTATTAAAATAATTATTTGGCCGGCTACAGGGCTGCAATTAAAGACCGCGGCATTTGAATTTTCTATATTTAATATAATCTCTATATTTTTGATTAGATATGTATATGTAAAGAAATTGATTAAGGAATTAATTTATTTAAACATCTGACATATATGATAATAAGGCATTTAGTTAGGCTTCTGATAAAAAACAAACGGATTTTTTATTACTGCTAATAAGAAATGAGAATAGGAAATACTGTAAAACAGGAATGAGTTAAAGTTATACTTAATGTAAAACGTATTATATTTTAATAAAATTTGAATTGAAAAAAACGTTTTAAGAAATAAACGTGTTATATCGGAGGTGAACGGTTTTGATTTGCCCCCTCATTACACTTTATTCATACTCATACTTCAAAGGATGTGAATTTGAAATTATGAACTATGAATGTGAAATTCACAGTGGTTATTGCGCAATAAAAAGTTTGAACGTGGAAGTATACACAAAAAAAAAGAAAAAGATGCAGAGCATTTTGTATATCAAATTTAGCACCAACTGAAATGTCATATCATTTATCTACTTTGAGGTTTAGTGCACTTAATAATACAAAATAATAAGGAATAAAAAAAACATAACCATAAAAAGGCGTGCAGTTCGTTACGGTCTTGGAAATCTTTTCCAAATGGGAAACCTAAACAATGGAGAAATGTTTATAAAACACCGCTTAGTTATACAGTACAATCTCCATAGTCCGAACAACTAAAAACAAAATAGTGTTAGAAATACCAAAATCTCCGAATTTCCGAAATAAGAGAAAAATTAAAGTAGTCTTTTGTAGATATACATATATTTACTGTGTGTAGAAAATTTATTTTTATTTATAAAAAATTAATTTTAAAATACAGTTAATTTATGTATAAGTAAAAATAGTTAATTTAATAAAATTTTTATATTAATTATTGCACAAATAGTTGGATAGTTTCATCCGTCGAAGTTTACTATCGTTTTGCTTTTTATACGCACCAACTCAGAGGCTTTATAGTTTTAAAGTATTGCCAGCAGGAATTTCCATCCCTTCGCAATATTTTATACAGTGAATGATTCAACCTCATCACATTCTTCAGTCTCATCATCATTGCTTTCAACTTCGTCATTCAGACAATCATTTATCTCAGTAGAATTATAAATCAACAAATCAATTATTTCAGCAGAAAAGCTATGTGTCACTCTTGCTAGAGGAACTTCATTGTCTGTACTCCAAACATCTTTATAGAGAACTTTATTAAAGTACTTTTTAAGAATAATTGTATTAAGGTTATCCTAAGCATTGCAAATCAGAAAGACCACGTTTTATAATGTAAAAGTTTTAAAAACATCTAGTTATCTGAACTTGATAAAATATCTGACAAAAAACTTTTACGATAATTAATTTTTATTGCCGAAGCGAAAGGAATAAGTGCTACCCGAATTATTGAGGTAGAAAAAGTGATGGCGTTGTGATTTAATGAACTTCTTATAAAAGAACTATAAAAATATTTAATAATTAAATTAAATTAAATTTAATAATTAAAATTATATTTTTAAAAAATATTTTTTTTTATATAAAATACCAGTTTTAATATAAAGAAATAAGTTTGATTAACTCATATAAAGACACTCTAATTAAGTACTAAATGAATGCTGATAAATTTCTTATAACTGCGTTATTGCTGTTAATTGATTATCAAGAATTAACCAAGAATGATCTTATTCAAAGCAATAGAGAACTGCTCCAGTGGTTGAACTGTGATTAAGTTTCTCTGTTTACGATCCAGTCTGAGCCATCCAAGCTAAACAAACTTGCGAGATCGCTTCAAATGGAAATAATAGAAGTTGTTCAATTTATAAAAATTTCCATGCTGATAAGAAGAAACAGACTTAAGAGAGCTTTCTGCTCTGTTGCCCTCCCTTAGCACACATATCCTTCCTTAGGATACCAGCTTTAAGTTTTCACCATGTTTATTTAATAAAATGAAAACGTATTCTTGTCAGAAACACTTCAATGCCTCATTTTATCTTTTAAATTACATTTACGTACTTACACAACTGGGTCTTAACAAGAAGAATAACAAGAAAGAAAAATCACACTTATGATATCATACTAGAGGTGCCTCATAATACTGTACGCTTGTGTGGCATGTAAGTGTTTTCAAGAGTATAAGGATTCTTAAACACATAAATCCCTAAGAAAGTAAAGTAAATGTATGCTTTTATTAACAAACCAGATCTTAGCTCGGCCATCTTTAAATAATTCATAAAAAAATATGACATATTTTAGATTATCATATAGTATTATACATTTAGCTTACATTTGCTATTTTAGGCCGATATCAAATATAAAACATATTTTGAACCAGTTTTATGAAGGGAAGGCGAGAGAGTGAATGTTCGCTTTATTCAGACTCTTCTTATTATTATGAAAATTTATATAAAATAAGCAGGTCAGTTGTTGCCATTTTAAGCGATCTCTTATAATTCCCATTTTTTGAGCGGGTCTCAAAAAATGGTGCCTAAATTTATTCAGATTTGATTTTAAAACTTTCAAAGAAAAGAATCAAATCGCACTTTGGGCGTAAAAAATTTTGAAGCAACAGACCAAACTGTAATTTCCTGGCATCACAAAATTCAATTTAAAAAGCTTTTAAGCAACGTCCAAGTATAGAAGGTTTTTATGATAACAATTTCACTTAGAAAAATTCACTTAGATCAAAAAAAGTTTGTTTTGCTGAAAATGGATTAAAGTTTTGAATTTACAATTTAATTGTAAAAAAAAGTCTTTTCCTTTCTATTCCGACTGGAATACATCAGATGTGTTTGTGGCACAATATTAAAAACGAAAACGCAATTAATTCTGCATTAGTACATCAAACCCAAACAGTTTTGGCTCAAGAGTAAAGACTCAATACGTATACGTATATATGAGTACGTGCATATATGCAAAAATAGGAAAAATAAATCGAGTTGCTAATTTGAAAGCATATCCTAAAACGATGTCCTGCTGCTAAAATAAATATTTCTTATGATTAAGATGAGCATTTCAGAAGCTTAAAACATATTTTCTTATATTTAGGAAACAATACCTCAGAATCAAGAAACATTTCCTATAGTATATGAACAAATTTTATGTAAAAATATGAACTCCTTTGAAAGACCTCTTCTACATTCAAGCAAAATTAGTTTAATTTAAGAAATATTTTAAGAAAAATTAAAAGCCTAATTAATTCACATCCTTTTTTTAATACAGTCCCTTTTCCATCTATCCAAAGGTGACACTCTAGTGGAAAATTTTAGTAAATTATTCGGCAATGCTTCAAAACCTGACACAACAACATCTCTGGAGTCAGTTATACGAGTAAAATGTCACATTGTTAGAGAATGATTGAATGAGGTATTGCAAAAGGAGATGACAATACGTGCATCCACATCTACACAATGTGCTTATTTTACGTCCTCAATTCGTAGAATGTGTTTGAATGGGTAGTGGATTTTAATTGCAGCTGGAACATGTTTGTGATAGTTTTCAGTGAAAGTGATTGTGTGCATAAATCTCTTTTCATTTGCTCGAGATAAATATCAAATGGAAATTTTGTTATACGTAAAGTTCAGTTGGCAGTAGATTAGAATTAAAAACAAAATAATACGAAATTTGCTGAGGACATGTTTTGATCGGTAGTTTTCCAAAAATTTGCTACTTCTTGTTTAACTCATTCAAACAGAAAATAAATTATTATTATTTACGACTTTGGGAAATTGAATTTTAAGTCACAGGAAAGCCATCCAGCACTGCATTGTGTGACAAAAGAGATTTTTTATATAAACCAAATGTTTTGTTTTCTATACTTCAATGTAGTTTATGTTTTAAATAATAAAAGGTTGTTAGACTTTAATTAAAGGAGAAGAGGGCAAGAAAATTAAATGAAATGTTTTTAGTTCTTTGCTATCTTAAAAGATATTTTTTTCTATGTAATTCTAATTAAAATCTTAAAAGTGAATTTAATAAATTTTATACAATAAATTGTTTTAAGTTTTTAAGGTAAAATTCATTGTTTTCAGTCAATTAGTTTGCAGCATTAAACTTTTACTTCTAGTTTTACATATTTATAATATTTAATAAAATTAAAATCAGGAGATGGCAGAAACTGCGTTCACTAATAAATTTTTATTACTGTCCTTTAAAGGGAACAACTACTAATTTATTGATTTTTAATTGGCGAAAAAAAGGGAACACTACTCTCTGCTATTTCCAGCAGTTGCTTATAAGAAAAAAGTTTTCTGAAATATTATTTTTCTTAATTACTGAAACAAACATTTATTAGCTTTTATGTACTGTGTAGAGCAGGTAAAAGAAAATGTAAGACGTCGTACAACATACAATTTCCAGCCGGCATGCAACATGAATTGCTTCACAAGGAAACCGCATAGAAGAAAATCCTTTGTATTTATAATTCTGGCACAGAGCAACTGTGACGACCAGAATTGGCCAGAGAGAATTTCTCAAAACATTTTCTCATTACTTTCTACCGTTTTATGTATATATATGAACAAAAACGTAGCAGCACCACAACTAAGGACACCTTTACTTGTCAAAGATTTTTTTATTTTCCTTTCTAAAGGAGCTCTACGAAGCCATTATCAGGTTATCCTATAAGGACCTTATTAGATTTATATAAGGCTACATTGGTTACATTGCTCTCGCAATGAATTTTTAAATATTTATTCATCTGCAATTAATAATATTGTCCCAAAAAATTGTCCCAAAAATAACCGGATCCTCTATTATGTACAACTTCTTTTTACCACTTTGTGTTTTTCTAGTTGCCAAAATACAAGGTATACGCCGGGAAGGTAAACAACTTTATTTTGCCTCAATTCCGGTAAATATTAGTGTTTCAGTTCATATTTGCCAGTCGTGAAGTAGGGACGTGGCTAATTTATTATGGAAAATACTCGGTAAGCCAACTTGTTTTAATCACTCATCGATTACTGCTACGATGAGAAAGTTACGTGAAATTTTTACAAAAAACAACATGCCAAGACGCACTTTTTAGCGTGTAGTGAAAGATTTCGAAGAAAGAAGCAGTGCAGCTGATAAGCGGAAGCCTGGGTCACAATACACTACAAGATCTGCTATATACAATACTGTTGCCCAAGAAAGTGCTCAAAATAATCCATCCAAAGAATAACTTTGTCCACAATTTTACACAAGGACTTTCACTTGCTTCCATTTAAGATTTAGTTGACACAAGAACTTCTGCCAAGAGATCGTTTACACCACCGTACGTATGGTAATAGGATGCTACAGCTCGCTTATGGCCACACCGGTTTTCATGAAAAAATCATGATGAGTAGAGTAGTCAGTTCTGCGTAATGGGGAACCCTCATATTATTCATCAGATACCTTTCCATCCATTAAAAGTGGCAATCTGGTGAGCAATTTGGTCAGGAGGCCTCATTGGACCTTATTTCTCTCAAACTGCAAATAGCGTAACTGCATGCCTTGGGTTTGATTAAGATCTGATTTTAACAAAAGCACATCGTATAAAAGCAGGATTACAAGGGAGTTGCTGCGAAACCTCTTTACATAACATGTTATTTGAAGAAATGATGAGGGTGATTGGAATCGACGGTCACCTGAATTAATTGCACCGAACTTTTTTTGGTGAGAATATCTGAAAAAAGGTATATGCAAACAAAGTAGAAAAGCTTGAGCAACTCAAACAAAACATTCGTGATAAAATTAATAACCTGCCGCATGAAATGTGTGAGGATGTGATGAGAAATGCTGCACATTTATCTGATATTCTATTCCATATATAATTATCATCATTAAATAAAACATTTATCAATATAACAACCATTAATTTCCATTTAATCACAAATTATAAACAAAGAAGATAGTATGCATTCGCCGTGGTCACCCTGTATATGAGGCACATCCCCGAAGTGTTAGGCTAATGTAATACTTTTTAGGAAGAGTATTTTGTAAAACATTAGTTTTCCTTAAGTTGTTTAATTTTACTTAGGAAATAATATTTATATGTTAGCTGGCAAAAAAAATTTTATAAACATAATTGTTTTACTTCCCGTCGCGCAACCTGTATTTGTGTTTCATCCTTTCCATTTATTTCTTTATATTTCACTTTGATTTTGTCTATTTAATGTGTCGCTCCAGTAGGACGGAATTATTACGTCATGAAAAGGCACTATAGTTGTACAGTTTTCTCAAATTATCGTATGTATATTAATTCTTTTATTTGTAATAAATGTATAAAAAGAATAATAGGAAACAATAAATGTATTTACACCGTAAATGAAACAGCCTCGAAAAAATTGCATAACGTGCATTAATATTCGTTAAATAGTTTTACTTTACGTATCACTTCCTTTCTTCCAACTGAAATTAGATATTTTTAGCAAAACTTATAGAAATCATTAAAGAAATGAATGCACTTACTAATTATTAAATATAGATATTTTGCATTGGTTTGCTCAAAGGATACAGAGAAAAGGATATCTGTAAAATATATTAGTTGCTGTTTACGGCAACTTATAATAATAGATTTGGTTGATTAATAAATAGTTGTTTACGAAGAAAGTGACAGCCATAGCAACGAAAAGCTCTAATACTTAAATAAAAAAGCTTTACACAGAAAGAAATTTAAGTATTTTCTATTTTATTAATTGCTATTTGAAATGAATATAAGTATTTAAATAACTACGAACAATTAGTTTATACTCGTAGAAAGAAATAAAAAGTTATGCTTGGCATGACAAAATGCTACTACCGCAATACCTTAAGTTAATATCAAAATTGAACGAATTAAAGACGTCTTCTGATGTGATCATAAAGTCCTTAAACAAACCTAGAGATCATACAGCCATTGTTACACGTTCATTTAGTATAAAATATATTAAAAAGTTATAAAAGTAACAACAGGATATTCCACCATATATATTCTGTTTCAGTCCACCCGCCTTTTCTTGCTTATTTTGTTGAATCTATAAGAATATCCTTACCAAAAGCCTTTTCCAATATGTAGCTTTCAACATTGTCTCTGGTTCTAGTTTTTTTAATACAGCAAAAGTATAAAAACTTTGCATTTCATTTGTACAAGAAAACGGCCGTTTTTCTTAGAACTACTTTCTATTAAATTACGTATTTATATACGTATTTTGACCAGTATTTATAAACGTATTTTGACCAGTTCATCTCATTTTTTCAATTTTATATAAGTAAATATTAAATAATTTTATTGCAATACTAACAACAGCTGATTCTGTGCGGAAAACGCGATCAGTTTCTTATTTTGTTTAAGTAAGTAGATATTTCAGGCTATGCTTCACTATCCTACACAGCTGTATGAATCTGATATGATTTTATCTTACTTTAAAAAATCGCATCAAAATGGTGTTTTAGGTGCCACACTATCAAATCTTATTCAAACAAATTGTTTTTTTCTTAATTGAAATAAATGCAACTCTGATCCCATAAAAATGATCATTTTAAGAAAAGGAAAAAAACTGGCACGCAGATGCACTTTAAAGACACACTATCATATTTGGCAGATCGTACGATTGTGTAGGATAGTCAATCATGGCCTTTAAGGACCAACAGGTCGTTAGGCTATAAGGAATCTCATGTTAGAATTTTCATTAAATTGTTTTCTGCTTCCAATTAATAATACACTAAATTTTATTTACTCCTTTTTTATTTTTATTTATTTGAAAACACTTTAGAAAACTTTATTTTCACATCCTTCAAGAAATACACAAAATTAGTTCTTATTTATTTATAAAATTTAAAATGACCGCATAACAGGCCGAGAATAGTTTAAATTATTGAAGTAAACATTTAAAGTGAAGAAAAACAAAAATTTGGTAATATTTTCGTAATTAAGAGAAAGTAAAATGCAAACAAGGAGGTGGTAGGAAAGTAGCCTACTTAACCATATTTCCATTTGAATTAGCAAAACCACAGCAGAGAACTTCTTTTAACTATCAACAATATCAACAGAAATTACAACTGCCGAGGCAAGGAGTAAAATACTTTCAGTAGAAGAGGAAAAAATTTTAAATATTCCAGTAACTATGCAACAAATTTTTATTTATTGTTTATTTGAACATAAACGAACAAACTACTTTGCAATTTTCACAAACTGAAAATGGGAGAAGGAACAGACGAATAAAGGAAGGCTAACCTGCAGCATGAATTAATTACTCGGAGGCAAAAAAAAATTGGTTGTATTTTTAAATGTATTTTGTTTGCAAACTAGAGAACTCTGCAGTAGATCCATATTTCTATTCATTAACTAACGAAATGAATATATTGTCTACACTAAAGTAAAGCGAAAACCGAAAAGATCGTTGCCACTACGAAAGGAAATCACAGCACAAGTAAGAAAAACCAAATACTGGTTTAAAAAATTTCCCATACACAGCCAAGCAAATCTCACTACATGGCTTAATTATATTTTCGGGAACTTCAAAGAAAATTTTTACTTTACTTTGTAAGCTCGGTTTTACAAGAAAAGATTAAAATTACATCCCACGTCTTTCTTAATACATAAACGAAAGAAAGTACAATTCGTTTCGTGGGGTTACAGTGTCTTCTACTACGAAAGCCTAATGTTGTGAGGTTGGCCTCACAATAAAAAGTTCTCATGAATTTTTCTGAACTGGTTTGACATGAAGACAACATACTCAGCGTTCACATTTAACAGCCCTGTTTCTTTAGGGAAGTAACACACTGACAATATGCGACCACGCCGCTCGTTGTCTACTTCTCTACAACTTTTCTGCAACAGTGTCCAGGAGGCGTTTTTAGAGTAGCTGGAATTTTTCTTTAGTTTCAAATATATACCTTCATACAAAGATTGGATAGAAGTATGTATAAAATGTAATAAATAAATAAATCAACTTAAACCAACTTTTACTATCTTATGCATTCATGCACTAATCAGACTCAGATTATTTTGATTTTTTTAAACCTTAAAATTACAAAACATTGTTGGCCAAATAACTCTATCTGTTAAAATAAACTTTAACATAAATTACACCCAAAAAAAACTTACACTCCATAGAAGGCTTTTGTTTCTTTTCTGTCTGAAATCGATATACAAAAATGTATATAAAGGCCAGACATTTTTCACATAAAATATTAATAAAAACTTGAAAGAAACTTTTAACTCTAATTTTTCTCAAATTCGTCTTTGCCTGACTTTACTGTTATTTACCTGTCTGTTTAAGCAAAACAAAAAGTAAAACTTATAAATACGCTTCCTAATGCCCGCATATGTACACATGCATATTTCATTCTCACACACATACTCTCGTGTGAGAAACGCACACCCACTCCTCTCTGTGAGAACATGCTCGTAAAACGGTTTGAAATATAAAACAAAAACAAAAAAAAAAACAAAAAAATGTGAATATAAAAATTAAAAAAGTAACTCAGTGTTTTTCACATGGCCGGTGCGTATCATTGTGTGGGTAGAAAGTTTAGAAAATGTACGAGTACCTCTTTTGTGTCATTTACACAAACTGTTTTCCTTTTTGTATATGAAACCAACAGAAACTAAAATGGTCATAAAACTTAACCAAAAGTACGAATACAAACAATTGCAAAATGCACAAACGGTAACAAAATGTAAACAAAACTCTAAATTCTTTCTCGGCAATTAATAAAATTGTTGTTTCGGAAAAATCTATATAAATTTTGTGCCACAACGTGAGTGTGTGTGGGAAAGATTGTTGGGATTACATGTGCTTGTACATTTCGAAGGAAGCTCGCAATAATAATCTTGTTATATGTACGGATGTGTGTGTGTGCGTGTGTGTGTGTGGAATAAATAAATACACATTTGAAAAAGTTTAAAAACTACAAACTAAAAACGGAAAGTTTTAAAAAATAAAATATATTTTTCTTAAACTTTTCAAATAAATTCTAATAATTTGTTGAAGTATTTATTGTTACTTTGCTGCTCTCGGTTGCTTTCTCGTTTGCTTTTTATTTGTATTTTTTCATTTTCTTTTTCAATTGTTTATAATAATTTGTGTTAGTTAAAAAGTTAGATTGTGTGTTATTTTGTTGCCACGGTTTCTGCTTGTTTCTGTGGTTACAATAATACTAATTGGCTGAGTTGTATTTATTTTGCTGGTATTGCCAAATTAAAAAGTTGTTTTTGTAAAATTTTTAAGTGCAGAGTTGCTATTTTCCCCTTGCCAGCAAAGCTACTTCGAGTCCATTACAAGTAAAGTGTACGAGAGTATTTTAATTTTTGTTTTGTTTCTATTTACTTTTCTAATTAAATAAATATTAAAATTTTCTAGAAAATCATAAGCAAAAACAAAATAAATAAATAAGTAAATAAATAATTTGTTAATTTTAATTTTTCTTGCTAACTGCTAATAAAATCAAGCGAACTTGCGACTATATCAAAAAAAAAATTGCCTATAATAATGCAAAATATATGGAAATTAAATTTAAAAAAAATGTGAATTTAAGTCAATTTCGATTATGCTAGAATTTAGATACAGCAAGCGATATATAGCCATTGCATTGGCCATATACATCTAAACGTTTTATAAAACTTTTACCATCCAACATGCAAAATATATTTCCTTCCAAATATCAACCGACAATACCCACTAGCCATAGACCATTCCATAAATATTCATAGCTCATCCTTACTAACTCCTGCCACAATTTATTTAGAGTAGGAATAATATTAAATAGAACTGTTTTTGCTCTTTTCCACATCTCCCTTCTTCATTCAAATTCTCAAATGGAAAACAGCAAAATAGGTTTCAGGGCAAGCAATATTAAGGTAATGTAGTTTGTGTTAGGAGCGAAGTATGAGACGATTTTTATCATGCCAGACCTTCAGACAACTCTAGAATTATTGACAAATGAAATTAACATATAATGACATATAACATATAATGAACAAATGAAAAAAAGATATAGTGAGAGCCATCTCTCTTGGCCATGAGAGCTTTATTTCTGATTGAGTCAGACTCAGATAAAGAAAGCTTTTTGTAACACTATTAAAATTCAAAAGCATACTGAAATATTAAATGGATGGTACACGAGACATTATGGATTTCGATAAAAGCAATCGACCAGTCCAAGCTGTGTCTGCTGAACCAACATCACTAGACATGTTTATAAGTGTGTTTGTTACACGAGTATTAAAAAATTGAGTACTGGACTCCACTAGTTCTCTAGGGCTTAAACGTTTGTAGGTTTATATGATTAACTAATTGCAGATATAGTTGTTTGTACTTAACCCACTTACGGCCGCCGTGCCTATTAGGATCATACTTATTTTTCAAAATATAACTTAACTTTAACAGCTTTTAAAAAATACACTAAAATGAGTTATTTTATAGTTTATTTTTTATTTATAAATTATAAAGTTACAGGCCTCAAATATTTATATATAGTATTTATTTTCTATGCATAAATATATTCAGAAAACGCACTTTTTCTATTTTTTCCAATTTGGAAGAAGTTTTAAAGAAATTTTTTTAAATTCTTTACTTTTTCTTGATTGAGCACGAATGAAAACATAGAACAGAACATCAGAGAACAGCCCATAAGTGGTGCAGTATGCATTTTTAATAAAACGATTTATTTTTTGAATTAGAAATTCTTAATTTTTTCATATTTCTTTCACTATAGAAATAATAAAAGAAATTTTGTTCAATTCACTTATCAAATCAGTTAAAATGTTTAAAACTTCTTATCGTTCTTTTCATTGCAAAAAACTTTCTAACAACTCGAATATGTAACAACTCTCGTTCGCATTCAAGAGTTTATTTCCATTGTAATTATTCTAAGCAAATGCCGTCCCAGAAGTGGTTCTCAAATTTTAATTTCTTGAGTCTGAACTTTTTTTAAAAACTTTTAATGCCACTGCGTTGTCGTATATGGATGTACTCGTAGAAGACTGACTTACAAAATTGGTGACAATAAATAATTTTTTTTAATTTTTAATTTTTTGTCTGGCATTTTTACACTTAATACGAGAATTCTTAGGAGTTCTCCTTGAAAAATTGCTTTAACAGTAAAAAGCTTTTTATAATAAATTCAATGCATATTCATATCAAGCACTCACAAGCAATCAAGTGATTGATTTTTTCATACAATTTCTTATTTATTTATTAGTTATTTTCGTTTGTTAATTCCGGCAAAAGTGAGCCAACGAAATATTGTCGTTGTAGTGTTGCATGTCCTTAAGCCGTACCGATTGTAGGAATGAATCTACTAGTAAGCAGGTTCTATAAAAATTATTCTAAAAGGAAGAATATGAAAAGAAAAATTTGAAGTTTTAAAGCATGTTTTCTTAATGGCAAACAATCATGATTTTATTGTGTTAATGTTAAAATAATAACTCAACATGCCAAAATAAAATTAATGGGAATTTTTATTATTAGCATTTTAACTCATTACGTTCTCTTCAAGCTTATTTTAGGGCATTGAGGATCCTTAAGATATTTGATACGAGGGAGTATGTGTAGGCCTGACAGTCAATACGAAAAACCACATGCAAAACTAATTTGCAACCACTTTTTTTATTTATTTTTTTAAAATAAAATAGACCGCAACAATCAAGCTGCCAAAAGAAGACTGTAAAGCCTGTCAATGAAAGCCTGTAAAGGAAACTACCAATGAGTATCAAATTGTCATGCGAAATGACTGCTCAAACACCAAAAAAATTCGTTCTTATTTATTGCAGTTGCAAATGATTTTACAAAATATTATTGTAAATAATAATATTTCTATCATTTGTTTGCTAATCATTTCGTAATGAAAGGCCCGTTTCCTTTTCGTACGATTTTTAACTGAATTGTTTTGTAGCAGAATGTGAAATTAATTGCAGCAACGCACACATAAATAACAAAACCAAATTCTGCTCATATAAAAACCATGATTGTCTATTACTAACCTCAAGTAAAACACTGCAGCTGAAGTTCTATCGAAGTTCTCTGATATCCTGTCCCCGTTGTGTAATGGAAAAATAACCGCAGACAACAGTCGTTGAATTATAAAAACAGCGCAATAAGCTAAATGAAAAAAAAAATATCTGAATTTTAAAAATAAACCATTTAATGTCACGACGTTGCCAATGTCAACCATTGAAGCAGAAGTTTTGTTATTTCATGCTTCCCTTTTGCACTCTCTCGCAAAAATTACAAGGCAGTTTCGGTACCAACCAACTAACAAAAAAAAAAAAAAAAATAAATAAAATAAATAAAAGTCATCTTAACTGATAAAAAATGAAATAAACAAAAAATAAAAAATATAATAAACATACTTTGGTTATAACGAAAAAATTAAAAGTGGAATAATGAATGAAAGCAAAGTGACTAAAAGTGAGATAAAGTTTAAATAAAAACTGCTGAAACACAAATAAATTAAAAGCCACAGAAATTTAAGAGTGCAATTAATTACAGTCTGCTTTTTAATTATTAAACAAACAGAAAATAAAAATAAAAATAAAACTAAACTTTCGAAATTACTTAAAAATATAAGTTTTATTAAATCCTGGCATTTTTAGCCGTTTGTCCTCCTATGGACAAATGGTTTGGCGAGAAACGCTTGTGGTTGTTTGGGAATCATCTGCCATTGTTACCACGCAGGTAAGTGCCTCCTTTTTTTTATAAATACTTATGAGTACGATATATTTCTAATGACTTCACCAATAAGCCATGTAAGTAAAGCCTTGAATTATTGCAGCAGCAAAATAAAGGTTACACGGCGGCAAATAACAAATGCATTCCAGCTGCTGTAAAACTCATTAAAATGAAAGTGTACTGTAAATAAACAAACAAAGTAAAAATTAAAAAAATATAAGTTTAAAGCAATTTATTAAAGGGAATGAATTTCATTTATTTCAAAGTTTTGCAATTAACAAAAACCACAGACTCTCCGTAAATTGTTTATAAATTATTTTTTTTAAAAATTATGTGCACATTTTTAATGCATTGACAAAACAAGTGAAGTCATTCCAATTAAGAGGTATCAAATCGCCAAATTTATAATTCAGTTGAACATTGAAAAATTACAACAAAAATATTTTAAGAAAATATACAGTAAAATCAAATAAAATAAATTAAATTACAACTCAGTTGTATATTAAAAAATGAAAAAAAAAATTAATTAAATAAGAAAATATTAAAAATAATTGAATAAATTGAATTGTAACTCATTTGAAAATCAAAAAATTAAAGTAGAAATAAATTAAATAAATAATAAAAAAAATTAATTAAATTTAATTTAATTATAGCTCATTTGAACATTAAAAAATTAAGTAAAAATAAATAAGTAATAAAAGTAATCACATAAATTAAATTAAATTATAACTCTCTTAACCATTAAAAAATTTAAGTAGAAATAAATTAAAACAATAAATAATAAAAAAATTAAATAAAATTATAACTCAGTTGAATATTAAAACTTAAATCAAAAACAACTTAAAAATTTAATAAATAATAAAAGCAATCGAATACTGAGTTGAATATTAAAAAATTAAAGCCAAAATAAATTAAATAAATCATAAAAACAATTAAATAAATAAAATTAAAATGAAAATCAGTTGAATATTATATAATTAAAGTAAAAATAAATAAATAATAAAAATAATTAAATAAATTAAATTGAATTAAAATTCGGTTGATTATTTATAAATACATTAGAAGCCCATAATCAATTTTAATGTATTGTAATTATAATAAAACAATTTATTATAATTACAATGTATCTAAAGATTTTTAAAAGTCGAGATTTAAAATAAGTTTCATTGTTCAGATCAACTTCAAACATTCTCACACAGTCTGACTTATTTCAGAATCTTAATTAATTAAACTTAAAATTATTTTGAAATCTTTATACCTTTCAATAGAAAATAAAAGATTTATTTTATATAAATAACAATAATTTGAAATATTTAATTTTTTATTTGCAAAAATTATAAATGATTTATAACTAAAAACAAGGTGAACTAAATTAAAAAAAGAATTAGACAGCCTTAGCAGTTCATTCCTAGAAGAGGCTGAGGGTAACAAGCGTTTTGTGGAATGTCTGCAAGAATTTCAAGGGTATATGGACTCTTTAATTTGGAATGCTAATAATAAGTCCAATCCATTCAATGGTTAATCCTATTCCATCAAAGATAAAAAATGTTTTTTTTCTTTTTCGCCCATTTTTTGGTCTAAAATTAAAATGAAAATTCTCTTTATAAAATTATTATCTCTGATATCCTTCCAACGTATTTTTTATCCTCCCAACGTATTTTTTTGGAATTCCAGAATTTTGTTTTCTGATCATTAGAAATGTGTGGGCTTACTTGAAAGTTTTTATTTTAAAAAAAATGTTTGGTTAGTTATAGTACAAAATTACATGTTTTTTATATTCTTCGGAGCAGAAGGATATGAAATCAAATATGATTTTTCAATTATTATTTGCTTTCATTTCATTCGTTTACTTAAATTATCAACATTTATTAATAACACAATTAAATTATTGTTTAATTTTCTTAATTATGTAATCGAACATTACAAATTCAAGTTTGTTCTTAGACAGCCATTATCTAATCACGTATATTTATACGTCAGGACACACTTTCTAATAAGTGAAACACCATATTTTTTCTAGACTTTTTTGCTCTCTTTATTCGTCCACATATTAAAAAGGCAGTAAATACTCATTTGAATATTAATGTTTCCTGATTAATAAAGAGATGCCTGAATAGAATGGAAAGTGGCCGGAATGTGGCCCATTTCGGTTGAAATTTCTGGAGGCAAATAACAAGTAAAAATATAGATCTGAGATTTGCGAAACATTCTTTAATAAAAAATGTTTTCTCATTTACATGACTGGACTTTTTTCTAACTACTTTTAAGATTCCTTCCAACTGTATAATTGATTCTTAAGTTCAATTGAGTCCGTAATACTCAAGAACTTTTGCGGGAAAAATTTGTTACTTTTAAAGTTTGACTATAAACGTTGAGTTGACGCTAAATTTTGTGGCAGCTTTTTTAAACGATACTTAATATCGTTAAAATATTATTGATTGATATTCACAGGAAATTTAAATGTGACTTAAAAAAGTTAATTTAATTTTGTATTGTGTAAAATATACAGTTATATTTATTTAAAAATCCATTCTGCTTTTTATACAATTTAGTTATAAAAAAATTTATAAATAAATATAAATAAATAAAGTTCTACACTTCTTAAAAGCCAGAAATTCAGTTTATGGCTTTTATCATTCGCAACTTGTTTAATATTTGTCTTTAATATCGGGAAGCATAATACTAATTTAGAAGCAAATAATTTAATTAAAATGAGGTTTAATAATTTTAAGGCCCTCTTCAAAAAATGTAGGTTTGAAATCCAATACGAGTGCTTAAAAACACTCGCAAGCTGAGCATGTGGGATATATAAAAATTATTTTTTCTTCTTTCGATATCTTATATTTCGTTAATACAAATTTTTAATTAGATTTAAAAGTCTTTAAATAATTTGGAAAATTTTAAATTGTTTTCAACACAATAAATAACAATAATCTTTCAAATTTATTTTTCCCCTCATTTTTAATTTGCAGAATAACTGGAACGTCTAATATTTGAACAAAATATTCAAGTGGAAGCAAGAAACCATATACATTAATAAGCAATTTAATAAATTAATTTTGTTAAAAAAATTTCACAAATTCTCCCATTCATTGCATTGTATATATTATTAGAGTACAAAAGCACTGAAATTTATGGCTGCAATAATGACAGTCATGCCTCAAAGGTATTATTAATGACCATCTTGATAGCTATAGAATGCAAATCATAATAGAAAAGCAGAAAAATGGTAATCCAAATGGGGTGCCATAAAAAACCATTCAGCCAAAGTTCAGTTTTACTTAAAACTTGTGCGAAAATACATGGTAAGAAGAACCGTTACAAAAGAGTTAGTCGCGGGCAACAAAAAACTATTGCATACTTCAAGGATTCCCCCTATTAAATAGAAATAAATTTCAGTGTATCACAGTTTTCACAATGCAATTTAAATAAGTGTTAAGAAGCAACAAATAACGATAAAAGATACGAAAAAGAAAAGGTTTTTTATGAAAGATCGTTCTCGTTTCACTATCGATTTTACAATTAACTGGCGGAGTTTCATAGAAAGGAGTCATAATAATGCTTCAACTGAACTGAATCCTACATGTTTATATGTATGTGCATCTCCTGCAAGTGTGAATGTGTGAAAGGTATGTGTTGCAGGAAGTATACAAAATAAATATGTGTACAGCCAAAGTGTAGCAGTACCCAACGTATAGCACAATATCTCCATAATAAGACTTTAAAAGGCTTAAACGTTATTATATTTATGAGGAAAAAAATGATAAGAAAATATTTTGTTGTGGTTTTGCCTGTTGGGGTTATTTCTAATTTTGTACTCGTATATTTTTCATTCACTTTTGAAACATATCTGTTTATTTGAGAACGGTTTCTGAATCAACAAAATAAAACGAATATGTAGGCAGGTACTATAAACAACAATAACAATGAAATAAATTGATATTTGAAAGGCTATTTATTATTTTTTTATTATAATCGTATATATTTGCATTATAAAAAATTATTAATATTAATACTATTATTATTGGTAAATATTTTAGGGGTAAGTTTCGACAAACTAAATGAGAATTACAAAAGTATAATAATGCAAGGTGCATCCAATTTCTGTAGATACAATTAACATCACGCTTCTCTATATCTCTCTCGTAGTTAAAAACCATAACTTGCCATTATGGACAGGGGCATGGACATTTTTAGTACTATTACTATTTATAGTACAATTTAGTACTATTTTTACCACTATTTTAAAACTATAAATTAAATTAAATTAAATTTAAATTAAATTAAATTAAATTTAATTTTAAATTAAATTAAAACTTTCTTTTTTGTGAATTACAAATTTTTTAAAAGCAGTTTTAAAAGCTGTTAAAATTTTGTAATAATATATATTCTTGTTAAACAACCTTGCATTCTTAGTATCCTGATTGAATGATTGAATGATTTATTTATTGATTTTTTGAATGATTTATTTTTATAAGCTTTTTTAAATCAAATATATATTAATGAAAATGACCCGAAGGAGAACACAAAATCAAACAGCACACACTTAAAATGACATAAACATACAAGCATTAAAAGGAAACAACAGGACAAAGTAAATTACTGACAATATTAAATGAGGAAAACTAAAACTAGTTGTCAGAAAAATTCGGAATAATGCATACGTATGTTATATTACTCAACGGAAACGGTTAAAAAAGAATTTGACAAAAATAAAACGCATAAGTTTTAACAAAAAAATTATTAGAAGATGACTTCATTTATTATACGATTTCTTCATAAATTAATTGCTTTTCAAAGAGGAAGAAGGTAATTGAAAGTGTTTTTAAAAAAGAATTTTGAATTGGCTATAAAAAAAATAAACAAAATTCTTTTTATAAAATATTACTTTTATTATTTCCTGTAGCCTTAATGTTGTTGATTAAAGTAATTTAAATTGTAATCAGTTAAGGTTTAAAATTGTTTTAAAAAATTTATAATAAGTAGAAAAATATATATTAAAGATGTGGAAATAAAATCTAGGAAAAGTCGCGAAAAATATGCAATAAAATTTTTATTTTTATTTTATTTTGACTGAAGGATATACAGATATAAGACTTTCAAAAATTTCCATTTCAAAATAGTTTTAATCCCAAACGATTGAAAGATTATTTTGAAAGCTGAATTAGAAATTAGAAATATAATGAAAAGTTTTCTTTCCTTTTTGCATTCATTTTAATTGCTTTAATAATTGCTAAGAAAGAGAAATTATATCGAAAGCTTAAAGAAATTTCAAGTTGTCCTTGAACTTTATTAGAGTGTAAGTTAAAAATAATCTTAAATGTGAAAATAAAATTAAAACTTGAACGCAAGGAAATAATATTATGATACCTTGAAGTATTATGACACTTTGCAATTTATTAAAATTACACATTTCGTAGTCTTAGCAAAAACGTAGCAGTCATGCCCTAAAGTAGGCAACAACAGTTTCTTCCTTTTATATTTAAACAATAGAATAAGTAGTTGTAAGCCACATGCAATACATTATACAGTAATATCGTTGTAGTGTGAGCGAAATATTTTTCACCTTTTTGTGAATCCAAATAGAGCGCACAATGGCCTGCCTGTTATTGGAATTAAAGACCTAAATACAACTAAATTAAAATGCATAAAATGAAATTTATAAAGCAAAAATTTAATAAATTAGCGAAAAGAGATTTCAAACTTTCTCCAATTATTAAACAATATTTCTTTGCAACTCTTCAAGGAAAAGTACATTAAAAATTTATTTAATATGTTTATATTACACATACTGATCAAATATAAGGTAGTGTAAAAAGTATTTTCGTATTTTGTCAATAGACGTAGTTGCAATCGTACATCTCCAGTGCTACCAATTACATTGTGTCACACCATATATAGTTGGAAAGGTGATATTTTAAGCTTTATTTAGTCAAAAGAGAAATTAAATTCGGCTAGTTGAAAAAAAGTTACAGCTGTTTAAAAGTGAGTGTATTAGTGTTTTCACATTTAAAGTTAAAACCTGGTTTTAACTTAAAACCTACAAACAGCTGATTTTGTGTTCACATACAATTTTTATAAAATCAGGTTTTATAATACAGTTTGTCAAATAAATTTGTTATTGATAAAACAAATTTTTTGAAGAAATAGGTGTGTTTGTTGTAATTATTCTTCACACATTTATTTGAGAAACTGTACGACAGCTGTTATTGTATATATAAAACATATATTTTAAAAATGTGTATCTAAAATTGAAATGATTTTACATTTTGTGAATGAAGATTTGTGAATTGTGAATGAATTATCAGCTGTTTTCAATATTTCTAACTTGGTAGCACTGAATAAAACCAGGTTGTATATTATAAAATTTACTTAAAACCAATTCAAAAAAGGTTTTAAGATGGTTTTATGAGAATTATTTTGTATGGTTAAACCAGGTTTTAAGGGTTGGTTTTAAATTTAAAACCAAATTTTGTTTTAAAGCCAGGTTTTATCCTCAGTGTGAAAACACTATATATTAAACGCAATAATTTTGCCATCTTTCATTGAGGATGTACGAGTATTTAAAATATTGATCCACGAACTCTGTGTTAGCTCCGTCATCCTTATGCCATTTTCTTTTATATGAAAAAGTTGTAATTCTCCCAATTAAGACTGCTTACTTAAGTCCTTTTCCAATATAAAGGATTTTACTACGAGTAGAATTGCAAATTTTCTGATGAGAAAAAAACATACTGTTCTGGAAAGTGTTTCTCAAATGCAATTTAAAGTTCATCTTTACCTTGACAAGATTTTAAGCAAATCAATCTAAAGTGATTTGTTTGTATTTATAAAAAAATTATAGGTTTCCTAATCGGTTTCGTGTATCAGCTCCACTCCATCTGAGGACTTTTGTGGGAACTGAGTTTATTTCCTCTGAATGAGCTTTACTGCATAGCTCGCCTTTGTGGCGATGTATACATAATTCTTCTTATTGATAAGAACGATCCCTACAGTATTAACATTGCAATACGCAGTTATGAAATCAGCAAATTTTATATGAATATGTTTAGCTTGCTTGCAAAACCATTTTTTATACGGCCCCACTATTAAACGAGTAATCATGATAAATTGATACACTCTTCATTTTAAAGTTTAATTTAATCCCCTCTTACAATTTCTTTAACATTTTAAAAGTTAGAAAATCGCATGTACAACAACAATTATTTAACAATGTATTTAACGTTTGTGTGTGTTTGTACAGCAATACATACTGAAATAAAAATCATGTTATTGCAGTTGATTATGTGCATGCACGAGCATATATAGAGTTATTTTTACACTTTGCGAGTAATTGGACTTCATGATACTGCAAGACAGACAACCAAATCAGGAAAACTTTAATAAAACACATTATATATATAAACACAAGGTCACATTGTAAAGGTTAATACAATAGTTGTTCTTGTTATTACTACCAACACAAATTAAATTTAAAAATCCTTGTCATTTTATATTAATATTTGATTGGATAAGATATTGCTTACAACGGAAATTGATTTTAAACAAGAGCAGGAAATGGAAATAATAAGTAGAATAGAATTAATTTTAATTCACTTTATATAAAAAAAATAATTCTTCAAACACAAACATTACTGAAGGGAAAGAAACTTTTCCAGACAATCTAAAGTTGAATTTAAATAAGAAATATTTAATAATAATAAGTAGGTTGGCAAATTGATTTTTTAAGCTCTTAAGCCTCCTTTTATGACTTTTCCACACGTAGTGTGCCCTGACTTGCAGTTACCCTCAACTAAGTTTAACGTGTTCATTATAAGATTAGATGGCCCATTCCACGTTTCCTGTATACCCCCAATCAGTTTTAAAAGAAACTTGTTTAATGTCGTGAGATTTAAAAGAATTTTATGAAGTAAAAAAATATTCCTTGTAATATATTTATAATAAAAGGTGTGAGATAATGTATTATTTATTTTACATAAATTTCTCAATCAATACAATTATATTATCCTTATATAGTCATAAATCTAGTAAAATTCCTTTTTTAAGCAACCACAGCTTATTTCTTTCGCCATGTTTGACTTGGAACTCTCAGGAAAATTGCATTTTGCAAATAAAACTTTACTGCCATTAAATTTCGAAGCATTTAAATGTACTATTAAAAAAAAAGCCACAGATTATATGTATGTCAATATGAAAAAAAACATTTCTTTATTACATTTAACAGAGGCCACAAATAGCTTTGAGAAGAAATTATGCAAATTACGCAATAAAAAATAATAAAAACAATTGTTTGCCTTTTAGTAGCGCCTAAGTAGCGTGCAAATAAATGTTTTAGTACGAGTATGCAAAGCGTAAGAAGAAGAGAACACAAAAAGTGAAGAAATTATTGATTTAAGAATGTGAATTCCTTTTCCTCCATCACTACATATACATTAAATAACATGTTGTTAAGAATACATTCGGTCTTAAAGTAGCTAAAATAAATTAAGGAATTCCTCAAGCAAACAATTTTTGAAATCACTTCAGCACACTTTTATATTTAGAACATAATATTTCTTTATGTTAAATATAATAAATAAAATTTCTTAATCTGCTTGCAAACAAAAGAAATGAAAACCATTCTAATATATTCTTCTTATCCCCACCATTTGCAAGACTCCAACACCTGACGTACCCAATAGCACAAGTTTAACACCTATTCTAAAAACGCAAAAATTAACGAATCTAGAAACATGAAAGAGGAATACACGAAAAGGTAAAGAAAATTTATAAAATACACATTTGCAAAAAAAAAAAAAAATATGTCGGAGAGAAGCAAAACCGCAAAGGTCAGAAGCCGCTATGCAGAGCTCTTGAGGCAAACATTTTTCCTTAAGCTCCCGTACAAACATACAGTTTGTCAAGCAAGAGGTTGCAAATATCAAACAACAAACAAGACTTTTCATTATTTCATTTATTTAGCTTTTCTTTGGTTTAACCACTCGCATATCTTCCATTTCGTAAGCTTCCTAAGTAGGCAGCTTTTTGATGATTTTCTTTAAAAGCATAATATTTGAAACTTTTCTCTCTCATGGTTTCTTAGTTATTTAATCCCTGTGAGGTACTTCTTATCAAATACTTACTAAGAAAAGGATGCACAATCGAATATCCTCAATGCTATTAGAATGCGCTATTAAAGTTACAAATTCAGATACACTTTCTAAGCGAATCATGAGATTTAAAAATTATTATTTAACATTGAAAAAATTTATATAGCAACTCAATTAAAAATCCAACAACATCTTTTTAAAGTAGCATGTACGAGTATTACAAATTTCAAATTATACTTTCCAACATAATCTTAAAGAATTCACATGTAATCTTAGTTCAGGAAGCAAAAAATTTATAAAGACAATTTATTAAGAAAAATAATAATTTATTTTTTAAGCATAAATTAGTTAATTAACAGGGTAAGCCTAAAAAATCTTACACGGTAACTCTTGAACGACTACACTTTAAATATTTTTAAGCCTTATTAAGGATGCAATGGAAATAATTATGAAATCACACTTGTTATGTTTTGTAGAGTTCATGAATTGATTTATATTTTTATAATACATTCTTAAATTAGTATTAATACATCTATTAAGTTGAGAACCATTTTTAGTAAAAAAAAACTTAATTTGTTAGCTTTTAAATCAAAAAAAAAAAAAAACGAAAAAACGAAATAAGACAAAATAAAAGAAAAAAAAAAGGAAAAAATAGAAAAATCCTTATTTGAAATAACTTTAAAGTAGGATCACATCACTATTATTAAACAAAGACTTGGATTAGACTTAGCTTGTATAAGTCCGACATTTAAAGTTGTTTACTTTTTGCAAACTTTTATTTGACAGACTGTATACATAAATCTTGCAAAACAGAAAACCACAAACAAAACCTAGAAAGTGAGCGATTAAAACCTTTGAATATTCTATTTTTATAAATTTCTATATTGACAGAAGGGGGCAGACGCTCATGTCCAGAGCCATACACCTAACCCAGTAATCAGCCTATTTTCCACTCTCCATAAATTTTTGCAATGACTAAAGAAAACAGAGAAAGCAAACTTCCCCCTTCAAAGGATTACAATTTAATAATTTAGTGCACACAAATATAAAAAATATTAAGCATATAAGAAAATTTTTAAAAGTGTCCCTCCCTTTCTTTCAGGCAATAAGTGATGTGCAGGTTAGTTGGTTTAAAAAGAAAGGCAAAGAGTCAAGAGGAAAACAGTATATATTATAACAGTATATATAGTTATGTATTATATATAATGAGTGCTTTGTAGCTGCATGAGAACTATCGATATCGATAATTATGCTTTCCATCATAGTGGCCGATTTCAGCAAGCTTTTATAAGTTATGCTGAGTCATTTAATGTTTCCAAATTGGGAAAATTTACTGCGACGAAAAAGTTTCTCTTGAAATAACATACTGAACTGGCAACTCGCGCAGTTAAGCCAGTCATTTAGGCGTATTTGAAACACAAAATTACAATTGCCAAATCACTATTAAAACTATCATAATTGGCTACATGGCGGCTACATTAGTCCTAATTTCAGCCCTTATTAGTTCCTTATTTAAGAAAGGAGCTGCTGTTGTATTGAATTGTGAGCGATTCCCATGCCGGCCAACTGAATTTTTGTTATTGTAATATAAATTGTCTCTCATTCGTGGGATTTGATGCCTTTTGATTATCTTTTTGAAGTCTGTTATAATCCGCTTATGCTCAGAGACCAGCAACTCTTTAAGTCAAGCCACATGCCAGATTTAGTGGAAAAATTATTCAAAAAGTGGGCTGGCCAACATTATCATTTTACTTCATTATCATTTTAAGTGGTCGTGCAGTAGAATCTGCACCAAATTTGGGAAAAAAAAATGTTTTAGATGAGGGATAATAAAATTTATTTTATTATTAGTGAATCGCCTTTACAGTCATTTAATAGAGTGTGTTCCGCTTGCCATATAAATTAACTATATTTTATTAATATTATATAAACTTCTATTGAAGAAAAAAGTTTAACCAAATCCATAAGCCTCGTAAAATTCCTCACAGCAATTGAAGGAAAATACTTTTCGCTTTCACAATTTTCTAATTTTGAAAAATTCTTTTGACAGCATTTCGTATAACATGATGAATAGAGTTAATACACAAAATTCGTTCAAACTGCAAATAAGTTGTAAAAATTGCCGAATTGAATTGAAAATCGTTGGCTAAACTAATTGATAATTTGGTCAACTATAAACGGCTAATGTCGCGGGTTGAACCCCTATCTGCAGCAAAAATTGTAAAATCTTTAAAATCTCACTAGTTCAACCTCTGTCGTTATGCTGAATGTCCTTCTCGAAAATGTTTGAGTACAATTAGTTTGAGACTTTCCTCTAAGTTTTGCAAGTTAAGGAAAATTCGGATAATCTTCCATTGGTGTGCTCTGGCTCCATAAAACACAATAAAACTTTATTAATCCCTTTTAATATGTTTGGATTTAAATGTTAATTTTTGTGTTATTTAAATAAATCGTCCATTTATACTATATTCCTTTTTATTAGGCGTTGTTCCTCTAACAAGAAACTCAATAAGAGCCTTATGGCTTAATTTTTGACCTTCTTGCTAATGTTTCACAAGGCTTTTGTAATTTTCCTTTGCTTTTTCACTTACTTTTTATTCGCTTTGCCTGCCTGGCTGTTTAGCTTTATTGGTATTTGAACAATGTGCCAACATGTACGATTATAAGTGTGCATGTGTTAGTAAGAATGAGTTTTCGTATTTGCATTAATGTTTCACTACTTTGCAAGTTGTTCAAGTTCTGAGTGAGTTGTTTGTTTTTCAAGTTCTTAAACGCTGGACTTTGGCAAACCATCAGCTCTATTTAGTTCTTAACTTCCAGTACATGGTGTTAGTTGATTTATCCTTAAAATATTTATCCTTTAAAATATAGTTCTTTGTTGTATAATTTCAGTGGAAAAAATTTTAAAAGTTACACACAAGAGAAAACAAAAATTATAAATGGATTTGATTTGCTTTAAGTGACGCTTTCAAAATACATTAAAATAAATTTAAAATTTATACAAAATATTTAAATGCGAACTTGTTTTGTGCCAATGAGAATGTTTGAATTTTCAAAGATTTTTTCCCTGAAAAGGTAAGAGAGCAGGCGTTTTAAAATATATAAGTGTCTGCAAATGTTGCAAAAGAAAATATTTATTTCAGCAACTTCAGTGAATCAGTGGTCATACTCACACTGTTAGAAAGAAAATTATCTTCCTCTCACTAATAAGAAAGCATTGTTATGTTGGCAGGATATTCTAAAACAAAAATATTTTTTTATCTTTTGTAATTCATTTAAAATGCTTTTAAAATGGTTTTCGCCTTTAAAAATCGGCAATAAAGTTATGCGGTTTGCAAAAATTATCCAGAGTCCTCCATTTATATGCACGAGTTATATCGGCCAAATCAAAAAGAGAATTTTAAAAATGTTTAATCTCGAAATTAATTTCTATACAACAATTGCATACTAATTGATTATACAGTACGACCTCGATTTCGGTAACCGAATGAACAACGGAGTATAACAACCGACAGTAAAAATTTCATATTTTTACATTTTCATTTACAAAGCAAAATGACAAAATTAACAAAATATAATATTCTTAAGTATTTTACACGTTTATATACATACTCGCATGTCAATATATCAAAATATGTATAAACAATAGGCTTGGGAAATCTCATAAGATATATTATTTTCGGTTGCCCCTTCCAAACAACCGAATGATTGATGGATCATCTATTTTAGCTTTTTGTTTTTGTTCAATTTGCTAAATGTCTTCTTCCGAAACATCTACATCTACATGCATAGTCTTCTCCGATCCATTTACGAGTAATTTAGGGTAAAACATTATGGAAATGGCTGGTGCAATTGAAGCCTGTTCTTCTGCTATCTGAAGACGTAATAAAATCAATGGTAGTTCGTAGAAACTTTTCTCCCGACAGTAGAAACTTTGTCCCAGGCATGGGCTAAAACATTCTTATCATAGCTTATTTGCTGAAATTTTAAGTTCTGAAGCAATAGATTAAAAGAGAAAATGCCTTTCAATTTTGTAAAACGCAAATAGTTGCACTTATGGAGACAGTTGTTGGTAGACGTGCAAATCGAGCTCACACTGTAATTAAAATTAAGTATAATTTATAGATGACCACCTTGTAATTTAATTACAGAAAATGTACAACTGAAATCTGTTTTGGAAATTCATTTTGACTTAACATGTTTTAAACTGAATTACATTCCATTTTAACTGCGATTACACATAATTTTCTATTAAAACAAGTCACAGTAATTGGAATTTAATTCCGATTTAGTAATTAACATAATTGAAAAATGTTATTGTATAACAAGATTCCCCAATCCAATGGAAAATGTGTACACTCCCATTAAGCACACTGTTCTAAATCTCTAAACAAAATCTGCTTATAATTTTAAGTATAATCCCGATAAGGCTAAACTCACAAGTAATTTCCTTAAGTTTAACTTTTGGTTGTTTGCTTGTGTGTGTGTGCGTGTATGTGCAGCGGTTTTATTTTTAACCAAGTTGTCCGTATCCAGTTGATTTTATTTAATGCGAGCGATTATGCTGACTTATTTTGCATACGAAGACAGGACGAGAAATTAGAAATGTATACGCAGCTCTCACTAACAAACTGGATAGGGGGGCAAAATGAAAACAATAATTATGTCAATGGAAAAATGAGATTGCTTAACTAAAGTTCGTGGCATAACGAAATGCCAGATGTGCTCATGCTAGGCAAGCCAGCAACATTCTTTGGAATAGAGCGGATTATTTTACTTATTCAAGGAAAAAACCTTTAATAATATTTAAAATGAGCAGATCTTTCAAAGTGCTCTGTTCATGGATTTTTAGCCCTGCGCATCGGAAAGAGTCTATATAATAACATAGTTGTCATTGTCGGTTTTGCGAGAGGTCCTTTAGGGATTATAGAGATCCAATTTTCATATTCTCTTTTCTATTATCTATTTAGCTTATTTTACCACTCCTTATTGAAAATTATTTTACAATAAGTGGCAGCAAAAACTTATTTTGTCCAAGGAAATATTATTTTCGATATCGGAATTAAAAAAAAAAAAAATTATTTTAATAGGGATGGTCCAATTTTGGTTTTATTTTTTGTTTTAATTTACTTAACCTGTAAAGCTTTCTGGTTGTCCGCAGGAAAGCAATCAGTGTCTAGGCGGGAATCAAACTCACGACCTCCGGTTTAGCAGACGGAGCGATATTCATTCGCCTACGGAGCCCACTGTGGTAAGAGAGATACCCCAGTGGGATCTAGCAAACAGTCTAAATCAACATCCCAAAACAAAAGCTTAAGCTATTGATTTCGCACTTAAGATCCGCCAAACAAGCACGAACACTACCGCATACCGAACTGGGATAAGAATTAGCTGGTTCGCTAATTAAATTCCCGTTTATACAAGCAAATATTAATAATTTTAGTGTACGTCAATAATAGTTTGAAAGAAAAAAAAATTAAATTTAAATTTTTAATTTAAATTCAAAATATTCTGTAGGTTCTGAGTTTAATTGGAAACATGTTAAAAAGCATTTAACGCATATTTGGTTATTTCTAATTGAATGAAAACTTAATCGAATCTTTAACATTAAAAAATTAACTGATCAAACTTGAGAAAACGGTTTTTCCAATTTCAGTTCTTTCCTTCCGAATCATGTAATGACAGGAATTGGAAATGATTTTTATGTGTATTTTTTTTAATGACTGTCAAAAAAAAGTAGAAAATAATGTTAATTGTTATTCTGAAAGAGATGGAACGGAATACTTGCTGGATTAAACATAATCCATAACTGCAATACTTTGCTGGATGCATTAGTCGGATTTACTACACTTACAAGCCGCAAAATTTTTACTAACTTTGCCAACTTGACGTGACTCGTTTTGTAGACGTTGTTTCCAGCCTCTGTAAACAGTAGACACAATTTTCCTGACGATTTTTGCACAAATTTTTTCTTTTCTTTTTTTAAGTCTTCCAACTATTTTATCATGATTCTTTGAAATTTCCAAAGAAAATTAAATTTACTATTCTTTATTCATTAGCACTATTAGATGGAGTCTAAGTGGTTCTTATAATGTGTTACACAGGTAGTTCTCTAGACATCACCCAAACCCAATTCCATTGGCGATTTTTTACAAATTTTTTTTTTTATATTGTAAGGCTTATAAAGTTCTTAAAATCACGCAAAACTCTATCAAAAACAAACAATATGGCAACATTAAAACTCTATCATTGTTAAATCGAATCACAAAGAGCAAATATTCAGCATATTAAGCGTTGACTAATTTTTATACAGATGCCAGTATATTTTTCTTAAGAGAAAAACGTATGCGACGACATTTACCAAATATTTGCCTCATGGGACCGCAATTTTAGGGATATTGCGAGTACTTCACATACACATCAACGTATTGCACAATTGTAAAGAATTTGTTTGTGTGCTCGGGGTTTTTACATTGTATGCGAGTGTATCTGTTTATCTGTGAGCTCATGTTTTGTATTGTTCGTTTCGGTTTGTTGTTGCGGTTTTGATGTTGTGGCAGCTTTGATTGCTATGACATTTTCCCTTTTTGTACTCTTATGCACGAATACAAGTTTTTATTTGTTTAAAATATTGTTAGTTTTTACCACTCGCCCCGTTTTCACCCATTTCCAGTTTTGTTTTTCAATGATTTTCCTTTCCTATCATGCACGGTAGAATATTAAAATGTAATTTCATATTATTTCCATACTGCTCGCTGGTTATAGAATAAACTCCATTGTAAACAAGTTGTAATTCTTGTTAATGCTTTTATGCTTTTATTTTAAGCATTTGTAACATTTTTAGCAACAGAAAGCCAAAGCCGTCGAGGGGGCAAACACCGCAATTCTAAATATCATAACGCGTCTTTCAGTTGTTGCTAATTAATTGACAAAGTTTGTGTTAAAATTTAGAAGAAACTTTAAAGAAACTTTTTTTTGCCGACAGCAAATAAAATGGTTATCATACTTACACATAAACATAAAAGAAAAATCTAAAAATTTAAATAAAAATGTTAATGAAAACAATCGATACATGTGTGATATAGAGACTGTGAACAATTTTAAAGTGCATAAATTATATTTTGGTGTGCGTTAACGTGCGTATTCTTGAATTCTTTATCAGAAATTTTTTTTCTTTATTCGAGTATATTTTTTAACACATATTATCATTTACGAGTATATAAAATATTCTGTCATGTCACATTTAATTTAACGTGCCAGTTAAGGGTTAAGGCGTTTGCTCACCTCCGATTTTGTCTCTTCATAACTTTGCATCAATTATATAAGAGGATCGGAGCAACGCTTATGAATGTGCTGAACATTGACACCATGAAATAAATTTTCGGTTGAGTTTTATTGATCCATATCTATTCAAAAGCAATGATATTCAAAATAATACTGTCAATACTGAAGAGTAAGGATGCATAGCTTCTGGGATCGGAGTAGATAGTGTTAAGCTACTTTTTTTGGTAGTCACTTTTAAGAATAGTTTTATTGAGCGATGAAATACTGTAACAAAAAAAGATTGACAACGGAAGATATATGCGCTCAAGACCAAATTATGACCTATATTAAATGAACAGCAACTAATCCTGACTTAGTTAACAATTCCAACAACAATTACCGCAAGGAATATTAAAGCGTATAGGAAAAATCTGTTTCCACTGATTTCTAAAATATTATTTAATTGTTTGCAAATACGAGTGCAATATTGGCCAGCGAAAGATTCTTTTATTACAGTTGACTCATTGTTTATACCACAAATCCAGTCAATTTAACACTTCCAGCATATCCTTCTCCTTAAACACTTGTGGAGGCTATATAGGTTTGATATGGGAATGGTAATTTCTAGTATATTACCTTGCAGTGTTAAAAAGTCTATATACCCTGGATCCATATAAGCAGGGAGACTTATTGGTTTTTGTCCACCTGTCTATCTGTTGTACTTAAGATCAAGATCTTAAAAACACCTCTCCTTAGCATTTCCTATAAAGAAGTATTAAAATCACCAAAATCGGGTAATAATTAAAAGAAATGTAGCCAAGAAGTTATTAAATCAAGAACTCTTGAAATACCAGCCACAGCACTTGCCTCGCCGTCAAATTCACCCTACAGTTTATTTATTTATTTTTATTATTAAAATTTTTATATATTTATTTATTTATTTATTTATTTACTTAATATAACAATTATATGAATACAATGATAATATGAAGAAGCAAGCCATGGCAGATGAGGCCAGAGGGTACTTTTAATATTGTTTTTGTAATCAGAAATATATTGAGAAACATTTGATTCGACACAGTAGCATATACTCGTAGCATTATTAGTTCTTTAACAATTATTCCTGATCAATATCTGATATTCATCGCTTGCACTGTGGAGCACGCAATATTTTCCTTATTTGCTTAACAATGTATTTTATTAGTAAGTTTTTAAAAATTTTTTTTCAACAGTTAATACTTTTTCATTTTTCATTATAAAAAAAATTTAATTTTGTAAATATCTAGGAAATATTTAAAATATGGGCTCAAAAATTTTAATGAAAAGTTCAAAAAGGAAAAACAAAAAGACTGCCAATATATCATATTGTAAATAAGTTTTTAATAAAATACATCGTACTCATTTGTAAATATATTTTCATCGCAATCCGTTTAAAGCAAGTAAGCAGCCATGAAGCGCTCCAATTTGGTAAGAGGTCAATGTTTGAGCTTAAGGTAAAAGTTCCCCCCTACTTTTATGTGCATGTAATTGTTGCTTTTTAGATATAAAACATTTGTTCAATTATTTGTCTATAAAAATATTTCTTTGGTTTTTAGGCCCCAAGGTAGCAGTAGAATGGATCGCTATGAAAAATTAAGTCGCTTGGGCGAAGGATCTTATGGTGTAGTTTACAAGTGTCGTGATCGTGAGACAGGTCAATTGGTGGCCGTTAAAAGATTTGTAGAATCTGAAGATGATCCTGCTATAAGGAAAATAGCCTTAAGAGAAATTCGCTTATTAAAGGTACGAAAGTCATTTCTTCCAATAACAGAAATTCCCAGCCAAATTTGTTAGAGATCAATTATGCTCTACGACTGTGAAATCCTATTTTCACCTTTTCTATTCCAGCTAACGAAAATGTTCTCTTTTTTCGTTTAGAATTTAAAACATCCAAATTTGGTTTCTTTACTTGAAGTATTTCGCCGCAAACGACGTTTGCATTTGGTATTTGAATTTTGCGAACTGACAGTATTGCATGAACTAGAACGTCATCCCCAGGGCTGTCCAGAGCATTTAACGAAACAAATTGTCTATCAAACATTACAGGGAGTAGCATATTGCCACAAACAAGGTTGCCTGCATCGTGACATAAAACCCGAAAATATATTGTTGACAGCGCAGGGCCAAGTGAAATTGTGTGATTTTGGTTTTGCTCGTATGTTAAGTGAGTAGTTAAACATCTCTGCCAACTGTCACACTGTCCCACAAAAAGCCGCACTACTTTTCCATTATAAAAACATCACGTTCCACAGCAACAAAAGCGAAAAATAAACAAATCGTGTTACATTGCAAAACATACACTCGTGCACAAAAACATGTGTCCACTTCTACATACTTATGTATTTGCTGCAATAATAACAATTCTTTATTTATGTGTGTATGTATGTAGGTCCTGGAGAAAACTATACAGATTATGTTGCTACGCGGTGGTATCGAGCTCCAGAGCTCCTCGTAGGTGATACACAATATGGAACGGCTGTAGATGTGTGGGCTATTGGTTGTCTGTTTGCTGAACTGGTACGTGGTGAAGCATTATGGCCTGGACGCAGTGATGTGGATCAATTGTATTTAATACGCAAAACCTTAGGAGACCTTCTGCCCAGGCATATACAAATTTTTGGTCAAAACGAATACTTTAAGGTATGGCGTCTCATGGTTTCTTAAAGATATTACAGTATTAAACAAATATTGTTTTATTTTGTATTCTTTGATTTACATACAGGGTATCACTTTGCCAGTGCCACCCAATTTAGAGCCATTGGAAGAGAAAATGCCAGTAAAATCTTTACAGAATCCTTTAACAATAGATTTTTTAAAGGTAAAGATGTAATTTAAGAAACAACTACTTCTTAAGGAAGCTGTGTTAGGTTATCACTTAGGTCACCACTGTGCTAAGGCGTTTGCCTTTACCTTAGCCTTAGCATTAGCCTTAGCCTTAGCCTTAGCCTTAGCATTAGCCTTAGTCTTAGCCTTAGCCTTAGCCTTAGCCTTAGCCTTAGCCTTAGCCTTAGCCTTAGCCTTAGCCTTAGCCTTAGCCTTAGCCTTAGCCTTAGCCTTAGCCTTAGCCTTAGCCTTAGCCTTAGCCTTAGCTTTAGCCTTAGCCTTAGCCTTAGCCTTAGCTTTAGCCTTAGCCTTAGCCTTAGCCTTAGCCTTAGCCTTAGCCTTAGCCTTAGCCTTAGCCTTAGCCTTAGCCTTAGCCTTAGCCTTAGCCTTAGTCTTAGCCTTAGCCTTAGCCTTAGCCTCTTAGCCTTAGCCTTAGCCTTAGCCTTAGCCTTACCCTTAGCCTTAGCCTTAGCCTTAGCCTTAGCCTTAGCCTTAGCCTTAGCCTTAGTCTTAGCCTTAGCCTTAGCCTTAGCCTCTTAGCCTTAGCCTTAGCCTTAGCCTTAGCCTTAGCCTTAGCCTTAGCCTTAGCCTTAGCCTTAGCCTTAGCCTTAGCCTTAGCCTTAGCCTTAGCCTTAGCCTTAGCCTTAGCCTTAGCCTTAGCCTTAGCCTTAGCCTTAGCCTTAGCCTTAGCCTTAGCCTTAGCCTTAGCCTTAGCCTTAGCCTTAGCCTTAGCCTTAGCCTTAGCCTTAGCCTTAGCCTTAGCCTTAGCCTTAGCCTTAGCCTTAGCCTTAGCCTTAGCCTTAGCCTTAGCCTTAGCCTTAGCCTTAGCCTTAGCCTTAGCCTTAGCCTTAGCCTTAGCCTTAGCCTTAGCCTTAGCCTTAGCCTTAGCCTTAGCCTTAGCCTTAGCCTTAGCCTTAGCCTTAGCCTTAGCCTTAGCCTTAGCCTTAGCCTTAGCCTTAGCCTTAGCCTTAGCCTTAGCCTTAGCCTTAGCCTTAGCCTTGGCCTTAACCTTAGCTAAGATTTGACTTAAGGATATCTCAGTTTTTATAAAATACTCTAACTTTTTTCAACTTTACCATATGCTCATGAAGAAATGTTTGGATAAAGATCCAGCGAAGCGATGGTCCTGTGAAAAACTGGTTAAACACTCATATTTTGATGACTACATTGCCAAACAACGTGAACTTGAAAGTCTTAATAGCTTAGAAGCAGCTAATCATCGCCAACAGCAACAACTGTTGCAGCAGCATATGTTGCAGCAACAACATTTACAACAGCAACAAGCACAGCAATCATTACTGCAAACACCGCATGCAGGTGCACAAGCTGCAGCAATAGCGGGCCGAGATAAATCAAAAGTAAGGTGGCATATAATTCATCCTTAATCCTTATTGTAATACATATTATGAAATGTGCATTTCCCATATTTAAATAAAATATCACTCTTTCTAGGCTTCGAATACATCGCTTCCTTTATTGCCATCCAATCACCATCACCACCAAAATCAAGACTATGTCAAACTGCAGCCACTAAACAAAAACACCACATTGTACCCCCGAAGTGAACATCATTTGCCCACAATTTAGTGGCAGATTTTAATCTTAAGGCAATTAGATTTAATTTTCACAGATATATTTTTTTGTTTAAAAGATTATACATAAATATTAAAATTAATACATGATTTCATTTAATTAGTGTTGTGTGAATAAACATTTATACGCATTACAAGTGAAACGTGATATTTTAGCAACAGAAAATAAGAAGCTTAACTGCTTACACATTTTTAGATTGTTGACTTTTTCCTTCATCTCATTAATTAACATGATTATACGAGTAGTCATATGCAATATTTTCTTTTAAATTGTTATTCACTATGCTTGGCTTAGTACGTAAAATATTGGAGGTAAACATGTATTAAATGCTTCATGCTTCACCAAAAATATGTTGCCTGCTTACGTGCCCTTGACTATGAACAAACATATTAACTAAATTATCATATGAATGAACAGAAGTGAGTGCAAAGTTATCACATTCACGCTCTTTCCTTTTAGGCATTAGAATGATACTTAAAATCATAATTGCATTTACATTGACTTACTAGCAGGAGCCTCCAAACGTGGCGGTAACGCTAAATAAAGCATTTAGTTTAGCAAATATCTTCGTGGATTTAAAGTATTTTTGCTGCGCTTTTAAGAAGGGGAAGACGTAGATCCTGGATATGTATGACTTTAAAACTCTGCTATATTTCAATTTCTTTCTCAAGAAATTTTCTATTTGTATTCAAACGTCTCGTTTGAGGACAAGAGCAAAGGACGGAGCAAATCACACGACTGCTTAAACGTGTGTACTCGTATTGTCAACATGTTGACACGAAATTGTATTATTATGAAGTGGTACATGTCTTTAGGTAACTTGCATTTAAATAAAATAGTAGGCCTGAGTAAATGGTAAAATAAATAAGCTGGGAAGAAAGAGCAACAAATTAAGCGTTATACGTGCTTAGGAAATTATTTTTTATACAAAAATAATGGCAAAAGGAACTGACATGAAATCTAAATAAATTTGCTTATTTAATGTAGTAAGTGATTGTGTAAACAAGCAACCAGTTTACAAGGACCATGTAAAGAGTCACATAATTGGAACAATAAAGAAAACATCAGGCCGTGAATGAGGCGGGAATTCGTAAGCATTAAAATTAAGTGCATCATAATATTTGTATTAGAGAGAGACAGCTAATAATAATAAAATCCTAAATCAAAATGTTTGCGAAGTAAAAGCAAACAAATTGCTTTAATCACACAATGTAATTCAAAGTGAAATTTCCTGTTACAGTGTTTTGCATAAAACTGCTTCGCTACCTCCTTTCGGTAGAAGGCCGTCAGCTATTCAATGGAAACTATTTTCACGAAATGTAAGCTTTTGATTGATATATAAAGAGAGGTTGTGTTTACACCAGGAGCGGGGTATGTGGAAGGTTTCTGTATCTTGACAATATTCAAACGAGCTTAAAACACAGATTTTTCCAAAGTAATACGAAGTATACGTCATATAAACAAAGTGCGCCGTTTTCCCACCAACCGATTTTCATGAGATTTGCCACATTTCTGCGTCCATACTTATATATGGATATATAAATTTAGCTTTAATATGGAATTTCCAACAATGGATTAAGAGCCAGAAGAGGAGTATTTCTTCGTAATTGCAACAGTACAGCCGATTCTGACATATTAATATAATAAATTTTTTTTTGTATTGAAGATAACGGTTTAACGAACCCTGACAGGATGCACTCATTCTCATGCGTACACATTGCCACCAAGTCTGCAAGCCATCGATTTCATTGAACTTGAATTTGTATTGAAGATAACGGTTAAAGAGCGGGATAGATGGCGAAATTGCTTCGCTTCAACACAATCAAAATGATTTTAATCAAATTCGATGGATAGCTAAATCTGAACATCTTGATCTGACCATATTTTAAAAATTAGGACAATTTTTTATGCTCTAATTGGTGATCCTCATGCCGGTAATTAAGAGACTTTATGTAAATCATTGTTACTTGATACGTATCACGAACTCCCGCCTACTCTGTTTTTTTTTTAGTTATTTTCTTCAATTTTATATAATACAATATCATATATGTAATGAGCGCCGAGTAGGCCCTTTTTTTCTGTTACATCAAAAGGGTTTCTGCAAAGCTGAGGGTACATTTTTTACATAATGGCTTAAGCGTGGGCATTTGTTAAATAGATCCCAAGTAAGGAGGTAAATTATTTACATGATCCATGTTTATTTACATGTTCCATGTTTCCAAGCTACAACGTGGTAATTTAAGATTTGATATAGGCCTTGTATTACAACAACGCCGACATTGCAAAAATGGAGTTGAATGATCAGTAATAATATTTTTATATTTAAAAGTAAACAATAGTCCGTTACTTTTGTAGATACTCGTATATACTCGTGTTCTGAAGAGGATGTAAAAATCTTTTGGAAACATTATTCTTATTGAATACATTCTGGACTCTTATCTTATCCATAAGAATCTTTTCCGAACCTTTTCATGCGTTTATTAGCTTCCATTTATTACTAGAAATCATTTACATGGCGAAAAAATGCTCTCCGGTTTCTAATACAATTTAAATAATTTGATAAAATTAAGAAATTCACATTTATTGAATTTTTAACAAATTAAAAATCTTAAATTATTGTAAAACTTTGTTAAGACTTTATTCAGCAAAATGGGCGAAACCCTACAATAAACTGTGACAAGAATTCGTTTACACTAAGACTGTTCTATTTTAACGCTCTTATGGTCAATTAATTTAAATGAACTGTAAGCAATTAAATTTTACATCAAATTTAATTATATTTTTTATTATACTTCATTCCACTCGTATACAACTGAGAGCAAGAGGATCCTAAGGAATTTTGAATTCAATCCAGCTAATGTGATGGAGTGGGATTAAGCTTCACATATTTTATAATTGTTTTTCGAAAAGGTACAGATGGACTGGTCCATCCAGTTAGGATTCTTATGACCCTACTGATTACGCTATTGCTCAAACTGAGCAGATGGCTTGATTTCTCCTCCTGAGGGTAGCTCCATAGGATTTTAGGGAACGTACTGGCTTTTCCGCTCTTTCACACATTGTTGTGATTCGCTTAATCGATCATTTTGGACCTCGGGGCACTAAAGGATTTCGAGTTTATAAAGCTTATAAAGCTACTTATACATAAGTAGCGCTCTTATTTCGGCTAGTGGGCCTCTGCTTTATAGCTCCGATTGAATCATCATCATTATTCATAATCAGCCATGGCTCTCTGCCCACGTAAGTTTCACATACATATATCAACGATCAGTATATATCGCCTCAACGTATGGTAGCCTGTTTATTGTTCCTGGTCGACGAATATGCCCATCAGCTTTATTTCTCTGTTGTCTCATTTGCCTCCAATTTAACTCATATTGATATACCTAAAAACCTAAAAACCGAAAAACTTCACACATTCGAAGGTAGCACTATCATTGATCCCTTTAAATCTTTACATATCATTTCTTCACTGGCGATGTGCAAGAATAGTCAGTTCACAACTTTCCTACATGACGACTAGCCTCAGTGGTCCTTGTGATTTATATTCGTTTAAACCATCATACAATGACAAAATGGAAAAGAAAATATTAAATTTAATTGATCGTTTTTGTTCCCGATTAAAAGCAGTCAGAAGTTGCTTAAATCTTTAGGGGTTTCGTAGAAAATATATGAGTAAAGGTTCACCGAAGAGCAGCACAAATGCGCATTGAAGCCAGCTAACCCTACAACAATCAATTTCAATGTATTTTTAAGCCCAATTTAATTTTCGGAATTTTAGTGAATTTTGAAATAAATAAAGTGAAGAATTATTTCCATTTCCTTCCAGTTAACATTCAACACTCCCACTTGGGGGTACATGATTACGATTATGTACTGGTACAGTCGGAAACCATTGTCGGGATTTTATTGCAATTCTGGTTATTCTTTAGAATTATTATTACGTTATCTGCATGGCAGATCCTTAAAAGACAATGAATCGTATTGAGCCATAATAAAGTGATAGGATTCCTCGCTGAGGGGCACCATTTTTTACATGACTACTGCTGTTGATAATATGTAAACCGTGATTGATCCATATAAACTCTGACGTCAACGGGGTAAAGGCCTACGTCTCTTTACATTTGAGTTATCTGAAATCCCATATATTTAGCGAATAATAAATTAAAAGTTTACGATTTGACTACAACATATTTCAATGTACGTGGACGAGATTACTGGTTACATGGTGTCCCCTGTAAATAAGGAGTATAAAATAAATATTGAAAATAAAAATATTCGTGTAAACTTCTTCAATCATAATTCAATAAAATTTTATCTCACTATTCCACCAAAAAAAAATCTTTACATTCACAATCCCTTATTTAAATATCTTAAAAAAAATATATATTTTGAAGAATTTTGCATCATTTCTTTTCCGACTTTGGCTATACTCGTATATATATTTTACGAGCTTTACATGAATTCTAATATTTTTCTTATTTGCATTTTCCTCACTACTTTATGGCATCTTAAGCAATTCATTGTCTAACTACAAAGCTTAAATTGCTTGCAATAATAACAAATTGCATTTTCTTGAATAAAAGGAGCATGAAGTATTTATATACACAAATACATCCTTTTACATCCACACATACACAATATGAATGTATTACAAGCAAATATAAAATAGAAATACTCGTATTGTGTTAAGTTTGCTAAAAAGGATATTTTAAGGACATTGTCAATTGGCTTGGCAAATGTCTGTTATGAGTGAAAAAAATCTTTTGAGTCGTGTGGTAGAAATTGCAATAAAAAAATATCAAATTATAAAGAAATATAAATATTTATAAGACTTTATAAGAACTTTAAAGGGCGGAAAATCTTTAGAAATTCGGAAGGATGAAATTAGAGAACGCAGAGACAAATTTTTAAAAAAGTTCAAAATGAATGATTCAATTAGTTTCGTAAATTATATCAAAATTTGCAAAAGTTATAAATTATTATTATAAATTATTATTGCAAAAGTTTTAGTATGCAAACTTCAAAGTATATCAAAAGGAGGGCTGCATACGTCACTCAAAGTTTTATAAGCATTCATAACGAAAAAGATTATCTAAAGTGTGTGTAAAATATCTAAAGTATGGCTCCAGAGAGCCCCAGGGATTAACAAGACCTTCGATTAATAAAACATTAATTACAATTACACTTTGTAAGACACGTAAAATTCCGTTCAATAGCAACTTTAGTAGAAGCAGGAGCATTTGCGGGAGCTTTCCCAAAAAGTTTTAAAGAGCACCAGCAATCAATAGATGGGTTAAAACACGTATCAAGAAAATATTCAGAACGTGTTTACTTTCTAAAAATTTAGAAATTGCATAGCATCCAAAAAATTTATTTTTAATATCAAAGAAGTGAGTCTTACTGGTAAAAATCTAACGATTGGAAGCATGTGTAACACACCTGAGAAGCGTTATCCTAAACATTTCAACAATAGCTTTTTGAAGGATTATGATATCATTATGTCTTTGCAAGTGACTTTACATAAGAAAAGAATCCAAAATAAATCATTAATCCAATAGGGCCATTAAATACGACATTACTTGAATCATTGCATGAAATTGTTCTTTCATGAAGTTACACTGAGTAAGCCAATAGTAGCGTCTGCTCTGTGGGAACCCCATGTCAACAAGGTTATTTCCAACTAACTGAGGAGCAAACATTGTGAATATCATCGTTTTTAGAAACATGTTGAGCAATGACATAGCCAACAAGTCCTTAAAGCGCATGAAACCGTAATTTTCCGATGATAGATTCCCTTGATTCCAAACGAGCTCATTTTTCTTTGTCACCAGATGTCAATCTGTGCTCCATCCCATCCTCAAGCTTTGCTCTCGTATAAGTCTATCCACACAAAAAGCAACTTTCAGCTGTTAAATCATTTTCCAAAATAAAAAAATGTTGCCACCTGAAAGCTTGAAACCTCTAAAAAAAACACCCAATATAATTTCAAGTTTCTACTTCAATATGTGTAAAAGAAACACTGTGATATCAAAGCAGAATCCATTAACACATTTAATTACAACTAAGTCACAATATATTCCATAAACAAAGAAGAAGCGTTACAAATCAAAAATATGAGCTTTCGAATATACATGCATGTGGATACGTATGTACATGTATGTGTGAGTAAGTAAAATTTAAAAAAATGACATATCGTGCATTTATTTGAAAATAGTCATATCTCCAAAAAAAAAATAAACATTTCTTAAATTGAATTAATTAAAAAATGTATAAATTTGGTTTCTACAATATTAGGAAATTTATCATCTATTTATTTGAAAATAGTCATATCTCCAAAAAAAAAAAAAATGAATTTTTAAATTGTCCTAATTAAAATAAGATAGGAAATTTCTGCTGGTACGAAATTTAGGATTTCATGACATGAGCAATTAACGTACGAGCCAACGTTGCATTTTAATTATGCAAAATTATGTGCTTAAAGAAAATTGAGGTTAAACAAATAACAACAAAAGTAAATTTATAAATTATACACAAATCCATAACAGCATATAAAACGCATACAAATACATACACGTATAGACGATATTTTTGAATAGAATAAAAAGTTATTATGTTGCAAAAGGGCAGAGAAAGTTTGTAACAAATTTTTATACTCACATATTAACGGCAATGCAGCGGGGGCCGTCTAAATTATTGATGATAAAATGTAAAATTAAAGGAATTTTTTAAAATCAAAATACTTTGGTAAGCAACATTATCGAGCAGTTATCAACCAGTGACAACAGTAACAGTTTATTTTCGGCAGGATCTGTAATCAAAAATTATTTGAATAAATAAATTCAACTAAGAAAATAACCCATTTCTACTAACTGCCATAAATATATTCCGTATTATTGAAATAGTCATAAGTAGTCTTCTAATATTTATAATTACTTTTAGTGATTATTTAAGCCTTAAAGGATGTCAAAAATTGTCGATTCATTTCCATTTTAAAAAAAAAAATTCATTATTCAACATTTTGAATCGTGATGTAACGTTCTTACTTAAATCAGCTGTTTCCGTTAATTTTAAATAAATTTTAAACTAAATAAGAAAAATATTAGCATTCGAAAGCTTAAACCTCTTTTAATAAATCGATAAAGACTAGACGATAAAAAGTCCGATTACCTGAATACTGAAATGCGATTGTGCGGCAGCTTTTCTTTTAGTAAAAAAGAAAATATTAGTACTTATGTACATATACTCGCATTCAAATAAGCTCGTTTACAATCCATATATGTCCCGTAACGCTAAGTACAAAAGTCAGATAACTTTTTCTACATGTTAAGTGTCAAGTATCATTTGCTTTAGTACATTTTTATTTGGCTTCGTGTAAGTGGTTGTTCTCTCTTCTTGATTTTAAAAGAGAAACAGCTGATTTACTATACGTTAAGAAAGTGTTTATTGTGGCAATCATTCTATGTGACTCTGCCTTTAGACATTATTTGTTATATACTCTTGCATGTGCCTATTTAATACCGCTATTAAAAAAGTGTGTGCAGTAATACATTTGCATAATTTTTTGAAATCTTACGTTTAAGAAAGGTTTAAGGCCGACTCACATAGAATACTTCATAGGTGTACTTGGTACTTTCTCTCGTAACATCAATGTAATGTTGGAAAAGCTTCGCACAATCAATACTTACATCAGCTGTTTTTATCACACGCCCTTGCAATAAATTTTAAACTATATTTTTTAAAGAATTTTGACAACTACAAAGTGTCAAAGTAATGAACCTGTGCAAAGTTTAAAAGTTTCTCAACTTAAGCACTTTGGGTTAACGTAAAGTACATATCGATTGTAAATGGGGTGATATGAATGTACGAAGTTGAATTTAGTTGTCAGTTGAAAAAGCACAAAATGTATATGTTACGTTTATGTTTAACGAATACTTATGCTTCTTCTTACGTAACAATTCTATTTCAGATTGAATTCTTTTTGCTCTGGATGAACTATATTCCTTATATAAAATATTTTTTTTTTTGCTGATTTAGTGAACTGTTGTTGTTGCCAGAATTAATTCTCGTTCATACCTAAAGAAACATTGTAAACGATCTTAATTTTGAAAAAGATTTCAAATCGAATCTACTAGATATCGGTGCAGTGTAAATGCACTATAAGCTAATAGCTTTTATGGCTACAAAGCACTGTGAAGCTTTTTACAATTCAACCAGACATTCGTTAAATTTTAACTCATAAGAAAGAAAGGAATTAAAGTACTCGTATGCTTTTACATTTTTTAAAAATCTTAACGAAAATTTTTTATTTGAAATTAATTTTTTATATAATTTATGGAATTATAATAAAATTTATTTACTACATATTGCAAAAGCTGCCATTTACTGTAGCATAATGATACATATTCTCTTCTATGGAAATTTTTTTTTAGTTATATTTCTTACAAAGAAGGCATAGTAATGCGAACAAATTTCATGGTGAATAACAAATTTCAGTGTCACTTTTCCCATCGACTATTGAAAACATGCACGAGTACTTTTATGGACTCTGCGAACAACTAAAACCATTTTCATGTTACATAATTCAGTTGAGATCATTATCGTCCACTTAACTGTGTATCGTACAATAAAGTTATTGATTTTTTGACACACACAGCAAACGGTCAATTGGCCACTGTCAGTCTCACTTGTGCTTTGCGCGTTATTGCAATGGTTTCTACTAAAACGACTTAAAATAATCATCGGATAAGTCAGAAATTATAAAAAGGAAATTGTGCTACCGAAATATAGTTTCACTTTATCATTATTCTTTATAATGAGTTAATATTGGTTTAATGTTTACTACAAGCATCAAATTATGGTTTGGATGGAAACGTATATGTTGTATTGCTCCGTCCGTTTGGGTGTAGTTGTTATTACCGTTTTGTCGTTCGTAAGTTGTAAAGGAAACTGTGGCACATTTAAATTTAATAATGTGAAAAAGCCTTTTCACAGAATAACTTGAATTCAACATTTTTTTATATATTAAAATTTAACGAAAGTCAATATTAATTACACCATCTTTAGGGCTACTCATGGTTTAGACGGAGTGTGGTAGTAGTATACGAGTGCCTCCGTAAGCGAATGAATAATGCTCATCCTACTAAGCCGGTGGTCGGGGGTTCGATTCTTGCCTAGACCCAGGTAGTTTCTCTGCGGGCAAGCCGAAGGACAATACGATGATAGCTTAGACACCGTTTAGACATAGTATGATTTAAGTTTAATATTCGGCATATAAATCCAAAATAATATCGGTTTAATATGCAACCTGTACTGCGTTTGTATCTGTGGTAACAGATATAAGATATATATATATAAGATATATATATAAGCTATAAATATGTACCTGTCACTGAATACCTCTAATTATATGCGAATCGCAGCCTAGTTAATCATAGTTATATTTTTTGCAGCCCTAGCCTACTAAACTTTCACTTGTAATACAATTATCGTAATGAAATATTATATCATTTATATATCATTAGTTTTAATCACAATTCAGTGGCACCAGACCGATATTTTAATCACAATTCAGTAGCACCAGACCGATATTTTAGATGTATATGCACTAATAAATAGGACATAGTTTTAGTTATATTCTAGACTTTGTAATTATATTAAAGTTTATTGTCTTGCCATGGTCGCAGTCTAATTATTATCTAGTCACGAATAGAGATAGACTAGATGCCATTCTTACTTACGGTGTAGCAAAAGTTAATTTATTAGTTCCTCATCTAATTAAAATATATTGTCTTGCCATGGTCGTAGTCTAATTATTATCTATCACGAATAGAGATAGACTAGATGCCATTCTTATTTACAGTGTAGCAAAAGTTCATTTATTAGTTCCTCGAAATATGATACGTCTTATAAAAATAACTCCCATTGTATAGCATTATATATAATAGTCGTAATATAATAATTGTAAAGTAAAATTTTAGAGATTAATTTTTTCTGGGACCAGTAACTTAGCGGAAACCCCTTACTAATACAAAGCATTGTAAAAGAATTAGGATGAAGTAAATCTTGACAAGTGTTGCCATAGTATTTTATTAATTGTTTTTACGGCTAAGCGGAGTGTATGTGCTCACCTATATTTCATTGTCGTCGTAAATTTTTTCCTGGGAAATGCTAAGTCACCAGTAATTCCACTTTTGTCAATTAAACATTCCGACAGCAAGTAAAGCACATATAAGTTCTTGCGAAAAAGTTATGATAATTTTTTTAATTCGTAACTGCCGGAGATGGGAAGCGAACTCATGACGCTAATAAGTACAGAGTTCAGACAATGACTCCCCCTACGTTCTTCGGTCCTGCTGCTAATATATAAAATTTTATGAAATTAAATTCCAAATAGAAAATGAGAAACTTAATACTTTTAGATTTCCCTTCTCATCCCATCGATAATATTTTTTGTCAAGGGCTTAACGATCCTCAAAGACGTCTTAAAAATGCTCAATGAGGATGAGCATTTTAAACACCAATACATGCTCAAGATAATATCAAATCATGTACAAAACGGTAAGGTTATTTTTATTTAATAGTTTAAATATTTATTTAGTATATCAAATGAGAATGTGTAACAGGCAGCGGCCGATTATATATTTGAGTTGAAAAACATTCGATATTTTTTACATTATCATTATCTCATGCGTTTGCAATGGCATGTTTTCAGATTCCAGCAGCTTGAAGGTTCTCGTGGAATTGTATTTCTTTGCTCATATGACAGCATGTGTTCTGGCATTATATGGCTCATTAAAGGTAATTTGATCATTTTTTAATAATGGTTTATTGTTATTTTATTGTATTATATTTTTGCTAATCACACACAAAACAGATGAAAATGTATTCATCAAAATGTGTATTCAGGTTTTTTTTTTTTGTAATTCAAATTTTCCTATTTTTTCTTTTTCTGAAAGCTAAAAAAGTATTTTCTAGTGCCCGTCATTGTCTTTGAATGCATTCGTGTAATACTCTGTTTGGTATTCCATATTTTTATCATGACAGTTGCAAAAAGTCGCGTTAACTTGGGAATTGTAATAACCGCTACCTTAGCGGGGGTATTTGTTATACGTAAGATGAATCTCATATATTTATAGAAATTATTAATTAATTAAAATTATTAATCATTAATTTACTCAAATAGTCTTCCTTGGCTACAATGCCGTCACGTGTATGGCTTTGTATCAAATTATAAATCTTGTAAATAGTGAGCGTTACAAGTCTTTGTATGGCAATGATCCGTTTAATCCTTTAATACCCAAAACGGTAAATCCAATGGCAACTGAAAATGTACGAATACTAATACCTCACATAGACGAGCGTAAGCATCGCGATAAACGTAATCGCGTACGACAACCTCAAGCCAATATTTCCATATTGCCTGTTCAATATTTCGGAAATAATAACTACAGAAATGATTTAAAATGGAAACAAAGCCGGTGGCCTACTACGACAGTAAGAACACCACCTGCCTTTGAAAAGTATCCACCATCGTTAGAAGAAATTAACCGGTTCCAGCAACAGCAACGGAAAAATCATTCTGAAGTAAATTATTATAACTGGCAATGGTCAGAACTGGCTCCAGGCGTTTCCATTCCAAATAAGAACAACTTAAATTTTATCTCAAAATTAAAATGATTTATCTAAACTCGATATTTTAGATAAAAGTGGTTACAAGGAGATAATTCCATTTTACACGAGTGTAAAATTAGGCAAAATTTGGCCACCCAACTACTTTTATACACATTGAAAACTCTATTAAAAATTATAATTTTTTTATGTTTGAAATAAAAAAAAAAGCCAATTTAGAATTCAAAATTTCAATTTCTTTTTAATTTAAATTATATTTGACCTTAAAAGCGTAGTTTGAGAAGTAAAGTATCTTGAAAAAACTTGATAGACATTTTCATTACTTTAGATGGACAACATTTACCTCTTGAATGAATTGTCAGTCCGCCAAGTATTTTTCATTAAAATTAAAAAAATTTGTAATGCTTTTTGCTGTATTTTTAATGATAAAAAATAAATTTTGATTAGTTTCTCTTAAATACTCTATTTTGAATTTTTCTTTTAAACAGGAATTAAAAATCGGCCAAATTTTTTCTTAAATCTGCATAATGCGAGAAATAGCAGAGTACTTTCCTTTAATTTATTATTATCAAACTCATTTTTAAGAATTAAATTAATTAAAACTAATTTACTTACTGGCAGTTATTCATTTTAACTTTTAGTAAAATTGTAAACATTTTTTAGATTTTATTTCTAAACCCCACAACGTTTATTTCGCCCATACAACACGTTGTACTCTGGGACAATTTCTTTACGTATAACCTTTTGCATATCTGCCACATATTTAAGTCTTGCTTTTGTCTCCTTCGCTTTAAGGTTAAGCTTTTTAATGCCTGGAGCGTGCACTAAGAACGCGGGGTGTAAAATGACATAATCATAGCCCAATAGACACATGGCATAGTTTTGTACACGTTTATTCGATTGGCCTTCCCAGGTGACACGTTCGTCAAATATGGGTTCTTTATTATCGCTTATATAAAAAGGCTCCCAAGATTTAAATTTACCATATCGTTTGCCCACTGTAAATATTCGTAATTCCTCAGTGTGTTTTGCCAACTCCCAATATTTCTGTTTTGGTACCAGGTGACAGTTCAGACAAACATATTTGTGAAAGGGTATGGCTAAAGACCTTCTTAGCATTCGCTGTAGTTCTGTTTTATTATTTGGTAGAGCTGTATTTTCTTTTATTTCAAACACGGGCAAAACAAAAACCTTGGGTTTCTGTCCCCCCACTATTAGTGTTGCATTCCTTAATACCATTTCAAGAAATTTATTTACCAAATTTAAACTGGGATAAAGTTCTACATCACAGGCAAAAATAAAGTAAGTATTCACACTTTTGCGCGCTATATTGCGGGCCACATTTATGGGATATGTTAGATTATTTATGGTCTTATACATCCCCGAGCGATTCACTTTATCATAGGGAGCATTCCGCAGATCACAATCGTAACGCCAACTGAGGGCTTGCTGCTCATTTTTCGCTATAAATGCTGGTATATGATTTTTAGGAAAGAATATGTGAAATGTTACATAATCACGTATCAGTTCGCTTTGTGGCACACAATGACGCATATATTGTATGGAGTCCATGGTAGCATTGTAGTCGTCGCCAGGTGCGTACATGGCAAAACTCACTGGAGCTAACCAACTGTTTGAAGAGAAGAGAAAATAACATTGTTTTTCAGACATGAATTTAAGTAGGAGATCAAATAAAAAAATTCACTTTAGCAACAAGAACAGTGGAGTCACCTCCACTCAGAGTTATTAACGCATAAGGAACAAATTGTATATCAAAAATATACAACCTAATTTAGGAAATACATTTTTATCGGAATATTTTTATTTAAAAATCAAATTGCACCCACAATTATTCTGAGATAAGATTTATTTATTTATTTATTTATTTATTTATTTACCAAATATTACAATTATATGAATATAATTACAATATGTATAGAAGCAATGGCTACTGAGGCCTTAGGCTTCTGGCTCCCTGGGGAATTGAACCCCTGATACGTGCGTAACCGGCGGGTATACTAACCATTATACCATCGAGGCGCTTATAAGATAAGATATTTTTATTTAATTTTCTATTTAGGCTATCGGTATTGCATTATAGCAATATATAACTTCTTGATGATATATACATAAATAAGATGTTAAATACTGCAATTAAAAATAATAACAAATTCGTAGAAAGTTTAAAAATAATTCTATTTTAAAACTAAAAAAACCGCACATGGTGTGAAATCTGTAACGAGTTGAGAATTAATATTTTCTATGGCCAACAAACCGCTAATATTTTGAAATTAATTAAAGTATTTCTCAAATATTACAATTCTATTAATAATTTTTAATTTATTTTGACTTAAATACTGCTTTTAATTTATATTTATTATACATTTCGTATTTTCTTTTAACATGAAAATAAATGAGACTTTTAAAATTAAATATATTTTCATTACAACTGAAAGTTGGCGTCAATCTTTTAGCGACTTGTAACAGCCTGTAATAATTTCATTTTAATTCTAAATAATTTCTTTATTTCATATTTAAATCAAATAGAAAATTTTTATCAAAGTGTTCTCTTAAACCAACTAGAGATTTAAGCAATTTGCAATTAGTAATAAACGAGAAGTATTAAGTAAAATCACAGCTGTAACAAGAAACACAAACAATCAATTCAAATGCGGTCATTTTCTTATCCAATCCCATATTTTTTTTGAGTGGTGTTTCCACTAAAATACTCTCTCCTCTTTATTTTCTGGGCTCCGTTGCCGAGACTGCCTTCTCCATCACGTCGGCGTTTGTCATCCTAGCCATATAGACGACCATCCTCTTCAGCAGCATCGAGGTCTGGGTTTTCCTCCATAGTATGAACTCGACGTTCTTTATCAGCATTTTGGTAATAACATCTTCCACTTCCATAATGAATGCTTCGTCTTCAACGCAATCGTAAGTGAACAACTATTATCACTAGAGCACCTTACATCCGATTTTAGTGCGACTAATTATGATATAAAGGCCTTTGTCTATAATTCCCACATCTGAATAAAGTGAACAAGCAACCAGTTTTAAATACTTGAGTGGCAACACTGTTTTAAATGTTACAGCTGTTAATAATAACTTTTATACATTTTTGGTTATTTTTAACCTCTATAACCTTGTATACCTTTTGGTGTGTGTCTGAGCTAACAACCAATCAGCCAATATAGATGGGGATCAGGAAATTCATTTACCATGCCATGAATTTGTTGTTGTTAAAAATCTCATTTTATTAAAACTTCCCGTTTATTTTAGTGGGAAATTGTATAAATTTAAGTTGTCAAGTAAAATATTAATATTGTAATGAATATTATTTTTGGAATTTTAGTGCGAACTAAATAATTTATTTCATTTCATTTTACATACTTACGTCACTAAACGTACAGTTTTTAATTTTTATATCTCAATAAACCGAAATATTTTCTTAAAAGCGACATTAAAAATTATAAAAAATATTTAATTGTTATTTGACAAAAGCTGAAGCTTCAAAAATGAAAACTTTAATAACTTTTCAAAGCAATAAAATTACTTTACTACTAAACTAACGTTAATTGTTTTGTTATGGAACTGAAATTGTGCTTTTTTTAATAATAAAATAATATTGTAGAGTAATGAAAAAACTACTAGTTTCCGTTGTTCACTGATTTATTTAACTCTGTAATAGAACTTATTGATAGTTTCATGCTTACCGCTCAACTACAATTGGTAAATGTTTCATAAACGTGTAATCGCCATTCACAGCATAAGTTATGGACTCTCCACATCCCATATTCATACTTTTGCGGCCTCGTATATAATTTTTAATAAGCCAATACTCGCCATACTGCAGCTTCTCCTGCTGCAATGGCGCATCATAACAATTCAAAATAGTTTTCAGTTTCATCTTCAATGGCGGTTCAGTTGTTACAACCGGAAGGTTTTCAGAAATCGGTTCACTCACTTGATGTACGAGTGCTGGCGATTGAAATTTATTTGCTGCATTTTCATAATTAGTATTTAATTCTTGGAAGGATTTGACTAACAGATTTCGGAAGAGCAAAAGGCACAACACCACCAGCGAAATTAAAGCGATAAAATCTAAATGCTTGCGATATATAAGACCTCGTAGATGAATTGTAGAAACTTTCGGAGCAATTTTTGTGGGCATTATTTGAGTATTTAAAAGTGTTTTTCATAAATACAAAAATTTTTGCGAGTACGAGTACATTTATTTTTTAAATGTTTATTTTTTAACGAATATTCCAGGATGTGTCAACCATACTTTTGTAATTTCTTAAATTTTTTATTTTAAGAAATCTTATCTTTTATTAAATTTTGCTCTTTTTCATTAAATATATATGTTTTGTATTCTTTATTAATCACAAGATCTATTTTATAAAAATTTGACTAAAAAGAAGTAGTTAATTTTTTCCATAAAGATATTGTATTTTAAAAAAAAAATGTAAATGCCTGAGATGCGGCAGTTGTCTGAATGTATAACAGTTCATTTAGACGGGGTTACCCCCCAATTGAAGTCTAAAATGGCAGTCACGTATACACATTAGAAATAAGTGCTTACTTTGGTTATTCAGATGCAAATCTAAATTTAATTTGAATAACAACGCTTCAGATACGCGGCATTCAGATTCAGGGAACTACCAGCAAGCCGAATAGTGAAATATTACAAAGAGACCACTCCAGACTTGTTCTAGACTCTGAGCTTAATCGTCGACGCTGCAACAAAGATCTTTCTATTTCAAGATTTATGGATGAAATTATAATGGCATAAATATTTAGAGCGGCTTAGCAATCATATCACGTTCTCGATTTTCCATTCCGCCAATATATTAGTAGAACTTGTATGTGTGTATATAAATTTGTTGATACTCGTATATAGATAAGTCCGAAAAAATGCTTGGAGTTCTTAATATCAGATTAGTCTGAATACTACATATTCCCATAAATATAATACAGGGGTTTGTATGAAAATAATTATTTCCTGTGCTACACATCTATAGGAGCGACAGTCACTTAGTTGATCTAACAATTCTGTAAATATAAAAGTTTTACATTTTTACATTTCATTCCAATGGAAGAATTCGGCTCCGTTTTTTTGCTCAGTCTCTCAAATTAACTTCACAGCTTTCTATAACGCTACAATACCGGAAAGCGTTATTCGTGTAGCCTGCCGCGCTAAATGTGTTTATATACATATGTTTGATGCGTAATGTAGAAGAAATTTTTTCTAAAAACCATTCATTGCTTTAAAAATCAATTTTTTGAGTAAATTTTGTAACAACAACTCTTTAAATTTGCTTTTTGCCAAAAACAATTTAACTTGTTTTTTTTTTCGTGATAAAAAAAAGATAATTTTCAAAAATTTATTTAGAATTTATTTATTATCTAGAATATAATTCTTTTCCAAAAATTTGTAATTTTGTAAGATTCCGTTTCTATGAAACTCAGTTTTTGTTGGGGAAAAAGAAAATATTCCTTAAAATCTTTCCTGATAAATAAATTAATTTACTTTTTAGCGAAAAATTTTTTTCTTTTTAAAAAAAAGTATATTTTTACAAAAACAAAAAAAAGTTTGTTCACAAAATTTTGAATTTATAATTTAATAGCAAAAAATTTTATTTATTTAAATAATTATTTTTTATTATTAATTCAATTTTTGTTTTTATTTTTTTTTTTTTAAGTTTCTATTGCGCTTTAACAAGCAAAAAAAAATATTTTCGAAAAAACTTTTAGAGGGAAACTTTATTTTCTTTTGATTAATTAAATAAAGACAATAATAATGAAATTAAAATAATGCAAATCCCTTTTCTTTATTTTGAACTTTATATTTCTTTAAAATGATCCTACAGGACCAAAAATGTACTCCTTTAAAAAAGAAAATATTTTCTCAAATAAAGTAGATTAAAGTACAAACAAAATTGAATTAAAGCTTAAAGGCCACAAAAAAAAAACAAAAATTATTATTTGCAGAGTTACTACTTTTTGCCTTAAAGCATCCTGTTTGTTGCTAAGAAAGTTCCCCATCGAGTAGAAACTTTGCTATTTCGCTGATAAGCCTTCTATTTCCTTTTTGCCTTAAGAGTGTGATTTTATTTAATTAAATTTTATTTATTTATTATTTTTTATAAAATTCCACTTTTTCACAATATTTCCTCTTTTTACACCAAAATTATTATGGAAAATATAATGCCTCCGAGTTTTAGTTTGGAATGCACATTTTTAACAAAATTCTCCTCTGCACAATTGAACGTAATGTATTTATTTAAATTTTTAATTAATTAATTTTCCTCGTTTTAACTTAATTAAATAACTTGTCTTGTAACATGTATGCACTCAAGTTTCGTGGCAAAAGAATCTAAAAAAAAAAAATTTTTAAAAACCTTTTCGGAACACGTTTCAGATTACACTCTGGCAATTTTTGCAATGAAGTGTTTTTTCTTTCTTTTACAATTGTGTCGTTTAACAACAGGAAACCAATTTTAAAATTGTTTGTTTTAAAATACTCGTTATACGTAAATGATTTTAATTTTTTTATTATAGTGTTTTGCGTGCTTAAACGGGCATTTGAAGTGATCGCTCGCAACTGACTGCTAGTTTTTCACTGTTAAGAATTATTAGTGAAATTGTTAGCAGCTGAACGTTCAAAATTAGTTGCAGTATTACAAAAGTACAATTCTTAATTATGATTATATAGAACTGCATTATGATGTTTGTTATTAGTTTTCGTAAGTGGCTGCAAACGAAACATTATGAGAAATTTATTTATAATTATTATTTATTTTATGAAACTGCGGTTTAACAAAATACTGGCACTGTACGGTTAAATTTTCTTATAGATTTTAATTACTTTTTTACCTTCCGATAATGATTATGGTTAGGAAATTGTTCAATTAAAAATATTTCTATTCGAATTGCAATCAGTAGGAGGCCAGTTGGATTTATATACAATTCGTGGGAGACATTGATATAGAAGATTTTAATGCTCTTCACTCTCACAGGCAGTGTATACTCAAAACTAGGCTGCCAACTTGGCCACTTATTTTGCAAACTCAATTGGAAACTCAACAGGCAGGCTTCGAATATCTCTATCCCTGTTTCATTCAAGGCCTCACTTCATTATCCTACACAGTTTTACGATTAACTCACACGATATCTGATGAGATTCCATTCTAGTTTAAGAAAACTGCGATCATAATGACGTTGCTGGTGGCACACTTTCATGTAAAGTAAATGCAACTCTGATAGCATAGAAATTAACCTACGACTTGTAAAAAGAAATCGGTCACACAGATGCATTTTCGAGGCACACTATCATACATTTATAGCAGACATGTCTGATGAGATTCCATTCTAGTTTAAGAAAACTGCGATCATAATGACGTTGCTGGTGGCACACTTTCATACAAATACGATGCAAACAGATTTTTTGAAGTAAATGCAACTCGGATGCATTTTTACTACAGACTATCATACATTTATAGCAGACATGTCTGATGAGATTCCATTTTAGTTTAAGAAAACTGCGATCATAATGACGTTGTCGGTGGCACACTTTCATACAAATACGATGCAAACAGATTTTTTGAAGTAAATGCAACTCTGATGCATTTTTACTACACACTATCATACATTTATAGCACACATATCATTTGAAAAATCTTACAGACGTAAACAGGCGAGAACGTGAACGGCCGTGTTTTCATATAATTTTATTGAAAAAGCTGAAAAGGTTGGAAAAAATTAAATACATAAAGTGCTTCTGCTATTGGGCAGCGATGTTAAATATTAAAAAATAAATACATACATATATAAATAAAAAAATTGTGAATTATGCAAAAAAAAAATTATATTTGAAAATGAAAGAAGAAGAAAGGAAATTCAATCATTTTTACAGCTAAAATATTTTTAAAGAAATTAAGAGAATGAATTGTGATCAGGGCAAGAAGTCCCTTCCTCCAACGGATATTACATGTCCTGCAACAGTTGTAAGGCAAACTACCATTATGCGCCACACACAACACTCGCAAATGGAATGCCATAATGCAGAAAAATCCAACTACCCATTACTCCAGTACTGCCTACAGAAGAGGCCTTATCATTGAAAGGACTTGATAATAAATTGTTTTTGGCGCAATCACACACAAATGCTATTAAGTCCACAATGGAAAAACTGGCTGATAACTTAGCCGACCCTGCCATAAACAAAACATAAACAATACCACAAGCTCTTGCATTGATCATATTCTTATAACAGGTAAACAAAATGCTCAAATAAATGCATAAATTATAACAACAATAACACCAGACCATCATTCGCTCATTTGTGCAGTTAGAAAAGGAAAAAAGCAGAGCAGGCAAAATAATAATAGACTGCGTGCCGAAAAGACAGATAATCACAAAGTGAATAGACTAACAAATGAAAATCGAAATATATAAAACATTTACAGACATTCACAAAGCAGCCACCAAAACCATAAAGAAAAATAAATGGAATGAATAATGCTCAGCCTACAAAACCGGAGATCGCGGGTTCGATTCCTGCCTAGACCCTGGGGTGTTTTCCTGCACTAAGTTAACTACATATATAACATCTATTATTACTATTATGTGTTAATTATTTCTGTATAGATTTTCCTGCTGATTGGGAAAATAATTCTGGTAAATGTTTTTCTTTAAGCAGTTTTTAGCTCCGACATGGTCTAGCGTCTCAGTTGCCATCTGGTTGAAAATAATTGGAAGAACTACCGATAGATTGTTTCCGACGTATTCGTCGTAGAAATGATTTCATCCTGTTTCAATTGTTCCCAGATAGTTGCCGATATTATAAACCTCTCCGGCTACAGTGGTATGAATTATACTTTTCAAGTTCGGCTTCCGACAAGTATTATCTACAGTGTTCTCACTGTTAATTGCTATAATTACTATAGAAACAGAGTTAATGGAAATCGAAACCAATAAAGGAATCATGGCGAAAAACAATAATAATATATAAACTTTAAAGGTATAAATTTGGAAACAGTTTTAGAAAACTTTACTATTAAATAATGTCGACAGCAGCGGGCATAGCTGCACAATAAACGGTGTCGACTGGTTGACTCCAGTTATATCTGCCATGGTTAACTTAAGCCTAGAAAAATGCAATGTACCGCGGCAACTCAAAACATCATTTGTACGACCAGTTTGTAAACATGGAATGAAGTCTGATTACAATAATTATAGATCATTTTCTGTTTTACCGGTCATTGATAAAATTATGGGAAAAATTATAGAAAAAAAAAATTAAGGCAAATTAAAAAAAATACAAATTAATAGATAAAAATCAATTTGGTTTTGAAAAAAGGAAAGAATTGATTAAGGAAAAAGTTGCATTGTACGAGGTGTGATCAAAAATAATAATAAAATATTTTCCATTTTTTCCAAAAAGTATTTACTTATTCATCAATAACTACATATCTTGCCCCCTTTAAAGTAACACACTTATGCCAGCGTTTTCTCAAATCGTCGAGACACTTCTGACTTCGAGACAGCTCCGGTTTGGATTTTCCTTTTATCTCCTCAATCGTAGAAAAATGTTTTGCTTTCATCGGTGTTTTCAGTTTGCGGAAGAGGAAAGAGTCAGCGAAGGCCAATTACATTGAATACACAAGCATCGATGTATGAGCTGCTGCGTTATCGTGGTGCGAAATGTATGATTGCCTTCCCCTAATTCTATGCGTTTCTGACAAATTGATTCGCGCAAACGGCGCCTAACTTCAAGGTAATAATCCTTATTAACAGTAGGACCTTTTGCCAAGAATTCATGATGCATCCATTCCATTGCAATCAAAGAAAAGAGTGAGCAAAACCTTCACATTTGAACGAAATTGAAGTGCTTTTTCTTAGTTCTTGGCTCTTCTGGAAACTGCCATTGGGATGATGTGGGTTTGGTTTCATTGTCATAGCCCTACACCTATGATCCAGTTATGACCTTTTTGAGTACATCTCGATCATCGTTGACAACGTTCAACAGCTTCCATGCGACGTTGTTTTTGCTGAAAAAATAGTAAAAAATCGAAGACGACTAACCTGTCAAAAACAAACTGACAGTGCAAAATGCCAGATGTTGCCTAAATATATAAAAGATATGTCTTCTAATATAACAGAAAAAAATTCAAAACTGAACGTACGTAACTCACGAAATTGGAAAATTTTGATCACACCTCGTATAGCAATTTTCATAGACTTCGGAAAGGCACTTGACAAACTACCGGATGGAAACCTGATAGCCACAATGGAAAGTAACAGAATTAGAGGAAAATGCCTTAAATGATTTGAAAGCTATTTAAAGAACCAGGGTGGAATACAGGGTTTATATAAATAGAAACATAAGTAAAGAAAAGGTATTAGAGTACGGAGTAGCTCAAGGCTCTAAACTTGGACCAGTACTGTAGATATTGTATAGAAGTGGCCTACTTAAGATTTTAATTAACAAAACTTACAAATGGCTACTTAAATAATGCCATCGCAGTTAGATGTCGTAGCGAAATGGCGCCATCATAACGGGTTAGTCATTAATGCATCAAAAACGAAAGTCAAGCATATAAAACAGTCGCTTGTATTATACAGTGATATTAAACTTAAATTTCACGATGCTGAATGTCTGCACAAGGGGCCATTAGAAAGGTTGGGGGCAAGGATGGGAGCAAGGTTGAGTGCAATACATATATAGAACTGGTAAACATACATATATAAATGTTTGGGAGTGTATGTAGATCAAATCAAAACTTCAAGTAGAATAGCCAAATATTAGGCGTACAGAAGAAACTACGATTTAAGCAAAAACCGCTACTTGAGCAGTATTGAGACAAGTGTACTACTCACTGGCTGAATCTTAGATAAGACATGGCATTACAGCGGCAAAGAACTCCAAAACAGCCAAAACAGAATGCTTAAAATAGTGATGAAACATAACAAGAAAAACGTAGATAGGTCTAACGATCTTAGGAGCGGGGGGACCAGTCAAACCAGAATCCCAAATAGAATCAACTCAAAGTCATACAGCACAAAATACAACGGCGACACCTTTCTCGCTAAATATCTGAAAATATTAAACGTAGGAAATATTTACTGGATATCACTAGTAAACGAGTTTATAGATGATTAAGGATTCCTAAATACCATTTCACTTCCACACAGCACAAGATTAAGAAATTCCTACAGACCTCAGATAGGAAAATTCAGTAGCAATTATGAAAAAAATAAATTGTCAGTGTAATTACCTAAAATTGTAAACTTGTTATCGATCTATATAATGAATATGATCGATACAATGAAGAAAAAGAGAATAATAAAACACAATTATTTGGCCTCACAATATATAATTAAAACTATACACATTAATTTTAATTAATTTGTTAAGTCTAACAAACCAGCTGACAAGTCAATAGGCTTAGCAAGGTAGGCTTCGCCGGCAGAACAGTAATCAGAGTCCCACTGGAAAAATATTTAGGAAATACAAACAAAACTTGTCAATGCAAACTTTCGCTGGAACGATTTAATCTGAATTGTTAAGAAGTTTAGTTTAAAGCTCTTGGCGGAGACCGATCTAGTGACCGACATTACGGGCACAAATAAATTGCATCCATCTTAAGACAACCAAATTGAGCATCTAAAAATTCATTAATTGTTTTACTTCTCCGATCAGATACTGCTGCGGAAGGTGGGCGAACTTGGATGTACGTGGTCAATTGATATCTGTTGCTATACTCACGAGAATTTTTTTCTCGAACTAGTGGCAGTAGGGATTGAACCCTCTATCTTAGACATTTGTAGTTGGCAAAGTCACTTGCTCAGCCAATGGCAATTTCAATATTGTCTTATATAAAATGTATTGTTGCTAATTTTTATAAAAATAAACCCTTCTGATTCAAATAAATTTAATAATAAATATTCAAATTCTATATTTCTCAATCTTTAGTCTGAACGAAAAAGTTCTTTCTGCCGATAAGATAAGATAATTTCATAATAAATAATAATAAAATGTGCAAATGCATAAATAAAAGTTATTTAATGTAAATAAAAAGTTTAAATGAGAAGTGCAATCGAAACACATGCATGTACGAGTATTCATGTATGTGTGCAAATGCATTTGATTCTTGTCCATATACGATGTATGATTATTAATTCAATTAAAAAATTAATAACTTGCAAATAGTTTTTACAAAAACATTGTTGGCCTATTTTTCAATCTTCTTCTGTATATTTTAAAAATGTTAATTATAAAAAAATGTTTTATTTGGTTAATTATTAAAAGCAATACGGCTGCATGTTTGCCATGTTGAAGCACGATTACATAAAAGCCATTCACAAAATGATAAGCAAAAATAGAAGTTCATAAATGATTTGAATATCACTTAAAACTAAACATTAATTATTTAGAATGGGAAAACGATTTTATAATTGGGGATTGGTGTCAAGGTGTTCTTGAAAAATGAAGACAAAGAGGGGGTTTAATGTTAGCAATCATTGATATTAAAACAAAACTTAAATTGACAGATAACATTTCAATTGGTTTTGCACTACATTTCTGTTAAAAATGTATGTCTTGAAATCTCTTTGGATCACTGTGTTTCTAATTGAAAATGAAAATGGTCAATAACATTCGTAGATATGGAAATGTATCCTGAAGGAAACACCTCACAAGTCTGTCCATTTCCTGTGGGATTTATAAATTGATGTATAGTTGCATATGTATGCAAATATGGCATATGTATGTATGTGCACATATGCATTCAAGCATTGAAAACATTATTCAACAAGATAATTAACAATGATCACAACTGCATGTGCACTGCACGTACTAAAGACGTGCAATGATGCCACCAAACTGCAACAGCGTCAGTGGCTACAAATATGAGTGCACACAGATATGACTGTCGGTGTTTCAGTTATCTTTTGAATATCGGCATTTATTTCAGTAAGTGTAGTGTGTAGTGTATTTTCTTTATACAAAGAGTTGCAAGGCTCATTTTGCAAATAGCTTTTTGTATTCAGTCATATATTGTGTGAATAAATGTAGAAATATGAAAAACAGCTTTCATGAACAGAAATGAAAACAAGAAGAAATTAATTGAATAAATATTAAAAGAAATTATAAACACTCCACGGAGATGTTCTTTAGTATTTATTCATTTACGGAAAACAGTTTAGTATCTACATTTACAAATGAATACAGTAAGAAAAGTGAAATAATACGACATAAATTTCAACTTATTATTAAAATAAATAATATTTATTATAATATATTAAAATCGGAGGAGCCAAAAATGTTTGTGTTTTATTGAAATGTGATAAATGAAATGTTAATAAAAGTGAAACTAAACAGTTTTCCACTTGACTACTGTTTGTGTGTTTCTTTATTGAATCTACTACTACGACTTAGAATATTCTCTCAAGAAATGTTAAATTTTTGTAATAATAATTTAATTATATATTTTGATTTTTTAATATTGTATGTATGTATATGCCTAATAATTTATAAAATAATAATAATAAATTACAATAATAAAATACAAAGTTATTCCGAAGAAGTAAAAACATTTTTAATCACAGCAAAAATTATGATAATTTTATATATGTATCGTATGTAGTTACATATATATCCTTTATCCTGCTTCCTGCTTGACTTTTATTGTATTTATAGTAGCTGGCAAATAATTGCAATTTTAATAGCAATAGTACAAACAGTTCTCTCAATATAAAAATGCAAATAATACTTGCGTGTAAATGAGGTTGATTAGATGAGAGCTACAAAAATGAATATCATATATATATATATATATATATACATATATTTATGTAAAACTCTTTTCAATACCTTATGTAACAGCAATGCACATGAATTTCCAGCTTTGTTTTTAAGGTAACAATTTTATTAACAAAAATGTAAAAGCCATCATGTAATAAAAAATTGACAGAAGTATGCAAGAGTATTAAAATGCCTAATTCAGTTATATAAGTTTTACATAAATAGAGTATATCTTTTTCTCAATACATTTAAAAACAAAACTTTGAAATGTCTTTACGAAAAATATTCGTTCCATTGTCATACTACATGATGATTTACGTACATTAAATAACTAATTAATAATATTAAACATATATACATAGGAATTCTTAAATTTTAAAGCGTCTCCGTTCTAATTTAAAATTCCCGTAACAGCTCTCTCTATCATCTGTTGCAACGGAGAGGGTGTAAAATTCTTAAAACTCCCATCACTTATCATACAAACGTTACGATCAATATAGCAATAAAGTTTTCCTACACGATATATTTGTTTGCCATGTTCTCGGCGTCCTGGAAGCGGTGCAAATAGAACACCTTTTTCCGCACATTTACGGGAGACTAATTCCTTAAAGTCTAACTGAACGGGAGCTGGTACATGCATTTCCAATAGGGAGGGAGGTAGCGGTGGTTGAGGAGGTGGAGGAACAGGCGTTGCCGTCATATTTCCTCCCATAGTCGCACCACTACACGTTAACGGAATACCAGCAGTTTGATCTGTAGCGCGATGCATAATTTCCAGAGCTCTACGGAAATGTTCTTTAACACCTGGTTCGCGTAAAATTTCTTCAGAAAACATACTTTTCCAACCGGAATACCAGCGTGAAATTTCTCCATAGTCGGGAGACTGATTCAGCCATAAAACCAGTACTTGCATCCATTTTGGAAAGAAATGTTTGTCCAAAAGATGTGCTATCTGTATTGGAGGTATCAGTTCGTGCCACTCCCATACTTGATTCCACGGCTCTGGAAAGTAAAAAATCATATTTTAAAAACGGTTTATATATAAAAATATTCGCAGTTCATTGACAAAAGTATAATTACAAACTAACCACAAAATCTTTTTATTGCTGATTAAACGAAATAAATTTAAATTGACTGTGAACACAAACAAAGTTTAATAAATTTCTGAAAGCATAATCTTACTTTTTTCTCAATATATAAAAATCATGATTTTAATACAAATATTTTAGGTTTTTTTTTTGGGATGCGCCCAATTAATGTTTGACGTCAATATTCTTTGATTTCGTTCAAATTAAAGAATATGCAATTTGAACACATAAGAGAGAAAAAAACTCACCCAAGTCTTGTTGCAATGGGTTAATAATAAATTCTGTCAAAACCATCTGCAATTTCGGTATAATATGTTGCAATAAGAAAACTTGCATTTGACTTTCATCAAATGCTCCCTTCCACGGTGTTAACATAGCACGCGCTGAACGATCTTGAGGTATCCAGGCTTGCAAAGCATTCCCTAATTTATCTCTTATAGTGGGGAATATAAACTCCTCCATTTTATGGCCAAGTATGGAGTTCCAAGGTAAAATCCATACGTGTATGGGTACAGTATCAGTTAAAGGATCCCAATTTCGTACGGCCGTACTTAAACGTGTCAATATCAGTTGCTCTAGCACAGAATCCAGAATCCAAGTGGGAAACAGAGGTGCCCAACAGTCCAACAAAGCAGCCATTGATTGATGATTTTTAGGTTCCCAGAACTCTGCACAAGAACGAAAGCTTGGAATTACTCCAGCCCATATCAGAGAGGAGTAGGGATCAAATATATTAGAACGTGTTTCTATTGGTGCGTCATTTTGAGTATCCAAAATTGATCGCCATTTTTTAATTAAATCCACATACATGGTAGGATTTTCTAAAGGTCTCCAATCACAAAGGTGACTTTTTAACAAAGGAGCAATAATTCCAGCAGCCAAGTCCCCCAAGCCAAACTGCTTATACTCTGACATGTAACTTTGTTGTAATTCTATAAATATTTTCTCGGCGCGTTCTAAATTCAAACCAGTTTCATTGCTAGTCAATTCATCAACCAAAGATAGGACCTTATCCAAAGTATTAATATGATCATTTTCCAATCTCACGATTTCTTCCAGCTGCCTCTTTTCCTGCTCTAGCGTTATTTGTCTTTCACTTGCAACATTTTGGGCTGAATCTAAAGTTATGATGTCTTGTTCACACATATTTACTATAAGAGTTAGATTGTGCATCAGCTCGGGTAGTGCAAAAGTTGTAGTTGACTTTTTTGACGGTTCAGTAACTTCATACAAATCTTCTTCAATTACTCTCGATTGGCCTATGGCATGGTAACCACTTAGTACGCGTTTTTCCGGCCCAGTCATATCAATAACTGGTACGTTGCCAAGTTTTTTGCTAAAATTATTAAAATTTGAATTTAATTTTTTACCAATTATGGATTTATTTAGATAATAAAATTGGAGTTTTTATAACTTTTATAATTGAAATCAAAATTATTTTGTTTTTTTCTTTGATTTGTACCAAATTAAAGTACCATTAACAAATTTTGCAACCTTCATATATTCATACATATGTACCTTATTTTGTTGCCAATGATATAATTAGAATTCTTTCCCTTTTCTAACACTTCTTCTACGGTTCGGTAATAGTAACGTTTGGCACTCTTAGCATCTCCCGCTTTCTTCCACTTATTTAGTTTGTCCTTATACTCTTTACCCTCGCGCACATCTTCTTCGATTTGAGGTTTCTGCTACAATATTAAGTCAGTATGTGATTTTACTTTAAAAGCGTGATTTACATTTACTCACCCCTTTACCTCCCACGCTAGCAGCAGTTTCTGGACCATAAGCTCCAATTGCACCTCTACCTTTACGTACATGAGCCTCAACTGGCTGAGATATACCTTGTAAATCCTTGCCCAAACCTTTGCCAGGCTTATAACCCATTTGCAATAATAGCTTGGCGCCAATACCACGGGTATGTTGCTCCCAGGATCCTACATTAGAATGACCTACTTGGTTTTGCTTAAAATATGACGGTTTCTGCTGTAATTTTTGGCTTTCTCGTGAATGTTGCTCGTCTTCTGATTCATTGCTTGTATTACCCGAGTCCTCATCCATTAACATCGCCTTATTACCAGCACCAAATCCAGGACGAGCATTAATTTCTTCTTCTTCATCAGTAATTGGATTTTCATCATCCTCTTCATTATTACTGTCAACTTTTTTATCTTTTTTCTTTCCACTTTGTTGAATACCGCCAGCTACGAAGCTAACAGGAGCTGTGTAATCTTTACTACGACCACCAGAACCCAAACCCATACGGCCTCTTCGCCCTCCACGTCGCCGGCTAGAAGCTTCATCGTCATCATCGCTATCATCCGCCCATATACCTTTAAAATAATAATTGTACAAAAAAATAATTAAATACAAAAACATTTCTCACCATAAATCTGTTGTTGTTTAGTTTGTTTTTTTCTAGGCCTATTTGGATTGAATTCATTATCCAAATCATAATCAGTTATTTCGAAGCGTTCATATTCGTTATCAGACATGTTACACCTGGATGTTTATGAATTATTCTTTTATATTTCTATTTTTATTAATTTCAGAATTATTTTCATGCAGCAAAATTATATATACGCATGTCCACACAAAAATAAAAAAGCAATGCATTTCAAACTTTGTCTAATATTACTCTCCGTGTAATAAAATGTTTTTAAATTTCACCTCTATTGTCAATTGGAATATATTTGCAATGTTGTAAAAGGTACGATTTTTTATGCATGGCAAGTCTGCTTAATTTTATGATAAACCAAATAAATAATAGAATTTACTTCAAAGAGTCGAAAAAACAAATTTTTTTATTTAATCGTTGCAATATAATTATATAATATAAAATATAAAATCAAGGTACTTTAATTTTAATTCGTATTCAAGATTTATTACATAAATACTTTAAATGTAGTTTTATAATAATTTGTACTTCAGTAAATATCAAATACGGCCATGTATATCTTAATAGGCTAGGCACGGTATTATCTTCACGTGAAAACTAATGCTATAACCTTTTTTATTATTTTATTTAACATCAAATAACATTACTCAACTTTTATAACAAATGCATTAGAAACACAGAATATAGAAATAGGAACATATTTTTTACACTTTGGTATCCTGGTAGTATATTTAATATTTAAGTCTTGTTTTGTATATGTATTATTTTAGCGGCTGGAATATTTGAAATAATTAATACAATTTTAATATTTATTCATATTATTAACACATAATTAATTAATACATAGTTTGCTAATACGTGTCCAACCGAATTTATACATAGTAATTTTGCATTGATTTAAAAATATATGCTTGTGGCTTGAAAAATCACTGTCATCATGAAAAAAAAATTCTATTCTTCAAAACAATTCTGGTGGTGGCGGTTTTAGTTTGACATTACTATAAGTTTTTACATTTAGTTACAAATTGAATTATTATACCAATTATTAATAAAAGACATGTTGGCTAATGGAAATTAAAAAACTATATATATATATATATATATATATATTAGATATTTTAATTACGTTCGTATTCGAAAATTAATCTCCTATTTTACTAAAAAAAATTACTATAATGATTGAAATTATGATTTAATTACTTTATATCAAAATGGTTTGGAGGATACGACGGTGTAGAGAAAAAATCTTTTAATCTGTTTGTTTTTTAAATTTTTTTTTATTATAAGTTAATTGTCATTTAAATATGGCAACACTGTAACAAGTGTTGATAACAAGGTCTGTCTCTGTACGAATATAATCGTGTAATTGTTTTTTTTGTTCTCTAGTGCTTAGCTATCACCTTGGTTGAAAATTATTGCCTACCATCATTTTAGTTACCAAATTGTTGTTTTGTTTTTGACATTACGACTGGCTTCCATTTCATTTGTCATAGAGTCGCGTTCTCTTTGTATGAATTTACCTTGTTTAGTACAAAACAAAGGGTGGTGAAAAATTTTTTCACAACACATTTGGTGAATTTCATATAAGCTGGCATGTTTGTCATTAATTTGCTATCGAAGGGATTGCACGTAAACACGGTGTATTTTAATACGAAATTTTCTAAGAATTCTAACAACAAAAAAAACTTGTATTGGTGTTAAAAAATATTAATTGTTAAGTGAAATGATAAGAAATGTAAATAGCAAAAGTACTGTAACTAACCAAAATAAAATTGCAAGTTAAAATAATGAAAAATTTAGCACGTGTTTTTTAAATACATATTTCGTTTTGTATTAAGAAAAAATAGAGACAAAGTTTTCTTTTGTGTTTTCTCTGTTCTTCTCTTTCACGACTTTAAGTGTTTACAAAAAAAAAAAAAAAAAAATAATAATAATAATACCGCATATAATAAAGGATTGGGAAAACGTAAATAAAAAACTTATCTGTTGATAAAAATTATTTTGTTTTATAAAAATTCGCAACGAAAATATTGCTCTTTTTATTGAAAGCAAAGTTAAATAAAAAGTTATTACTTCTGGTTAATGTATGAAATATAATACATCGTATTAAAAGATTTTGAAGTGAAAATTAAAGAGGAATAATTGTGGTTGAAGCATTTTTCGTTAAGCAACATTTGTTTAGATTCAATTTGATTTTGTTTGTTTATACAAAAAGCACGTGTGGTTGGCGAAATCGTCAATATTCCAATTAAAATTTTCTGCTGCCGAATTTCTTTCAAAGTTAATCAAAAGCAAGATGGTGCAGGTAAGTTTATGACAACTTTTATCACATTTCCATATGTACACACATATACAAACGTAAGAACCTTTAACATAATATTAGATATTGCAACCTCTGCGGATTCTTATAGAGATACAAGTTAATTATTAAAAGGATAAGGCGTTGCTTAGACCATACGATGTGGGATATATTGGTACTGGCTTTAGAGATTTAATGAGCATACATTATTAATATGTATGACGGATTGTATAATTCTTAGGAAATGCACAACTTTCCAATTCTGAAGTTTCAATGATTGAGAACATATTAAACTTTTCAAAAGCGTAAGCAGCTGGCGAATGTACCGGAAAAACTTAAATTTTGCGATTATCGTATTCCACTAGCTTTTACATAATAAATGCATAAAAAACTATAAAAACATTGAACTTTGACTGCTCTGTCTATAACTATTCTATCACTAAGAACTTACTAATACTTAGTATTGACCATTTAACTTCTTAAAGTTAAAAAAGTTGAAAATTTTAAAGCATAGTTGCAACCTTGAAAGAAATCTTTAGCAATCATTTTATCTATATATTTTATTAGTATACAAAATGTTTCCAGTACAATTAATATTATTTCAGCTTTCAATTCAATTGAAAAATAATAATATAAACAAATTAATATAAATATATATAAAAATTTATAATAAATATATATACATATATGTAATTCATTCTCGGACGCAAATGCTATAGAATTCATTTTCATAGCCATGCAAATTGATGCGAATGCTATAGCATTTAATTTTTAAAGCCAATTTTTATTCATTAATGCTATATCGCGTCATTCTACTTAAAAAATATTATTTAGATCGTCTATATAGATGCTAGGACATTCATTGTATATAACGATTAGAATAGGATGTTCTGACCATTCCTATAATAGATTTCCAATCAAATTTCGAATATTACAACTGCTTTCAAAAATAATGACCTGGAATTTTTAGCTTCTGGGAACGTGTTAACAATATTTAAATAGTGTAAATAATTAATAATTAATTATAATAATTCAAATTTTATATTCTCTGACAACGACTTAGTTGAAGGCCTTTTTAAAACTAATATCGTTTACTTGATTTTTGCTTCTGAAGCGTTTAGCGTTTATCATCTGATTTGGTTTAACTCCTTTTTCTTGAATTTATTTGCTGAGCCAAATATTCTGTTCCACCATTTATTTTTTTGATAAATATAAAAGTGCTTCGTCAAATTCATGAAGTTTATTGCAGTAAATCTGCAGTTGTGTAATTCTAAAATTAAAATTTCTGGTATTTGCAAAACTGTTTCATACAATTTTCAATAAAATGCAAAATTTGTTACAAATTTCGATAGAATTTAATGTAAACTTTTATAAAGAAATTTAAACACTGAATGCTCTCAAATATACTAGGGAACGAAATTTTAAGTTGCGCAATCATTTACGAGGGAAATTCCTTTGAGGGCTTGACTGTTTCAATATAAATACAATAAAAGTTTAGAAAATATTTGTGAATTTTTAAAACTCATTTAATAAAAGAATTACAATTCATTAAGAATAGGTTTTTAACTTTTTAATTTTAGATTTTTAAAGTTATTTTAAGTTTTTTAAATTAATACTATGTTTCAGCATATTTAGATTTAAATGATGTTGAATTGCTTTGTAAAGTAAAGTAACATACATTTATATTAAAATAAAACAAGATCTATATTACTTGCTACCAATTGCTTCTCTTATAATATTCAAATTTTAAAAATTGGAATGAAATTAAAAAAAAATTTTAAAACATGTTTTCGAAATTACTTGCGCAATAAATAATCATTAATAATTAAATAATTTTCCTATTTTTTACAATTGTACTCTATATATTAATTAACTTTAAATGTTTAAGGTACAGATCATTCCAATATAAGCTTAGAGTGCGATTCTAAATTAATTTGAATTCAAAGAATAGATGTTATGTAATTTTAAATGACTACAAAATGCAGTTGTAATGCATCAAAGGAAGTTAATTAGTAACTAATATTGGTAACCAACAAATGAATGCATATAATTCATTTTCAGGTTTTCAGGTCCTGGGAGGCAACACCAGTATTCAGTTATTTATATTTATTACACTTTAAAACAGCCATTTAAAGACATAAAGTGGCTAAAAGTAACATCTCGGTAATTTCAATAAACTTTTAGCCAGCTGTAATGAAGATAATACAATTGTCATTTGTTTACTCAGAGTGGCACCCTGTGGTTCCACTTTGGTTTTTAATAAAAATTTAATTCTTTCCATTTTCTCAAAAACAAAATCAATCTAATACGTAAATAAAATACGTGCAAAATAACAATTAATATGTAGTTTAGATTGCCACAATAAGCAAATCGCTGTATTTTATTCTTCACGGATATCCGTTCGATTTACAGCAATCAGTGGAAGTTCACATCTTCATGTACTCGGAATAAAGGCAACGATTTCATCATAAAAATGAAATCCCCTGACCCATGTTGTTCTCTTATTTTTCTTCTTATTTTCGTCTTTATTTGCAGTTGTGGCAACATTCTCTCCCTTTTAACATAATTTTTCACTAATGTACATATCGTTAGTCTCAAGTAGTAATTCCCTTAAAACCAACGATATATATTCAGTATTTCAAAAATGATATTAATGTGATTGAACGCAACGAACAGCTGTTTTACAGAATTGCCGTATTGCTGAACAATTGTGTGACTGGTACTCACCAATTATTGCAACCTAATCGCTTCGCGGCAATTCACACCAGTAAAATTTTTGTGGAATTAAAAAATCGTCTAGAATTTAATTGAGTAAATTTTTTTAATAAAAAAAAATTTTGCGGAATTGCGGTGTTTCGGGCAAGATATTACAATTGAATGTCATCTTTACATACAAAAAGATGTGAAAAAGCAGATTTTTTAAAATATGGTTACCCAAAATGTATATTTTGGATGCTATAAATATGTATTTTTTCACCTTTTTTTTTTGATATTTTTCCCCCCAAAAAACAGCATTTACATACAGAAAAATGTTAAAATTTATATAATTTCAAATTGTATTATTACTGAAAACCTCAAGAGTTTTACTTTCAAACCTCTCCCCATTTCTTTGCTGACCCATTTTTTCCCCCCCTCAAAAAATCCATATTTTAATTTCAGATATTTGAAAGAGCAATATCTGAATTACAATAAAATATTTAATGGTTAACTAATATTACAAAATTATTTTAATATTTAATAATACCGGGGTTTCCATTAGGTGCCTCACTACCAGTGAGTTGGCCGCCAAGATCATGTGGTCTAACGCCAATGGGGGTATGGGAAGTAATTGGTTTATGCGAACAGTTCAAATGAATTGCACCCTGTGCTGTGTTAAGCGCAGCATTGGCGGTCATTTGAATGAAATGGTTCTCAAAACCTCTAGTAGTTTTTAGTAGTTTTAGTTTATTTATTGTATTAAATTAATTAATATTAAATTAAATTAAATTAATTTAATTTAAATTAATTAATATTAAATTAATAAATATTTTGAGTAGAGGGAAAACAAATCCGATCCATATAAAATTTATTTCTTTATTGGAAAAACTTTCTCGGGGTTTGCTTTGATTGTGTTCTTGTAATTCTCAATTGATTTTTACTATTATTTTATAAGACGGCTAAAACCTAACGACTAAAAAAAGCAAATAATTGAAATAAATGAAAAATATAAACTTTTTTTAGATACAAGCTGATTCCTTCATTCCTAATCTGAATTCTGTTCAGTCAATAGTCTGTTTACAGTTCACGACGCTTTGCGAGATTAATGTAACGTTAACAGAGCATGTTAACGAGATGCTAATACTTGAAACTTGGCTTTAGCGCTTTTTCACATTCGGTAAATTTGAAGTTCGTAAATAAATAAATTAACATCCGGGGCTTTTTCTGTGCAAATAACATATCGAAGCTTGCCAAACATAAAGAGGATAAAAACACACACTAAGCAACTTTTATTCACGTATAAAATTACGTTTGCTTGCGTTTATATGCACTGGAAGTGGATTTGAATTCATATATAAAGTTCTCTAAAGTTACATAGAAGCGTTTTTCGTCATCCGAATTATAAACATGTATAATGTACAACATATTACACTTTCAACTTGAAATAATTATAAATCAAGCGTTTTTAAATTAAAAACTATTTGACTGTATTTCTGCAGGCTGCAGAATTCCATTAGCTTAATTAATTTCCCAAGCTAAACAAAACATTTTCTCTCCGAATATATTAACGCAAATTTAAGAATGCAAATCACAGCAAAACATTGAAAATTGTAAACACATATTAGCGGTATTCCGTATTGCATGCAAATGTAAAACTCGTAACTTTTTTTTATTGAATTCCGACAACAAACTACGCATTCGCATTCGCATTCGCAATGAAATCGCAATTATCCAACGCTAAATAGCTTTTTTCCTCCGCAGCGTGCATTGCCTTTGCGAATGTGATCTTGGATCAGCTAATATTACCTTTCATACTTTTTTGTGACCTTTTGTGTCTCGCAGAAACCATTGCAGAATTATACAACAAAAGAGCTGCAACAGTGAACACCGCTATTGTTGGTTGGAATAACAAACAACCACGCCAGCAAGAATTGCTGAAAGGCCACAAATGAGCCGAAATGTTTATGTTTGTTTTCGAAATTATTTCATATCAGACACAAAAAGCAACAATTTATATGGCATGAAATTATTTTTTATTTTCATTTATTGACTTTGATCAGCAAGTTGACAATAGCCATAATGGCAAGAGTGCATGGAAAGTCCTTTTTGGTTGAAACTGCATGCTGATGTCCGTCTTTTTATGGTAATTTTGTTCGCTAATAATTAGATAAATTCGTATTTCTCGACCACACCTAAAATTTGTTTCACATAAAACTGCAATTTACTTAATATTTGCATAAAATATGAGCTGGCGATGGAATTTTTAATAATGCAAAGTATCCTTTTGCTTTTATTATTACCAAGCAAAATACAATTTCATTATAGTTTGTGCTTGTGAGTACTTCATTGTCACAGATAATTTTATTTAAAAAAATATACAATTTTCAGATTGATTAAAAAAAAAATATTTTTTAAAAAAATGTTGAGAGTTGTCTGTTGTAAAATATTTTTTGCAAACAGTTTTTAAATCCTTAAAAAAATGTTGGCAAAAAGAATTCTTTTTTTCGACAGTTTTAAGCTGACATTGTAAATGAATGCATTACAATAAACACCAGCGTTGGTAAAGGAAATATTATCCTCGCATTTGAAGTATATAAAATGAAAATAGTTTTTCCAACCGAAACTACGGACTCCAGTGCGTGATAGCGGCGGACAATCCAAATTCTTGTTTCAGAGTCCCAGTTATCCATTTTTGTAAATGTAAAAGTCAATCTGCAAAATAAAAAAAAAATTAACCAGATTCATTAAATAGAAAAAAAGTTGTTCCATTTTTTTAGCGGCTTTCATGAGCCACCCTGTATTTAATGACATTTTATATTATCCGTGGTATTCCACCAATTTATTGTCATCGATTTTGTTTATTGTGTGTATAGCTGGTGAAGATGCCTGAATTTTATTAGGGCTAAAGCCAAACTTGGAGTCTTAAAAAATAATCCCATTCAGTGGACTGATATAATTTGTATTATTAAAAATATATTGCAGTTGATTATTGAGAAGTATCAGATGAAAGTTATTGCCTTAGAGAAATTGTAAATGTGTGTTTTGTTTGATTTTTTATGAAAAATTTATGCTGTTCACTATTTTTTTGTAAATTTTTGCATGTCGCCACCTTTTTCAAGTATTTACAATTCCTCTAAGTGTGTTTGTTATAATCACATACTCTATTATTAATTATTCCGTTATTCAGTGGCCCTAACTGGAATTTTGTTTTTTCAGAATGCAGCCCTCTTAAGTATTTTTTTTTTTTTTGAAAAAAGTACGGCAAAGATGTTGTAGTATTTATAAACTCGTAACAGGATGTTTATATGCCTTCCCATTTCTGTTTGTTCTTGGATCTTTCCAACGTTTTTCACATACAGACATCTAAAGCAGGAATATAAAAAAAGTCGAATGAAAATAAAACTTGTATAAGAAAAAAACTTTTTCAATATTTGTGCTTTTATTAGGATGTTCATGTATCGTCTTCCTTGTGCTTCATAGATACCTTCGCTAGTGCTTCTCATTAACCATGTAAATACGTCCTTGCTGTTGGTACTGCAGTAATGGCTTTTTGGATTTAACTTTGTTGTGTTTATATTGCCTTGTTATGATTTTTATTTCGATTTTCTTTTAGTTTGTTGATATTTTTTCTGCTAAGAGTATAACATAATATGTGTTTGTATCCGTTTCTGCTCCCTCACAATCCATACCCATTGCACAGTGAACATTTTGTTGATTTGAGTGACTGTGTATACATGACTTAGCCTTCGTTGCATGTATTCGTTTTGTCAAGCTTCATGTTTTTATTATTTCTTTTGTCGTTTCTCTAGTTTTCTTCTAGAGTGCCTTTAATACTGATCTAAATTTGAGCAGAATGTTTAAAGTTTATTTCATTGCGGATTCCTCTTTGTATGCTGTCAAAAATGATTGCCGTTCCGAACTCAGCTTTTCTATTTGTTTATTGTTCTAGGATATTCGCACGCACAATAATAATTGGTGTAACTATTCTCTTCTAATGCTTTGACCCATCAAATCCTTCATGGAAACTCATTTGAATTTAATAAACCTTTAAAACCAACACAAAATATCTCAATAATTACAGGGGCTTAAAATCGTTTATAAATATTTCAGCATTAAATTGTTTGACATGATGAATATCGTTCTGTGAATTCAGACAATTTTTGGCCAGCCTTTAATAGACTTTCGGTGGATTTATACGTTTAAAGATAAATTCATTTTTAGAAAACATCACATACGATGTTTTTTGTCGTCCCTATAAATTGTGTGAAATTGGTATAGAATTTCTCCCTTTTTCTCGAAATTTCTTAACTGCATCTAAACTATTCTTCCTCTTCGGATCAAACCTATGTGACCCAGAAGCCAACACATGAGGCATTACACTGTATATGTGTAGAATATCTGAAAGATAGTTTTCACATTTTTTAGAAGCCTTTGAAAATGGGACTTAGTGCGAAATGCTCATATACACAGGACTTCGGAGAGGAATATGCCTTTTGTGGTCAAACCATTTTTCTTCAGCGGATTAAACTTATGTGCCATAGAAGCTAACATATAGAACTATTAAATTACATATGTCAAATAATTGAAAAGTTATTTTTAAATTTTTTAAAAGCCCTTGAAAATTTGTCCTTAGTGTAGAATCCTCATACGAGTATACCTGATTTCTGTGTGGGATGTGACTACAGAGTAAACTTAAGGTCCATATTTAATATTTAATCGAAACAAATTTTAGAAGATAATAATAAAAGAAGTAAAAAGAAAATTTAATTTAGCAACTGAAAACATGTTTTCCAGGCCATGATTTTTTATTATTTTATATTTATGTCAAGCTTTTATTTTGCTTCCCAGTTTTGCTTTAACTGAAATAGGAAAGAGTATTTGAATTACCATAATTATTTTAAATTTCAAATGCTTGAAAGTGAACTCGCTGTCATTCACAGGCTTAAGGAATTCGCACTAAATTCTTAAGTTATAATTCAGTAAAACCTTTTTTTATGAATAGAAAGAAATTGAATGCTGAGCGGTATTAACTGGCGTACTATCAGTTTCTCAGAATAAACGAGTGTGCTCTAAATTAGGGGAAAACTACCAAACAGAGATACGAATGTGATAAGTGTTTCATGCAAAGAATAAAGCAAGATTAGAGATGTACTTATTCAGAATGATTATCCAAAGAGATTATCTTGTAGTTTAATTGATCAATAGAAGGAAAGGAAAGTTAATAATCTCAATAGTGATATAGAACAAGAAAAAATATATAAACCGTTGATTTGTATTCTGGAAATGACAGAAAGATAAAAAAAAATTTATTATTTTTGATTCACAGAAATATTTCACAACTTTTAGGACATACAAATCAAATAATAAATTGTTTAGTAAAATAAAGGATACAATGACAAAATGTTCATAAGAGACCGCGTGATGGTAATAACTAAAAATATTTTAAGGACTAGAATAGCTGAGCATAAAATTAATCAGAAATATAGATTTATTTATTATGTTTTGAATTAAATTATTATCCAGATTTTGAAACGGTCTTATTAGAAAGAACAGGGAGTACCATTAAAGGTACCATTACAATTAAATGTATGATGGGCGCAGATAGATTAGCACAAAATTATAAATACGTTTTTCATTATTTGCATTAATTTAATATTATTTAAGTTCTTAAAATGTTTTAAAATATTTGTTTTATATTAAAAAAAAAATTTGTCCTTTTAGATAATTAGTTTTTTAAATTCATATCATTTACATAATAATCGTTACGTATACATCTATATATATATATGTATATATATAAATGTTGTATTGGATTTGTAATTTGTAATGTTCTGTGGAATGCGTAAACCGATTTTGATTTGCAAAGTTTATATGAAAGGTGACAATAAGGACTTTTGACTGTAACGGATTTTTTCGCCAAAGTTGCTAGCTTTTGAATCCATGCTATGGCTGGCATTTCATAGTCAGCTGATCTATTTATATTCTCAATAATAATTGCATTATTCAGCTAACATATGTCAAATTGTGAATAAAAAAAATTTCAATTACATCATATTTAATTGGTGTATCCACATTTTGTAATACAAGATGGTACGTACGCACAGTAATTTGCCGCGTCAATCACGTAATGCTAGAAATGTAGCGGCATCTAAAGTGATGAACAACGTGCAAATAATACTTTGGCTGCTCGAAATACCATGACACGTAGTAGTGATCTGCGAAATTCGGCTCCCCGTGCTGCATTCACTTATGATGCAAACTTTGATTACATTTCTCACGCCAAGGTTTCAATTGGACCAATGACTACTTTTTACAGTCACTACAAGGCATTTAAGCTTAAACATGAGGTATCTGGATTGTGTTGTTTAAACGGACAAATTAAATTACCGGAATTGAATCCACCACCTAAAACTTCGGATTTCAAACGGTTTCATTCGGAGGGACAAATATTATTGGGGACAATTTTGTGCCAACTTTCAAGGTATTTTTTTTTGTTTTGATGTTCATTTACATGATCGTGAAAATTTCAATCTTCAATAGATTCAAGGCCAAGTTTACCATCGACTTAGTTCTTTGTTACCCTTTCCTGATCAAAGCTATGAATTTTTTGCAAATTTACTTGGGTGATGGGGTTCGCTATAGGAAAATTTTTTAAATTCACTCATTTTTCAATTCATGTTAAAAAACATATTAATGCAGTTGAAAATTAATTTATAAAAAATTAATTTTAAAAATAATCTAAATATTATGTTAAAATATATGTATATTTAGAATTCTGTTATGAATGCTAAATAATGTATTAAATATTTCTAGTTAATATTATATACACAGCAATATTTAAGTTTTAAAAAAACAATTTTTAAAATTTATAAATTTTCTTCTATATTTAATTAATTATACTTTTCTTTAACTTCGTTCCAGTTTGAGCGAAGTTAAATGAGGATTTAATCTTTAAATGTCTGGTTAGTTATATTTTGGAAATAAAACAGAATTCTTTTTTTACTTTCTAAAATAAAGTTTTAATCTATATGTAATTACAATATGGATAAGACAATCTGATTCATTTTTATTTAAAATAACTTTTTAATTTTTTAAATTATTATTTTAACGTTTATGATTGGAAGAATTAAAAAAGTATTATCGTTGTGATTGTACGTAATTATGTTTAAAAAAGTTTTTTGAGTATTAAAATTTTCAGAAACTTTTGCGAGTATTTCCTTGCCTCTGGTCTATCGGCTTGAACAAGTGATTTTACAAAACTCCGTTGGGGTTTAATTACACGATCCATCATTTGAAAATATTTTTTCATCAATTGTGACACATGTGTCCGTAACGAAAGAATTTCTAATCTTGCGACTGCAACCCTTTTGAATACATATGGACCAATGATTTCGCCAGTCCATAAATTTCACCAAAAAATGTATTATGTGTATGGAATAGTGTCTCGACAAAAGCTTGTACGCATTTGCAAGTGCATCCATGAAGGAATGTCAAGCCATAGTATTTCAAAATCAACTATCAGCTGTTAAATAGTTTCTCGAATAAAGTGTTGCCAACTGAAAGTTGTCAATCTCTAAAATCTATCGTTATTGTTATAAGAGAGAACATTTTGTACGTAAAATGAAGATAAAAGTATGTTTAAGTTGGATCCACTATCAAGGATATCTAAACAAATAAATAATAAATTTTTGGAATTATATTAAATCCGCTTTTTATTGGAGTTTTTTGCAAGCAAAGCAGCGAAAACAAAAAAAAAACAAAAAAAAATTGTTCTTTTGGCTTAAATTACTCAAGAACGAACATAAGCATGATTTAAAAAGATATTTCCAATAAATTGTTGTTTTACATTTTAATTTTCCTGCATTTGCCAATAACTGCTCTCAATAATGATGCATTAAAAGTTCTACCTTCTGAATAGAAAATGGTATACAAAAACTTTGCGTAAAATTATATGGAAAACCTCATGAAAATTATACAAGCCTTTAATGAAAAACGAAAAAACTCTACATGCTAACCACATTTTACAATTCAAAATTATATTTTCATTCGTATGCGGAACGTCATTATGACTTCCATCGCTCAAGAAATGCACTTCCACAAAAAATTGAACACATTGACTATTTGTGTTGTTATTGTTGATCTGAGAGTTACGTTTCATATTTGGAATGCCATGGATGCATGTACAACTTCATAGTTGCTTCAGTTGTACACATACAGAGCTAAATGTGAAAATGCAATGCGTAACGTAGGCTTGACTATATGGTTGTGTGGGAAGTGGGTGCCACAGTTACTCCTTGAACTGGTTGTATGTTGATGGGGTACAGGAAAATTACGTGAGCATACGAGTATATGCAAAAGCAAACAACACTGAAGGGAAGCCGGCTACCAAATCACTTGCAGGACAGAGAGAAAACTTTTAACTCCACATAAATGAAGTGGGCGAAAAAGATAGTAGGAGAAGAGCGAAACATAAATACGGACTAAAGTTGCAGCGACTACGAGGTTAAGTTTGCACCAGATATAAATGTGCACTGGATACTTTTTTCCCGTTTTTTTTTTTGCTTCATTTCAGAGCATTATTGTCGTATAAGCATTCATAAAGCGAGATACATTTGATGTCGCACTTAGAACTGTGCTGTGGGGAGCATTGTAGGATTGCACATATATGCATATGTATTAACATAAATATGTTTATTACAACTACGGTTGGAAATATAAAGTTGAGAAAGGATTTGAAAAGGGCTCTCTTAAATTATTTTTCTTCAATGAAAGTATGGCGGTACTGCTAAGAGCTTGTCTACATCTGCTTAAAAAGTTATATATATTTATATATAGTTTTTTTTTAGCTTATTTTATGTTTCGATTTCTTTGTTGAATTCGCTTACGCACTTGCGATTCAATTTTGTATTCAAAGTTCATGAAAGTAGCAATGAGCAAAGAAAATTAAAATCGCATAAATATGCATCTTCACTTATAACAGCAAAAATTTCTAGTGAGTGGCGCTTTTTATTTTGTCGAAGGAGGCTGTCTATGCCCTTTTAAATACCGCCAGTGATACTGTGTGTGTGTAACTGACTGTTAATACGTCTATTCGGCGTTAAATCAATATTTGCTTTATAAATAATGTATAAAATAATTTTTTTAATAGTTTTACTATTTTCAGTTTTAATAATATTATTTAAATTTTCTTATTATTTGCTAGTTTTCTTTCTTTATTGTCATGATTCCATTGCACAGACGTTTAGTTCTGTAAGTTAACACAATCAGCTGATTTAAAAACGCCCCGAAATACTGTTGAAAAATTACTGAATACTAAAAAGAGATGAATTTGGTATTATTTTATTATAATGATTTTAGAAAAGTCATTGAATCCGACTACAGGTGTGTATTGTTATCGATGTTAACTGTTATCGATGTTAAAGTTTTTTCTACTGGCAACTGGTAGCACTAAGAAAATATTACGCCAATATCACGATCGCCATTTTCTCTAGATGCGAAAATTATATAAATTAACTTTTTCAACAACCAGTTGGAAGGTAAATAAATTTTTTTTTAAAATAATTTTTTTCTTAAGTAAATTGTGGTATAAATAAAATTGTCAAGTTTATTTTAAGAAATTCTCAATATTGTTTTATCAGTCAAACATTATTGAAATCGATTTGCTGCGCGATATTAACAGCTGAGAGGTGTTAAAGGTAAGGCAAATTATTGCATGCACTTTCCAGCTGGATTATTCGAGATGATCACATACGATAAGATTTTAGATCAGGTATAATGAATCAGTGATAAAATGTACAATATTATATTAGTCGCTATAAGCCGCAACTTTATTTTACCAAAGAATAGTATCATTGAAAAGACGTTAAATTTTTTTTTTATAAAACTTGTAGCCAAGTCTCCTATGATAACAATTGCAAAATTGGTCATTTTAAGGATCATAAATTATAAGTATATTTATCTGCTCGAGCAAATTTAAAAATTTTCTATTAGCCTTCACGGAAAAATCCAAATGAGAATTCGATTCATCGGCAGGAATACAATTTTCAATTCTCATGCACATCTGTAGGGATGTGTATGTATGGATGTGATGTTGTACTGCCAGCTTGCAGGTTGATGTTGATATTCAATAACAAGGACTTGCTGGCTGCACGAAAAGACTTAAGGTCTGTAATTGTTTGCTGGGGAGAGAGCGGGAAGCTTAAGGGGTCAGAGTAAATAATGAAATTGCATTTATTATGTGGGCTTGTGCATGTGTGTAACTAGCTGTGTGCGTTGATAACTGTGGGTGAATGTAACTAATCATTTGGTGGCAAACCTTTTTCTTCCAATGGTATGTGTTGCAACTACAACTAACATCGCTTTGGCTGTTTGTTGTATCGTTACCTTTCGTTTTTGGGGAAAAATAATGTCGCTAACAGCGTTCTTTTTCGTTATTTTTACATATTGCACAACCACTGTTATTCAAATTAGGGTGGCTCTTTTTAGAAATTTATTTCCTTCATTTTTTTTTGATTCATCTATTTGAATTTACATTTGATACTTTTACGTAAAAGTATATTATTTTTTAGTTTTTTTGTTTTAAAAATTTGTTTTAAGAACGAAAGAAACTCCAAAACACATGTATTTGAAATTTTAAAAAATATACTATGTACCAATTTGTAGAAAATGTTAATTTTAAAAAGAACATACTAAAAGAGAACCTTTTTAAAGTATTGTGCCTTAAAGAATGCCTTAATTTGACAAATTCAATGCAACAAGTGCTCAAAGTCAAGAGCATTTTTTTACGCATAATGGAATAAACGGGAAAGGTACGCTTTCCCCTAACATGTTGATAATTTTGCATCAATTTTATAATGTTTTGTAAAATAATATTTTAGTATCTGTGTATGTATCTTGAAAAACTATTTGAAATTTTCACAAAACTCCTGCGTAGACTGCTTCGTTGACTGCGCATTTATCCACTATGACCGAGTTGTCGAATTCATACCGTTTAATGAATTTTCTTAAAGGTTGCCTGTAGCTTTGTGAGACAAAAACCTTTCCAAAAATCCCTTCATTTTAATAAAAGGATTTAACAAAATATTTATTTTCAAAGTAATACGTTATTAAAAAATTTATTTCTTTTAAAATGGCGTCTAGCTCCTTTGAAAAGTAAAATTCGTTGCTGCGGGCTTAATTTATTTCTGCGATGCGAAAATGAAATGCGATGCGAACAAAAATTAATATTCTATAAGGCTTCCGCAATCGCATTCGCATTTTATTATAATAGCGGCAACGTCGGTCAAAATAACAACGCTGGCCTAAAGTAAAGGACAAAGTCGAATTTACAGAAGAAAGAGAAATTGTGCAATTTATTTTATTTAGTTTCTGCTTTGTGTGCACATTGAAATCAGCCGAAACCTATTAAAAATAAAGTTGAAATTACAAACTTTTAGAAAACTATATTTTTAAATGATTTATATATGTATTTACCTTTTTCCTTTCTACAGTTTCTCTTACAGGCGGTGCGCTTGCGTTGAATTCATCGCCTAATGTCTGCCACAAAGCTTTTGTCGACTGACATGCATTTAATTACTTCTTGCCAGTTGGCTGTTTTCCGTCATAAATTCCACCATTATTTCAAATTGATGGGATTTGGTGGTCTTGATGTTTGTTTCCTTAAATAATTCCTACAATTTATGTAAATAAATAAAAAGAATTATTATATTTCACTTGCATTTTTGTGCATTGCGAATGCTGTTTTGCTGTCGAATATATTTTGCGATCTTCGTATGTATCTGAGATTTGTTTTCGCAAAAGAGAACACCGACTTGCCACCTTTTCGCATCACAATACGGAATAAGCCTGCTGGTTTTAAATGTGTTCCTTTTTTGCTAAAGTTCTATTTTAAAAAATATTCTTTAAATATTAATTTCATTGAAAGGATCGTCTTCACAAATACCTTTAAAATATTTGACGGGTTTCTGGCTTATAATCCATAATTAAGGGGAATTTGTAAGAATTGTTGATTTCGAAATGAAGCTACGAATTTCGCATTTATAGTTTTGGGGCCTTACTAATGTCCACGATTGTGTTTGGATATATGAGTATACATCCTCTCATATGTGCTTAAGGAATACATGTGTGTACGTGTGTGGAGAGTGTACATTGTGCAACGATGCGCAACGATTTCTGTATTGAATTTTGAACGTTCGATTGGGTTTTATATGTCATACCAACCAGGCCATGAAGAATTGAACAAACCAAAAACAGAAACACGAAAAAAATTATCGAACTGAAGAGCGTCCTCATACCTTACTCGGCAATTTTTTCAACTTTTTTCACTACAAAACACCCATTTCACAGATGCGTATGTATTGCATGTGGATACATTTTCCACCAAATTAAAAACAATATTTGTACGCATGTATGCATATGTAGTCACATATGCATATGCACATGTAGTTGTGTGCCTTTTGCTTCCACCATACTTGACTTATTCGTCCTTTAATTTTTATTTTTCGATGAAAAAAAGTTTTTCCTTTTGGATTTTTACTGTTTTGTTGCTATAACAGCTTTTTGGTACTAATAATATGTGACGCTATGTAAAGCAAGCATTCCTAACAGAGTGTGGGAGGAATTCCCCTCGAAGGGTAGCTGAGGAGTATGCGTTCATATATGTATTTTTTATATCGTATGCAGTTCGTAAATATTTATATATTTAAACGCGATTTAGTTGCATTTAAATGTATTTGTTGGTTAATTGGCAAAATTATATAAATGTTGTCTCAATAGATATTACTATGTTAACCCTCAAAGTACAAATGTACTGTTTGTAAGGGGTATGTAGAGTCGTCTGATAATTTGTTTATATCGTATGAGTTGATATATAAAATATTTTCATTTCTCTTAATTATTATGAAAATATAAAAGTGAGACATGCCAAATTGCCAGCGATCCTAGCCTGCATCCTTAATGATTTTTAATTTTAAAAAATAATTCCAAGGGGGAAGTAGTTCTCTTTATATGTCTGTCTAATACTTTCTGGAATATATGTTTATATGCATTATATACTATAGTATATGCATTTTATTTTTTTCGGTGTGGAGAAAGTTATCCAGAACTTGTCATAAAAAGAAATTATTGTAATTTGCAACACATAGAAGAGAAAGATCTAAAATATGAACGTATAAAAATATAAAAACAAGTTAATAGTGGAACTTGGGCTTCATTTCACGGCTCTCACAAAATTTATATTTTTAGATCCACTCATGCATACATTGACTGGTAGTTATAAAATAAATAGATAAAGCAGTGTTTCAACGCCTCTCAAGGCAAACCAGGAGCTGCTCAGTTGGTTTTTGGCAAGACATTTTCTTTCATTTTTCTTCCGAGGAAATACTGATGCAGAATAAGCAAAAGTGTACTATATTGGCTCATATGTATACTAACATCGATGTGAATTGTTTGCTGGTGTATGTTAAGTGACTATGCATTTGTCACTTAAATGTTTCAAAAAGAATTAATACATATATATTAAATCTCTTGAGAAATAACTGCTATATATAGATAAAGCCAGATTCAAAAATTTCTGGTTCGACTCGCTGAATAATAAACAAATCAAACAGACAGATCCTGTCGGCATAAGTTATTTGAAACCATAATACATCTACTGATTAATATTTGTGTTTGCTGAGGATTAAAAATCACATACACTGGCAAATATGCAACACCTTTAAAGCGCCATCAAAATATACTCATGATACGGATGTAACAACAGATAGAAGTACGATTTCGAAGTAATACGGACTTAACTAAAACTTGTTCTGCTTTAATAAACTAATTGTGATTTTTTTTAATTTTAAAAATTAAATTTAGAAAAAAAGCAAGACTATAAAAAATATTCTCCTGTGTTTCCCACAATTAACCTAATATTTTTATATTTATCGAGATATGTTGGGTTATTCTACACAATTTTTATACCCTGTTCATCCTGGAACGTACGTATGTATGTATATTCCGTATAAAACTTTGTTGGGTGCATTTAAAAATTGTGGTTAGCTTTTCGCTTAAAATTTCGCTTAAATATTTTTTATATGATTTGGGCAATCTATATTTTCGCCAATTTTTATCAATATGTACCTGAAAATATGTATAAATAAATCCATCCATACATACTTACATACATTCACACATGCGCCCATACATTTTAACATGCTTATGTATGCACAGGAATTTATAACTGTGCAACATGAACTCTATGACAACCATCATAATATATCCTGTAGGTTTTGTTTTGTATGAATTTAATACTTTGCTTTAATTTTTTCCGTTCTTTCTTTCCTCCCTTTCTGTATGCAACAAAATATATTTTTGCATTTATTTCATCTAAAATCACTAAACTTTCATGCAAATGAACGCATGTGTGTTGGGTTCGCCACTTTATGTATGCAACATATTTTACGTTGATGGTGGATTCTTGTTTATGTGTCTAAATATTTAATTATAATTTGAATGTATTTTTTCGGGGAGGGATGAGTACTTGGCACATGATTGCAAAGCTAAATGCGGACCTGCAAAAAGGGAAAGACAAAAAAAAATCACGTTGTGGTTTTCGAGAGCGACGTTTGTGAATAATTGCAAATGGCTGAAAATGTTTACGCGGCATTCGGCAGTTTCGAAAAAAAGTAATAAAAAATATGGGATTGAACAGCATTTAGTATAGACATTCGTGTTAGTGGTCATTTCAGCGAACTCCTATGAATGTAGCGAATGTTATTTTACTTGATGTCTTGTGTTTTTTACACTATTGCAGACGGAAACTTGCCTACGGCCGCAAGGTATTATCCTGATAGTATAATTTCTTGATTGCAACGACAGCTTTGCTTTTTTTCGTTTACATTTTTTACAAGAATTCGGTAAGAAGAATCACTGCTCTGCGATCAGCTAATAATAATTAATTGTTTTAGTATTTATTTAAACTGCATTGGGATAAAACTGCAAATTCAGGATAACTTCCAGGATAATATTAATTTCAATTATTTTCCTAAAATTCAATTTATGCAAGGAAAGATATTTCGTTCTACTTAAATTTCTCTTTAAAAATAATTTAAAAGTTCGTATTACCAATTAACTGCAAATAGTAACGAATTAATAATCAAATAAGTTTGTTGAAAGATTTTTTTTCCTAGATGAATTGATATGCTTTAAAGGAATTTTAATATAAACATTTTTAAATTTCATAAAATAAAATAGATTCATTTGGAATAAGAAATCTCTGCCAGGCAGATTTGAGAGTTTTTCAACTTATTCTGTGATTTTGGTTTTGTAATTCTCAACTCTTTTTTTAAAATATGCGCATATGGCAAGTTTTAAATTCGAAAAAGTTGTAAAATTTTTAAATTGGTCAACTATCAATGTGAGAATGCAAAGGATTTTTTGGTAATAATAGTTCATACAGTTCAAAATAGCCTACGCAGGGAGCAGAACAGTATCTTCTTTTTTTAAATCTCTTTCACAAGACTCTGAATCCATTCGATAGGATGCTGTTGCATTGCTTTGCAACGTCTTTTCTGATTGCAATGTATTGCTGAATAGATTTATTTTTAATAAAAATTTTCTTCTTTTCCTTCGTGGTATTGCATTATCTCGTAATCACAACATTCTAAAATTGCTTACATATGAAGTGAGAGGGGATATTCCGGTTTCTTAATTAATTAATTTTTCTAATCTAATTAATAATATTAATCTTCAAAATCTTGGTATCCTATTGTTTATATCTTGTTATTCCTTTTAACATCATAATATATAATATAATTATTCTTTAGGGGTATTCCAAAATAATTCCAAACATTTTCTGTTTATAATCGAAACTATCGACTCGAAATTTTTAATTGTAACCTCGTACATCCTTCGGATTCAAATATATTTCATAATTAACAACAATTGTATTGATGAAAACTTCAAGAATATGAATATACTGAATATTAGGAATATTTATTTCAATCCTAAAATTTGGTTTAATATGACGGGCCTTATTTGTTTGTCTATTCTTTCTTGTTGCAATATTGTTTTTACTGAGATTATGGGATTCAAAATAAGAGTTTAACAATTTTTTAAATTATTCTTTATTCATTACAAATTTTATTTTATTCGGGGAAACTATTTTAAAGCTTATAAATAGTAATTTGAAAAATTGTTAATCTGAATGGCCCCACCCACCAATGACCTCCAGTCGGATTTGGTAACAGCATTTAATTAGTTTTAAAAGGCTTTGGAAAGATTAACTTAAAAAAATTAAAAACTTTGCATGACTAACAATGCAATTGAAAGCTTAAATGTGAGTAAAATTGTTGTCAAAAATTTCCATTTCCAGTTCCATTTCGGGAACTCAAAGTTTGAAATTTTAGAATTAAAATGACTTGTAGTATCACAAACAATTTTTTTATTTACATAACATCTCCAATTCAAGAGTAGGACATCTACAGATAACTTTTAATTCCAAAACTTTTTTGTTATTATTTTATTAAATACTTTCCATATTTAGATGACAATGTGAGCAAGTTAAATTCGAAATTTCGAGAAATAATTCAATACGCATTGCTAATTGATTACAGGAAACAAATTTGTTAATTAGAAACTTCCTTAGCTTTCATCCAAGAGGATAGAATAAAGAGGAATAAAAAACCAAAAGCAGTTTTTATATTTTTTCTCCAGTTTATTTAAATTTCTATTTTACTGACCCACTGCCTAAAGCCATTTATTTCTCCATTTTATTTTCCCAATTTCGATTTTAGCAGTTCTTTCTTCACTTTGTTGATTCAAATAACATTTTTGCTACACATATTTGCATGCAAGTTCGGATGTCGTAGCAAACTGGATTGCTAAAGAGCATTTGCTTTGTATATATATATGTGTGAGTAAAAATATCTTAAGCTTGCATTAAATTTTTGATTCTTAACAAAGTTCCTCTCTTCTTCTATGTTTTGCAATTGTATTCCTTCTTTAGTCATGTTTTCCTTCAATCATTCATTCTTTTGTATGGAAATTTTTTAGCGTTTGAAAAATGTTTTTTTTCATCCAATTGCCGTTGCAACATGAAAAACAAAACTGTCGAACAAATACGCATATCCTTGTGCTGCTGTAAACAACTTTGGAACACAAATTTTAAAATTCCACAAGAAGCTAAATGTTGGCCTGTAGTCATCATAAACAAGAAGCAAAATACTCAATATGTGTGTGTGTGTGTGCAATACCTGCTTTTGATGTCATATCTGCTCCCAAAATATTTATAAAATTATATGCATATTTAAAATTTTGTGCTACATACTTTCATCACCTTTTCTGAAACACTTAACTGAGTAATATATTGGATATTATTATGTATGTATGTGCAAGTTTTCTGAAGGAAATACAATGTCCTTCCAACATCGAGCAGATTAATTTAAACTTCATATTTCCATCTTCCACCACTGGGTTCGGTTCATTTTAAACATTCTGAATCTAAATTATTACATGATTTATATACGATTATTATTCGTCACGCCTCACTATCTACCTTTATTTTTGTAAGGAATTCTCATTTATTTTCATAAATTCAAAATTTTTTACTTCATTCAAATATTAGAAATTAAACTTTGTTTATGAACCAGTTAATTTTTTTATTAATTTTACATAAAGTAATGTAAAAAAATATACAAATATATTAATTAGTAAATTAAATTTAAAAATGCTTAAAGCTACGTTATATTTTTGGTACCCAATTAAATATCATCAACAATTTTTTGAGAAATTTTTCTGAGATCATTCATAAGTTTGTAATGTTCTCCAATACAAGCGTCAGACATCTTAGATCCTTCATTTGTTTTCTATTAGTTCCAATATTAATTTAACCTAATCCAATCTCTAAAAAATTGCGGAAAGCACCAACAATCAATGAGTTTTTTCTGCGTATTATTTCCAAGCTCAGTTTTTGGCGCAGGTATGCACAACCGTTCACGAAACATCAACTAAATTAAGATTGGTTTTCCGACACGAAATTTATGTTTGAGAGAACGATAAAGGCTATTGATGCTATTGGTGTTCTGCAGGACGGGATGCAAGAAATATTGCAGTGAAAGAGGTTATTTTAAATTTATTTTGTCAGTGTATGACAAAATTGCTTTTCATTTTAAGATTCTTCTCCAATTAAAAAACGATAGTTAACGTTCTAGAATTATTTCAAATATATGTATTATGAAAGTTTTCCGATTTTTCGAAAAAAAAGGATTAATTTCTAAATTCGCATGTATGTTCGTTTGGAATGTAGAGGGTACATGCGAACCGCATACCTCAAATTCCTCAATTTTTCCTTGTGTGTATGTCTGAATATGCATATCCATACATACATATCGCTTATGAATCGCGTTAAGTGAAAAAGAAGTACAAATTTTCTTTGCATATGTTCTTTTAATTATATTAAATATGATCTGGATCCGGCAATTTGCGAACTGGTTCCCATGATATACCCATGCATTTGCTTACAATGGAAGAATCTCTGCAATGTATTCGCAGGCATGTACGGAATTCTTCTAATATGTTGCGAAGTTTTTCCTTATTATAAACCGCCGTAAATCTTATCGTAAAAATAGGTAATTTCTTACTTTCTTACCCTTTACTATATACACTGCACTCGGGATATTTTAAACTAATTAATGCACAGCCCTGTTCACTATAACAAAATTTCACTATATAGAGTTTAAGAAAAATAAAAAAAAATTATTCATATAAAGTAAAAAAATAATAATTTTTTTATTTAGTAATATTGTGTAACAAAATAATCTATTCAACTTTTTTGCTTTTTTGCTTTCTGAAATTCTAAGTTACGAGATTTATGTAAAACTGAAATGTCTTCAGAGTTATTTGAATTAAGTTCAGCCTACTTTATTAATTAAGTTAATACCTTTTCAAAAATTGGAACAGCTTGAGTGGCTGGAATGGGTTCCATATTTGCTGGTAGCCCAAAATCTTTGTTATCGCTACTGGCATTAGATGAATCTAATGGCGGATTTTCTTCATTGTTCCATTGTCTGATATCCCCTGCAATATATACCGTCTAGAGTTAAGTTAACACTTGGTTTTTTATGCCACTTACTGTGGATTTTGCTACATCAAATCTCTTTGCAAGAACACTCCGTTTTCTAGTTCTTTTAGAATTTCTTGTTTTATTTTAAGGAAAGAATTTCTTTTTTTATGTGGACCCATTTTTTAATAAATTTTAAATCAAATTTTAAACCGAAGTCATCTCATTAAATGTGTGCTAAAACAAGAAAAGAATCTAAAAAGAATAAATATATACAAGAAAATAACGATATTGAAAAAATTTAGCTTTTCTGTCGTCAATTATTGTGCAATAAACTGTGTTCACTTTATAGAGGTTTGTGGCGTTCACTATTTAGAGTAACTAATGTATAAAATAGCCAGTTCATTATATCGGGTAATCCATGTTAGAAAGTGTTCACTATACCCCGAGTTCACTGTACTCTTACTTACTCATGTACTCAGATATGTTCTCGTTATTTTTAAAAGCTAAAAATATATTTTTATTCCCGCTTGTGCGAATTAAAAAAATTTACTAAATACCCTGTAGCGAGAGCCCATAGTGAAAGTGTATTTACTCTGTATTCACGCAGTCACCAATACTTGTGATTTATAAATTCTTTCGCGTGTTATTAAAAGTGGGGGACTGAAATTGATCTTATGGACTGGGTAGTTCCTTTTTGGACCACCTGTAAACACGGAACCAGTATGTTCTGGTCTAACATTATGATAATTTTTCGGAGCAGATATCGATAACGCAAATTCTCATTTTTTGGTAGCTTTTGGCGTTTTATTATAAAAATTAAAAGGCTAAAAAGTACTCCTGTATAATAAAATTCTTCCCCTTTCTGGTGAGACAGGCAAAACGTACCGAGTTTCATGTACTCTAAAAATCTTTTTGCTTTGCCATTATAATTATTTCAATACTTGAAGTTAGTTATATATGTGTATGACATAAAGCTTGAATTTCATAATGTGGATAGTAATCTGTAAAATAATTACCATCTATTGGATGTGAAATGCTCACACATTTTTCTTGGACAGAAAAATTATTATAATTACTTATAGGAAATTATTCTTTAAATATTAATAAACTTTCGGATCGAAATGATTTTCTTTTTTTTTTGTAGTCATCAATCAATTGCGAAGAGTCAACTCTGAATTAAAAATTTAAAACACAGTGAATGAGTTAAAAAATAAAAATTTTTGAAAATATGTCAAGCCGATGAGGACTGCAACTTTTCTTTTCCATTACGGGCGAAAGGAGAGTTCGACTATCTGTTTACGGAAATGGTTGTGGGGTGTGCATAAACCGATTTTTAATCATATACTCGTATATATTTTTTTTTTTGACTAAAGGGTTTTTAATTCTCTAGAATTGTGCTGTTAATTTAAACACAACTGTTCTTGTTTGAGTTAAAGTAAATAAGTATGAGTATCTGCAATGTCCACGTCAGCTCGCTTAATTGTCTATTCCTAAAAGTGCGTATGCATGTACGAGTATGCATTGGAAAATGCTTCTGTCTCTGTATGTTGGACACACAAACATGCTTGCATATTTCAATTGGTCATTATTATCACTGACCACTATTGACCACCGACATCATCATCTGCACCGTACACTACTGTCTTCGTTTTCTGCCCAGTTAAATAAGTTTTCATTATTTTCCTTAACGCAAATAATACACCCTTCTCTCCCTCTCTTTTTATCTCTCTGTGACACTCTCTCTTTAACTCATTTGGTCTTCTCCATTAAATAGCATTTGCTGCGTCGTTCCACAGATAATGGTTACGTTAAATATTTTCAGATAGTTTGGTTTATATACTTTTTTGCTTTGAACTTCTCTGCATAAATGCAAGGGGAGCGTACTTGTGATATTTTTTTTTATTTCTGACAACTGATGCCACCATGCCCAATTTATTGCATTTTCATTGTACAACGGCTGGGAGAGCCTTTGCTGTAATTTACTTACAAAGCTTGCCCAAATATTTTTTATGAAAAGGGATCTTAAAGTAGTGTTTCTTTGGTAAGAGGACTTAGAAAGTAGTTTTCCTTTTATATCATTCCAACATTCATATGTTACTTTGCATTGCAACCGATTGCACGCCTTCCTCCTAATTACTGCGAGTTCAAAGAAGAACATATTGTTTGAGTAGTAATTCCATTATTGTTGTGACTAATTTTTTCGATGAAGAGTGAAGTTTTCAAACGCAAAACCGAATTTTTACATTCGAAGGATAAATGTCAACTCTATTGAGAAGAAGTAATGAAATTTTAGTGGTTCATATGTAATTGAAAATAAATTTCATAATCACAAAAGTACTTTTTAAAGATGTTCTCCGCTCTAAAATAAATAAGAGCCAATGTGGAAAATAAGGTTATTTGGTACTTTAAGAATACTTTTATTCGGAACCAAAGACTTTTTCACACTCACTTTATGAAATAATATTTTAATTATTCCGTTATAGTTAAATTTTTATACATATTTATAAAATGTATGCTCCAAATCGGATTGTGCGATATATGTACATACATATGTGAATATATTTAAGATTTCTTATTTTGATCAGAAATATATATTCCAATTAAAATTGTCGCTACTTTTTATTACATAAAATGCTCCGTTTTGTTTTTGTAGCATTATTAAAGCACAATAAGGATATTGTTGACTTGACCATTAAATAAATTAGCTAATTATTAACATCCTCGGTTCGACTTCAAGCTCGCTACGGCAATGATAAAATTAAAAAATTCTCCTTAATTTTTCGCAAATGTTTAGCATTTGAAGTGTTAGAAGGTTTAACTGGCGTAGGCATATTCGCTCGTCACTTAATATTTATCACGGTCCTATTGATATCGCTGAAAACATACATGTGAGCTTATGCATATGGTTCGCTTCTTCTATAGCTTTGCTCCTTGAAGTATAGCACCGATTATCAATACGGAATGTTTTTTATTTCAATTATTAAAATTAATACGATTTTTTAATTATACTTATATGTATTTTGTATAATAATTATATACCATAAAAGTTTTTATTATATATCTTGTATATTCCCAAATATCAGGTGTTTTCTTAATATGTGTACAACTTTAAGTTGGCAACACTGCTTTACTTGACAACACATCTAACAGCTGACAGTTGCTTGTTTTTGTTTTTTTTTTATTATTGTCAGAACAACGCTTGCGAATGAATGTGTTGAACCACAAATTGGAACTGAATTTCCATTAAAATTTTGTTCCCCGATGAAGCTTATTTGGGTTTAAAGGCTACGCATTTTGGGTGAAGATAACATTCAAGGTTTTGTCGAAACAAAGGATTTACTTTCTGTGATAAAAACGATGAATGTCACAATGTTACTGTCAATGGTATATGGTATGAGGACATGATAACCAATTTTTCGCCCTTCAAGTAGATAGATTAAAACTTAATTTCAATAAGTTGGAACTACGTAGCACATAGCGCTCTACAATTTATTTACTCAAGGAAACTTTATGTGAAAGTATAATTTCACGTAATGTCCCATTTGATTCGCCGCCGAGATCGTGTGAATTAACACTATTGGATTATTTTCTTTAAGGCTGTGTACGAGTGTAGTCACTAATCTACGTCGATAAACCAGACACCATTCAATACTTTAAAATCAACATTTGAAGAGTTATTTCTGTATATAAATACCCCATTTCAAATATTGGGTGTATGTGAATATAATTAAAATATCGGTAAAAGCACTGGCTGCTGAGGCCATCGGCTAAGGATTTCATTTTTTTCTTAAATATACAAAAAAAAAAAAATTATTTATATTTTTATTTAAAGCGAGATGCGCTCGTGTTGTTTAAAATTAAATTTCTTAAAACAGAAGTTTAAAAGAAAGAAACAAGTGTGTACAACTTCTATTTTTGCCAAGTTCTTTCCCCTTCCTTCAAAATCTTGATACGCAAATGTTGATTATGTGCTCCTTTCTCTTCCGTTGGTGCATCGGATGGCTGTCTTTTTAAACGCATTTCTATTTCAGTTATTTTTCGAAAGTGTACTTTTTTGCAAACTACCCCGATACTGTTTCCTGCTTCTTTCAATTTGCTTTTCTTTTGCAAGTTTTCCATTTAGGTCCACAATGCTAATCCATTTAACTCAATCTTTCCTCAAATAAGTCTGTACTTGTGAATTTTTTTTCCCCCTATACACATTCAGGCACTGTTATGACGAACCAGGATTGTAAACGAAGAAGTTTGCAAGCAATGCATACCGTTGCCTCGAAATCATTTGAATTGTTTTATACTTCAATACAAAACTTTGTCCATCTCTAATCCTAGCAATGGCTCTTTTCGAATTCGTTATAGTCACGTTCCATGGTATAAGCAGTTCTTTTTACAAGTTTTTCCTTTCTCTTTTACTGGCATTTGCTACCACAAAGAAAAAGATAACATGTTCTACTTGTGTTCGCATATCCATTAATCTAACAAAGTAAAGTTGCTATTCCCTTCAAAACTTCAGGGAAAGCTTTCTTATTTTTAATTCTTATTAGATGTGTGTGTAGATGTGTTCGATTTGCTATTGCATAATTATGTTTGAAACTGTATCCTTTATATCTGCAGCTTGTCATTGTGACTGCAAAGGCCGCTTTTAACGACAAACAAAAACTTTTAGACAACAGCATTGATTACATAAATTGTGTAGGTTTCTATATTCCCATCGCCATCATTCTCGTTTATTGTTTGTGAGTTTTGCTATAAAAATGCGAATGCGAAAACCTTTTGAGAATTATGTTTTACTCATTTTTTATTACAATATGCGTATCCACTTTTCACTTATCGGTTTTTTTTTTATAAAATGTTACACATCTAAAATGTTCTTTAATTTTATATCATGTTTCCAACGATATATATGGGATACAAAATACTTAATGGAAGATCAATTAAAAACTAGCGGTTGAAGCCCATTTTTAATTTAAATAAGAATTTAAAATTTTTTTTTTATTTATTGTCTGGAGGTGACCACATGACAGATTATTTAAAGATTTTGCAACGAAATTAAATCTGCTGACAAATTATTTCATATTGGTTTGGACCAAATACAAAATTAAAATTGTTAAACTAACATTTCTGCGTACACAGAGCAAAAATTGCCTCATAGAATCAAGAAGATTTTTTTATGCAGAAAGAAGCGAAGATTTTTCAAAATCTTTCTTTTGTGCTAAATCTTATTAATTTTATCAAAGAGGAAAACACATAAAATCAAGAAGAAAACTTGTTATTTGCATTTTTTACACTCAAGTTTTCTTCTTAATTATATGAAAAATGGCCTTCTCAATGATTTCATTAGGCCATCTTATTAATTTTTTCAAAAAGGTTTTCCTTATTGATTTCATTAGGCCGCCTTCTTGATTTTACCAAAAAGGGTTTCTTCTTGATTTTGGTAGCTTCCCAATTGATTGTGTGTAAATTACCTTCTTATTAAATTTAATTTTTTAATAAGATTTTGGGTATTATTCTTGATTTTTTCAAAAATGGTTTTCCCTATAAAAATAATAAGATGTTCTTTAAAAAAAAAAAAAAAAAAAAAAAAAAAAAAACAGAAACTATGGTTAGTTATTATTTATATTAATAAATTATATTAATTAATTTTATATTATATTATTAATATATATTATTAATTTTTTTCTATTTTATTAGGTACTATTACACACATTTTGCTGTGTGTATAAGAATCGATTCTTAAACACTTTCAGGACGTCAGCCAATACAGCTGCAGATCCTGTTAGCTGCACTTGCACGCATTCAACTGTTCTGCATAAACAGTTCACATTAAATATTCCATCTCCTAAAAATGTCACTTGCAAAATGTACTAACAACCAGGAAGGATAAAATAAAGATTGTATTAGAATTCAAGGCATCTCTCTTATAGAGATGACTGGAATTACACAATTTCAATATAATTTCAGCATAGTTGTTAACTTGAAAATAAACTTAAAGTTAATTAGCTTTACAGAAGTGATCTTTGCCATTTCTATATCATGTCATATCATTATCATTATCATTATCATTATCATTATCATTATCATTATCATTATCATTATCATTATCATTATCATTATCATTATCATTATCATTATCATTATCATTATCATTATCATTATCATTATCATTATCATTATCATTATCATATCGTCTTCAATAAAATAAAAAAAATATTTTTCCTTCATTATCGGGACCACTTGTTTACGATATTTTTCCCATACCCTCCTTCAGGATCCATCTTTTGGAAAATTGTAAAATACAAGTTTTTGAATATGCAAACGTTTTATTAAAAATAGGGAAATTTTTATATACGAGTATTTGCTATAAAATATTACACAGAACTTGTGGTTTATTTGTTCCGATTTAAAAATTTTCTATGTGAGCTCTCTTATTAAATGAATTACCGTGTTGTCAACTGTGTTAAAATTCATAAATCTGTCAGCAAGAAATCATGAGTTTCACGTATGATATGCATTTGGTAACCTTGGTGTGCGGACTACTAGGCCAACAATATAGTTATTCGAAATCTATTCACACGAAAAGAAATTCCCCTATTGTTCATTTATAAATATATATTGCTAATTTTATGGCGCTTCTATGACATCTTTATATCTGTTCATTGTCGCTTATAAAAAGAGAAATATGTAGATTTAAATTTGCGGCAACTTTATTGGTTGTCCTTCTGTAGTGAAGCCATGTTGTCCTCAAAAATAGGCAGTTTTTAATCATTCCGCAGTCTATGGGGTGCTTTTCTAAATCTTTTTAGTGCTACATGTTAAAATAATACTTTTTCAGATCGATTATTCCTCCCGCGGATGGGGAATGTTGCTGCTCTGAAACAATACTAACTATGATCACTATCGGTGATGTGCCGTTGGTTCCCCCTACCACTTCTCTAGAGTAATATCCGGAATTGCCTTGCCAATTCCATTTTAAAAATTGAAAGCCTTCATTGCTTTACAAAGCTCCAGGGTCAGATGTGACTCACATTGTAGTCATTCCATTTTATATAACCCCTATGAATTAAACACATATATCTTAGAGTTTCTTGGCCAGTTTGATTACCTAATGTTAAATGGTTTTCCGGGGTTCTCTGCTCTATAAAGTATACACCTAATCCATTCTTATGCTGTCATGTGTAACTTCTATACTTTTCATTTGATATTGAATGCCATGATACCAGAATGGAAAGCCACGACAAAATTTCTTTGGTATATATCCATACATTCATGAAGTTCCTATTATGCTTCTGAAAACAGGATCATGGTTGAAGCTCTTACATTTCCTAAAGCTTAAATAAAAAATTAAATTTATTCATTTCCTTCGCACACACATGTAAAAAGGAATTTGTGTCATGTTTCATTTATTTATACGACTATTTGTATCATGGAACAATTTTAGAGTTTGTAGGTCATTTAATATTTAACTTATTTTCTAGGAATAATAAAGTTTCTAAATTATTTGTGTACTTGACCTTTATTTGTATGTGTAAATTTGTGATAGTTAAAAAATAATAAAACTAATTCGACTTGAACTCTCAGAAAAGGATAAATGAAAATGTTAGACGGAGAGCAGACATGAAAACACTTGTCATTAGAATTACTGTGTGAATGCATGTACATATATACCACATCCAAAGCATACATCTAACACTTTAATATATACGGTGTTTTTTTAGAGGTTTGAAATTTTAAATAATAATAATATAAAGAAATATATTTTTAGAATTAATAAAACAGGTTTTATCGAATACGAAATTTTACGAGACTGTCTTTGAAACCCGCTCAAGGTAATCACATATCAGCAAGATCAATGACAATGACTAGAAGTAAGAAAAGATTTCTAATCGTGATTTTAAATCCATTTCTAATCTTGTAGATTATCCTCACTCGAAGTGTCACAATTCTGCTTATTTACGTACTCATTCCAGCAAATATGGAATTCATTGTAGTATAACATTTTGAATGTGAATTCAATATTAATTTTAATTTTTTGCTTAGTCGTATATGCAAGCTTTGCTCTGGTGTTAGTCGATACATAATGAAATGTGACATAAATTAGTGTTATCAGCTCAAACTTGTGAACTTCTAAAAAGCACCCGTTACATGCACACAAATTTATTTCGTTGTTCATAATATATCCATTAAAACTTTTGAAAATTGTCTTTATCCAGGACATGTGGGATTATGTATTCATATAGAAATTAGTTTTGTCCTCTCAAGTTTATAGCGATGTCTTAATTTAAAAAGGATGTATTTACCATTTTTTCAGCTTGTTTTTCAGTAACTTTTAAAATTTATTTTCTGAACATTATTTGCATTTTTATATTACAATATATTATTTAAAGTGTTTTAGAACATATTTAACTTTTTATAAATGTAAAAAATTTCAAATGAGAACGTCCTTCTCATATTAGGCCATCGATATATACTTTGTAATGTGCACACTGAATAACATGCTTGGCTAGTATTTCGATTTATACTGTCTTTAATATATTTCTGTTGACAATTTATAGATGTATTTTATATTTATTTTTTCTTCCTTCAAATACTTTTTTTATGTCGAAATTTTGGTTTTTGGTTAGGCAAAAACTTCAGGTCAAAGTTCAAGGTTATTTACCTAATGGCGAAATCAACTTTTTCGAACGTATCTATTAAAAGTGTGTTTATAGAAAGGAATCTGTTGAAATATTAAGAAACACTTTTTGCTTTTAAGACTTATCCTTTAAAAAGATGAATGTTCGTCAATAAGAAACAGTGCAATGTAGCTATAAGAAACTTTCCTGTCGCTCCTTCCCCCTCGGATTGCTGATCATGTTTTCAGGTGAAGCAGGGGTCATCACTTAATCAAACGTTTGGTTTCCGGCAATTGGTTACGGAATATGTTGCATTATGCAATTTATATGATTTTAAAATGAATTTTAATCAAACTTTGTAAGGGAGAAAAAGGCTTTTTAATAGTATTTAGTAGTGACGGTTACTGTCGAATATCTGACAAATGTTGCCGTATGTTTATACTCTCATATATTTTCAAAGTCGTAGCTCTTTAAGATCAGAACAGATCGACATTTGACTTCAAAGGAACTTTGTTTTTTACTCACATGATTGAATTGGAAGTAGCAAAAGGGAAGATATGAAACCATTTTCGTATTATGGAGAGGCTCTTAAATATTCTGAAAAATTTTCTAGTTACATTTCCTTTAACAATAATTTTTTCGGGGGTATTCTAAAACTAAAGTTATTTGTTTTGTTTTCTGTGATTTGAAAATAATAATGAAGTACATTTTATTCAAAGGCTTTGAGATTATTACATAAGCAGTCACGCATACATGCATAATCTTACACCTATAGCGCAAGCAGTGAACTCAAATAAAAGTTTTCTGTATTATTTTCATGCAAACACAGCCAGGATGTGCAGACACCCTCTTTCAAATGCAAAAGGGATGAAGCAAAATCTCTCATTACTCGTGCAGGCTTGTTAGTGTGGGGTTACTGGCATAATAATTATGTTGTTGGTCTTGTTTTGAAAAAGATTACATTTCGGAACAATTAAGGAGAGCAATTCTTGCAAAAGGGTATTAGTAAAGTTGAAAGTCCAGCAAAAGCATGAAACATTTCTATTAGGTGAACAAACATTTTATATAATTTCATTTTAAATATTTCTTTAACTGCTTGCTGACTTTTAAGGATGTGGTAGAGTTCAATGACTCTCGAATATTTGTGTAATTTTAGCAATTTGAGAGTGTCTGTTGAAATATAAAACTTTGGATGTGCAGTAAAAAAGGTCAAGGTTGTGAAAATATATTTAGTTTACAATTTGTTTGCAATTTAAAATATTTAGAAGAGTGAACGAGGAAACACGTGTTCATTCTCTGTTGAATTTTAAGGAATGAAATGAATGAATAAAATCAATGTAAATAATTGCGCAGGATTTAATTTTAAATTGTTTCCATTTGTTGCTGTGAAGAAAAGGTTTTGAATATAAATTATTTTAAGAACTAATGCCGTTTTCTTTTCTGCAAAAAAAAAAAGGCCACACTACCCGCAGGGAGGGCAATTTTGTGTTCTTTTCTCGAAAATGTGTTGCCCTGTGAAAGGGTTGTGTGTACTTTTCTAAAAAATGTTGCACTTTTGCCCTGAGCAAATCTACAGGGCCGAAATTGCCTTGTAAAACACATGGTTTTTATTCTTGCACAGCGTTACCAGAAAATGTTCAAAAAAAGTCTTTTGAGTTGAAAGAGTCAGAAAATTAGATTTTAATAATTATTTTTATATTTTGTATCGTATAAAACAAACAAAAGAACACTATGCGGCTGCTTGTTTGTATTAGGTATTAAAATAAAAAATTTTTAGTTTCCCAAGCAGATGAATTAGCAATCTGGCAACTGAACATTTTTGTATACACATTTCATAAAATATACAGAAAATGTTTGTTTATCAGCTGTAAAAAAAAGGCATTGCACTTTTTTCTAATTTGTGTTCTTTTCTCGTTATATAAAAAATTGCACTTTCACAGTGCGGGCAAAACATTTTAAAAAGGCACCTTTTCACAGGGCGACATTTTTAATGTAGAAAAGAAAACGCCATAAGTAGCTAATAGTCTGGCGGGCCAAATAATGCGTATTAATAAACCGATTTGTTTTTTTGGGGGTACTTGTAAATTGTTTCGGTTTTGGGAAAAATTATTTTGCTTAGTAATACATTTTCAAGTTAAGCATTTACCGTAGGGGGCTGAATATTGCGCTGCCTACTAAACCGGAGGTGGCGAATTCGATTTCTGCCTAGACCCTGAGTGTTGCGGTCAATCCGAAAGCTGTGTAGGTTAAATTAGTTAAAAAATATAATAATAATAATTCTTGCAGCAAGAATGTTCTTTTTGATCGAAGCTGATAATTATGAATTTTTATTTATATTTATTGTCATTTACTGAGGTGGTAGGTGGTTTTTTACAGGTTTCTACTTTTATAATTAATTAGGGTGATATTTTTTTTTAAATATTTTGAAGATCACAGTGCTAATGTTCCAAAAATGAAACTGAGTTCGACACCTACCAAATGGAAAAACTACTTGGAAATCTATGCAAATATTTATTTATTCAAGAAATTTTTGGCTTTCGAATTATATTATGTATTTACATACTCTACATCCGTTAATTAAACTATACTTATACGTATGCATGTATTTATATATGTATGTATCTGCTTACATGGCTAAAATTACCTCTTTTCCTAAAATGTAAAAATTATTTTGTTGTATTTATGTATGGATATACTCGTACATTTTATAATAATAAATCATAAATATTAAAATTATACAATGTATATATAAAACTCATCAGTACACATTTTAATGTGTGAATAAAACTTATATTTAATACATGTTATTATAGTTAATTTTGAATTTGACTTATAAAAATTTTAGAGTGAGAGATTAAAATGTTTTTTGCTAATAACATGAAGAGATAAATTTGAACTCGCTAAACCGATTTTTATCATATCTTATATGCTGTTTTTTGCTTAAATAATTTATTACTTACTTGGGCTGTTTTTCACTAAATTGATGTGTTTGGAATACATTTATTTTATATTTCACTTCTACTTTTATGGTTTATAAAATAAAAAGATATTCAATAACTATGCGAGAATAGAAAAAAGTGCCTTAAATAAATTTAAATAATTTAAAAAAAAGTATCTGCTAAAAATTGTAAAACTTAGAGTTACGTTTTTCTTTTGAGACCGACCATGCATAATGAGAAGAATATAATAATCCATCCCGCCATTACCAAGAAACCATTGTATACGTGAAAATTTGTAATGCTCCAACCTTTCTCCAAAATATTACGGGCCGATATTGAAGGCAAGGTAAAGGGGAAAAAAACGACCACATCTTGTAGCAGTTTTGGCATGCCCTCCAAAGGCCATAACAAGCCTGCAAACAATAAAATATTAATACACTTTTATGTGTATAAGAATGCCAACTTACCGCATAATATTATCATTGGATAAAAAGCGCCTGTGGCCACAAAGTTCGCCTCTGTATGAGATTTACAAAACACGGAGATCAGTAAACCTTTAATTATTAATATTTATGTTACTCATCTTTCCCTCACTTACAATACGAATCATAATTCCCTAACATTCATTTTTTATGCAGATATTATTATTTAACTTACCAAACAACATGCCACAAAATGAGGTCAATGTCAGTAAAAGTATTAATGTAGCTGTGTCGCCCTTGTTGTATGTATCAAATACTATACCGATATACATAATCACTTCCAAGCTTTGTACAAACATGATAATAAGTTGGGTTAGGAGATGAGCCCATAACATCTGCATGGCTGATACACCCGCCACTAATGTGCGATCCCATACACCATCCATACGTTCTTCAATAAATACTGATGCCGTCATTAATGTGGCCAGAAAGAATACCATACTAATAGAAGATTTATATTAAACTATTGTGTGTACGAGTATATGTGCATATAAATTTGTGTCGGGGAAAACATTTACTTACGTCATTACAACACCCGGTGCTACATATTGTTGAAATTCCATGTCGACCGACCCAAAAATGGGTTCCTTCATATTAACGGGAAGACTGCCCAGAGATCGTGGTAAATTGCAATCCGATAAAATTTCCCGTATGAAGGTGTTATAATGATCGCGTAACTTCCTTTCTACAAAATATGCTATTTGTCGATCTGTTTGAGATGTATTTTAAATTGAAATTTGTAGAACCATAATTAATAATTGTTGCATTCATAGAATATATAAATGGGTAGTAATCGGTCTAGAATATAAATGACCTTCAGATTGTTGCTCTCTTGACAAGCTCCGGATAAAATTTTACCTCTTTTTATTTTAAGAAAATTTCTTCATTGCAACTAAAAATGTGGAGAAAAACCAGTAATTTAAAAATTAAATGATTCACAGTAGAGTTTACGAATACTTCCGCAGATAAGTCAAATGGCTTTGCAGGCTCTGGACCACTAAAAATTTTCTCTGCTTGAAAAAGATGGGAATTCTTTGCTACAAAAGATATCTTCCACTTTTGAAAGGTGCATTTTTAAAATGTCGTGCCCGACCTGTAAGCAGGGCATTCTACATTTGATGGGAATAAAACACTAACTGTACCTTTTAGAGTTGAGGAAAAACTGCCTGCTCCAGTTTCAATTATAAATCAACCTGAAGAGAAATTCTCCATTAAAGCCACTTTTTTATTCTAAAAAGTTTAACAAGTGCAACTATTTTATAATGTGTTTATAAAATATGTGAAAAAATAATAATTAATAATAATAATTGTCACATTGCTGGCGACACTGTTGGTCTTCGCCGCAGCGCGCTGAATTTTTCACCTCAGCAGCGACAAGACGACAGTGTAAAAACGGCAACGAAGTTTTGGGCTTCACGAAGGTAAAGTCACCCGTACAAGATAAAAAGGGAAGAGGTCGTTTAATTAATCATCAATCATCAGTGAAAGTTAAGTCGTCATAGTGAAATCATAAAATTCAGTCTGTAAATGTATGGCTATTCACTAACTTTAACGCTTAAAAATATATCAAAATTTAATTTTAAAACAATGGTTTCTAACTCTATGCGGTCTAGCCATTTAAAACATTCTTATGCCGTTCGCCCTAACTAAGAACCAATTTTTTGTACAGGTTTACATGTTGGAGTTGGCAACACTGCTACACTTGACAACTCATTAAACAGCTGACAGTTGCTTCTTATTATGTTTTATTATATATAGAGCAATGCTTGCAAATGTGCTGAAGCACAAACCGATATTGGATTTCCATTAAAAATTTGTTTCGTTATGAAGACTATTTTGGATTGAAAGGCTACGCATTTTAAGTGCGCAAAATATTCAAGCTTTTATCGAAACAAAGATTTTACTTTCTGAGTTGGCGGAGTTTTAGCTCCGTATGCCTTAAAAATGGATGACTGTCAGAATGTTAGTGCCAATGATGGACGGTATGGGCGCATGATAACCAATTTCTCTCCCCTCAAATAAGTAGATTGAAACTTGGGTTCAACAAGTTGGAACTACGTAGCACGTAGTGCTCCGCAGTTGATTTATTAAAAGAAACTAATGATGAAAAAGTAATTTCACGTAACCATAAGATATATTCGTATACCAATTGGATTATTGTTTTTGGAGCTATTTAGGTCATTTATCTAAGCTGATAGACCGGAAACAACAGAACATCTAGAAATCAACTGTCGAAGAGATATTGGCGAAAATTGTGAAAATTGTTGTGAGAGATTGCGGCTTGCCCGCCTGAATCATAGTTAAGAATTAATATATAATTTCCTCTCCAATAAAAAACTGTTCATTATGATATAAACTTTTAACTCTAAGAAATCCTTCTAGAAAAGGAAGCGGCATGTAATTCATACAGATACGCTTATGTACATGAATCCCGCAAATATCGAAAATTATTTTTTGACTGCTAAATCGTCTTGTGGAGGGGACAAAGTTATAAAATTTGCTTTAATTACAGTCTTAAAACAGAATGCCATTCCATGTCTTGAGGGAACAAGCAAATCCATGTAGGTAAAAGAAATAATCACTCTCTTCGAACTCACCAGTCATATCAATATGAACAGCCAGCTCAGCATTATTGATAGCGTAGTCTTGTGCAAAACGACCATCTTCCAATAGAGATTGCATCGAGGTAGAGAAATTATGTGGGAAGAAGATATAACCCAAAATGTCTGTGGTTTTTGAGTCACGATGAGCATCCTCCACATTGTCATAAAAAACCTCAAAAGATCATAAAATTAATATAAAATAGTTTCTTTTTAGAAAATAAGAAAAAAACCTTTTTTAAATTATCGTCATTATCCAGAGTCCTGACAAAGCGGCATGATATATTGCTAAAGTTGCAAGTGTCATTACGAACCTTTATAGTTATTAATTTGGGATCATAGCAGGATTCCAGTTTGCTGACGTCATTACTAACAATACCTAATCGCATATTAGTGGGAGTTTTACCAATGGCCATATAAAAACATGATAATTGTATTATGGGAAACAGCAGCATAAACAAGATTCCACTAAAATAACATTAAAATATATAAAATCCTGATAAATATTGAACATTTATTAAATTGATGAGAAATACCTGGGATGCCGAAATAATTGCACAAAGTTTTTTGTCATAAGCGCTTTTATCCTGCCCTTTTCAGTGAAGAAAATCTTTTTTTTATTATCATTTTCTTCCGACGTTTCGTCAGCTGTTTTCTCCAAATTGGTTTCCAAATTTGCTTTTTCTATCGTTTGCGTTATGCCTACAGCATCAATGACACCGCCGGCATTGCATATAGCATTGGAATTGTGATGTTGGCTGGAAGGTAACTTCGCCAAGCAAGCCTCTATTGCATCATTATCGCCTTGCTTTTGACTCAAAATAAGGAAAGCATCTTCAATGGAACTCACTTCAAACCTTAACATAATATTGGCAGGTGTATCTTCAGCCAATAGAATACCTCTACGCATTAAGCCAATCTGAAAACATATGATTGAGTAGAGTGCGCAGTAGAATTTCAAATCTTTTAAACTTTACTTACACAATTGGCCTGTTTAGCTTCTTCTATATAATGCGTAGTAATAATCACAGCCATTTTACTATTCCTGGTCGACTCTACTAAAAAATCCCAGATTCTAGAAATAAAACATTAGAATAAATTTATTTAGTTTGAAAGATACATGCATGGCAATAAAATGTATTAAACTGATTGGAATTTTTTCTCTTTTCTCGTTTCAGGTAAATTTTTTTGTTAAAAATATTAATTTCAAAGTGGATGATTTTGTAAAATGGTAACCTCATCCGTGGATTTCGGTTTTTATTATGATTCTTAACTGAAAGGGGAGAAAAGAAGAGATCGTCTACCGCTGAACTAAAACCGAACTAGCATTTCCAAGCTAACATGTGACAGCAATTAAGTAGTGTGTGTAAACACAAAGATAAAACTAAAAAATATAAACTGAGCTTGGAAGATTTCATATTATATATGAAATAGTAATATATTATATATAGCGTACGTACAAGCCAAAGGCATAGTGAATGGTCGCTTAACATATGCACATGCTTGTCTCCGGTCTCCTGTCTCCTGTCTCCGGCCATCCGCAGCAGAGATTCTCACTAACAAACACATCTGTTACTTTGACAGCATCTATCTCTCTAAGGTAGCCAGGAAGTGGCTTTATTGTTTGACGCTACAAAATGAACATTTTTACATTTTCTTTTATTTAATTTAACGTCCAATAAACGTTTCAAAAATTGTTTAAATTACCATGAATGCCCATATGATTATGAAAAAGTTTGATTATGAAGTTTGAGCTAAAAATTTATATTTACTTATATTTATATAATGTATTAGTTTGGATATAATCCAATTTATGGCCTTAATCTTGGCACTATTTTCAGAAAATGTGCTATACTTTGAATGAAAACTTTCACGAACTTAACTTCTGCTAAAAAGCAGCTGTTTGTTAACGTTACGATGAAGAGAATTAGAGGAATAAAACTCCTTACAATAAAATAAATGTCAGCTTGGGAAAAATTATGGGCGTACTAACATGTTAAGCGAATGGCAAAAGTTCAATCTTGTTCCTTCTTTATTCTAGTTTTCAGAAAATTTCTACAGAAATAAATAACATTTACAGACAATTAGAGAAGAGTCTACTCTTGAGACAGCAGAAATTTAATTTCATTATTTTAATAGACTTACTTCTCTCTTAACATTGGATCTAAACCCACGGTAGGCTCATCCAATATCAACAATTCTGGATCATGAATCATGGCACAAGCGAACGACACACGCCTTTGCTGACCACCACTGCATTTCTTTATAAATTGCTTGGCGGGAGGCAGCTGTAAAAGATCTCGCAGAATTTTAAATTTCTCCCGAATCTTTTCATCTTTCATGCCATAAATCCGACCAAAATAATAAATCGTTTCCTTGACGGTCATTTCTTCGACCAAAGCAATTTCCTGGAAATAGTGCGAAACATTTCATATTTTTTTTTTTAAACTTTCGTTTTCACATGCGAACGGCGAATTGAGTGAAAAAAAATATTTATCGACAATAAATATTGTAATCAATCCAACCGATCGGATAGTTGAAACTGTTCTTTAATTTACCTGGGGCATATAGCCAATGCGAGAACCGGGTATGCCACTTCCAGGTGATCCCGGTTTTAATCCCAACACGCGAACCTCACCATTATTAAAATCCCTCTGACCCACTATGCAGGAAAGCAAAGTGGTCTTGCCACAACCAGAAGCACCCAATAAACCATATCTAAATCCAAACAGAAACAAAAATTATTACAAATACAAAAAAGCAAAATACATAAAAAATAAATAAATTTAAGTTGATCTCCATACTTTCTACAGCAAGTTTTTTTTTTTGGAAATTATTATCTTTTAGTTTTATTAATTCCTATCACATTCTTCTTAACAATAATCTTCTTTTCCATTTAAAGTGTGAATCATTTAAATATCAGTTTTCATTTCCATAATTAGTTTCATTTTATTCTACTCACATTGATCCTCGTTGTACATTCATATTCAAGTAGTTGAGTATAATTTTTGGTTTTGATTTGCTTCCATAATATTTATAGCCATTTCTTACTTCTACCGCTGCCGTCATTATAAATTAAGTTTAAAAATATGTGTATTTGTATATAAAAATTAAATCGCCTGCGACTTCTTAATTCTACTGCACGTTACGTCTCGTCGTCGTCTACTTGATAAAGATGCCAACAAAAGTTTACTTTTACACCTCTGAGTCTGCGCCTATTGTTGACGCTTCAATTAAATGCCGTGATTCTTCTCCCTTTTGATTACTCTTCCAGTACAATTTTATCCTTTTTAGTTAGTAACATGTGTAAATGTTTTCGTCTTATGCACCCTGTCCGCCGCTTTTTGCGGTTACTATTGCTGTTTCTATTCTAAGATTTTTCTCCGGTTTTTGTTTGAATTACTGCAAACATAACAAACTGCTCCAAGTTTTTCGCTCTTTGCTGCCCTCTTTGCTGCCCTCTTCGCTAATTATGTATCTTTTTCGCTTTTAGTTTTCCAGAAGCTAAATGAGAAAAATGTAATAGAAACAAATTAAAATTCATTACTGATACTTTATTAGAGCGTATAGTGTTTATTATGGCCATATAAAAAAAATTTAGATTTCATACGAGTCTCAGTGAACAATAAAAAATAATTGTAAATTTTTTTGTTTTATTTTAATTGTGCTTAACGTGGACATTTTTTATTTTTTTTTTTAATTTTTTTTTTTTTTTTTGGTTACAAATTCATGTTTTGTATTTTTATCAAATGATGTCATTTAGTGTTTAAATATTAAGAACATCTTGGAATAGTAAATTAAGGTAATAATGCGAAATAAAGTAAATACGAGTACTTTGGGATCTTGGCAGTTCGTGATCGCAACAAACGGGAAATAGCTATTTTTATACCGCTCTCTTTTAAAAAGGATGGTATAGGGATGGTAATTTCTAGAACATTAGTTGGCGGCCGTATAAGTCATATACATACGAAGTGAAGTCTGTCTATCTGCTGCCCTCAGCATTTTTGTCGCGTTGTAAATTGAGCTTAAATTTTGCAGAAAATCGAAAGTTTAAAGCCCCCTCTTCTTAGATTTTTTTTAAAAGTACCTATCCAGTATGAAATTCTACAAATACGGGTAATAAATAAAAGAAATGTAGCCAAAAAAGTATTAAATCACGAAGCTTTGGATTACCAGTTAAAGCACTTCGCTCGCAGCCAAGAGGTATCAGTAGGAATATAAAAATATTTTAACTATTTATTTTTTTATTAAAATTTTTTATTATTGAATAAATGAGAAATACATTGCCAATTATAGTATTCTTGTAATTTTTCGAGTTACAACAGTATTCGGTGAAAGTTTTTTGGTTTAACAAGGCTAAAATAAGGACAATGCTAGAGCGGTTGCTTATTTAATTATTAGAATGGTGAAAACTATGTCATTAATACATCAAAAATAAAACGTTTTCTACTACAATTGACCCACTTTCAGTTTGCATTTACTTTACAACCAGCTGCAAGGAATCAACTTAACACTAACCTTTAGGCAATTGGATTTAAATTAGTTGCTTCCATTTAAAAAGCAATCCCATTAGCGATCAGCACTACGAGTTCTAGCGAAAGACTTAACATGAAGTTAACTTAAATTTAAATGACTCCTCAACATTCTAGATACATTTGTACATCCATCAGATGATATTTCTTTATTTCTTATTGAACTAGCTTATATTACAAAATTATTACATATCACATAACTTTTTATTGTGAATGATCGTGATCCATTCTGTTTAGCTGAAATTAGTGTTACCCAGCTGTTATCTTTGCTAAATTACAACGTAGAACACTAAAATGTAAGAAGACTAATTACTCGCAAAATTATTTTCATCTTTAATTGCATTACTGTATGTGTGTGCTTTTAAATCGAAATAATCATTCCTATAAGTTTTTTTTAATTAATTAATAAATTGATTAATATCAATGTTAGCATTTTGACAGTTTAATTTCATTCATATCAATAAGAAAATTCAAAAACGTTTCAATCATTTCAATCAATCATTTTTATAATAAAATGAAAAAACGAGAAAAATTATATCATCTGCTTACTACAGAGTCCCGCTATTGGTCACTTTGGAGCAATATGAAAGAACGCGTTGCTCCCTAATGCTAGTTGAATTTTGTAACATTACAACCATTCACAAAAGGCACTATTCGAATCTCCAAGAACCACTGTTGATACGCGCCAAAAACCTTAACACAACTTTGCGTTTAAAATGAGACGCCCAGAAATACCACGAATGCAAGAAAATGGCACCACTGACAGTGTGGCTGCACATACAATTTAAAATGATTTTTTATAGTCGGCCAGGTTTCTGCAAGATTGTTAAAGGCATTGCGGAGATAATTTTTCCATTTTAAAAAATAGTAAAACCTCACTTGTAAAATTCGTTTTTCCCCTGAAGGCTCGTTTCCTTCTTAAACTAATTATAAAACAAATAAACTAGCTATAAAACAAACTCTTTAGCTTTAGACAATTCTTCTAAAACAATTACAAAATTATTATAATAATTAATTAATTTTTTTTTTCAGTTGCTTTATATTATTTTTAATTTCATTTTACATGATTATTGCATGAGTTGAATGAGTACAACATTTTAGTTTATAAACTAAATTGTTGAAAATTTTAAAAAATACCTAAAAAAAAAGATTGCACAATTTTACCTTTAATTAAAAGAAATAAAAATGCAATAAAACATTCAAACTTAATGGACTGAAGCTAACAATGACCTTTCCATATACATTTTAAGAAACATAAAAAGGAATTTATAATGAACTTCTGGGATACCAGTAGTTGCCTTTTATCATTAGCTAAGTGGCGGCCTGATCTGGTCTTTGATTTCCTTTTTCTTATTTGGAATTTCTTGGCCTTTCACGCTCTCAGTCTATCTGACACAATTTCACCTTTGTATATTACAGCTTTGTTTATAAAAATAGCAGTGTATCTCTTTATTAAAGAAACTTATACTGCTAATGAGAAAAAAATATATTTTTTAGTTGAACCACTTGTAAAATAGTTGTCTATTTAAACTTTAACGGAAAATCATGCAACAATTTAAGCTGGAGTAAGAAATTGCTGTTTTCTTCTAGTAATAAATTGTGCTGTTTCAGGCAAGAGGAAATGCTCCTGTTCGTCCGTATACGAGTACATTTCGCCTGAAATTTTAGATTTCATACAAAAGTAATATTTGCAACACTTAATCAGTTTATCTTCCATTATCTTGTCCGAGATTTGAAAGTAATTGAGCCGACGCCTCATCAATATCATGGCGCGTTTCCACTATTTGGTACACAGTAGAACATTGATGGTAAAACTACTAGAAAGATTCTGAAACGGAAACCAGAGCCTTCCTTAATTTTGTCTGACCATTGCTCCATTCTTGAGATAGAGGTCACAGAGTTCAGTCGCAGTAACATACATAGCAAAAGGCGTACTAGGACCGAAGTGACTGACATTCTTTTAAGTAATAGCAAATACTCAACAAATTGCCCCCTCTACCAGTTAGTGTACATGTGTACATTTTTATGTAGAGTGTCGAAATTTTTTAACAAAAAAAAAAAAAAAAAAAATACATTCGAAAAGAAATAAAAAATTTTGATTTTCAGTTCATTTCGTAAAAATTATATCACACAGAACAATAATACATATTAATAAACATAACTTTTCCAGTGTTGTCATTTAGTTGCAATTTTTATTGCATTAAATTTAAAATTTTGGGATTTTGGGAGAATAAGAATTATAATTTAGGAAATTGAATTATCGAAAAAACCGACTTTTTTTTTGTGTCAAAAAAGTGATTTCCTCTTAAACCACAGAAAGGTGATCGCACAGAAACAGCTGATTGTTACCACACAGTCGAGACTAAAATATTGAGCTAGTTCTGGTTTGCAAATTTTGTCACGTCCTGTACTTATACAAAAAAGCTGGAAATTTTCTAAATTAATATTATTAGAAATAGTTTACAGTGGGCAGCGTTGCTAAACAGAACAAAATTTCAAATAGGTTCTTCTCGTCTATTATTTTAAGCCTTTATGGGTCGTTTATTTATTTATTATGTTATGAATTTTTAAAGGGTTTCTTAAGTCATTTTTCCTGCGAAGAGTGCCTTCTTTATTTTTTATTGCAATTCTTGTGTTATTGCTTCTTATTCTATGCGTACAGATATTCGCCATTACCTTAAGGCGGCTGCTTTTTTTGTTACTGCTAAGACATCAACAATGTCATTTATCTTTTCATTTGCCTTCATTTTATGAAAATTGTTTCTTTTTTTTTTAATTTATAGCGTACATTGATCTTAATAATGTATTTTTGTACATTAATTTTATATTTTTTATATAAATAGTAGCTTTACATGAGACTAAGAATATTTTTGTTTTTCAAAACTAGTTTTTCAAAAACATTTTAAAACTCATTCTCCTTTTGAATTGTGTTGGAGGAGCTTGAGCTGGTACAACACCGTAGATTTATTCTTAAAACACGTTTAGCTTAGCTTTACTAGAATAACTAGTAGTTTTTCTTATGCATTATTGATCTTCGAGCCCAGAGGAGGACAGTGGCAGTAGAATTCGTCTTACTTGTTTTAAAATAATTCTTATAAAATAAAAACTTCGTGGTGTACTTAAAGTCTTTAAAACTAATAAAATCGTTAGACTTCAAAATAATAATATTTAGTTTTCGCAAGTATTTTTCTAATATATGCAAAGATGCTTTTGCAATATTTTAAAATTTTAAATTTTGCATTTGACCTTCATTGAAGCACAACGTCTGCAGGTGCAGTTCAATGCGTATGCACATAAGAATTGCATATACAACCATTTAATATATTTAATGCTAATCCTTTTTAAGTAAATATTGTTTCTATTTATTTGTTTTTCCGATGTTTTACTATCAAGTTGTTTTTTCTTGTTTTTTGGCAACAATCGAAACCGTTAAGAGCGTACTGAAATCAGTTAAAAGCAACCTTGAGTGCATGACAGCGGCAAATATAACATAAAATTTAAAAATTTTTTTTTTTTGTTAATAATAATTAAACTACAACTTTTGAAATCACACAACGACAATAAAATGTAACATTCAATTTTGTAGCAACAGGTTGTCGTTACTGAGGTTTAAGCAAGATAGAGATGAAAAAATAATTCAACGCCAGCATGCACTTCTATGTGCACCCTCAGGCCGGCACTATGCGTTAAAGCCCTGTTGGCGATATTACACTTGCGGTCAGCCATAATTTGTAAATGTATTTTATTAAATAATTTTAATTACGTAAATTGTACTTTAATTGCACTTGTGCATTTTACTTTAGTTATACATGTGTTGGTGGTGTGAGACTGATTACTTTGCCTCGAAAATATATTTTAATCTATCAAGTTTTTCAAGTGGCTACAAAAGATCTAGATTGAGTTTATTCCTTTAAAACATTTGTATTCCGTTAAATGCATTCCTTACATTAATGCTCAGAAATCTCACTTAAATGCGCCAATTGTGAAGAATTCCTCTTCTAAATTATTAAGCTTATAGATTGTGAAATAAATATATGGATTGTGTTGCTATTTTAGTGCATTTCGTGTATTTTTCGGTTCTTTTTTGCTTCTTTTTTTGTGTTAGCAACACTGGTATAAACTATAAGATTGTACGTGCCAACAACACAACCAAAAATAAGTTTATGTGTACGATGAATGTTATTCGGTTATGCTGCTTCATAGCATTATTATATGCTTCGTAGTATACATATATATATATATATATATATATATATATATATATATATATATAAAGATATGTAAGGTGTGGCAAATGGGCAACAATTGGTAATATTTTTGATAACTGAATATCGATATAGAATGAACAAGAAATATTGAATGGAACACTAAAGTTATTGGCAACACCATAAACGTCACCATAAACAGACGTTTATGGATGTGGTTACGCCCCGTCTAATTTAAGCTTAACTAACCGGAGTACGCAGGTGGTTTTACTGAACGGCTTTGGCTCTTTTATGTACGATTATGTTCTCAAGATTGTTTACGTTTATTTCATTTTTGTCGCACATATTTTTTAAATGCGTGCACTCAAAAATTTATTACACTAATGTTAAGATAATTAACTTTAATTTAATTTCAGTTCATAGTGGTTGTCGTACGGTGCTAAAGTCGTACATATGTAAATATTTTTACTACACATAAGTAATATTTTTTCATAAATTTATCAAATAGTTTTTATCTTAAATTTCTTTTCAACTCGCTGCTTTACAATTTATTTTGTTTTCCAAGTTGTATTTCATTATAATTTTATATTTGGGATCACTGTGTCGAGGATTTTAACCCCAAAACCACCGTGCATGCTGCTTTATGAGCATACAAATATTTCTGTAAAATGCAAAATGCCACACATTAAAAATAACTTGTAAATTTCCGTTCTCTATTTAGTAAAAATATTCGAAAAATTTCCTAAAATGTAAGAAAAATATTTTGTAAAATTCGGAAATATTTTGAATGGCCTGAACTCTGGGGACGCCTCAATATGCAAATTACTTTGCGATGTATCCTGTGTATGTGAGTGGGAAGGAATACACCTGTTCATTCATTCTTCTCTCGACAAAATTTTCAGAGGGGACTTTAAAAAAAATAGAAAAGCAAACCAAATCTCAGATTAAAATATGAACAACTGAGGTCCGTGACATTGCCGTTCTGCAATATGGATCACTGGAAGGAAACATCATTGTGTGAAAAAATTTATGGAATAATGGCGAAAGAGGATTACCTGAATATTTTACAGATCCATTTGCAAAACAAAAACTTCATTTTATGGAGATGCCGGCACAAAGTCTCGACTCAATTGAAAATTTTTTTGTCAATTATGAAACGGCGATTGGGAAGTTACGAAAGAGCTCCAACAAGTGTGGTCGTGGTTTGGCATCTATCTTGTTGCTACTGAGTGACAAAATATTCCTCGGCTTGTTTTAGAATTTGCAGAATTTAGGTAAAAGTATGCCAACATTGTTGTTGTTATCTTAACAACAATGTTGTTATCTTTATTATTATGTCCTCATTAATGCTCCGCACTGTATGTGATCAATCTGAAAATTCCGTGTTTTTTGCAAGACAGCTTAAAGTTTTTTTTTTCCTTATCGGCTTTACATTATTTATTAAGAAATAATTTGCTTATGTACGGAAATTTACAAATGAAATTCAAATGATGTTTTCAATTTTTTTTTTTTGCATGATCATGAATGATAATTAGATACCGATGTACCGATTTTAGCCTAAAATACAGAAAATTAAAAATTTAATTAAACATAACAATACACTCGCACGAGTGCTTTAATTTTAAATAATTTTTAAGTTTAATACAAGCGTTTCAAAAATAAAAAAATTTATTTATAAAAAAAATATGAAGCCACCTTTTCTGGACGGTTAAAAATTAGGTTAATTTTATTTGAAATATATGCATAAATGTTATTGCACAGTAATTTATAATATTTTTTTTTTTATTAGTAAAATTTTTTATATGGCTTTTCTGCTGTCAACTTTTTGAATGTGTGTCAAAACTGAATGCACGAGTGTGCATATCTTTGAAAGGTCGCATGCCTTGTAGTAGTTTTCAATGGTGATGCATAGTTTGTTTAGTGTGTATTTTTTAAATTTTTGTTTTAGTTTTATTACAATAAAAACGTTTATTCTTTCTATTGTAAACTTTGTTGAACTGCGCTATTGTGCACAGTGGGGTGAAATGATGTGAGTAAGCTTACATGAAAATCGAAAATCTTATATGTACATTTGTGTATCATTTGAAAAGGGGCGTTTTAAAAGGAAAAATTAAATTTTTTCACCGCCGAAAACAACAGTGGTGTGCAAAAAAAGGTTCAAACTTGTATCCTGAAATTGAACTTGCTAGTATTACTTTGTAAATGGATATATTAAGTGATTGGGTTGTGTCGAAAAGCCAGCCGCCCTTGAAACGTTAAAAGGAACCAAAAACAATGACTAAAAAATTGGGCTGATAGAATATACCAATGCATGTGTGATATGCGCCGGAAATTATCATCCCTATCCTGAAAAACATATGAAATATTTCTTCCATGAAATTTCAATTCGCTTTGAAGAGAAAATTTCGAATGAGTAATTTCGTAGAAATATTTTCCTGCTATAAGTCGAAATAAAAATTTTCATAAAAAAAGGAGTATTTCTTTTGTAGAGTTTTGAAAAACACTCAACAGATTTCTTCATGTCTCCCAGCTCATATAATCTAATCCATTGCTCGTTTGATCCTCCTACTGTCCTACTGCATTTCATATTCTCGACTGAACTTTTCTTTGATCAAAATATTATTATTATTTTGTTCCATTTTGAGCCTCTTCTATAAGAGGATTCTATAATTTTGCCAGTTCGTTTTTCTACAGTGCATGTTGCAATTTCCTTAAAGATGAATGGTGTTCGCCAGCCAAGATAGTGTGAACCAATTAAAGGGAAAAGGAAAAATACGTCCTGGGAACAAAATATTAACGATAACACCGAAAAAATTTCACTCGACTGAATTATATTGTGATCACATATTGAAAAGACAGCAAATTTTCAAAAAAAAATTTCTGAGCACACAATATTTTTTTTAGGCTAACAAGAAATCGTACGCTTTTTTTCCATTTGATTGCATAAGAATTAAAATTTCATTAAGGAACTTTTCGATTTTATATATGCAAGCAAAGAAGTGTACGAGAAAAAAAAGATAGAGATTAAATTTTTTATTAGAGACATATTGGCCTTACGTTATATGTACGCGCCCTTGTACTTACCACACACCTGTTTAAAAATAAAGTAATATTATCTACCGTAAAGAATATCTTTTGACTTTGTTCTTTTTACATTATTCTTCGTTGATTTCTTAAATTTTATACGGTTACTTTTCCGATATTCAAAATTCATTGATTGCCAGAATTAAGTCCTTAAGCATTTTCTTGCTTGCTATCTATGCGTATATGAATCTTTCTTTTAAAGATAAACATCGTATCTTACTACACCCGAAAAATTCTAGTGGTAGCAGTTCGTAATTTATGAGGAATTTTTCCGATCAGTAAAGATTAGTAAGCCTTTCTGGCCTTCATTACAATCTAAAAGCTCATAAGTAAGGGCTTTCAAATAGTGTTAATATTATAAGTATAATAATATATTATATATTATTATAAGTATAATGCAAATGAAGCAAAAATATCTTTTAATTTACGGTTGAATTTTTTTCTTGTTGTTGGTCTTTACAAAGTTGTGATTAACATTTTATGTTTGTCATTGTAGATCACTGTAAAGTAAGCAGGCAATCTTTTTTTTGTATACTATAATATTTGCTACATTGAAGTAAACTAAAATTTTACAATACATTTCTCCTTAATAAGGGAAATTAAAAATTTTAATAATAAAAATAATTGAATGAAATTAAATGATTTAAAAACTTTTTGGCTCTATTTCTCTTATTTGTAATCCGATTTTTGTGTCTTTCATACTGTATAATTTTGGGAAAAGTCTTAGAATCTTTAAATCTTAAATCTCTAATTTTAAGTAAAATTTTAGCTCAGTTTACAGAGCGATAGAAATACCGAATTCAGACGGCCAGACACACCGGCAAAACTCAATTCAGAATACATATACTTATAGGGTCGCAAAGTAATATAATGTCTAGTATAAGTCCGAAATCTGAGGAATGAAAAAAAATGGACCTAGGAAAGGAAAATTTGCAATAACCACTGAATCTGGTATAAAAAGTTGAATTACAATTAAAAAATGAATTTTTATTTGTTAAAATAATAATTCCAGAATCAATATTAAGTTCCAGTGGTCAGTTATTTTCAGTCGGTTTGTTTTATAAGTGAAGAAATTACAGAAATAAATTACAGTTTTCATGAGTGTATCAATTAATTCTTCAACGTTGGAAATCTACTTATTTATTTAAGGCGCGAGAAAATGATTTCAAATTATTAACTACTCGTAATTTATTGAAAAGGCCTCGGCAGTTGGCCCTTAGGCTCAATACATTTTAATTATTCTTTTTCATGCTTTTCATATATATTTTTTTGGAAAGTAATTGAACTAATTATGTAGTTTCAGCCACCAAAGAGTTACCCGTTTTTTACTTGTTTACTTTCAGAATATTTTAAGTGTATCCATACATACTCGTATATTCCAAAAAATATATGCTTTATAAGAAAATATTCTCTGTATTAAAATTTTGATCTCAGCTTGCGACTTTAAAGCTCTCATTGAAAAATAAATAACAAAAATTAGCACTTTTTTTTTATATTTTTTATGCCAATTAAAAACGTTGTGTGATCAGATCAGGTGAAATAGTAGCAAAAACTTTCATATTGTGAAACTGAAAAAATAATTCCGAATATTGACAAGAAAAAAAATAATAATAATTTGTATTTGTTTTGTATCGCTTGAATACAATTTCGCCCCAATGTGCATGTTTGGGTGGGGGTTTGTTAAATGATTTTGTTTTAAGCCAAAAATTAAAATGTTAATATTTGTATTATTTAAAGTTTGTTGTGTTGACACGTAGAAGTGATATTTTTTCGTCGCTGTAAACGATTGACGATAATTGACGGTTAAGCTCGAGCTTTTTACGCATGATATATATTTACATATTTATTTACATATTCATTTGTAGTTTTTTTATTTCTTATTTTGGGTTTATTTCATACGCTTGTCCTTCCTGCTTTGTTGATAATAAGAAAATCATTGAAATTTTTTTTTATTTTTTTAATATTTTCTTTCTGCTTAAATGGGTTAAGAGTAGCGAATCAGCATAATTATCGCTAAATAATTAATGACGCTTTAAATTGACAAAAAATTTTCAATTGAGATTGAGGTCGGGACTTTGTGCCGGCATCTCCATAAAATGAAGTTTTTGTTTTGCAAATGGATCTGTAAAATATTCAGGTAATCCTCTTTCGCCATTATTCCATAAATTTTTTCACACAATGATGTTTCCTTCCAGTGATCCATATTGCAGAACGGCAATGCCACGGACCTCAGTTGTACCTTCTTGGTAAGGAGTTTTGGGTTAACAATTTGTGGCAGTTTTTGTGCCAGTTTTTGTACCAGTTTTTGTACGAAATTATTACTTAACAAATCGTTTGAAAATTTAGTTCTCGCGAAAATATATTTTGGCTAATGATCCTGTTACTTCGATTGTATAGTATTTGGTTTTGGAACTGTATGAGTATTTGTATTACACATACATATGTTGACCATATATTGCTATGTAAAAAAGGACATTCGAAATGAAAGAAAAATTGTCGGTTTTAAGTTTATTAAATATATTTTATATTAAATTAATAATAAGTAAAAGTACAAGTGTGGAAGGAATAGAAGTTCACACGTATTTGAAACGAAATATTGAAAATTGACAAATATGTAAATGAAAGCAATTCAAAACTCCTTAAACTATTATTGGTATTTTTCTGCAGAATGTGTTTTTTGAGTGGTTCTAAAGTACTCAGTTTTAGTTGGGACTTTGCGATATCCAAAAAATATTTTCAATGGAAAATATTATTTCTGCTGTCACATTAAAAGCTGGTAGACATAAATAAAATTCTACAAGATTCCTTATAATTTATCGGAAAAGTTTTTTTTTTTCATTTGTAAATTTCCACACATTTTTGATTCACTAATGGATAATTTTTTTTTCAAATCCACCAAAAATTTTATTACATTGAACATTTTTCAATGTTGCCAGGTAGTTGCAATTTTGCTGTTTATAATTTTCTATTGCATTGTGTTTAAAGTTTTCGTATTTTGGGATAATAAAAATGACAACTTTAAAAATTAAAAAAAAAAAAAAAAAATTGCGATTGACCGAATGAAGTACTATGGACTTCAAATAGCCAAATATGGCTCCTTTGGGATTTTTCTACTTCCCTCTATTCTATTTAAATTCAGTTGCCTCCCCTTATATTCTCTTACTTTGAGCATTAATGAGATTGACTTTTTCTTAATTCGAAAATAGAAAAGTAACAGAAAAAATGATTTAATTGCAGCATGTGCACATACTGATGGCGTCATTATGTGGCTTAAAGTTTGTGCATGACCAGTTACAATTTTTCTTCTTTTACTTTTGCAATTTGTTAACAAATAAACCAAAAAAATAAAATAAAAAATGCTGCTACCACTCAAAGTTTGAAATAAGAAAATTTTGAAAGAAAACAAAATATAAAAGTGGAGTTTTCCATGATTTTTCTTTCCTCTTCGATGAGAGTAAAGAAAAAAGACACAAAAAAAAAGGAAAAAAATGCACAAGAAATAAAACTGGGTATTTGTTATAGTTTTTCTCCTACTTTTTGTAGTACTTCCTCTAAAATTGGTTAAATGCGCTACAATGTGTAATAAAATATAGTCGTAGCGAACAAACAATTACAACAATTTATTTGGATTTGAGTAATAAAGAATTGCGGTGTGTGGCATGAGGTAGTGGAGTAAGTTTGTATTACATGTTGCACGTTTATTTCAAGAGAAGAAAGAAGAAAAAACGTCAATATAAACAAAAGGAATACACATTTATGGGGGGAAAATTGTGCTTCAAAACGAGTACAACGCACACACTGACAGTGGCGCAGACATCCAAACTGCAGTACAACATTTCGTTGCTGAAAAGAGTTTTGCAAACTCTTAAGAGATTCTGCAACAGGTTCCACACAAATTGAAAAGTAGCCAATGTGTCCCGGTTGCTTTTTCATTTATTATCTGGGTCTTAATGTGTGGTGGTCAGTTGCTGTTGATTATATAATACAGTGATTGAGCTGAAGCTTTAATTTAAAGACTAACTCACAATTATTATAAATTAATTATAAAACAATTTGAATTGCAATAAATTCCGAAGCAGTCCCCAATAATATTTTCTTTTTTTAAGAATTGCGTAAATTGAATCGCATCAGCCGGATCCCCTCCTGGCCAAAAAAATCAGAAAAAAATGATTATCCAGAGCGCAAGAATTATTTATAATTCAGACAGATGTTTAGATTTTTCTATAAAAACTATTTTCTACCGAAACCTCTTTTTCTACTGTGTTTCGATGATATTCATAACTTTGCCAACTCGATTTTAAAGAAGTAAGTTCGAATGACCGAATGTAGTGGAATATGCACAGTGGATCCCCGATAGATTGTACTAGAAGCAACTAATCACAATTAAAATAAGATTTTTAAAAAATTTTAATATTACATTTGCATATTTACAGATTTGCATACAAAGTTGTAAATAAAGAATTAAATCTTCTTAAGAATCAAATCTGGTTATTTATTTCAGTTTTATGAGGCTTTTGGCCATTTGGCTTTTTGCTTATAAGTTCTATAGCTTTAAATATGATTTGTGATGTGATAGAAAGATAATGTAAGTAAGATTTTGCTTCCTTATTAATTATGTGGTTTTCTTCAGTGTTTGATTTAAAACTTCCTTCTAGTTTCATCATCATTAAAAAACCTGAAATGGCCACACATAATTGTCAAATTGAAAGAATTTACACGATTACAAGGTGAACCACTTCAAAAGTATTTAATATTTAACTTTTAACTCCTTATAAAACCGGTCGGTTATAAAACAATTTTCGATACAAAATTTGTTTACATTCTATCATGCGTTACAAGCACGATGGATGGTAGTCAGTTGTGAAAATTAAATTTCTTTTCTTGCATCCATGGCAGATATTTTTGGCGTACAATATTTTAAAATTTTTAGTTAAAACTTGCCCCCGAAGTTGAAGCCGTGTGTGGCGATAGTGAAGCGGGGGAAGAGTAAGTGATCCATTGTGAGGAGTGCAATACAGTTTTTCGCTTTTGTATCCTCATGCTGTTGACTCATCATGTCATTCATTAAATATTTCTGTAGTCATTCACAGCATTTTGTTTCGGCTGTACACGAAGGGGGCTTTGCGGTTTTGTTCACATCCAGTCTTGGAATAAAATTAAATGATTTGTCTATTGAGGGTGGTCCTCTTAAAGAAATGCTGCTTAATACCTCTGGGGCATTTTAAAACTAGAGAATTTTAATTTGCTTGTTTTCCCAGGTGCGCAGGAATCTATATCATTTTTACACCGTATTGGCCATTATATAAATTTCTGAGGCAAAGGATTGGCCATATTGGTACGCCTCTTACGTTTTTTATAATTTCTTAATAATATATAATATATATTTGCGAGTATACACATAAACAGTTGCAATTTTTTGTAGAGAAACGTGATATATTCTACTGTGATGGACCTGATGAAGGCTCCGACTTTATGTACCAATCCGGTTTGTAGGTTTTTTCTAAGGTCAGAGCACGCAGTGCATGCCCCTACTCAAGCATCCTATTGCTGATAAAGAATTAAGTACAGCAGTGCACTCCTGATGCCAAAAAAGCAGTTGTGAAGCTGGGCTGGCGAAGGCTATTTAAAATCGGTTTTTTGCAATCGATATTAAAGTGTTAATTGAAATATCGTAATTGTATCAACTTTTGAACTGTTGCGTAACAAATAATTTTTCTTGATAAAAAAATTTCATAAGTACTCACAAGACATGTCATATGTAATTAAAAGAAAATTAAAAAGTTAATAATTAATTTCAATTTGATTTGCATAATGCCGATTAGGATTTTAATTAAGTGTTATAACAATATAATTGCTTATAGTTTAATTATATCAAATGGTGAAATTGCGAAATTGGAGACATATCGTATCATTAAGCATATCATATCATTATAATAAATCGCCATAAATTAGAAGTTATTATAACATGTGATAAGATATCGGTTGTAGTTTTAGGAACGTACTGATATGGGAGTATGAACATATTTTTAAATAATTGCTTCCGCTAACCTAATGTCTTTTTGTTTCGCTAATTAAGCTAATTTGCAAACTTATAACACACGAGATGGCTGCCGTAAGTATCTCCTATTTGACTTTGACTCGTAAAATTTCACAATAAAAGTTATTTTTGACCGATAATTCCCAACACGGATACATGTTTTAGTAAATTTGAAAATGTTCTCGATATTACAGTTCTCTAGGCATATCACAATACATATTATTGTCATTCGTAGTTAAAATCGCTATTGCTAACCTGAAGTGTGTTCCAGTAACTTATTTGAACGGTAATTAAAAGCGTTATAAAAAATTACGCTAAAATGTCAGTTTTTTTTGCTAGTCAGTAAATTTTTAACGATTTTTAATTCCAATTTAAAATCGGCTGTTTTTGTAGGGGTTATTTCTTTAAAAGCTTCCAGCTATTCATTCGACCTGGTTTTACCAACAGGCAACTTGCAAACAAATCATTTACTAATAAAAACTAAAATTAAAATAATATTATTTAATTTATTATTATTTCTTATACTCCAAATTATTAAAAAGAATTTTGAAAAGTATTTCCATCTTATATATATTTTTTTCTCTTTTTGGATTTCATATCTCATATATGCCATGTGTGCTAGAAATGAATTGTAGTGTGCCTCGAAAATTCATTTGTGTGACTGATTTGTTAACAAACTAAAAATATATAAAACTATATATAATAAAAATTTCCATCAGAGTTGCATTTACTTAAAACGCTTAGAAAAATTGGTTTGCATAGTTTATTTACAATAGTGTAGCCACACGCAACGAAATTTCTATAGAATTTTTTGGAAAAGAATAGAATCGCGTTAGAAAATTTCAAATGTAATTAAACGCTTAGCGGAAGTGTTAGAGGTGAATTAGTGAATCAATTTAGCGTTACTTCTAAATTTATGTCACTTCAGCTCTATGCAAAAGCGTTAAACCATTTACCATTTACAGCAGCAATTGTAATGTGTTGATGTACATTGTCGTGCTAAGTCTTTTGCCTCAAACCGGCCCATTTACGTTTCGACTTTACTGATGAAGACTACACATAGTCTTTTAGTCTTATTGATATAGGATAACTGATATTGTGAACAATTACACAGTTTATTGCATAGTTAAATGAAACTATTTCAATAAAAAATTCCTTAATCCACTACTAAGATTTCATTATATTTGACGGGTTTAAGTCCGAAAATTCTCAATTAGTTGTTATAATGATTTTATAACTAAAAAAAAAAAGTTATCATAAATCTCTATATATATATATAAATGACGTGTATAGTGGTGTGCGATAAACTCAAAAACTACTGAACCGATTTTGGCCAAATTTTATATGCATGCTCTATGAGGCGTCAGGAGTGTTTCTGTAAAGTTTGAAGTTCGTTCGACAGATGGCGCAATATTTAGTTGTTTTTTTTTTTTTGTTTTCCCCCATAGAGATTAGCGAAAGCGTTGGTTGCCTAATCGGTTTGCAGCGGCGTTAGTAATTTATAATTATAAAAATTGAAATTTTTATATTTTAAAATACATAAAATATGAAAAAAACATAAAGTATGTGTGTTATTATAATTTTGATTTTTAGATTTTTGAATAAAATATTTTTTTCTATTATAAATAAATAAAAATTTTATATTTTGATTTTCTCCGAGAGGCACTTCAATATGAAAGAACAATTTGGCGCCACCATAGCGGGCCGGCCTTCTATATAAGTGTTACTTATAAAAAAGGAGAATAATATTTCAGTGTGTAGAAAAGAATGAGATGAGTTTTAAATTTGGATTTATTATTACATTTTAATTGGAATGTGCTTTTAATTTTACAATTCACTAGAATTCAAATAAAATTCAGATACAATACACAATAATTTATTACTAAATATCGAAAATCTTTTATTGTGTTTTTAATTTTCTTCTTTTTAAGTAAGAAATGAACAGCAGTTTTTTTTTTTTGGGGGAAGTCGAGCCCCAAAACTGTGTACCATGCTTACGCTGTGGAAAGTTAGGCACTGATTATTTATTCAGTTATTATAAATAGAGTTAACTGAAATATGGATAATTTTGTTTAAAGAGGCATACATTTATATGCTAGAAGAATACATAATTTAGTTCTATAAATTTTAGAAAACGAAAAATCTCAAACAGAATGTATGTTTGGTTACAAGAATTCACGACCTCTCCAAAACTGATAATGAGCTCCAAAAAATGTGTGCTTTTTGTTGTTCTTGTTATAAAAATTCCTTCTAATTTTAATTATTACAAAATAGACATTGGCTTTTACGTAAGAATTTAGTCTTTTCCTGGTCTAAATTAAATAAATTATAAACTGAGTTTTCATTATAAAACAGCGTATGCAAATTATTATTGCTCTTGAAATGTTTTATTGTGGGTCACTCGTAATTAACATTTAATATGTGCTGCTGAAGTATAATTAATTATGCACGTGTATATAAGTGACGATCTCATTAAGATGAAAGATAAAAAGCATTTATAATAATTTCAATGCTGATTAGAAAGCTGAAGTCAATGGTCTTGATCCTGTTGAAAAAGGTGGAATGTAATTTTTATATTAGACTCTGAGAGATCTTTTCTGCAATGCTGGTAAAAAACTAGTATGCTACGCCACTTGCTTGTTGTTAGTTTTAAAAATTGCTCGTGGAACTGAAAGCTTCCGCATCTGAAGCATGACGAGGATCGAGTTAATGTACATTGTTAATAATTTAATATTACTAATTTTTTGTTACATATACATATCGTAGATATACAATGAGTCCCATCAAAAGACCACTTGATTAATTGATTAACCCTTGCCTGTTTGATTATCTCTCTACCCCTGAGCAGTAAATATAAAGAAAGCTTTCCATCAGGTTCATTTATTATTTTTAAAGGTTGTTTATAGTTGTGCAGAACTGATATATTTACTGCCTCATTAAAAAATATATATTGAATAGTTTTAGAAAAAAACGATTCAACGAGAAGCGATACCCAATAAGTAGAAGCTGAGTGGTGCGTGTAAGTGTGTTCTAACAAACTGTATTGGAGGGTGCGAGAGGTTAATAGGTAAATTTGTTTAATAACGGTTTTTTCAGAAATGGTGCGAAAATATTGGGCAGCTTTTGCCAAAAACGCTGCCTATTTCATCCTGTAAAGTGTCAGTTGCATTTAATGAAAACAAGACCCTCTCAATGCAACCTTCCTCAAGTTCATTTAGGCAGCACTGCATGACATGGAAAATAATATTTTGAAAATACTGAAAATTAATAAATTGGCAATTTATAAATTGTAATATCTTGTATATTGAATTAAGAGGAATTTTCGTTGTCAGAAAGTTGTTAAATTTGTTAAACAGTTATACATCTGAACAGGGTATTTCAACGAATTGCTTGAATTTCAATTTATGTCTGAAGGGGGTATTGTTTAGATTGTTTATTTCTAAATGGAGTGTGAACACGATTTGTGTAAAATATACTTTTATGCCCCTTGAAAAGACTAAAGCTGAGATTGCGTGATTTGATTATATTTTAAAATTCTCGAATTGTTCGTTATATATTTTTTTATATTTTCAAAGTTCTTAGCAGATTTGGAAAAAGGTTTGAAGTTAGTTATTTAAGGTTTTTAATTCTTTATATAAGAAATAAATGAAAACTTGGTGACAACACAGAAGTTTTATGATATTCATTGGATGTTCGTTTAACTGGTGATCCTTGAATGCACTTACAGATTTCTTCGTAGATCTACTTCAAAACAAAGTCATTTTTAATTCGCTAATTTTATTTAATTATTCATTGACAGCACAAATCTTGATATTTTATTAATTAACATGCGATTTACATTGTGATTTTCAATATTGCTCGGTGTTCTCAATGTTTTAGGTGTCAATTATATACACCAAAGTTGGACCTCCAGTATGAAAAAGTATGGCGAACAGTGAAGTAAAATAGTTTTAAAGATATTCACTGCCAGCGATTAAATATGAACGCATAGAACTTTGGATATCGTTGATTTTTCCAATGACTGAATAATGAAGTCAAAGTGTTAATTGTGGTGGAATAAAGATTTTACAGTCTTCTTCATTTTATGATTTCAGAAAAAAAACCTGCATATAAATGACAGATGACCCATAAGTAATGCGGTAATGCGTAATAGTTTAGCATCAATGGAAACTGCTAGAAACTGCAGTAAAGCTTGAACGCAGAAAAATTATGCTAATGTTTTCGTTATAAAAATAAAAACGAAAATAGTGTTGCTGACAAGGTTGGATTTGCTTTGTTACATATTTGAATGCAGCGTCAAATGTCGTATGGCTAAGAGAATTAATTTTGAAATGAATTTGTGGTATTTGAAAATTACTTTGATTTTTATAGGATTGTTTTCAGTAATACGAGTGCAAGAGGAGAGGTTAATCAATCTTTTAAACTAGGTTATCAGGTTACGTAACTATACGTTTCATTAGAAAACTCGCAGTCATACACATTTCAAACACTCGTGTGACCATGGCCTGAAATATTTTCTATTTCATCAATCACTACATTCAGGTTTCTTCTTAATGGTTTTACATTTAATATTATTTTTTTTTTTATCTGATCATTACAGGTTGTAATATCTTAGTTTTTATATCAATTTGTTTTAATATTTAATAATATATTTAAAACAAAGGAAAAACCAAAAGAAAAAAACATTCTAAAATTAATTATGCCATGGCCAGTCGGTGTTATTGTTAAGTGATCTTTAAAAACTTATTACAAGAACTGATTCATGAATGACATTTTAACTCTGCAGAAAAGGTTTGGTTTTTTTTTTTTTTTTTTTTTTTTTTTTTTTTTTGTAATAAAAAGAAGAAGCAACCTATACGAAGGGCGTCTTTAAACAACAAGTTCGTTAACTGAAGCATTGACTTTAAATTTATCAGTTAATTAATTTACTACTTGTAATATATTATCATTTTACTTCTTAGTAAATGTACTGTTAAATATCTGTATTATTTTTAAAAAAAAGTTATATGGATATTTTTTGTGGTTGCAATTGCTTTGGCAAATTTCGAGCAAAGTTTCAAGTTTCTTTCTTGAGTCTTTTGATTTGAAAGGTATTTATCGAATTTTTAACATTTTAAAAACAAAGTAAACTCTGAGTTGAATACATGAATATTTAAAAGGTTTTAATCACTTTTGGAATGTTCCTTTTTTTTGCGAAATTTTTGTTATATAATAAACAAATATCTGTATAGCTACATCATTTATGCTCGATAAAAATGTTTCTATAGATTTCTTAACATTTCGATTGCATAGTCCTCCCTAAAATGTTTCTTTTACTGCATGGACACTTTTCACACGAGTATATTTCTCATCGTTATACATTAATGACATGTAGAAATATTTCAAAACTATTTCATATTACAACACCCGACAGAACTTTTTAAGGGCTTTTTCTTATAATAAATTATTATTTTTTATGCCTTTTGGATAAAATAAATATTTGTTTTCTTTATTTTTTTTTTTTTTTTAAATAATCTTTATTTGTCACAGTATTTCTGTGCTTTGCAAATTAGTGAGCTTCAGGAATTTGTTTGTTTTATTTTTTTTCATTTTTTTGTTTTAAGCTTTAAGTTGTGCAGATTTATTATAATTGTTCATCTTATAAATGTCTTTTTGTTTGAATCTTCATTTAAATTTTTCATAATCGCCATTTCATAATCGAAGTATAAAAAAATTTTTTCAACAATTAAATATAATGCCTTAGTCACTTAAAATTCGTACATAAAAATTTTAAAGTCCACAGTATTAAAAAAGGCCAAATTAAAATTCTAACTTTATTTTTTAATTATATAAAGCAATCACTATACACGTTTGCTTTATTGCCCGCTTTATTTGCAAATAAATTTTGCATTTTGTAATTACTATTCACGTATTTGAGAATATGTGGAATTTGACAGCTACACGTAAGAAATATACTCGTAAGCACTGAATTAATTTACTTTCTGTTAAAGAATGTTATTTGAAATAAATAAAAGTTTCGTGAAATATATTAATGTATTTTAATGCTTAAAAATTAAAAATTTCTTTATCATCTTCATCATCCAATTTAAAATTTTCCCCATTGAATTTTAATTTCATATAAATGGCAAATAAAAAGTCAGTTTATATAAAAGTCCAAGGGAATTACAAGTTGATATATAAATGAAGATCGAGTTCTGATTTCAAGTGCATATTCCCAGTAGTTTAATAGAGTTTTTATAGTTTTCTCCATTTTATAATTTAAAAACGAAAAATTCTTAACAAAGTATTATTCGAATATTTACAAATACTTTGAATGATTATTTTTTTTAATACTTCTGTCATTTTTACAAATAAAATATTTAAATATATTATTATAATATCACTAGTTTAAAGTTTTTCTTACAGTATTACAGCCAATATATAACACAGTAAGTTTTCCGTAAAGAGGTAAAGAGATAGAAATGAAATATCCTCTGGAACTATTGATAGAATAATTTATGGGGCATCATTTGAGGAAAATGTGGCTTTTATAAATGAGTTACAATTCTCGTACTAAATCAAATTAATTTTAAATCATACAAGGTTTTATAAAAGCATCAACTTTAACTACTGGCAATTTTTTTTTTAATTTTATAAACTTGTAGTTAAAATTCCATTCCCAAAATTCACCTTTTTAGTTTCATGAAAATAAATAGGAATTTTAAATCTGAGAAATATAAGCAGCAGCAAAAAAATCTCGTTTGAAAATAAACGGAAATAAATATTTTTATCAATCGAAATATTGAAATCATTTTGATTTTACTTTTATCAGACCTAACTTGGTTCGCATCTATTTTGCCACACTACGAGTAGGAACCACATGTGGGAAATTTTTCGGGCTTTACTTAAAAGAGTAGACGTCGGGCGCATTTCCTTTATTTTTTCTTCTCTTCTAAGTTTTTTTTTTATAAACGACTATTCTCGTTTAAAAAAGGACGACATATTTTAGTTTATCCCCCATGATCATTTAGCATGGTCTTGCATCAAACTTCATCTTATTAAAAAAGCTGACACCCTACACCAACATTTTTATGTTAAGTATTAAATGTTTAAATCGACTAAAATTTATAAGTTTGTTTGTACAGTGGAATACGCTGCCTTTCCATGTTGTTTTACTATAGAAAATGAGCACCAATTATTGTTGCGTATTTCAATAATAATTATAAAGAAATGGAGAAAAATATTATTATTTATGGAGGGGCATGTATTAGTGCTGCAAACGAGCAAAAGAATCTTATACGAAACAAGTTCAATCATATTTTCTCATACTCGTATTAATGAAAACTCGATTATTCGCACCACTTCCAGAGAAGGCCCCTATTCCTGGTATGTAATTTAGATCAGCGACTAAACGCGTCCGCAGAAGTTCATAGAAGGCACCGCAACTGAACTAGCTTTATATGCTTATGTACCTATATATTGTAATCAAGCTTCCCCCAAAAAGTACTTATTGGAAAGAAATTGTATAAGCTTTTTACCAGGATAATAGCCAACAATACAATACAAAAAATTAATAAACTGATACTCTAATCTGGTATATTTGGGGATGGAAACTGCTTTAACCGGAACAACTTAGATGAAATAAAAATTGCTACATGCAAAAGGTTGGCGAAAATTTCGAATTCAATATACGAAAAAAAATAGGATCCAATCAGATCATCAATAGGATCACATTAGGAAACTTCTGGCAGTGTTGGAGGATAATCGCTAAACAATCAATGAATTGTTTAATGATTGTTTTTCTCTCAGGATGGTTGATGTAAATAAATCGTGCAATCGATTTAATAAATTCAATGTAAATGGCATGTATACAGTAAATTTCGAAAAATCTATTTTAATTAATTTGGAGAAAACTTTGTTAGAGCACAAGTATATGTTCGGTTACGTTGTAGTTTTCTACACAAGTCTTTTTACATCTTATTTTATTTACAAAAGTGTCATTCATTCGCTCATTAAGACGATATGAGAACGCAGCGTTAAAAAGGAGTAAAAAGGATTTGTATAGGATTTTCAAATTTGTATCTGCCTGTGGCTTATTTATCTGTTGGAATCGTGTTTATTTTACACTTCCGTATCACATTTCATATAAGTTTTTTTTCTTCTTATAAGTTTTTCAATGAGATAAGCAAACAATGTGTAAAGGACGAAATATTTGGCATACCAATACTTTCAACAGGATAGACTCGAGTCCTGATCTGCACCAGTCAGTTGCAAAATAATTGCTCCTACACAGACAAACTTATAATAGTTTTTAATTTTCGCCAATTAAACCCCTCAATTTGCAAAATTGTCAAAAAAAAAATGTTTATGATATACAAGATATATTTATATATCTATGAATAATTAAGTTCTTCGATACTTCTCGAGTATATTTAAGCTAACTTAGAATTACATTCAATTTAAACTTTTATTTCTGTTGAAAAATGTCTTCTCAAACTCCTTCAAGACAGAATAGAAAACTCAAAATTTATATAAAAATAATTTTCGATGGACATTATAATTACAGTGTTGGTTCGTGGCTTATCCTTTTGATCCTTTGGCATCTGCATTTATTATATTTTTATTGTGACTTTAATTATTAGTAGTTATGAGGAAAACTTCCGTATTTGGAATTACTTTTCCACTTAAATTTTCAAGTGTTTTTAATTTTGTTGCATGTTATACGAAATTATATTCAACGAAATAAATTCACGCTTCACTTTTTTCTTATTTTTGTTTACCACATTTGAACTTCCTTTTATATAATTAATGATGGCCATTCATTTTGTCTTTTATGGTTATAAATTTATCAATCTTAAATATTTTTCTCTTTTGCGAAAGAATTATTTTTCATTCACTAGATCGTTGATAATATTTTCTTGTTTGCTTTTTATATCTTTACCAAACGTACCACAGAAAATCAGATGATTGATATAAATTTGACTCCGCTACCAAAGAAAACAGAAATTCACGGTTTTCGCACCGTATGTATCAAAATGCTCAACTGCCGCGACCCAACTAACTAATCGAACTGAATTTAACTTTTCAACAAACTTGACTTCCAAGCTTTGAAAAGCTGAATGAAAAACATGCTCTTAAACTAAAACAACTTGCAAGGTAATTTCGCAACAGAACTACGCCGCTCATACTCACACACTTAATCGAGAGTTGTAAAGCTCGTCTTGAGTGTGATCATATTGCTTTCAGCTGCAAACTAACTAATGATCGGCTACTGAAATTATTGTAAAAAAGCTCAAACTATGAAGTAAAAAAATGTAAATTTTAATGCTCTCTTGTGATTCTGACTTTGCTTTAGGCCTAAAAATCGAGTCACTTTAGCGATCGTGTTTTAGTGGCAAATTTGCTGTTGCTTTGAAATTGTGTGATCCCTCAATTCTATTAAAGTCCAATCAACAATTTTATTTGTCTTCTTTGTTTTCTTTTTGCTCTATATTTTTGGCTTTGTTGAAAAATTTATTTAATAAAAAAGTATTTTAAATGTCGCCCGATGTAGCAGGTGTTAAAAAGCTGAACGAACTGCAGGTATTAAATGTTTCTTTAATTCTGGCGATGGTACCATTTTTATTACATCATATTCTATTGTAAAGAATTAATTTAATTTACCGCAAAACTTAGTTGTTGATTTTATCTATTTGTAAAAAAACCAGAATATAAATATATTCGTGGAAATTTCCATATGGTGTACACGTAAGATACGAGTTGTTTTCGGTAATGAACTCAACCATTTTTTTGTGTTTTAAAAGATCGTTAATTGGATTTATCGAATTAAAAATAAATTCCTTGTAATTGAGCAATTTAAAAAAATGATTAATAATGTATTAATCAATTCTACTTAAGAATATTAATCGTAAGTTATTAAAACTCCAAAAGTTAATATAAGACTTCAGAAACGAGTAGAGCTTAAGATATTTATTAAAAACCAATCTTATTATTTTGCAGTTACTTTGATAACTTTCTGCGTTTTCAAATCGCACGAAAAACTTAAAAACTTTGTTTTGGGAATGTCACCTCTTCCTTAAGAGAGCAAGTTGCAATTTTCTTAATCTGAAAAGTTTACTGAAACTTAAGCCGAGTGTCTACTAGCAAGTCCACTAGCAAGCGGAAGAACTTCTGCAAGTATTTGCTGAAGTGTTTTCACTGAAAACAAAACTTTCGGAAGTTTGATTCCAGAAGTAGTTTGTAGAAGTTTTACGACGAACTTGCAGACGTGTTTACACAGGTTGCAGCAGATTTAGCTTCCTTAAAGAGTGACAGTATAAAAACGTCCTGTGGCAAAATAAGAGTGGCAGTGTTGATAAATCAACAGATGAACCTCCATGAGCAATGGCCCATTTTCAGTTATTCTTCTTGAAAGTGCAAGAGGTAATAATCCAAACCTTATGTTATTTATATGTGGGAAAGCTACATCTGGAGCTCCTAATGCTAGTCGAACTAATGAATTTCCAAATCCTCCAATTATAATATGTATAACCAATAAAAAAAATGTAACAATTACATTATAAATTTGATTATTTTCAATTAATGTTCCGGGATGCCCTAATTCAGTAGAAATTAAAATTCCTAATGAAGTTCCTACTATCCCTGAATCCTTTATATTTTAGTAATTTATTAGTTAAATCCTTTGATCGAGGTTGATCTGAATATTTTGGAAGCCATAATATTTATTTAAATTTAGTAAAGTTCTAGATATAGTCAATTTTTTCATAATAACAATTTGAAAATTTCTTTATTGTGTTTTGGATTTTGAATTTTAATTATTTTTATATGTGTAAGTTGCTAATGTCTAAATAGCTTAATTATAGAGAATGACTTCTTGACTTTTTCCTCAAGTTTTGAAAGCACTTGCAGTTACACAAGTTACTTCCAGCAAGCAAGATATACGTGTTTCCACATCATCAACTTTTTTTCACATCAACTTTTCTTGCCGAAAATTTTTAAAAAATGTTTCTGTAAGTCCGAAAGCCGCTGCATTGAAAAAAATATATATTCTCATTAATATCAATTACTTTGGAAGATTGAAGGCAAGGCATTACTGGCCCGAATTTCAATTTCCTTTGTAGCATTCAATAAATGTTTTTGCATTGCTTTGAATCACTTCCCCCCAATTTCATCTCGTTCAATTTTGAATTACTTTTATAAGTAATTGATACCCTTTGTAATGGAATTCTTAATAGGAATAAATATTTTAACAAGTTTTTACAATCATTTTATTTTACTACAGAAACTATCAGTTACGCTAATTATTCCAAATATTTATATTCAACAGAATTAAAAAAAAATTAAAATTTGTAACAACTTTACTTACAATTACTTGTAATTGTAATAGATAATTGCATGAGCAATCATAACTACGTAATGCAATTGACTACGTAATGAAACAAATTCATGTAAGAAAAGCTACTGGCAGTTTTAAATAAAATAATAAATATTATAGATTTTTTTTAAAAAAAAAATTTTACAAACCAAATATTATTTTTTTAAGTGCATTTCAAGTATTTTGTTTGTAAATTTTTGCTTAAAAATATGTATTGGGATGCATGAAATTTTTGACGAATCATTCAATCTGAAAAGATGATTTCACTTATTTTTTTTTTTTTGTGTAAATAAGCTTTTGGCTCGTCCACAGGAAAACATCTAGGCTCTAGACAGGAATCAAACCCACTACCTCCGATTTAGTAGGCTTAGCATTATTTATTCGCCTACAGAGGCGAATAGAAAATCACATTTTTATTCAAATATATTTCAAATATCAGAAGGATGTGAATTATTTTCCCTTTGTGATTGAGTGTTATTCCTAAAGAAAACCAAGAATTAAATATTTTTGTATATTTAATATATATTGCTCTTTCTCATGCTCTAGCGGGTCTGTGACTGGAGTTCCTACGTAGAGTAACCGCATAATATATTCATCTCATCCCCCACAACTGTCTCCACTGAAGCAAATGATGTCCAGCAGCATAAGCAATTTATAAATTTCGATTTTAGAGAATAAAATTATTTATTTCATTTAAGTGGATTATTTGACATTTGACATATTTCGCCCTAAGTTTCCGAAATTAATATTTAATAGATTAGTAGTTGGTGTAACAAGATCAAATGCATTTATTTTCCTGTACCACATGTGCGGCTCTCTAAATGCCCCTACTATCTGCTTTAGCACATAAGCTCCCTAAAATACCCAAAAACAAACCAATTCAATGTATTTTTAATATTGCTGATAATTGCGATGCAATTTATATAGCAAATGAAAGCTTTACAAAATATGCTTCTATGAAAAAATATTTGATATATTATTTTTATTTGTCGTAGTCGTGGGGAAGGGGAAATAATAATGATTATCTTCCTATATAAGGAAGAAAAAACCGGAATGATTTTATTTAATTCTTGTAGTTAAATTGATTTAAAGTTTTAAAAATCACTCAATGACTGCAAAGTTCACTCAATAGTCAGCTGGACTATTGACTATTGTTGCAAACGCAAAAAATACCTAATAAAAATGAGACCGCGTACTAAAAATCGCTTGATATGAATACACGGGCTTAAAGATAATTTACTTTTGTACCTTTTGCGGTCAATTCTGCAGGATTTTGGCAGGATTATGTAGTGAAGTGCAGCAGTAGGGTTACTCGTGCAAGCTTCTGGATGCCTAGCATACATTTTAAAGCTTGAATATTTTGCAATTAGATGGCAAAATAATAACTTAATTTTTCTGAGGTTCATCCATTTAATTTTACTGCTAAATTTAATAATTTAAGAGTTGCGAAAGATATTAGCTTAAGCGAGTACTTGTAATATAAACAGCTTTAAAGCTTCCCTTTCCCGATTATTAAAAGCAACAAGTAGCTTAGCTGATATAAATTGGTTGTTGGAAGTCTTCTTTTAAATGACGTGATATCATTTAATGACTTGCCTCATATAAATATCAATTGCAAGCAAACCTAATAAGAAACTGTAAGGTGTACGTATGTGTATACTTGGAGCGGTTTAAGCTTAAATTAGTGCGAAGACATTATAAAGAAACAATCTCTGGTAGCGATATTAACCCATTTAAATAAAAATAAAAAAATTAAAAGAAAAAAAAGTATAAAATTACGTTATTGCACTGAAAATACATTGTCTGCCGCATCAACATCTAAAGCACATCAGGAATGCAAACTCAGTAAAAGAAATCATTGTAGTAAAAGCGTACGCAGTCACTTGTCAATGACAGACTGACTGGCTGTCTAATTCAGTGTGTGTGTCAATGGGATTTTTCTGAGATTTAAACTTCTGCGCCATCATCAGCAATTTATACACTTGAATTGCTTTTTCTCATGCAATAAAAGTTTCAATAACTTTTTTATCCGCGATTTTCCTATTGATTGAGTTCAAAGTTTTTTTTAAGGCTTTTGAAAATTTAAAATTTTTAGTAATTGCAGCATAGGAAATGGATCGAATCAATGAATTAGACGAGAAATTACTTATGCAAGCATTTACGAAAAAAGTATTTTGGTGTTTTTATTTTTCATATGCTGAAATTTATTAAGCTTTCAGAAATAAGGGAAATATTAAAAAGGATATTTTCTGTGTTGTCCGTTAAGTATGAAATGTCGTGCTGCATAAAACACATCTTTGAAAAATTATAAAAGTTTTCTTATTTAAAAAAAATGCAAAGCTTTAAAATCTTTAAATAAATAAAACTTCTTCCACGCTTTTCGCTTTATCATTTATTATGAAATGCTTATTTTAACTCGTTTCAGTATCCTACATAATTGTACGATTCATTCACACGAAAGTGTGATAATGATAGAGTCCTATTTGAAAGAGTTGCGTCAAAATGGGGTTGCCGGTGCTACACTATCGCACAAATATGATGCAAACATGGAAATTGTCATTTTATGAAAATTTTCATAAACTTTTCTAAATCGAACGACTTTTATTTTTATAAAAAGAAGTTGCTGGGCTGATACATTCATTCCTAATTTTTTTCAATTATTTTATATTATATTATTTATATTATTTTTTTAATATTTTATAGAAAATAAAAACATTTATTTCTTTCCGATGTTCTGTTAACGATTTCTTGGTTTAATTCGTAAGGAAATTAACGAAACATTCGCCGTTAGTTGATTACATACTCGCACATAAGGAAATTTCTTTTCAATTTACGCACTTGTATCGAACCCCATATATTTCATGTGTTAGTATATAGAAGAATGCTTTTAATTTAACCAATTGGAAAGGAGATATTATATTGTAAGTACGAGAATATATGCTGTCTTGTTATTCTTTCTTTTGTTTGTCGCGGCTTCAGTTTTATTACATCCCTGGTCTGCTTCAAACCAAATCAGTTATGTTATAAAAACTTTCTCGCAAATCATCTGAGAATTCAGTATTCAGTATTGAACTCCACATATTCCATGGATCAGAGCATAAAATTTACCAAATGGAAAGGGGAATTATATTGCAAGTCCATACAAGCGAACCATTTTTTATGTGAAGCTGTGCATATTTTTATCGTATGTTTTTATCACTACACCAATACAAACCCCTCTCTTCGCATCTATTTTCAAATATCCTAAACAATTGTTCTCGCCTATTAACTTAGAATTTCATACCTTACGGCGAAGCATTGGGCGCTAAAGGCGAAAGCTTTCGTGCATCTATGTTTTTAATGAATTTTTTTCAGTGTATTGAATAGTTTCTAGTTTTCATTGTCGGTTTGTTTGTTTTTATACTGAATATATTTTTACGAATTTTGCTTTATTTCTTTTTAAAATGTGCTTCCATTCGAAAGGTTTGGTCAACGTTTAAGTATTTAATTTTATAATTATAATATGACGTCACAATTATTTCACAAAACCATATTTCTCCCATTAAAAATCTTTTTAAATTTCAACTTAATTAAACAGCTACAATTTCGTTTAATAAATATTTGCTAACAATACTTCAATACTTCAAAGCATTAGCTTGCAGGAACAAGTTAAATATGTGTTTATTTACATTTTGTTGTACGTATTGTAGACAATTGTTGAGTAAAGCAAATTTTAATTAGAAATCCAAAGAAAACAAATGAAGTCTATTTGTTAAGAAATAATAAAATTTGCCTCACTTAATATTGTATACTGGCGAAATGAAATGCAAAAAGCATTTGAAGAAATTCTGAGATCATCACTGATATTGAAGTGCAACAATATAATTAAAAGCTGTTCATAGGAAAACTATTCACTTTACCTTGAGGAGTTTAATCAAACCATTGAGTCCTCTTGTTTCTGAAACAATAAACTGCATGCACTGGTATGCAGTTAAGACCATTTAAGATCATTTCAATGATATTCAATGTGCCTTCTATATGCTTCTCAGACCATCAGCAATACACCACGAATTTTTCATTCTTTGCAAAACGTGTGTACTGGTGTTAAATGACCTAAAGCTTCTTTAATTCAAATTTTTCCTATTTGACAAAATGATTGATGAGTATCTTGATACCGTTTAAACCTCTCTTTCTCGCTAAGACTCAAGCGAATTGTATGGAACATACTGTGATCCACTGAAGTAAAATATTGGTTTCCAAAGAGTACTGAAACCTGACTTAAATATTTGATTACGCAAGCTCTTACGTCAAAACACAAAGCTATTGTTCTGCTTGCTATGACAGAAAAACTGGAGAGTTCGGAAGGAAACTGAAAGAAAAAGTATTGAAAGAGTACTGAAACCTGACTTAAATATTTAATTACGCAAGTTCTTACGTCAAAACACAAAGCTATTGTTCTGCTTGCTATCACAGAACAACTGGAGAGTTCAGAAGGAAATTGAAAGAAAAAGTATTGAAAGAGTATTGAAACCTGACTTAAATATTTAATTACGCAAGTTCTTACGTCAAAACACAAAGCTATTGTTCTGCTTGCTATCACAGAAAAACTGGAGAGTTCGGAAGGAAACTGAAAAAAAAATTATTGAAAGAGTATTGAAACCTGACTTAAATATTTGATTACGCAAGTTCTTACGTCAAAACACAAAGCTATTGTTCTGCTTGCTATGACAAAAAAACTGGAGAGCTCGGAAGGAAACTGAAAGAAAAAGTATTGAAAGAGTATTGAAACCTGACTTAAATATTTAATTACGCAAGTTCTTACGTCAAAACACAAAGCTATTGTTCTGCTTGCTATGACAAAAAAACTGGAGAGTTCGGAAGGAAACTGAAAGAAAAAGTATTGAAAGAGTATTGAAACCTGACTTAAATATTTGATTACGCAAGCTCTTACGTCAAAACACAAAGCTATTGTTCTGCTTGCTATGACAGAAAAACTGGAGAGTTCGGAAGGAAACTGAAAGAAAAAGTATTGAAAGAGTATTGAAACCTGACTTAAATATTTAATTACGCAAGTTCTTACGTTAAAACACAAAGCTATTGTACTGCTTAGTATGAAAAATAAAATTAACAAATTCTTTTACTTGCAAGTCTATTTCCAGAAGTGACAAAAACTCTCTCAGAGTGTTTTAAAATTATAATGTAAGGGCGGTGCAACTTTGGCACGTCCATTATCCAAAGTCCACACCAGATTTTAGCAAGCTGGTATTACGTGTTGGATAATAACAAATCATAAAAACTTGCTTGTTCTCTAACTGAGTTAATATACGATGTTAACCCATCTTGCCATACGCGGTATCATTTTCCCACATGTATATTTATTTCAGGAGTCAAACTTCTACAGAAATTTTATATAGTAGAATTCTTTTTCTGGAATTTAAATAATTCGACTCCTACTCATGAAGACTGAAAATTTTAAAATAATTTGTAAATGAAAAAGTAAAAGGAAAACCACGTTTTGACGCAAAATAACAAAAAAAAAAAAAATAATAATAAATCGGTTTTAATCAAGAAATTTTTTGTATAAATTTTGTAGACTAAATGTTTCGTTGCCCCTTTCAGCTCATTTATAAAACTTTGGATTTCTATAAACAAATACGTAGTTTTTGGAGCAAAAAATATGTTTGATTTTAAATTCAAGTCTATTAAAAATTTATATATTGAAAGCTTTCATAATGAATTTTAATTTTTTATAGTTTTAAGAAAATTATAGTTTGTGGTAGTGCGATTCAGTAGCTTCCAGTACTTTTGAAAAGAGCTTAACTTAGCCAAAAGTATAAGGGTTTGCAGCAACGCCGGGATGATTTACTAATTTACTGTTACGCGGCGTTTCACGTAGTCAAAATCGAAAGATAATAGAAAAGACAAATATATATATACGATTGCTAAACAATATATAAAAAAAGTTATTTTTATTAATTCATTAATAATGAGCATTAATAGCAAAACATCAAGTTTAAAAATTGTGAATGAGTTGCTTGTGTGTTGGGGGAAAAAGTCATGCTGCCTTTAAAAAGGTGAAAAATGTTAAAGGTTACTGATTGGAAGCCATAAACATCACAAAAGTAATGGGGGTTTATTTGTGAAAATTAGCAAAAACAGCTGTTTTCGATTGGTTGCGGAATCGCATTGCAGGCGGTTTTCATAGCTAACTTTATTATCTAAGGCGTTGGCGTTAACGTGTACAATTGCATGTACCATGTGGGCGATTTTTTGAACCGAATAATATTAATTAATCGAGAAATTACATGAAACTAATTTGGTTATTTGGGTTGCTTTTTCGCCAGAGTGTTTTGTTTAATTCTTTTATTAACTTTTAGCTAATTTTAGTCGCACTTATTTGCAATTAAGAGGACAATGAGGTGTGAAGATGATCCAAATAATTAAGAATAGCCACAGCTACGATTCCTTGATAATGTAGACAGATTTTTTTTAGGAAACGTCGGGAAAAGAATAATAAAAATCATGAAGTTTTAGTTTAGTGTTAATAACCGATATCCGAAATAAGCTAAAAGATAATAAAATAATTTTTTATTTGCTAAATTGACAATTTCTTCTGGTTTTAGGAATACATCAAAAAAAAAAAAAAAATACTCGTACATTTAATATTTATTCGTTCATTGAACTTTTGAGCTTGTAAAGTACGATATTTGTTAGAAATACTTTACCTTTACAAAATTAATGATCTATATAAATCTTTTATATTAATTGGAAGGCTTTTAAAAGTGCAGCTCTAATCAGTAGTTATTTTCGAATATTATTACTATTAGTGTTTCTTATAACACTTTTTAAAATGTTAATTGTTTTGTGTAACTTTACTTTTCTTTTAAAATAGGTCATTGGCACGTTTGTTTGTATCTAAATGCTAATGAACTAAAATCCACTGTGCAACATACTTAACAATTTTTTTTTACTGGCCGACCTTGATGTTAAAACAATTTTTAATGTCTTATTTTTTTTATACGCAGTTCTTTTTTTGTTTAAAATTTAATGGTTTTTTTTTCTTATAAATATTTTCAATAGTAGACTTCAAATCGAGCGCTTTTGTGCACGACTGGTCGGTCGTTGTACGATAAACGTTTCAGCTTTGGTAAAATCATTGCATAATTTCTCTGCTTTTATGATGGCATGCTTTTGCCATTCATTTATTTGGATGAAGAGTTTATTGAGTGTTTTTTTTTTTTTTTTTGTGTTTGCAAAAGCAGCTTTGCGCATGCTCACAGCAGTTTACAACACATGCGCGAACACATGCCTCTAACTTATTTGGTCGTAAGCTTAAAGCTCTTTTAAGCATTAATAAGTTAATTGGAAATATAAAGAAGACATTTAGATTCTCTGTGAATTACTTTTGCCTTTCACGGCTTGGCTATTGTTTATGTTGTAGTTATTAATTTTGTTCACGGCACGAGTGTTAAGTTATTGACTGCTTTTGGATTCTAAACAACAAATATGAGTATTACGTAAAATCCACGAATCTCTGGAATGGATCCTCAGAATTAAAACTGTTTGACTTGCAGTTATTTTAAATATGTATTGATTCCACATTAACATATTTTTCATATTCGTTATAGTTAAGAGGTGATACATAAAGATATTTATCGTTGGTCTCAATTAGAAAGGGCCTAACTAGCATTTTTTTTTTGCAAAAGATTTTTTTTAGTGATTTCAATGTATAAAAATCTATTACATAAAAAAAATGCGCAATAGGGCCTTTATACTTGAGACCAACGTTATATATAAACAGTAGTATATAGTTGCATATAAAAAATAGTTACACATATTATAGAATAGGTAATAGAATTAACGAGTAATACTTGAGGTGTTTTTTGTTTTCTTTTTTGTTGATTAATTTTGAATAGTTATAAATTTGCAAAAAAAATTTCAGTTGTTTGAATAAGAATTACAGCAATAGATATGTATAGTATATGTTTGCTTGAATTAACAAAATGTTTTAATTGCCCTTAAACATTTATTAACATTTGGAGTTTCCTAAATGTTTATTCGAGAGATTTAATTTTAATTATGCTTCTTTGTAAAGTGGAAGCGATAGAAAACGTATGCACTTATGTAGCCTGATATACGCCTACCAGCTCATGTTGATGTTGGAACGTCTAAACTGTGGTTCCTGGCATACATTGCCCTAAATTTCTTATAAATAATTCACTTCGTTTTTCACTTCAGAAAATGTGATCCAAGATGCAATACAAGATAGAATTTAGGGGCGAATGCATGGAATAAACCACTGTCACAACAATACCAATTATAATGCTCTGCTGCCGTCAAGAACGTTAAAGGTCTGGAAAGACTGTAGAATGGAGGCAAAATTTCCTGATCGTTTTTTCCGCCTTTACTGTTATAATTCTTTTTACCGTTTAAAAACCAGTTTTGAATTTTAGTATGACATATATGCATTACCTTAATTCAGAGTTGTAATACAAAACTTTAAGTCTCGTACATGTATTGATCATTTTCAGAAATTGTAGGTAGTAAGATTGCCAGCTACTATTGCCAATATATATAATGCATTACTCTTTTATTTCCAGCTTTAAAAGCCCTCATCATTTATTAAGATCTTATAATTTTGCGCAGATGGAAATCTTATTGAAAATACACAATCATATTAATTGTTTAAAAAAAAAACAATTGAAAACCCCTTTTTTAAAAGCCAAAATTGGCGATTTTTTCTGTAATGTTTAACGACTTTATAATAAATTCATCTGGCAAATGTGGTTGCTGGCGATCAAAAAGCTCTACATTTTGTTCGTGAACCAGTATGGTGAATATTACTTTAAATTAATAACTTTTGTAAGCTCATGTAACAGGGGTATATGTAAAAAGAGACACATTAAATGAATTCATAATATTTGACGGAATTGCGTTTTGTCTTGCTAGTTCAATAGTGGATTTTTTTTAGCAAATTACATTCACGTATTGACTTGGAAACAGTATAATTTGCGGAACCCTGTTTATAGGAAGTGGTTTATAACAACTAGGGGAGTTTTTGGGCATGTTGAAATCTCTTTGAGCATTAAAGGAACAATGCTGCACCCTAAAGTAATATGTGTAAGCAATCTAAGAATTTAAAATTAATTTAATTAAAAAAAAAAAGGTAGCAAAATATTCATTCGAATAATACAACTTCAAAATACTGTACCTGCTGCTACAATATGATGTTCTCGCCAATATCATAGAAAAATATATAAAAAAAACAGTAAATCAGACAAATTTCATGTGATAAAGGGTTAATTCTTTTAATTTTTATCGGTAAAAAGTTTTTTAATTTTTACTTAATGTGATAAATTTTTAATTTTTTTTGGCGTTTTTCGCTTTAATTTTGTTTTGAAATCGACTGCACAAAATTATAAATATTTATTTTCTAGAAATAAATAATAAATTGAAAATTCTGTGTACAGCAAAATTGTTTTGCAGAATTTTCTACTGCATCATTAAATTTTAAACGGCTTCTCTCTTGTCCATTTGTATTCCTGCAGAGAAGAATTATGTTAAGAAACCAGAAACCACAAAAAACACCCTCTATTATGCAACTGCAATTGCCCAAAAATTTCAAGCAGTTCCCCGCTATGTTGCTTCCATGTCTATGGCTGTACCTATTGTTTGCTTGTATGTAAAAGAAATGTTGGGCTGCTTAAAGCATCGACCCCCCAAAAACAATTTTAAGTAGAATTCGTAGCAGAGGAAGATAATGAAGTTTTGCAAATTTGCAACTTTCAAATGATTTTCTTTAGGACGTTCTTTTCTATGAGTTCTCTATAAACTGTAGCAGTGTAACATACTAAACCTCAATATTCTGCATGTATCCCTACGAATAGGTGTAGTTGCCAAATAATGCAATAAATGCAGTTTTAAGCAGGGACATTGCATGTATATGTAAATACGCAAATGGTGACGTGTGTAAAACACATTACATACACACACACAATTTAAAATTCATTTAAAGAAAATTATAGAAATTTTTGGCAATTTCGATTATATTTTCAACAATTTTTTTTTTTTTTACAATATAATTTTACTTTATAAATTTGTTACAAACTTCCAAAATGTAAAAGAATATTTTAAATTTTTTTTCTTTCTATAAAGAACGAAATAACTAAAAAACAATTTAAAAAAACCGACCACAAAAAAATCAAAAAAAATATATATGTATTTGGATCTTAATTTCAATAAATATTTAAAAAAAAATTAAACAATTACTAAAAATCCAATAAAAATAGTGGGTAAATAATTATAGTGAATATTGAATCGCATGAAAAGGAAAAACAACTAAAAAATATTTAATTTTACCTAAATTTAATCGAATATTTGAATCTGAACATTTTAGCGGCTTAAGTTGCGACACCGAACGTATATATACGGGTCTGGACATTTTTGGCCGGTTGTGCAGGACCGTGTTAACATGTGTCTTCGCGTAAAGGGGTTAAACTTATAGAATGCCAGACCATTTCTTTTGACTTTCGCTAGGGAATATAATTAGCATTTTTAAAATGTTTCTATATAAAAAGTTTTCTGAGTTGACCATGCTGTGTAACAAGAAATAGTGTTTTGCTATTAGGAGATCACACCAAGTGTGTCAAACATCAGCACACAAGCAAACAGCAAATGCAGGCTTTCATACATTCCAATAAACACTTAAAAATGCGCACTTTTGGACAACTCTTCCCTTACCAGTACAACTGAATTTTGCATTGTGTTTGACAGCCTGTAATCATGATGGCAACCATGAGCATCTAGGTTTTTTGAAACAGTCATGCCAAGTTGACAAAAACGAATATAATGGTATGCCATCACACTACGTGTTCATACCAAGTATCAACATTTAATAGCCCCTAATGAAAATGGATGATCGTTTATATTAAATTTTCCACTTTAAACCGCCCTTCCCCTCTTCACAGAAAACATCATCACTCTATGCTTCTATTGGAATTGTAATTTACTTTATTAATTTTTCAGTAGTTATCAAAAAAAAAAAATAAAAAAATATTTAATAATTAGAAATTAATTTAAATAATGAAACCTGAGAGTATTATATGTTCTATTTATAATCTGAACAAGAAACTTTGAGCGCTGCGATCATTACAGTGCTTGAAGCTTTTTTTTGTCTAACCGAAAATAATTATTTAGAGTGCTTGACCCTTTAGAAATCGAGTAGGGAAATATTCCAAAAAAAAAATCATTTAATAGAATTTTAATAAGTTTATTGATTTAAACCAAAATTTACAACAGCAATGCTTGAACTATTTTTTAAAAAATTTTGAAAATAATTTTAAGAAGTTTTTTCAAGTAAATAAATTAAAATTTTAAATTTTCAAATTTTTCTAGTGACTAAAATAAGAGTTCTACCGTACTCGTATATTAAAAATTAAATATTTGTCATAAAATTTAAAAACTAAATTTTTCAGTCTAATTTTGAAACAGTAAAAAAGTTTGGCGAAATCGATTGTTAATACCGCTAAATATTCTTTCAACAGAGTTAACCATTTAAAAATTCTCGTCTGTCTGTTTATATTGGAAATGAAAAGAAATTTTAATGACCAAAATTTTTGTTTGTCTTCTATAAACCAGCAAAAGAAAAAGCGGAAACTAAAAAAAAATCACATCATTCTATAGAGTGGTGTTTTGAGAAAAATTTTAGAATTCAACGCCGGTTTACCGAAAATCCATTTTTGGCACCTAAGCCTCCAATAGAAGATTTACTATCGGCAAGTTTGAAAAAGTTTATAAACTGAACTCTGAATTTATTCTTAAATTTTTTATAATGCTTAATTATTCTAAACAGGCATGATTCTGAAAGTGAACTGTTTATGTTATAATTTATACATACAAATGTATGTATGTATGTACATGAATACTTGCAATATCATTTTAATATTTAATATCTACTGACAGCACTTTCGGTTGTTATATGCTACCACAGCTCTTCTTGCTCTAAACGTTTAGATAACACAAACTTGACCTTTCTTAATATGTAATTTAAAAAAAAGAAACAGATTCAATTTTGGGGTTCAACCTTTTCTACTTAGATATGTATATATATATATATATATATATATATATATATATATATATATATATATATATATATATATATATACATATTAGCTACATAGCTACATAACCGTACCAAATATATGTGTAAGTAAAATATATATGTACGTATTTCTTATATATACCTTCTGCAAAATCTGTGGATAATTGCAAATATGAGAGCATTTACAAATTTCTGTAAGTCGAATTAATGTGCACACACAAGTGCACTACTTTACACAGAACATTCTCATACTCATATTTTAACATTTCTGAAGCCTGAAACAATGTTAACTCATAAGTTTGAGAGAAATTCCTTCCTCATGTTATAATGTACTCTCATACAATTGCTGGCGTATAAAAGCCAATAACATTTTTTTCACTGCAGGCTTGGCAAATCAGAATTCAGCAATAACCGAAAATTTTTTTCCTAGTAGTTTGTGGCTCTTCAAAAATAAAAAAAAAATTGTCGTATGAAAAGTGGAATTTTTTCACATTTTCTTTTCGAATCATTTTCGAACTCAAGACAGTTCTAATATTCATAAATTATATAAGTTTGTAAATAAATAGACCAACAAGGACATTGATGTTTTGCCATATATCCGATATTTGGACTTCTCAACATAATGGAGGTGTTTCGACTATTGATCGACATTATTTGCTTTTTAACAAGAGTCAATTCAGTATTTATGGCGTTTCCTTTCTACAAAAAAAGACAAAATTTTACATAAAAAGGGCAATTTTTTGTACTTTCTCAGAATTGTACTCAACCCTCATAAAGGTGTGTGTCTTCTATTGTAAAAATGCCTCTTTACTCAGCGAGAAAGTCCTTACACTGTTTAGACCGTACAAATCTATAGGGTCAAATTGTTTTTTTAAAGCATTACCGGATAATGTTCAAAAAAAATCTTTTGAATCAGTCAGAAAATTATATTTTAACAATGTTTTTATATCCAGTATCATACAAAGCAAACAAAAGACAATAATACGACTTCTTAATTATATGAATTATTAATTTTTAGTTTCTCAAGCAGACGAATCATCAATCTGGCAATTGAATATTTTTTTTTACATATTTTATAAAATATACATATATATATATAAATGTTTTTGTATCAGCTGTTAAACAGAGAGCAACACACTTTTTTCTAATTAGTGTTCTTTTCTCGTTAAATATAAAATGGGATTTTTACAAAGCTTAGAAAATATTTTAAAACATATTTTTTATGGCAGAAAAGAAAATACCATTAGATTATTTGAAAAGAAATTTGTGGCAAGTTTTGATTTTTCCCACAAAAATAGTTAAAATTGATGGATTGAATGGGAATATACAGTTTGATGTATTGATTGTTTGGAATGTTTCACATTAATGTCACTGAAATAAATACAATGCCAAAGCCCGTGTTGGAGAATTGTCTTCTAATAATGCAACAATGCATATGGGAAAGAACGGTAAAGGTACTTTCAAACAATCTGGCTTTTATGTATATTCATTGTCTGAACTTTTGAAACATTTGCTTGCATTATTTACGCATTTAGAATGCACATCTAGATTTTGAGTTAGAGTTTTAAATCGCCTAAAAGTGTAAAATCGGTAGGGGAGGTGATCAGCTTTGCAAGGTTATGTTTCACATGAGTTATATATACGAACGCCCAAGCCAAAAAACTTCAAGTTACATAAAACTGGAACTTCGAAATATATAAAACAAATTTCGTCCCTAAAATATGTATGGAATAAGGACGCCTTATGGTTGCTAAAAACAATTATGGGCCAAAGTTCCTTTTCTCTGGTGATATTTTTTAAACCAAGTTAGCAAATCAAGTTAAAAAGTCTAGAGACGAACAATAGTTCCATCTCTGCCGTTCAGTAAACACACAAAGCCATTGCAATAAAAGAGTCATGAATGCAATATGCAGTTGTCCTCTCCAAAAGTTTATAACACGTGCGCATTAAGAATGTTTATATATGTATGTGTTTTTGTTTTATGCATTTGTATGAACTTTTTTTTAAAAAATATTGTTATGTACGTACTACTGATTCTGTGTTTTATTATACATACGTATTTGCTCCAAAAATACAGAAAAGAAAAATTTTATATATATAAATATATATGGATATGTGTATGTATAAGTAATATATAATATATACATACTATTTTATACGTACATACAAATTTATGTACATATTTGTATTTGTATATTTATAGAGAATGTAAAAAAATGTGTAAAATTATATTAAGAAAAACATGGTAAAATTTTCCATCAAAACTATTGAACATAAAATTTTTGAAAGTTTTCAACAGTGTAAAATATATAAAATATACATATGTATGGATGTGTGTATGTGCATACATACATATGTATTCATTTTACGTTATATAATAAATGTAATATATTAGAAATTTAATTTTCTAAGCAAATTTAAGATCTGACAATCATGTTTTGGTCAATTAACTTTTATTGGCTGGCACCACGCCTTTACTTTTGCTTAGCACAGGTATACCGTCATAAGCCGATAACGATAAGACGTATTAAAATTGTCTGGCTTATATTTATTTGTTTTTGTTCCCCCACTCGTAATATTCAAGGTTAAAAATTGCATACGTCTGCATAAAATAACGAATATAAAACGGAAGAAAATTTTGTAGATGTATATTTTAAATGCATCTGCTGGCAGAAAAGGGGTTTATTTAAATGGGGTTGGCTGCATGTTAGTTGTGGTTGTGTGCTTTTGTGAATGGGATGTATTTTTTTTTTTAACTTGACTTGTCTGGCATTATAAGTTTGTACATGTACATTTAAAGTCTTTAACCTAATGCTCTACTTTTCTTCTGAAAGATAAACAAGAAAGAATAAAAGCAGGGCAGACAAAGTTTAATTAAAATGTATTAAGAACACACTTACATATACATACATACTTTAATGCCAATAAAATAAAAAGTGTGTTGCAGGAAGTTTGTAGAAATTTAAGAAGAAAATTTACTTTCGAATCTTGAATTTAAGTAAGAAAAGTGAAACGAATATTTTTATTAGGATATAAAATTTTTCTAATGCATAATACAGAAATCACTGTTCAGCACTAATTAGATATATGTAATTATTTTCAGTCCCTCCATTTTTTTTTTCATAAAATTAAAATTTCTTTAAGCCAAAACAAAATTTTTGATTTTACTCCTTTATTCCTTGTTATATTTTGATACATACATATATTGATGTAGTACAATTTTTTTTTGTTATATTTTTCCTTTGAAAATTATTTATATTTATTTATGTAATAATATATTTATTTATATAATAAACAAGCGGACCCGGCGAAGATCGCATCGCCCCAATTTTAAGTCTTCAGACAAACTTTCGAGTAATAATACAACACAAATATTTATATTTTCCATGTGATTTATTTGAATGAAATCAGTAGAAAAGACCAACTTTCGTACAAAAAAAAAAAAAATTTCGTTATTTCCAATATTCCAACTTTTCCGGAGAGATTTCCCAAAAAATTTTCTTTCGTAAAACCATCTCCTCCAAAACACGAATATCTGATAAAAAAATTTTCAGAAATCTTTCCACTGTACATGTTACTGTACATTTTTTACACAATTTTGATATACGTATATACTAGATAATAATTATCTAATATAACAATAATATATAATAATTATCTAATATAACAAAATACATTTTCTAAGTTGAGGATGTGGTTAACAAAAGTGCTTAGTAAGTTCGATTTCTACAAAGTTAGTTGTATTGTATAAACTGCATGAGGAATATGACCTCTGCACCATATTACAAGTTCAATGGCTTCATCTAGTCGGTACAATATCCTTCCAGAACCTATCGGATACATGAAGCATAGAATGTCGAACACTGAATTGGTTTATTAGGATTAGCGTTTGACTAACGCTGTAAAGCTGATACAGCTTAGATACTTTGATACTCTCCATGCAGTGCCACACTACGGTACCTTGCTGCTCCATAATGCGTTACCTTAATTGTTGGACACAATTGTATTAGCGAAATGTCTCATTACATGTTCAGCAGACCTAACCTAAGATCGTTAGTTCGATTCCACCTACTCACAGAACATATACCAGCAAACAATTTAAATTGACGATAATCTGAGCATGTACATCTTCTCTCGCCTGTTCTATAACAGTAAAGGTCTGGTCACATAGAATACTTCATGCGTATACTTTGTACTTTCTCAATAAATATAATAGGGGTGGCGTAAAAATTTGTCTCAATTAATACTTTGTTAACGTATATTAAATCAGTAGTTGTTAGAGATAAAATCAAGAACCAAGAACAACCGGTAACAACATTCTGAATAAAATTATATTAAAATATCAAATAAAACTGGTCAAAGTGCCCGACTTTAGTACTTTGGCTTAACGGACACATTGATTGTAAACAGTGTGATATTAATATATATAATTTAACTTTGTTGTTAGTTGAGAGAAAACCAAGTATATGTATGACTTGACTTTACTAAATCGGCTAAACAGCGTTTAGTTACTCTTACTCTGCCTTTCCTCTCTGCAACTAGCTCGTTCTTATAATTCCGCAAAATGTAATGGCCGAGTACTTGTCACCCCTAAAAGGCTGGCCCGAGCAAAAAAAAAAAAAATTATTAAATATTAAAATTATGCAGTCGTTTAACTTTCCTGCTAAATGAAAACAATATAAGAGTCGTTAAAGTTGGTGGTTAAACAAGTGCCTTGACAGTTCTGCTATCGCATTACTTGATAAAGATTGTAAGTATGTGTGATGTGGCTTCGACACTAATTTGATTACAGATGTCTAATAATTTTGCTGTGTTACTATTACCTTGTGCATGACGGCTGGGTTTGCAAAATAGTAAGTAAATTACATGAATTTTACAGCACAAACAACTTTACACTCTATTTAGTTTATTCTAAGCTAAGCCGTATTCGGTATTTTATAATTTTCCATTTGTACTTGAACTTCGCCAATGAAATTGAGAAAAAATAACTTGTTTTTCTCACTTATGCTTATTCTTTCTATCACACATTGAAATCAAAGTATATATTTTACTTGTGAATTACTTGTGAATACAATGCAATTGAAAATTGTTATTAAAGTAATTAGACGTTTCTGATGCTGGCAGCAGTTATATTTTCATTAATTAAAACAGTTGATTGCAAAACGTTAGAAAGTTTAAACATGTCAAGACTGTTAAGTGGGGAGAATATTCGAACGTGCAAGCTATAAGGAGGATTATCGGTTTTAAGGAATTTAAGTTTTGTTTGCCGATATTTACAATGAATGGTCTACAGTATTTGCGAATATATTTTCTTGCAATTTATTTTCAATTTCCTTTAAATTTAATTGCCGAAGAAACAGCGGCAATAAAGCACTTCCTTAATAAAACGCAAATACAAGTGAAGCCATTCTCTTTACAAACAGCCCGGAATGATCAATTGGCCGCCTCAAATTTGGAACAGTTTCGTGACTTGTATGCTTTAAGCAAATATCTGTTAACAAATCAATATTATCGGGACTACAAAGCGAACTATAAATACATTGACAGTAGTGGCAAAGTGCAACAGCAAATAAGAGCAGATAAGCCTTTCCCTTGCGCTTTAAACAACAGCCGTTCACAGGAATCACCCAACAGTGTTCATAAATTAAGGCCAGGTGACATTGACATAATAGGAGCCATGGGTGATTCTTTAACAGCTGGAACAGCCATGATGTCAAAGACCTTTCTACAACTTGTGGTAGAGTTTCGTGGGCAAACGTCATTGGGAGGCGGATTGAAAGATTGGCGTACGTTTCTAACTTTACCCAACATATTAAAGGTGTTTAATCCCAATTTGTATGGTTACGCAGTGGCAAATACTCTGGGAAAATTTCGAGAAGCTCGTTTCAACGTTGCCGAACCATTTGCCATTACACAAGATATGCCGTACATGGCAGAAGTTCTAGTTAAACGTATGCAAAATGATCCCAATGTTAATATGGACCAGCACTGGAAAATGATTTCAATTCTAATTGGAGCCAACGATATTTGCAATTCCATGTGTTACTATGATAAAATAGATGATTTTTTAGAAAATCATCGGAAAAATTTGTACCGAACCTTAACAATTCTCCGCAACAATATTAAGCGCTTAATGGTAAATGTTGTTCTCGTACCGGATGTTCATAATGTCTTACGAGGCATGAGAAATATGCCGGCGCATTGCAATGCTTTTCATAAAATAAGTTGTAGTTGCCTCATCGGTAATTCTATAAGCGCAAATGAATTGAAGGCTAGACACAAAGCAATAAAGAGCTTGCAACAAATTGATATCGAAGTTGCTTCCCTTCCGGAATTTCAATTAGAAGAATTTGCGGTTGTGCCACGATCTGTTGCTAACAACAGCACATTGGCCATATTAAAAAATGGGGGCACAGATTTGAAATACTTGGCCGTTGACTGTTTTCATTTTAGCCAATATGGAAATGCCGCTTTCACAACTATGCTGTGGAATCAAATATTGCAAGTCAAGACCAAGCCTACGAAGTTATTTCTTAAACCTTTCGAAAAATTCACTTGCCCAACTGACGAAAACCCCTACATTAGCACTTTGCAAAATAGTTAGATAATAAAAATGTTTTTATTTTGATATAATTTTTTTTTTATGTATAAAAAAACAAAGTTTAATTTTAAAAAACACAATAATTTATAAGAATTTAAAAAAATATAGTGCAACCGATTAATCGGTTAACTTATAAGTTGTTGTTTAATAAACTTTTACAAAAACCAAAAAAGAAAAAACAAAGATTTTAACAAAATATTTTACCACAATTTTTAATAGAGAACTATTTAATTTAAAAACTTCTAGCTGGAACGAGAAATATTATTCTATGGAGCACATTGTTAGGATATGGGTAGCTTATCTTCCTGATAGGTTTACATACTAATGCCCCCTTGTTGGAAGCAAGTAGTACGGGTGCCTATTGATTTATTGCAAAAATGTTTATTAGGTGCGATTTACGGATTCCTGATTACTTTTTATTGGGTCTTGTTAACTTGTAGGGTTATGCCGAAAAACGAGCCACTCTTGTAGTATTGAAACACATTCTTCAAGCCACCAAGCAAATGACCGTTTTTAGACGATGTCGAAAATAATAATTTTAGATTAAAAAAAAAAATTACCTTTTAGTGTTGCTTTAATTTAAAAGCCATATGCGCCTATAACGTTTCAATTCTCACTTGATTTGTAAGAATTTTGCATTACGTAGCGGATTGCTTAGAATTTTTCACAACTCCTTCGTTGAGAGGTGTAAAAATGCAATAAACATTTTAATTAAATGTAACGCAAAACATGTCGTTTACACCTTGAAATTACCCTTTGTCGAATATGTAAAATGGTTTGTCAAATAGCATTTTGTTTTAGCGCAGTATTTGTATTTACAATAATCAATTTTTGAAGCAAGTTGGTCTTATATATGGTCTTGCAGTAAGAGGTGGCAACGTGATATTTGAACGTACTTGATTGTTGGCGGTTCAAAATGAGCCGAACGCAATATTTTCAGTAAGAACAACTGACAGAGTGAGTAACACTGAGTTCGTAACCAAATTCTGATATTTTATAAGAAGTGACCGCGAAGTTGTCAGGATGCGTAATTATTTTATAATTAATTTAATAATTAATTTAATTATTAATTAATTCTTATTTAAGTAGTTTTACTGTGCTCTTACGACATTTTTAAGAATAATTAGTATAATTAATTTATTATTGATGTAATATTTAATGAATTTAATTAAATTAATATTTATTTAATTATATTCAATTATAGATTGTTTATATTGTTATATTTTTACTTGCCATTTGTCAAGTAATTACAGGCGATTCCATGACCGCCAGTTTATTTAATTGATTTAATCAAAATTAATAAAATACTTTCCATACGCATTTGCAATCATTCTATATTTTCTGTCTTCTTCGTTATATATCGTACAATACGTCCTCTAAACTCTCACATATCTCCTGCTTCATGTGTATGCAGTTGGCTACGTGTTTGTTGGATTATTATAAAATAGGAGAGAAAAAAAAACGTTCTTGAAATAGAAAAAAATTCAATGAAATGTAATAATGGAAAAATCTGAAAATTGAAATGTGTATCCTCTAAAATAAGCAGAGCAGAATGGTGTAAAGAAGAAAAAAGTGGATGTAGTCCATCCACCTTTCGTAGTTCATTTTTTACACACATACAGATGAATGTTTAATACACACATTGTTATTGCAATTTTATATCATTCCAAATCTTCTCCAACCTCTCATTCATACCATTAAAAAAAAAAGAAAAAGTCTGGCAGCATGATAGTATCTGCACATTGGAAGCTTTCAACATCTCATAAAGGAAAATGCAATTGAAAATTCTTCCATAAAAAACATTTTGCAAAATATGTAATATTTTCTTTAATTGGCCAATTCGATTTTTGTTCTACTTTTAACACTACACTATGCACGTTAAAGACATGATTCACTATACTACACAACTGTATGATTTTTGTATTATTTTTTTTTTTTTGACAAGTCGTCCGATTTGCAAAGGTTTCTGCAAATTTTCATGTGATCAGAGTTGTATTTACTTGTTTTCATCATATTTGTACAATGTCATTTTGATGCGATTCTTTAAAATAGGATGAAACCATATGAGATTTTTGTGTGAATGAAGCGTTTGAGTGTAGAGTGTATTTTATCAGCTGCGTAACAATAACATAATTCTAATACTATTAACTCGATTTGTTGTATCTTGAATTGCAAAGCACAGATTACAAACGTGAGGCTGAATTCAGCATGCCACCAGTTGTATTATAGTGCCTAACAAATTTTGAGTTTGGCATTTTCGTTTTGTTTGCAACTGACAATGATGTTGATTTCGTTGTGATTTGTGATGAAATTTTAGCATATATATATATATATATATATATATCTTTGCTTTTATTTTTGTGGATTTGCCTGAATGCCTGCGAATACTTGTAAAATACATAGATACATATGCCAGTATATGGCAACGAATGTTTGTTATTTTTTGGAATGTTTGCATTTAAATTTTACATGGAAAAATCGGATGGAGAACTTCATTTCTCCATTCTACTCGTATTATATCGTTAGTGAAAATTATTTATGGATTTTTTTATCAATTTTTTTGATATGGTATTCTAAACCAGAGCTTGAAACATGTAAAACAGTTTAAAAAATTTAAATTGAAATACATACATTTACCAGCTATTTTGGTGTATTTTTACTGTATGAGTACAAATCCGTATAATTCAGTGATAATTCAGCGGTTTAATAGATTGAAATTGCAAAACATTGAACATTTCCAACAAAATCAATATATATCATATTGTACATACTCCTCTAGATGATCGAGACCGAGAATTGCCAAAGGCGTCAGCCAATTTAAATTATCACTTCTAACCACCAATTTCAGTCTAGAAGAACGTGTGTCTACATCGGCTGTGTTGCATTCACACATAATGAATGAAGGAACTTCTTTATAGAAGATCACGCGCAATATAAAACATCGAGGGAGAAATAGTATTTTATATCATGTTTTTAATAAAAAATTACTGTATTCCGGCTCGTTTTATATTCGTTATCCATTGGCGAATGAGTAACGCTCAGCCTACTAAATAGGAAGTCCGGCTTCGATTTCTGCCTAGACCCTGCCTGCAGGGTTAAGTGCAAGTTAAGTTAGTTAAAAATGTAAATATATATAATTTTTTATAATGAATAAGGAAAGGCAGTATCACAACGCATCGGAGCTTTAAAAGCTGAAAATTCATGTCAAATAAACTGCGATAAAAGATATTATAAAAGAATATTGAGATTTTTCTATGCAATTAGAATAAATGAAACCAAACATATATGTATTGGCAGCATCGATTTTAAACTATTGGACTCTGAGGAAAAGTATTCTTTCAGGTTCTGTACTGCTGTTTTTATTTTGTAAATACAGAAAACCATGAGTGGATCGTTAAAAGCGTAACAGCCTCACAATGCGGTAAATTATTGCCCCCGCCTTTCATATTTATTTATTTGTTTTATTTTATTTTTACTTACAGCCAAAGTCATTCATCATCTATTTGTTTCATTTTACAATTAAACATACATGCGATGGGACAGTTCCGCCTCATCGTCATCCTTCTATCCCCTTTTGGGGCTTTTAATCATTATGTTCAACAAGCGCGTAAAAATGCACCCTTTTAACTTTATCATTTGTGTAGCACTAGAGAAGAGAGAAAAATTATTTTATTTCAGTTTTTTTTTTTAATCCTTTTATGGTTGGGTTAATGTAGTTTTTATTAAAAACACCGCCCTTTTCTCGGACACTTTTTTATGAATTTTTATATGTTTTGGGTTTCTCCACCATGCGCATTCCTTATGCCGCCTGCTAAAAAAATCCCCATTTCACACATACATACACACATATTTATATCATTTTTTCGGCATATCATTGCATTTTTAATACGGGATATATATTTTCGAAATTGTTGTTTTATTTGAAGCAGCTTTAAACCTGGTTAAACACTAAAGGAAAAAAGAAAATACACTGCATGCTCGTGTGTATTTGATGAGGCACGCCACGGCATGAGTGCGTTTGTGTGTGTGTGTGTGTGTGTGTGTGTGTGTGTGTGTGTAGAGAATTTAAACTAGCTGCCTCTTACTTTCATTTATTTGCAAAGCCACCAGTGCGCTGTTGGTTTATAAATGTGTGGATGTGGATGCGGGTGGGGTGGAAATTGGGATGAGCCATAAGCGTATTTAAAATGATGCAGGCCCGTCATTATGTATGCAATCATATGCAAAGCTGATTCTTTTAATTTTTTTCCTTATTGTTTTTTTTTTTAGCATGTGTGCTGTGTTTTTTTTTTATACGAAAGTGTTTTTGTTTTATTTGTGTCCGGTAGCGGAAAATTCTTGTAGCTTTTTGTCGAGCTCGATTTTCATTTCGAATTTCATATGATGAATTGAAGCCTCTTTTCTACTTTGGCTGCACGAGTATAATAAACATTTTTGGGGCGTTCTGTTTATTATATCGCATGTGTACGAATGTGTACTTCATTTTTTCATAGTCACATCCTTATCTTGAAATATACAAAAGCAAAATTATTTTTTATTTCATTTTGTGTCCATCCGTTTTGCATTATGTGCAGTTTTTAATTTATTTTTATTAATTAATAAATTGTAAAAATGTTATCTTCTTCATAAAGTTGTGAGTGAGTTGGTTAATATTCTCAGGGAAACCTTTCCAAATATTGTTTTTAATTAAAATCATTTTATTTCTTTCGAGGGATAATTTCAAATGCCTTTAAAATATATTAACGCAATAGAATACAATAAATAATAAATTCTTCCTTTTTTCCTTTCAGGTGAGTGAGAAGAATTCCTTAAATACAGTAAAAAATCAGGTAATTTTATAACATAAACGAGTGGCAATTGCAACAAGATATTATAAATTAATCATATGAGCCATCGTATGAGCGGTAACTGCAATTCTTTAATCGGCGATGTAAAACTATACGACACATATTTCCATTGAACAAAAGCAGAATTCTTAAGAGAGGTAATTGCCACGTTAACTGGTTGCCATTTTAGTAATCAGTATTTACTATTTAGTATTTAGTAATCATTTAAGTCAAACTACACTTTTTTATTCCAATATTTATTGTGCAATGTTTCTTGTAACGGGTTATCCATTTTGCGGTTTCAAAAGCAAACTTAAATGAAACACATATAAAAAATAATTTTTTATGGTATTTCTTTTTTATTATAAATTTTGAACGTTGACATTATGTGTGAAACCACCACGTGCGGTGTTGCAAGCATTGATTCTTTTGAGGTGATTGTCGACTACTTTTTGACACATATTGGGCGGTATCTCATCCATAACTTGAAGAATATTGTTTTTAAGTGCTCAAGAGTTAAAAATTTTTATGCATAAGCACGGTATTTCGCGTAGCCCCACAAAAAAAAATCTAATCGCGTCAAATTACACGATTTTAGTAGTCAGTTGATATCGCCAAAACGAAAAATTACGCGGCCAGGAGTTGTCTCTTGCAATAAAGCCACATTCGCTCGAGTTGTGTGGCATGTGGCACCGTATTGTTTTAACCACACATTCTCGAAGTCGAAATCTTCAATAGCAGGCGGAAAAAGTCGGTTATCATATGACCACAGTGCTACGAATTGATGGTGACAGTCGGGTTATCATCGTTTTCGAAGAAGTAACGTCCAGTCAACAGACAGTGACTTCTTCTGGATGTAATAGCCTCTCTTCAATTATTTGAGGATTCTCAGAACCCCAAATACGACAATTCGCTTTATTAACATAACCAGCGGGTGAGATATGTGCTTCACCGCTGAACAAAATTTTGTTCGAAGAATCGCCGCCCGTCGTTTGTTGTTCAAGCACCCATTCGACGTATCTACGCCATTGTAAATGGCCAAGTGGCCTCAGTTGTTCTATGAGTTGGACTTTATTTGGATGTAGGTATAGATCTAAAGGCTAAATACGCCATAATGTGCCCTACGACGGTCCTAATTCCTGAGAACGACGTAGAATCGACACATTCGGGTCTTCGGCTACACTTTCACTTACAGCAAGCGATATTTTCAGCGGAACGAGCGAAACAATGATGCACAGGCCTTATAATATTTGTAACCGTTCCAGTCTCTTCAAATTTCTTCACAATTTTGCCAATAGCTTGCGTAGTTGGACGATTATGTAAAGCATTATCTCCTCTTAGAGCATGATATGTGGCTGTGCCAGAATCACCATTTTTGTGGTATACGTTGTGTGATAGTTAAACCATCCATTTTCGTTAATGTTATACTTTGAACTGAGAAGAAAAAAATTGGTTTAACAACTTAGTTTGACAGATGTCGAATGGATAACCCGTTTTTAAATTCTTTCGATTACAACTTATATTAAAGGAAATTACTTATAATAATTTACATACCAATTACTCACTTTTTGGTGTGGGGTCCACTTTTCATTTGTAATATAATAATAATACGAATATAAAAATTTATTTCCTTAAACATTAAATAGCGTGCTAGGTATTCGTATGAAATTAATGTGGCCAATTTGGCGGGTTTTTTTAGTGCCGATAACAAAATTTACTAAATTAAACCGACTAAAAAGCAACAAATACTTTTCAATTTGCTTTTTAACCCACTATTGTTTTTATATTCGTCAAACTTGTGTCTTCGCGAATCTGTGCTTCTTCTTACATATATATATATTCTTAGATATATTAAAGGGTATTTAATTAAAAAGAAAATACCTTTTTCGAAATACTAAAAATTTTTTTGTTCAATTTTTTTCAAGAAGCACATAGTAAAAAACTGGGTCGGTAGGCTTCCAACCAGTTACCAATCAGTTTATTAATCACGGTTTCCAATAAACTGTCTTCAGCACCTGATATCTGCTCGATAATGTTGCTTTTAAACTGCGGAACTGTTGCGGGACTACGAATGTACACTCGCAATTTCTAGAAACCACATAAAAAAATTCGAAGGGTGTCAATTATCACAATGTATGTGGCCACTTTACTCTTTCATTTTTTTTCGAAAAAACCTCCTCGTCTCTACGTCAAAGTTATCAATTTCTAACAGAAATAACTTAGAATCATCTCCCATTAATGATTTCTATTGAGAGCAATCACATTTCATTAGTCGTCTTCAGATAACATCACACTGTAATGTCATATGTCATGGTGGCTTTTTTCACTCCAAAAATTCGACAGTTCTCTTTGCTGACCTATCCATTGAGCTGTAAATGGTTTTCGTTCCGAAAGGCTATTTTACTAAAAAAAAATTCTCATATATGACTTGTTTTATGGATGACCAAGACACGAATTGCCGGCATATTGCGTGGTTTCTTGGTTTTAATTCTGGCTCACCTGGATCTTATCAGCCCTTATATGGGGACTATGATGTGGATTGGATGATGTTCAATTGCTCGAAACGATGGTGAGTAGATGTTTTAGGATTTTCTTCTGCTCACATCTGTGTTCTCAAATCGGCTACCACTAACGAATCCAGCTTCTTCAAATTTCTGAACCATCACATGGTGGAGCATTTTCTCTTTTATTTATTTCAATTTGTTTTAAATTTCCTAATCACACCCTGAAAACGTTTGCCATTTCTCCACTGTAGAATGTATTTCCAATCTGAAAATAAAAATAACAACTAGAAAACAGGTAAACCAAATTAAAGTGATACCTCAATTTTGGACACCCTTTAGATTGTGTAATTATTATTTCTAGTAATAATAAATTTTTGTTTGCAATCTAATGATTCAAAGATTGGATCCAAATACTGAATTAGTTATTCTGAACACAATACTTTGATGCTTGCCGTGATGAATACTAATTATAGGAATCCTTGACTTTCCAATAAATGTGTCAGCTGTTTGCTAACCGAATATATGGTCTGTACCAGCACACATTATTATTTATCGTACGTTTTTTTTACGCGATTACTATAATTACTTTCATTGAGAAAGCCATTGTAAATTATTCTTGATATTTTATGCCAGAGTTACTCAGATTTTTGTTGTATTCGGGAATACCTTAATAGCTCAAAACTCTATATATATGCATACTTCACGTCTGTGACTGTACGTAATGACTACAATTTTTATTTGGAAGCGCCTTTTTGGATTTTTATGTTTAGACCATACAAATTAGTGCCATGGTTAAAATAAACATTATTAAACTACGTTAGCTGAACAGGCCAGGAGAGTGGTGAAGGGGATGGTGAAGTAGATGAAAACGGATTTAAGGTAAGCCTAGGAAATATAATGACAGAGTGGGTGCATTAGGAAAATTAAAGCAACAACCAGATATATTTTTTAAGTTGTATCAAGCAAATAGATTTCATAAATATATGTAGTCACTTTTTAATCGATTAATCGATCAATTATTACAATAGTAGAGTGGTGCCTTAATTTTGTGTAAGCCACCTACTAATCCTCATGAACTTTTTTAATATATAGATTTTATTATTTGCTTTATAATTCCGAGAGACATCCAAAAGCTTGTTATCGAATAGATGCGCAGTCGTTGATTTCTTAATGAGCTACACATGCACCGCATGTCGTATTTAAAAATATTACGCGATTTTTGTTTTTAAATTTTATTTTATATCTTTTGTTTAGAATCCTTTTTTGGTGACAAACACAACAAATTGCGCAACGAAAATAAAACTTGAATATATTGCTCTTTTGTATGGGAAAGTGAGTACATTTTGCTGACCTCTGAGGCAAAGTTGTTTGCATGGAGGTTGTCAAACTGCCTATAAACGTCAATTCCTTTCTGAAGAAAAAAAAAATTCTTTAAAACAAGAGTGCCACTTCTACTGCTAGACAAATGTTGTTAACTGGCGATTGTAAAAAAGTCATCTATACTTGTAAATTCCTTTTTAAAAACAACACCAACAACAGCAATAAAAAGAAAAGAGGAAACACAACTGAAAGTTTGCCAAACATTTGGCGTACACTCACTGATCAGATGGCTCGTTTTTAAAAGTATCGCGTATTTTCAGCTACAAATTCTTATATTGCAAAAAAAAAATGTAAAAGATTTTTTCTTTCTTTTTTGGCAAACTTGGTTTTTTAAAAAGGCAATTTTTAAATTGAACTTTGTAGCACAACTTAAACACACATAGAGGCAGAGTATTAAGTGCATATATGACGGGCTATTTGGCACATAATGGCAATGGAACGTGGCATTATTGGCAGTATTCAAATATTTGGAGTTAAAGGTGATGGGGATGGTGATGGTGATGGTGAGGGTTCCATGGCATTAATGGTGGTTAAAAGGGATAAATAAAACACATGCCAGAAGCAAAGCAAAAATGCTTCATTTTTTCCGTATTGAATTCGCGGCACTAGACCTCACTCTGCCATTTTCACAGTTTGACATTACTTTTTATAAAATGAGTTAGCAACGATGAAGGCGACTTGGTTACGATTATAACTAATTTGTTTGTCAATAAACTTCTGTTCGCTGATAGATAGATACTCCCTTTTGAAGAAATTTTATTTTTTTTTTTAAAAAAAATTAAAACTTAATGCGCAAGTATGTTTTAATACTCACTTCTGCTATAATTGTAGTTATTTATGTTATCAGATTATTGCAATCAGTTGAAAAACTGTCTTCTGAAAAAGAATCCAATTCCCTTTACTATTATAAAAACTACTTTCTTAGGAAATTTATTTAAGAAAAAGTACTTATCTGAAGTACATTTTTAAAAATTTTGAAATATTTTGAAAATAATATTAAAGCAAGAAAAGATATATTTTCCATCAAAGAAATTTAAATAAATTCTTATAAAAGTTTAGTGGTATTCAAAAAAGTAAAAACATTGTTGTCAGAAAAAATCTTATAAAAAATTGCCCATATCAATTGTAAATATGGTATTCATATCTAAAATCGAAATTATATTTAAAAGCTGTAAAAGTAGAAACAGCTGATTGTGAATTTGAGTTTATTGTGCTCAATTAAAATATTTATGTATTTTGTCTTAGTTCTTATAACACTTGTATAAAAAACTGTAGAATACTTTGAAAATGTTTCCAAGTAGTAACGCAAATTATCCGAAGTTAAAAATTCCTTGGAATCTAATCATTATAGAAAATATATTAAAAATAATATATTTAAATCTTAGTTCAGGGCTAGAACTTGGAACATGGAAAGTAGTTTGGTTTGCATAAAATTAAGCAAGTAAAAGTTCTGTATTCGTGCCGAATGATATATATGCTTCTTCTAGAATATGTTCCGTAACTAGTTTGTGCACTGAAGTGAACTTTAATTTTACAAAGTATATCTCCTTAGTTAGAAGTATAAAAGTATTTTTTTTTTTTGGTTTTGTTAATTAACTTAACCTGCAAAGCTTTCCGCTGGGTGGTAGGAACACACTCGGGATCTAGTCAGGAATCAAACACGTATCCTTCGGTTTAGTAGGCTGTCCGGTATTCATTCGCCTACGGAGGCAGTCAATAATAAAAAAAAATTTTTTCCTACTCCTACTGGGAGGCTGGTAATGCAGGCATTCGTGGTTTGATAGTTGATATTCATAGCTGGATTTTGCATTTTGTAGATGTATGATATAATATAAATGTATGTATGTATGAAATTCCTTTTATTTATTTATTATTTTTTATTTATTCTGTTTTCGGTGATTTTCATATTAAGTAATTTTTAAAAATTTTTAAGCAGGTGGGTTTTTGATTTTAAGCAAAATTAATTTCCATTTTTGATAGAGACGCCTATAAAAATATGTTATGGACAGGTGTGGGAAGCGGGCATATGCAATACTGCGCAATATAATAAATAGATTTTATGACATTCTCAATTTAACGTTCAGTCAATTATCATACAAACACCGCGAAAGCAACTTTTACTGTTTTTGATGTACTTCGATCAAGAAGAACAACATCGTTTGACATTTAAATTGTTATATCATTGAGTGCTGCATTTTTTCTTGCTAAAACTTTTATAAGGATTGCATGGACCAGCGCGTATGGGAGATTTCTATGATAAATTGAGACGAAATTTAGCCCTAAGTTCAGAAGAAATTAAGCTGGCTACAGTGGCTGTACGTCTGAAAGGGGTATGCGATTTTGATATACTTGAAGTACATACGAGTATTTTTGTGTCTGCATACAAGAGAAATATCCTCATATAGCGATGGTGGTGTGGTCTTTGGTAATAGCTATACCGCCATTTGGCGCTGTATTGCATGCCCCCTCTTCCCACACTCCCCCATTGTAAATGTTGGAATCCGTGCACACGGTTTTCCTTACGCATAAATGTTTAATGGAAATGTATTTGATGGCTGGCTTATAAAATCCTCCTCGTTTTGTTGTAGTAAACATACATTTTATTGTTGAAGTTGTTTGTTTTGTTTGCTGCGAGTATTTTTTTATTTTTTTTTTTTTTCAATAACACTTTTTGTTGTTATTGTCATTGTTTTTAAACAATTTTGTTTGCTCTTCAAATAAGAATGAATTACAAAATATTGATTCATTCATTCTCTCAGCCCAACAGCATGGCTAAAAGAAATTGTCAATATTGATGTCGAAACAACAAAACCCAACAACATTGTAACACAAATGTAGAAATTGCTAAAAGCAATGTTACACACAATACATGCAGAAGTCAGTCGGTCCGGCCGATTGCAAACACAATTAAAAAATCATAAGGTTTTTAATAGGAAAAATAAGTCCTCTTTAATATTCTAGCAGAAAAGTTGCGGCAGTTTTGAAAATGCGATGTTCACTTTATTTCTATATTTAATACTTTTTTTATAGGGAAATTTTCAATATTCACAGAGTTTGCTTAAACTTTTAGCGAACTTTTTCAAGGGCCATAAAATGAGAATAAAAATATTTCATACCTCTTCGAGCTTAGCAAGCTGTGCAAGAGCGGTACTAAAGTTTATTGTCCGATGTTCATGTATTTCAGTTTTCTTAATATTGTCTAAAAAGCGAACTAATTTTACTAAAATTTTTTACTAAAAATTCATAATCATTAATAAAGTTTTTTTATATTTTCACATTAAGTAATTTTTCCTAAATTGTAGTTCATTATCATTCATGCATTTTGTTATTCAATATTTATTGTGCAATCTATGTTTACCAATCGATCATTCGTTCATAATGGCGGATGCAACAGACTAAAAATTATTATGGAATTTGTGTTGTTAATTCAGAAAAAATTAATTAATTAGTTTTAATTTTGTAGTTTTTAAGCATTTCTTTATTTCTAAGAAATACTTTCTCAGACTCAAGAAAAATTTTATAAGATGTAAGAAATTATTCTGTGGAAAATTTCGCTTTTCACTCACTTCAAGCAATTTTTGAGATTACCGCAACAGGATGTTTTATGAAATTTGTTTAAGGAATTGGTTTTTCAATTTAGTCCTGCTTAATTTTTTTTTAGTGTGATATAAAATCCTATTTTTTAGAGGTGTACAGCGGGGATATAAAACGGATTCTTGTGCTACGCCGGCCCGCACATTTGAGTTGAGCGGTTTTCTTCGTGCCAGCAATTATGAATATATCCGGGATTTGCGGAAACTTTTTCTACTTCGAAGTTGTTATTAAATAAACTTTAATGCATAACAATAATATTTATTAGCATTGTCGCGCGACATATAGAAAAAGCTAAACAGCTGGCATATAGTGCTTATGTGTGCACGTCTGTGCATATGCGTGTGTAAAAGAGTTTCACATTAAAACACGGCCTTCTGTCTCCTGCCTCCTGCCTCCTCCCAACAAAAATGAAGAACGTATTTATACTTGTGTCCCGTAGTGCGTATACGGATTTTTTGCAATTTCCGTTTGTCTGAAGCTTTGAGTAGGGATTTCATAAGTGCTACATGTACATATGTGCGATGTTTGTTTGCTTTTTTTCGAAGGGAAAATACAATTTCTGTTGCTGTTGGAGGCAATGATTCCTTGCTACTCAAACACGCGCAACTTTATTTGTGCAAAAATTGGCGGAAAAAAAGCATTTGATGGACTAGGAAATAAAAATGAAATTCTGTTGACGTTTGTTATAAAATGTGTTTTCAGCAAAAATATATTTTTTTTTTTCGTTTTTCTGTAATAATTTTTTATTTTTAGTTTATCCTTTATTTGGTTATTATGAGATCCTTTATGAAGGGTTTGTTTGGCAAGCAATGCAATAGTATTGTTTTTTTTTTTTGTTTTGTTTTGTTTTGTCAAGTCCTGTATGGGACAGTTGGAATTCTTAAATGAAAATAATCCTGTTTATGTTAGTAAACAAGGAGAAAAAAATTTATTTAAACCAACCGTAATTTTCCGCTAATGTTGTTTTTCATAAAGTTAATGTGTGTATTTAATTTGTGAAATTTATATCATTCTAATCAGTAGATCCGTCTTTTCTCTTACTTCCTGTAATTTAAACTCAGACTTTGTTCTTTGTATGGATGCGTTTATCTTAGTTGTCGAGAAACCCCTTTTTTTGGCAAGTATTTCAACATTATCTTTTTTTAAGTAGACTTTTATGTTTCATATTAATAAACAAAAATTTGATTAATAAATCATAATAATTTTTATGAAGAGATGTGTTTTTTATGTTATAAGAGATTAAAAATTCGGTTTTTTTTTTGTATATTTAAAATAAAATGGATTTAAAGTATTTGTTATGCAAAAATTTGTGACAACTTGGCAAAAAAAATTACAGAGTTTCCTTATCTGCTTTAAAAATGTCGCCGCCTTAAAAGTTGTTTTTTTTTAAATATTTTACCCGCCCTACAAGAATGGCATATTGTATTTGACAAGAATAAAATACAAATTATGTAAACGCAGGTCGGCCTCCGTTTAGCAGCTATTAAATCGATTTGTTGTTCAATATACATTCTTAACTGAAAACGGTGTAGTACCCCATAGTAGTATCCTTCGCCACTTACTTCTAAAAAATATATATAGTGGAAGCATATTGAAATTTATTTTTATTAATTAATTTATTTAACTTAAACCGCTTTAAATATTCTTTGGAATATCCCGATTGTGAAATTGGTTATTCATCAACTTCAACAACTAAAAATCTTTCCATTTTAATATCACTCGCAATCTACACTGAGTAGTTTTCTTACATTTGTTTTATACGACAAAAGGCTTTTTCAGATCAGCCGGCAGCGGCATGGCCCCCACATGTCGGCAAGTGTAATATCATGCGTTTGAGCACCCACTGATGTCATTGCCGGTGTCGTGTCGGCTGAGGTGAAAACGCCCAAAAAAAAAATATATATATATATAAATGTAATCATTAAAACACAATTTTCAGATTGTCTTGCAGCGGACCATATAGCGGATCAAAATCGTCTGGTGACCCTGAAATAAAAGACATGTGGAAAATGGCTTTCGCTCCAATAAATCATGCAACTCTATTTTATTTTATGGGAATTTATAATGACAAAGTTATCATTATTTGTTATTACTCTTATACTTTCATATTTCAATTGCACTGAAATCACAAAAATTAAACTTGTCTTAAAAGTAAATTTAAATTGATTGTTGTGGGGTTAGTTAACTCCCAATTGCATTTTACCGAGTACTAAATACATATAATCAGGGAACCTTTAGAACAACTGGGGATTTAAGCTTTTAAATACAAGCTGAAGTATTTTGATTCATCATTCTTTAACACATCTATTTAAAGTTCCCATTCAAATTCAATTCAGAAACTTCGAAGATAGATAAAAATATTATCCGAAAAAATGTTATATTTTTATTGGAGATTTAATTTCTAAATTGTTTGAAATAACATTATATCACATTCTATGGAAAATCCTTTAAACTATCAAGAAAAATGCTATTCCAATTTTTTTTGTAGTTTTTTAACTTGTTTAAAGTGATGGAAAGAAAAAATCTCTGACCTCACTTGGCTAATTCTGAATAATTCTAGGACTTACAGCAAGCTTTTAAGATAACCTCGTATTTATCCATCCGCTCTCGCAAAACCTAACGTATGTATGCATTTATATTTAATTTCATTTCGCAATATAAGAAAACTAAAAATAAATCTATTCAACTGTTATTCGAAATGAAGCGTATCTGTACTTTTGTAGCAACTGTACATTAAACACATTTAATAAAGTTTGCGTTATATATGTATGTATGTAGTTCGATAGTCCAAAAACATAAAAGTATTTACATGAAAATAAATAAATATTTTAAAAGCTGCAATACAAACAATAATCAGTCTGAAACAACATGGTTAAATAAAATTAATGCCTCACTAGTTTCGCGCAAATGAGAAGTTTCGCTTAATAACTTATACACCCTTGCAAAGCCATTATACGAATCGACGTTCACTATTTTGTACAACACTAACATTTAATTTCAATTCTCTAAATAGTTTATTTTGTTTCAATTTTGGGACTGCAAATTATCTACTTGCAGCGTATGCGCGCGCACTCACACTCTACTTCTAATGAAATTTTGAAACCAATTTGGCCCACTACATAAAAATATAATATCCGCGAGCAAATGGGAAAAAGAAAAAAAATATATTAAAGATTTTGCCATCGATTTTGTGGGTGGGCAGTAAAATGTGCGGGATTTTTGAATTAAAGATTAAAAAACCAGTTGTGTGAGTGTGTGGGTGTGTAAATTCGCAATATGCGGTATCGGAAATATACAAATAACAGCAAAACTGGAATTTTGTGTTTGTGTAGGTGCATTTACTCCCGTGCATATAAATCTCTGTAGGTGGGAATGTAGAATACACTTGTGTGTATGTGTGCAAATAGAATATACTTGTAACGAGACAACTGATGGCATTACAAATATGACCACACAAACACTGGAGTATTACTAAAGTTAAGTTGGCCTTATAGCAATTCGCTCGTAAATCTACGTATGCCAATCTAGGCCGCGTGGCAAAAAAAAATTCGAAATAATTCTCCAGATAATGTACTGGATGATATACTGCATACATATTACATGTATTGACTAGGGGAATCCCATTTAATTTTGATGTTACGGTAAAGAATAGAAAATGGGAAATATTTTTAGTAACATTTTAGTTGTATGTTATACCGACTTACCAGAGAACACTTACCTTTTAACTTTGAAGGTGGGCTGTCTGATTCTGTGAGAGGAACTTTTTTATCCCTGTTTCTGGGAGAGTAAATTGGTAAAGGGTTGACTTAGAAGCTTGAAATTTTCTTCCTAAATTTTTATTTTCTGATTTTAAATACATGACGGTTTTGTAATATGGAACGTTACCCTAAGCAACAACGTGTTTTTTTTGTAATAAAAAAATTTTGGAAATTAGTGAAAGTTCAGAAAATTTATTTCGGAAATTGAGAATAAAATCGTGGCATTAAGCTGATGGTTGAGAAAGTTTGAGGAATTTTATTGCTCATCAATATGTGTTTATATGTATGCATGTTAAAATTTGTTTTCAAATTTATAACTTTACCAATCTTTAAAATGCAATCCATACATGCATTCACGTATCCACACACATCCATATGCTGTATGGATGCATTTGTTTTCTTTTGTGTAAAAATTGTATGTTCTATTACAACCTATAGGCCGGTTTTATGAACAATGTTCAACAATCTAAACTTATTTATAAAAATATTTATTGTATCCTCAGGGATTTATTTAAAAGTTTTTATTTTTAAAGACAAATAATGAATTTAATACTTCAAATAAACAAGAATAAAAAATCTCAAATGGATATTGTCAATTCTTAGTTGTTTTTCAAATATGTAAATCAAAATCCACAGAGAATTACCTTCATGCTCTTAAAAGATAATGAAGAGCTCACGTGGTCCTACTTATAAGGTTATGAACTAATTGTATAATTATTTTAGTAATTCCTTTTTAATTAAAATATAAATTCTTAACAAATTTTAAATTTTTATGGATTTACGATTTAAAAATTATTTTGGATGTTTTATTTCTATTTGTTGTACTTTGTTAAATGAAATTTAATTTTAAATTGGTTCTACTCTACTTAAATATTCTTATTGTCCTTCCATATAACTTTTATAAGCATATCAAATGAAATGTCATTTATTAACTACAATTAAACAATAAGTAAAGAAAAACGTTAACTTTGGTTCCCCTTATAATTTCGTTTGCAAATTCTATTTGGAAATGTTTTCCTTTGAATTGCAAACCCTCAAACTAAAGAGACAAGGAAACTGTCAACTGGGTTTCATACGGAACTTTAAGACGGATGTTAAAAAATAAAACTTGTCTGCGAGATAGAAAACACAACGATTGAACAGCCGCTATCAAACTACATTGCAATCATTATAGAATTCTGTTTAAAAAACGAAAAACCAACAAAGTTAAGGGGGAAAACCTTTGGACAGTTATTGACAAGCGCCTATTGTGTCCAACAGATGAACACTTGATACCTTAAAAGCGGTCTAAAAGCAGCTTGTTGTTGTCGAGTCAGGACCAATTGCTATAGTTTAAAAACTTTTTAAAAAAAATCCTTGAAGGCTTGTAATGATATGCTTGCAGTTCTAAAAATCAGTATACAGCAAATTTAAAGACAAAAATATTGAGAAATCCTGCAGGAAGTGAAAAAAAAAAATGAAGAAGGAAAGAAAAGTAGTGGAGGATTCCAATTCTATACTTGTTATTATTACAAAAGCACAACTCTATTTCTTGGCTGGTTCAAGTTGCCATATAAATATAAATTATTATAATGAAATTTATTATTATGCAACCTAATTTACTTGTTTTACTTTAATTTGCTGTGTGGTTTAATTTGCCTTGAAGCCTGCATTTCATTTAATTTTGAAAAATCTTTAGTTTTATGTCGTTTCCTTTCTACAATAAAAATGTCGCCCTGTGAAAAGGTGCCTTTTTAAAATGCATTGCCCGCCCTGTGAAAGTGCAATTTTTTATATAACGGGAAAAGAACACAAATTAGAAAAAAGTGCAATGCCTTTTTTTAACAGCTGATAAACAAACATTTTCTGTATATTTTATGAAATGTGTATACAAAAATGTTCAGTTGCCAGATTGCTAATTCATCTGCTTGGGAAACTAAAAATTTTTTATTTTAATATCTCATGTAATTCAACAGCCGTATTGCTGGCTTTTGGTTGTTTTATACATTATCAGATATAAAAATAATAATTAAAATCTAATTTTTCGACTCTTTCGACTCAAAAGACTTTTTTTGAACATTGTCTGGTAACGCTATGCAAGAATAAAAACCATGTGTTTTACAAGGCAATTTCTGCCCTGTTGATTTGTTCAGGGCAAAAAGGGCAATGCCTTTCGACCTGCGAAAGGGCCACATTTTTACAAAAGAACACGCAACCCTTTAAGAGGGCAACATTGTTTTGAGAAAAGAACACAAAATTGCCCTTTCTGAGGGTAATGTCGCCATTGGTGTTACAAGTCATTAGTAATTTAAAAATGCCTTATGTTACTTGTTGCTGGAATGCCCTAAGGACGATGCTGCATCTAAACTTAAAGCTTGTAAATATTATTTATTTTTTAGAAATGAAGCAGTGAAATTCATACGAAGTGGAGACAGAGAAGAATGTATGTTAGGGCCTTTTTTATTTTCATTTTTCATTATGTAATTTCGCAGTGAAGTAAGTGTATTGAAATGTTCCTTCTGTCTCTTAAAAGCAAGCATAAAGCTGCGGCATATTAGTTGTCAAGTCCCTTGAGTATGAAACATTTACAAAAACGTTTATTTTATTAATAAAACAATAACAATCCGCATAACACATGCAGTCTTTATAGTTAACAATTTGTCAACATCGCTAATTGAATTTTTTTCAGCAATAATTAATGAATCAATCAATATTTTTACCACCTTCCTCCAGCTGTATAACTTTTACAATTTTTATCATCATTTCAAAATCATGTTACTTTAAATACTTTTTCTATTTCTATTGTCATGGCTGGCTTTTTCGTGTTTCCCCCTATTTTTATAAGTATAACAGAATATTGTGTATGCATTCATAATTTCATGTACGTGCAAGCACACTCGTATGTATATATGTGTACACAAGCAGCAATTTTGAGCGGAGTCAAATGGGAGAAACAGCGGAAAGTTTTACATACACATACACACGCACACACACCCACACACAATGATACTATTGGAAAAATTGCATTAGAATACATTGTGCACTTTTCATTTCCGTCCGCTATTGTTCAAACTATTTTTGTTGCAATCTGGGCATATTCACATCCGGTTGACCACCTACGATAAAGATTTTAAAGCCACCATGCAGCTACTTGCGCTTGTGTATATTTATGTATGTATGTATTACTTTCTGCTCATGCATGGGCGTGGAGCTGAGTGGACATTATTGTTTTAGTTGGCATTAAACGAACCTTAAAACATATGTTGCGTTTTTATATTACAAAAAAAGGTACAGTAAATCCTTGATACGTTCTGTATGAATTTTGTAGCACACCAAGTGATTTTTTATTTCTTTTCGCTTCGATTTGCGCCGTTTTAGTTATATGTAATTGCAATCCCATATTTGAATCATATTTTCCCTTCTTTTAATGGAAATATTCCAAGTAATTGAACAAATGTTACACATATTACAAATTTAATCATTCAGGGTAAAATAAGAAAATTTTGAAAAAACCAAATTTAGAAAACTTTTAAACGTGTTTCGAATTCAATTTACGCTGATTTGCTTTATGTCACTTATTTTGAAGGATTACTGTATAAAAACCAAACGTATTCGCATACTCACACCTTCGAGCATCAAACTGTGATAACGCAATTTTGTATATGTATGCATAATTGATAATATACTTTTATGTGTATAGGAGTGTCCCACATCAGTTGAATACGATCCATGGCCCCACTGGGATAATTATTCTCTTTTATACAGCCTCTGCTACCGTTTTGTATCGTAAGGCTGGTTTCGCTGTTTCATATATCATAATGAACTGCAATGATGATAATTCGAAAAATTTTGATTTCCATGCTATTTTTGGCAGCCAAACCAGCTTATATCGCCGTGATATCGAGTAGTACCTGCCTGATTTCGGAAAGATACAGTTCAATAAATTTAGCATACAAATTCTGAACTTTTTTTTATTTATTTTAATTCTTTTAATTTTAAATGTCTAATGATTTTTGACTACCCATTGAGCGCAGGGCTTAGGAAGAGAGGAGACACATAAAACGATTTTCAATAAATAACAAAATTCTATCTCCGAAACTGTTTTTTCGCAAATTGAAATCGGTTTAGGTTTAACATTAGAATAACTTCATATTTGTGTCGCATTTTTAATTTCTTTCGTCTCGAGAATAATGCGGATAAAGTGGTATCGGGTTTTCCATTATGTGCCTCCACAATTTTAATTTAAACAAAACACTACGAGTATTTACGGTTAAGCCTAACAGACTCCATACGACAAGTCCAATTTTGAAGTCAATTTTCGCATAAAGCATGCTGCAGTTCACCCATGACACATTCAATATTCAATTCCAATGCGTCATTTGTTTTTGGATTGTTTGCATAAACCACCGATTTCACATAACTGGTTCAAAACGTGAAATTAGTGAATCGTTCAATTAGCGCGAGCTGTATGTGAAGTAGCACCGTCTTGTGGAAAGAACATGCCATTTAGACCATTTTTATCGATTTTTGGAAAAAATAATCGTGCAGCATCGATCTATATTGACCCGATGACATCTCCAGCATGAAGAGCACACTAAACAATCACTTTTAATGGATGCAGTGTTGGTTGTGTACTTCACATGGATTACTTTTGTCCCAATTGCGCATATTTTGCTTACTAAGCACGCCGTTCAGCCAAAAATGCGCTTCATCGGAAAACACAACTTCGACAAAAAAGAAAAAAATCAGATTTCGATAACACTCATTATTTTTGTATTAAACTTTTACGATCTGTAAACGTTGTTCTGCTGTATTATGCTTCATGATAAAACTAGTATTAACCCCGAAAAAAAAAGTCTCAACAATATTGGAAAATATGAATAACCCAAATTTGCATATCTCTACTGGATAACCCTTTATATATAACTAAAACTCCGCGATTGTGCAATCGCTTCCGTTTATACCTGCGTATAACTCTAAAGTATTGTATATTGTGTATAATTTATTGTGTATAATTGTATATAATTTTGTTTGCTACAAATGCCGAAGTGAACAATTAAATCAATTGTTTTTGTATGTCTAAATAGCACCCTAATGGCCTTAGAAATATGTAGATACTCTCTATCTTTTTTGGCGGTGCTTAGAAATATTTTGTTGTGGAATAGTGCTTTATTTATGCCATTCAAAATATAAATGTCTACATCGTTTGTGGAAAACATAAAGTAGGCTGCCAGCAAAAAAGGATATTGACTCAACTACACTAATACATATATATATTCATGTATATTGTATGCTACAATTGCAATATTGCACAAGTATACACTTAAGTGTTGCCAGTTGAGGGTAAAGAGTGTTTCCCTAAGTTATTATGAATTTTCAAAAATTTCAAAAATAACTTGGTGTTGGTGGTGATCTCTAATACGTAACGAAATTAAATTAATTACTTTTGTCCCAAATGTACACATATTATATAATATGTAAGAGTTTCGTCACTGGAAATCTGTCTAGAGTAATGACGATGGTAACTGGAGAAGTGTAAAAATTATTAGAATATCGAAATTATCGGATGAGAAGGCATTATCTAACAAATGGAATTTTATTTCGAAAGCGTACTAAAATTCCCAAAAAATAAAATTAAACTTCCCAATTAATTGGAATTTATGTTTATTTTTGAAATAAAAGAATAAAAATCTCACAAGTAAAGCAAAAAATCGAATAAAGTCTTTTTTAAACAGATGATATATAATATTAAAAGCTCGTATGAATATTTTTTTTTTTTTTTCTAAAAATTCGGTGCAATATATTTATTCTATATAACAATTGTATTGCATTACACTAAACTGTTTCAATTCGAAGTAATTTTTGTTCAATTTGAATAACTATTTTGACCCTTTAATTAAAACTTAATCTCTAGTATTTCCAAGAAACAAAAAGTTATTCCAAACAAAAGTTGATGAAAATTTTCACTATCAGATTTTTGTGTGAATAAATCCACGAGGCCTTCCGGAGATTATTTTTTCAAATTATTATTTTTTACGTGATATAAAATATTTTTACTCTTGTCTCTATCGGGCAAAATGCAAAGAAACTAAATATTGCGCCATCTGCCGGGCGAACACTCTCCACAGTCCGCAGATCATGTATATAAAATTTGGTCAAAATCGGTTCAGTAGTTTTTGAGTTTATCGGTTACGAATACATTTCATGCATTCATTTATATATATATATATATATATAGATTATATATTATATATTAAATTATATTAAATTATATTATATTATATTATATTTATATTATATTTATATTATATTATATTATATTATATTATATTATATTATATTATATTATATTATATTATATTATATTATATTATATTATATTATATTATATTATATTATATTATATTATATTATATTATATTATATTATATTATATTATATTATATTATATTATATTATATTATATTATATTATATTATATTATATTATATTATATTATATTATATTATATTATATTATATTATATTATATTATATTATATTATATTATATTATATTATATTATATTATATTATATTATATTATATTATATTATATTATATTATATTATATTATATTATATTATATTATATTATATTATATTATATTATATTATATTATATTATATTATATTATATTATATTATATTATATTATATTATATTATATTATATTATATTATATTATATTATATTATATTATATTATATTATATTATATTATATTATATTATATTATATTATATTATATTATATTATATTATATTATATTATATTATATTATATTATATTATATTATATTATATTATATTATATTATATTATATTATATTATATTATATTAATTTATATTATATTATATTATGTTATGTTTACGAGTATATCCTTTATATATTATATATGTATGGACATATATTTTGTTTTTTTGTGTTAGTACAATAACAATTTTTCTAAATTTTGCACAATATTAAGACATTAAGACAATACCATAAAAATAAAAGTAAGTACTCAGTTTTAATACACCAAATAAGTATCTCGTAATACAACTTTGATATAAAAAAATATTTTACTGAATTGCTTGTAGTCATGCACTAAATGGAGTGTGCTTGGATCCTAAAATTTTGTAGAGCAAAATTTATAGTGATCAGAAGATAATGGTGGCATGTCCAACATGAGTTTCAAGAATGAAGTCCAACTGAGATACGAGTACAGTTCACCAATTTCTATAGATATTATACACTAGTTATAGGGATCGTGGATTATATCCTTCTATACCGCTTAATTGCAGAGAAATGAATTTTGAAGAGGCTACATGAGAATTGTTACTTTAATAAAAATATTGCATACAATATCAAAAGTTGCAACCACATTTACAAGCGGCGAATATAAAATGTCTTCTTATGTGTTTGGCAGTTGTAAATTTCGGTTTCTTGTAATAAAAAGGAGCGAGTTATATATTAATCGTTAAACAATAACCTGAGACTCCTATGTATTATAAATATAATGACCGTTGATGTTAAGTGTGTGCCATACTTTTTTGCCCACTGTTGCTGCTTATAAATTCGCCCGCAAATTACCATTTCGACGATTTATCTCTGCAAATAAATAATAGTAACCATCTATTGATGTTTGTCCATACAAAATTTCTTGCAGTTTACAAAGCTTACTTTACATAAAATATGGACACATTTTCCATTGTACACATGAGTAGCAAACACAACTATCAGCGTTGCCGCCTTGATACCAATTTATTTATTCTATTTCTTATTTCTACTTACTTAATTTTTTTCGCACTTCTATTAATTTATTTTTACTAAAATAAGGCATCAGATAAGTTTTTTATATAGTCGCATGTGGCACATAAAAAGAGTTTCCGTTTACAACATACATAATTAGATGTCATAATTTGCTTGTGCCAGCAAAAAGTTTCGTGACCCAATGGAACCAATTTGCGGAAATCAGATGTTAATGCGCAATATTGAATCCAATAATATTTATAAATATCGTAGTTTGCAAGCACACTACACTAAAATTCCACAATTTATATTCAATAGGAAAAAAAAGTTATAATGTGCCGTATAAATATAGAACTGAATGTAATATTTGTATCCAATATTTTAATATAAATCAAGACGATCTCCATTGTATTTAGTCTTCCCAAAACATTAAAATATTAAATACAATTATTTTTATGATTCATTTCTAATTAAGTATTTACTTAATTATTTCCATATCAAGAAGAAATACGTTTTCGAAATTTTCTGTACTTGGCATATACAGATTTAATAATAAAATATCTTAGCAAATAAATCAAGTAATTAAGCAAGTAATCCGCTAAGAACATTAAATTTACATAATGTTTATTACATTCCGCTAATTTATAGCTAATTTATTTATATTATAATATAATTTTACACGCATATATTACATTTTCTTGTTTATTTAGGAAAATTTCGTTGCAAACATTTTTGCTTGTGGCAACGCTGATTAGTATGCAAATTTCTATGTTGTCAACAAATTTTTTTGGTATGTGTAGGTTAAACAATGCCCAAATACATCCTCCTATATGTATGTACAGTTGTACGTCGATTAGGTAACTTTCGTGGGATCGGATTTAGCACAAATTTTCAGAACTTTTAAAAGAACTTTCTCTTAAAGCGTCGATTGAATGTCCTTGGAACCATATTCCATTGCTAAGAGCCTAAAATTGTTTAATTATGTTTTTACCCCCATAAATCCAAACAATTTTGCCTGTAATTAAATTAACTTTTCCTGCAATTCTCGTTAATATATTACTAAAAGGACTGAATTGCACGCACATAATGAATTGGGTGCATCCGTAGGCGAGTGAATAATGCTCAGCCTAATAAAGCGGAGGTCGCGGGTTCGATTCCTGCCTAGACCCTGAGTGTTTTCCTGCGGACAAACCAAAAGCTTTGCAGGTGGAGTTGGTTAAAAAAAAAAAAAAATAAATAAATAAATAAATAAAAGGGAATATACATATATGTTAGTACCAGTAAATCTAAAATATTGATATAATAGTGATACGTCGATATTAGTCCAATTCTGCATTGGACCTAATATCAAAAAAAAAATCAAATCAAATAATTTCAAAAGAAAAATCTGTTATCGGCATTGTATGGATTTGGGAGGATGACTTTTCGAGGATATAGATTATTTTTGGATGCAACTTTGCTTGTGCCACATTTCCAACATAAACAAATTGTAGCGAAGCGTCCACACCGTACGTTGATGTATTTCCCATATCCGAATTGTATTTGTGAACTTTTTATACAATATATGGTATTGTAATCGAGTGTACAGCATAAAAACAAAACCACTCACTAGATGTAGACATAACAGACAAATGAAGGTTGGCATAATCGAGGTTCAACTGTATGAGTTTTTACATTTGCTCTGTAGCTTGCTGCTAATATCTATTTGATTCCAATTTTTAAAATACTTTTAAACAGTTTTATTTTCCTCATTTAAACTATTGCCATCGCCATTAACTAAAATTTATAACGCACTCAACTCTGAAATGCATTAGCCCCGCTTTCGGCTGCATTCTGCATAACATACTGCTGCAATTAATTGCATATTTATTAGTCGTCAAAGTGTTTCATTTTCGATGTGGAATAGTGATTTAGATATAATTAAATAATATATATGTATGTATGTTCGTACGAGCATTAGTATTTTTCTACTGACACTCATGGATTTAAAGACACCAAACAAAAATTTTTTTATTTTGCATCTGCATTTTATGTACCGATAATTAGTTTTCACGTTAGAAATCTATGATAGGAAGTACTTTGAACTACAAGGGAGTATATGCATTTATTTGTATTTAAAGATGCGATTTTAAATGAATATACATTGCAAAGGTCCTTTATTGCGGCAGACCACATTAATCGCAATGAGTAATGTAGAATACTTCACAAGAAGAATGGAAAAAAAGGATAAAAGGAGATGGGCTTTCGCATACGCTATTCTAATTTGATTTCATTTTCTTGGCTGCCCGAGCCTCCTGGTGACAGTTTGTGAAATAATTTTAAATTGTTATGTGTATTATTAATTAAAGCTCCGCTCACTGAACTAGTAAGTTCGTCAATCCTCATAGATATTTCTCATTGGTTTTAAAATCACTTGTTGTGATATTAAGAAGGTATAACTGGCAAAGGCATGGCCACTGGTCATACGATCTACTAGCAAACAACGTCAATTATAGTGGTAAAGTGGACAGGGATAGTTTTGCATACATTTGCAGCCAACTTGGAGCAGTATTTCATTGGTGAAGCAAATCAAGGATTTAAATATCGAGCAGCGTAGCCAGTAGAAATAGATAACATTGAAAATGTGCTTAAAATCTTTAACTTAAGTCAAATTTTAAACGAATTCTTGTGTTAGCAAACGATTTTCCATATTTTTGCTGTAAAAGTACGGCCCTGATCAAAATTAAGGGGTTCTTGTCTGCAATAAAAATATTACCCTGTGAAAATGTGACTTTTTTAAATATTTTCCCCGCCCTGTGAAAATGTAATTTTTTAATTAACGAAAACAGACGACACATTAGCGAAAAGTGTGTCGCCCTGTTTTTAACAGCTGATAAAAAAACATTTATATATATTTTATGAAATATGTAAACAAAAATGTTCAGTTGCCAAATTGCTAATTCATATGCTAGAGAAACTAAAACTTTTTTATTTTAATATCTCATATAATACAACATTTTTGAGAAAAGAACGCAAAATTGCCCCATCTGCGGGTAGTGTTGCATTTTTTTGTAGAAAAGAAAACGCCATTAGACAATAGTCCCTAGTCATGCAATCCATTGCGCCGGAATTTTGAGGCGAATATAGTTTCTTGAAGCCGTTTAAGATTGGTTGGTTTAGTTTTTGATAGAATTTTTCAGCAATATTATTGCTGGCTTTTGGTGGTTTTATACATCATCAGATACAAAAATAATAATTTAAATTTAATTTTCCGACTCAAAAGACTTTTTTTGAACATTGTCTGGTAACGCTGTGTAAGAATAAAAGCATTCGGTTTTGAAGGGCATTTTCTGCCCTGTAGATTTGTTGGCGGCAAAAAGAGCAATGCCTTTTCCCCTGCGAAATTGCAAAATTTTTGCAAAAGAACACACGCAAAAATGGCCCTTTTTGAGTGCAATGTTGCCTTTTTCGTAGAAAAGAAAAGGACATTAAGAAAAGTACAATAGTGTTTGCTTATTAACTTAGCAACTAAGTTTGTTTTTGTAAATATTTGCTGATTATAAAAAAATATATGGGAATCATCTGCGCAGTAAAGGATGAAATGTAAATGAAAACTGAAATATTGATGTATGAAATTAATTTCAAAAAATTTTTTTTTCATGTCAAAAATACATCCGAGTTATGAATGAATGAGCTTTCAAAAATTAAAAACAAATATTGCTTAAAATATCTAAGCATATATAATACGGAGACTTTTAATAAAGAATATCTTCAGCAATATTATTTTTTAAAGGAAATTTTCTTTTGGTTTTGTTTAAATTTACTTTATTAAGTTTGGATTCTCATGGTTAAAGATTGCCATTGAAATTTTTATGTGGCAAAGGAGTAGTTACTACTACGTTAACCAGCAAACAATTTAATGTACTTCTGAACAGATGCATAGTATTTTTCTAGTAGTAGTAAATTTTCTCTATTTCAAGGGTGAAATAAAAAAACAAATGAAAAAAAATTCTATCAAAAACTAAACCAACCAATCTTAAACGGCTTCAAGAAACTATATTCGTCTCAAAATTCCGGCGCAATGGATTGCATGACTAGGAACTATTGCCTAAATGGTGGCCTTAGAGTACACTGTCATTACGTTTTGCACAAATGTTGATAAAGTAGCAAAGAGTGTTCACGAATTGTTTCTTTTCTTCTTGCTAATTATTTTCCAAAAGCTGCATACGAGTATGTGTAATATAATTAAAAGTATAAACATTGTAATCCTCTAAATTCACACATATATCTTGCATTTCAACTGTTTTTGGCAAAATAAGGAAGCTCTTGTATTATTTGTCAAATGAAATCATTATTATTGCCATGATGACATCAGGGCGAAATAAGTATAAATTATTTTTAACGTCAAATCTCTTTAAAATTCCAAGTTGTCTTTGTATGAACTTGACAGTTGAAGGAAACGCCAGCAGCACTTTACATATGCCAGTTTACAACTTCAGTATTTGTGTCTATTCCTTTTATAAATCAATCACATCGAAAATGCTTCTTTGTAGTTGACCAAGAAATATTTTAAGTTGCAACGCAACAAAAATCTTGATTTTCCAAGCAAAGAACCTAGATCTGGCAACTTTAATTTGCATATGCGTTCATCTATTCATATGCTGAAATCTAATTATTGTGTTACAATTTTTATTAATGAAAATTGCATATTTAAATACTTATTAGTACATCCTGTGCGCGAGGTTTTTGCATATCAAAATTATATCCGTCCAATAAAATAAATTAAAAAATACAGATTAAGTAAAAACCTCAACGTTAATTTGTTCATGTTTTTTGTTTGAAATAATAATGAAATTTTAATATAAATAAATAATTAAAAGCCGCCAATCATGGATGTGCTCTTTTTTAAGCAGATTTTAAATTGTGCTGGACGGAAATAATAAAGGCAACCAACAACAAAGGTAATCCAAAACTCGTATCAGGATAAGCACTCATACACTGATTGTGTGAGTGTGTATTATAAATTCTATGCATTTATAACAAATGAAAAAAAAAAAAACATATTTATTTATACTTTTTGCGTATAAAATTTAATTTCCTGCCCATAAAATCTAGCAAATTTTCAAATGTGCACTCAAACACAGGCTCTCTGCAATGCGTGTGGGCATGTTGATTTAACATCTAATAAAAACCACAATAATAATTTCTGCGCTTTTGTTAAACAAATCATTCTCATATACAATTATTGCATACGCACACACACCTAAATAAACGGTGCTGCTATACATATGCATGTTAAAAATGCAGGACTGCTTATTTCCTTTCGTGCCACGCACTCACTCCATCTTTGCCATTTCATGCAACTGCTTTGCTTACTATCGTTGCATATTTAGTGGGGCATTTTAAATGTGTGCGTACCATTTTTTTTTAATCAACTTGGCTACATGCATACATGCATACATGCATACTGATCAGCAAATAGCGTCGGGCAATTTGAAATAAATAGTATTACTTTTAGCTGCAAGGGTGTAAGTTTGCCACAAGTAAGCAGTAGAGGCGCACACACTGCATGTGCAATTAGTTTTCTAAAGTGTGTGTCCATTTGATACATGCAATATATATTGTAAATGCATTAGCTTTTTATATCTACATTTGGATAAAAATACTAGAAATGTTTGCATTTAATTACATGCATTTAACACTGGTCAGGACTCACTAGCTCTGCTCTCCAGGCGTAATGGGTATATGGTTGGGTTAACTACACAATGCTGTTAATTTTATTCTTCCTACTATTTATTTTTATATGAGTAATATATTTAAAATGACCACTCAAAATGTAATTATTGCATATGAAATGCACTCAAAACAAATTTTATTGTATTCTTGTTAATAGGAAATTAATTAAATATTTAAATGATTGCACAAAAAGAAAAAAAAAAGAAAATAAATAAAAATAAACAACAGAATTACATAATAAATGTGGCTGGCATACGAGTATTTGAAAATAAAATAAAACTTAAATGGGATGAGGAAATGGACGCATTGTGAAACGTGGCAACTAAACTTGGCCGGCAAGAAGTACAGTCACGGTTATATTAAATTCGTATGAAATTTGTCAAGGTTGAAAGTAATATTTCTGGCTTCGACATAAATTTAGTAAAAGTTTGCTAACTTCATTTTTTTTTTTTTATTTATTTCTAGAAGCCTTCGATAACTATAAATAAAATCCTAAGAGTTCAGAAAGTCTCAGCGTTATATCTCTTAAGCATAGTAGAAAAAAATGTATGAACACAAAATAGTATACTGGTTCTGAATAAAATCTGAGTAGTTGTGAAACTCTCGAAGGCAGCTTCTTCGATTCCAGAAATGTACATTTCCAAACCTGTTTATATGTTATTACTCTCAAATATATTTTGTAGCTCTGCAGGTCAGATAAGTTGGTTGACTAGACAAGTTTCCATCTCTAAATTCAGAAATCATAAAAAAATTCTTATAAATTTTTCTAACAAAATTTTGAAGAAACAAACTTCACCTTACATTTCCCAGTAAACAATTAGCTTCGATGAAAATATGCTACATCCATCTGGCCACATACCACGTCCTTCGCGTAGATTGCAAACCAGTATTTCATCGGCGAAGTAAACCAATGAATGAAATGCTGAAAATACTTAAGAGCGCCTACTGTGACAATGAAATAGTGTCAGTTTGACACTGTTCTCTCTATCTGCTTTTTCTACACCTGCCACACCGACGCTATGTAATATATAACTAGTTAAGTTATTATAATATTTAATAAAACTCTAGACTGTTAATAGCCAATGTCTTGCTAGTCGTACCTAGTAAAACATATAAAAAAAATTGTTAACAATAGTTCATTATCAATCAGTAGGTGGTATCAGCTGGTAAAGGAAATGCAGCTCTGTATATTGGCACATAGAGAAAATAAAATATCAGTATTTTGATCGATATATACTGTATCTGTTTAAAAATCTCTGAATCTTTGAAAGATTATTTTTTCATCTGGAAAAATTTCAAAGAAATTCGTAAAATCAATTGAAATGAGAACTGAAAAATTCAAGTTAAATCAAATTTTTGATTAGATTTCTTTTAGATGCGATAAAAATGAACGCTTACAGTAAAGCACGAAACATTTCTTTATTTTGTTACACTTCAAAACTGTTCATTTTCAATGAAATAAAATGATAATCGTGACCTATTCTTTGGGCTTATTAGTTAGTTGACAATGGGCACACTTTTTGTCCTAAATGTAACGAACTGTGAATACCTCAATTGTTAAACTTTTTAAAAATTAGTGGTCATGTTTGAATATTTTTATTTGTAGTTTTATAATCATCTCTCAATTAATTTTTAAGATTGCATGTTCCAAAAGGTTTGAGAATTACTATTCTGTTACGGCTGTTAGAGAGAATGTCCTGCAGAAGCAATTTTAGAGACCATGCTGCTGAATATGGTTTTAATTTTGTTAGGGAAAAATGCTTTAAAGTTGCTAAGATGGCCAACGGGCTGTTTTTTTAAATATTTTTGTGTGAAAATTTTACAAAGATATAAAAGTTAAAAATTTCAGTTATCCAACAATCTAAAAATATTTATTCATTTTTCTAACAGACAAAAATGTGGGAAATTCCATTTATAAATTTGTATTCGACATTTTAAGAGTTATGGTGCATTTCCACTACGAGCATGGTGTTTTTGAGCAAACCACCTCCAACGTGTTCCATTATCTTGTAAATGTTTTCGCTGTTCGTAGTCAATTAGAATTAAATAAACTAATTAAATAAACTAATACAAACAAACATTGCTTTATTTGTTTATAATTTTTAGATTCTATTTTTAACTATTTCACAACCATTATTGACTATCCAACACAATTGTACGATTTATCAAGTATATAAATTGATGGTTTGTTCTAAAAATGCAACTGTGCGACCGATTTTTTTATTAAGTCGTAAAATTATCATAAAATTATCATTTCTATGCGATCAGTGTTCCTCTTACCTCAAGCCGCTATTAAAAAAATTTATTTGAATCATATTTGTATAGTAGTGTACCGTCTACAACGCCATTTTGATGCAATTTTTTGAAAATAAAATGCGATCACATTAGATTTTTGTGTGAATGCATCGTCTGGCTATGTATATAGTGAGCAATGCCCTGATACACTATCCTACACAGCCGTACGACTCATTCACGAGAAAATCTTTTGTGATACCCTTCCTATTTTAAAAAAATCGCACCAAAATTGTGATCCAAACAATTTTTTCTTTGCTGATTGAAGTAAGTGCAACTCTGTCATTTTATGAAAATTTTAATAAAATTTTGCTTTTAAAGAAAATCTGTCATTTTTAGATCACTCTGTGATTTATTCCAGCTGAGTTTTCATATTTAACAAATCCTACGACTATGTAGGACAGTGCATCAGGGCTTTAATTATAATACAGATGTAAATTTTTGGGTTTTTTCACTCACTCTATTAAACGATAATACAGTGTTGCAAATGTAATTTCCACAGAAAAGCCAAGTTGCTTTAATAGTTTTCGAAGTGTAAACTAGTACTTTTTGATGTTTGTCATTCGTACACTAAGGAAAATATTCAACTATTTAATATTGTGTAGTTTCTGTTTCTATATAGAAAGATGTGAATATGGATAGACATTTTAAATGATTTATATTTAATGAATATTAATATGCAATTATTTCTTATTGTAAATTTAACATTTTTTAACTGGTTGTCATATTATGCAAATTAAAAAACGGAAATGCTTTTTGTATCCTTCCTGCATTCAATTTAAATTTTTGTTGGACTTTTTGTGGTCGGAAAGTGCGCATGTTAACTTCAATAAATAATAATAGAATATTCGCAGACAATAAAAGCATATTTTATAATTATTTTTCTATAATTATTGTTGTATTTATTTGTGTGGTCACTTTCCTAAACTTCACCAAGCTAATGACCGGTGGTATATAAGAACACGCTGATATCCAGCAAATATTTTGTTCACTTATGGCATTTACTCGTATTTTCCCCTGCAGCTTATGTTTTTTTTTTCTATATATTTTCAAAATACATGTGCATTATTTGCACACATTTCGTGGTTTTATTTAAAATTATTCACAGATTTATTTTTTTTATTGTTCACACGGACTTTTTTATTTATTGGATTTCAATTCAGCATAATCCTCATTTCAATTTGTTATGCAGTTTTAATGTATAAAATATATATTTTATTGCAGAGAAACAGAAAATATTATAAACAATTATTTGATAGGAAGACTCAACGTATTAAAACATTGTAGACGAAATATCGGAGAATAGAAAGCGTTCTTAAATTTAAATAAAATTGAAAACTGCAAAAGAAATTCATTAGAAACTGAATAAATCTATAGAATACGAGGTGTGATAAGAAAATACGTTATTTTCAAATTTTGTTTCTGTTATGTTCGTACACATTTTTTTTTGACTATGAAGAGAGTTAAAAAATACCTTCGGACTTTCCAGTTTTTAACGTTTGTTAACAACTCTTTGTTGTGCTGTATCTACTAAAAACAATCTGTTCTCTTTCCTACGCAAACTCATTCCCGGAACTGCTTTCTATACTACTTCGGGGCGACTGACAGTTAACTGACTTTAGCAAACTGACTTTACTTTAACAAAGCAATGCCACTTGCTATACAGGTCGTGAAATTAAATTACTGAATGAAGCAGTTCCAGGTCGTCCACCCTCTTGTTGCTTTGATCAAGTGTTGTTATTGACGTTGCTTGAAATCGCAGGTCTATATCAAGGATCCCATAACCACCCGCACATAAAAGTGAAAGATTCAAAGTTGCATCAAAGAAATTCATTCTCGTTTATGCAAAATGAATATGGAAAACCAAAGCGTATGAGCTTGCAAAGCTATTGAACGCATTTAGCCAATGTGTTATATTCCATAAATTACTATATTCCATTTGTTTTGGAATTGAATAAAAACTGACGATCACAAGACTGAGAACACTGTATTTTCTATTTACTTTCAATCTTCCATTAATTTTTGAAAACCCTTTATAATTAACCTCAGGTACTTGTAGGCCAACTAGCTAGTAAAATGTTTGCCTCTTCCACAAATAGAATGGGAAAGTGAAGGAATAGCTTGAGAGAGCTTTTTGTCAATGCAATAGTACTTAAATAAAATAATTAAATTAATTAATGAAATTAAATCTGACGTCATTACTGTGGAAATAAGCGAAGGAGATGTTTTTATGTATGGGGTATGCTGCGAAATAATATATAAAGTATAAATGCCGCATGTACGAATTCTGACTGTTAACATTATATATACATCCATATATTCATATGTGATTTCGTTAACATTGTTTAAATTTAGTATTTTATATATATGCCGCTATTCATGCTGTAAAGCCATCATAATATAGTGATATATAACATACATTTTTATATATTTCCTTTTTGCTTATTAATTCCATTTTCAATTTATTTTAGTAATAATTAGATAATTATTTATGGTATTTGTGATAAAAATATATTTTTTATTTTCAATTGATTTAAAATAGCAGCGAGAAAAAGCTATAAAGTGTATTTCTTTAAATATTTCAGGCGCTGGATTATGATTGTGAGGTGCAAGATCAGCAAGACATACCGCAGGCCATACAATTACTAGGCGAAATGAACAGTAATGTAAAACAAGTAACAGATTTGGTCGAGGGCATGTTGCAACGCGTTAAGCGCGGCGAATTGACAACAGAATATGGTTTAAGTTTTTTGGAAGTCAAATATCACATGCTTCTAGATTATCTAATCAATTTGACGTATGTAGTACTGCGTAAATGTTCCAGCGAAACCATTGAAGGTGATCCCTCCATAGAACGTTTAATAGAAATACGTACAGTCTTAGAGAAAATACGGCCAATTGATTACAAATTGCGATATCAAATAGATAAATTGGTGAAGACGGCGACAACCGGACTATCTTCCGCCTCTGATCCAATTTTGTATAAGGTATAGAACTCATGAGAAAATTTCTATTATTTCTTCTTGTTTTGCTAGAATGAATGATTCTATTTTTTTTTTTTTTCAAATTATCTTTTTGAAACACCAAAGCCGAATCCTGATAATATGCTAACTACTACCGCTGGTGATGAAGAGGAAGAGGACAGTGATTCGGAAACAGATGAGGATGAAGATGACGAGGAAAAAGGCATTAAGAAGCCTAAAAAGGCAGCCACGGCGGGCAAGCCTGGCATTTATGTGCCGCCCAAAATCAAGCCTGTGTACTATGATGGCGATGAAAAACCCCTGGATAAAGAAAAGAAATTACTAGAGCGAGCCAAAAAACGTGCCATAACGTAAATGTTTTTTTGTGTTTATTAAAAAAGGACGTTCATTTTTATACTTGTTTGCATTATTTCTAGATCTTCTATGTTGCAAGACTTGAAAGAAGAATATTTAGATACACCCACAGAAATTTCTTCCGGCTCCAGAGCCCAACAAATTGTTTCGAAGGCCCAAAAAGAGAAGCAGGAATACGAGGAAACCTACCTAACACGTCTGCCTGTTACTAAAGCGGAAAAACATCGTCAACGCAAACTCACCACTTTGGGTAAGTGACATTAAAATTATGTATTTCGACATACATTCCTTTCCAATATATCAGCTCAATATAATATATATTGACCTGATAACATTTGACTTCGCCAACATTTAATCCTTAAATTCGTAAAATATGACGACTAGAAGAAAATGTAACGAAAAAAATTTTTTGTAGGCACCTTGGGTGACGAGATTTTAGGTGAAATTAACCGTGATGCCTCCCTACGCGGTGATTCCCTAGGCAGTGCCAGCAAAAAACGTAAAGCCAAAGGCGGCAAGGGTAAAAAGAAAGGCAGCAAAAAACGTAAATTCCATTAGAGTTTTATGTTTGACTTCGAAATTTTGGTATATCGCTTATCACTGAAAAGTAAACAAATTGCAAACAAATAAAAATAAGATTTTTAATAATCAACACATTTAAAAACACATTTTTAAAAAACCAACAAATAACAGCATAATTCAGTGAACATTTCAGAACATTCTAAATTTTAACAAAAAAAAAAAAAATTTGTAATATTTGAAAATATAAGAAAAGGAAACCCAAAAACTCTCATAAACCTTCCTCTATCAGAGACTTCTCTTAAAGAAAGACGTGACATTGTAGTTGAGTACGTACTAAACGGACTGAACATTTTCAAAATTCTTTATTTTATGAGAGTTTTAGAATTCCTTGTTAAATCCTTTGGTTCTTTGTTAAAATATACATCCTTCCTACTTTATTTAAGCGTCTCAAAAAATTTGTTCTTATTAAGTTTTACCCGATTTTTTTTTAATTTGTTAAATTGCCTTTTTATTATAAATTCGTTTAAGTTTGCTTTAATTCATTTTAATGTTTGTTTTCCTTCAATATTTCAAAACTAATTTAAATAAAGAATTATTAATTTGTGTATTTTGATTATGAACATGAATTTAATTGTTTTTATTTTTTTGTACTATTCGAAGAAGCCCTTGAAAATTTAGGGGTCTATTTGCCGGATACGACATCTATTATACTACTGGTTGTCGCCTAAGCAATTCATTCCTTACGATTTGTATCGAATCGCAATTTCTACTTGACCACCATTTGTGAGCCAACTTTTGACATATTGAACGACAACTTAGTAAATATAACTTTGTTGCTCACTTCATATCAAATTACGTTACCGTTAATTCGATATCGAATGTCATGATATTAAAATGGTATTTTCTTATCAATTTTACTCGAACTCATACAGCAGTACTACTAAAATTCTCACGAAAAATAGGCGTTTACTTACCCTAATATTATATCTCCATATATTATATAATTACACAAGCATTTATTAATTTTTTTAATTTACATAGATTTGCACAAAATTGATTCATAGTTGATCGCTTACATATGTATCTGTTATACGCAGAATAAGGCATCTATCCTATACACCATAAACTATAATTCGTTTTACTTATACACTGATAATAGTATACAAGAATGCTAAGTTTTAGGAAACGGATAACAGTGTTTTTCTGTATATCTTGTGAAACTTTCATGCACATTGAGATATTATTTCTAACAAATAATTTTCTTTGTTAAAAATTATATGAAAAATATAAAATAAAATTTTCTAATTTTCTATGCCTTAAAACAATTTTTTAATAATCAATAAAAATAAGTCTGTGACAATTACGTAAGATTTCTCACTTTATTGCAACTTTGGCGATTTCGCGCTACAAACAAGTTTATGGAGATTTAGATTTTTGCACGTTGTCCACATATATATGCATGTATGGAAGGAAATGATATATTTTTTTGCCCTTAAATATACAAATTTTAGCATTGCGGAATTTAGAAAATCATAGTCTTTCGCGAACTGTTGCCAGAATCATTGGCAGTACCTGTTCCAGGAAAACGAGAAAGACCAGCGAAGAAAAACCGCTTTGTATTCAACAACTACAATTTCAAACAAATATTCATTCGTGAAAGTGAAAGTTTTGAATGAAATATATCAAATCAAGTTTTGACAAGAAATGTTTTCAAAAATGTTCAGTATATTTTATTGTTCAATATATTATTTCCTACATTTGGTCAGGCGTCATCATTTAGAGGTAAAATTATGCACAGTTAACACTTCAGCTTTGCTCATTCTTTAAGACACCTGCAACTACTGCAATGCCGTGCTCATTGCCTGTAATAAATGTGATAAAATTTGAACAATTTGGCACTACTTTCAATATTTTTACAGAAAATCGATATATGGATTTAGAATGTCATCATACTACTAACCAGATTACGTTTTCTTTCACATTTTTCATTCTTACATTTAGTTACGGTATTATATACAAGGTGGTGCAAAAGTCATTAGGTGGCACAGTTAGTTCCCATCAAATTGTTGTATTGTCAATTTTGTAAGCTTTTTCAGAAATCTCATGCTCCTCTTTAGCTTTACAAATTTAAAATACAAACATACAAAGCTTAACTCCCCTTAAGAAGCATTTATCGTATTAAAAAGATATAAATGATTCAATTATTTTTAAATATATATACATCTGTGTATGTATTATGTGTAACAACGGTTTTGCGGCTGCATCAGTGGTTAAAAAATGTTGGTAAAATAGTATTTGTTGACTACATTATATCAGTTTGATAAACTGCGTTTTTAATTAGTAAACATAAAAAACGGGAAACAGTTTAAATGAATAAGAAAGTTATGCTGCAGATATTGAGAATCCTCTTAGCGATAGGCGAAAATCGAGGTTGCACTGTATGAAGAAATTAGATTTCATTTTTTATCTTGTGGCTTCTTCTCAGTATTATTAAAAGCTTATAGTACGAAATTTTATAAAATATTTATGTTCTAAGAATAGAGAAGTCATATAGGAAACTAATTAAGAGTATTTCGCAGGTATGTGGGGTTTATAATACAAAATTTTATTCATGCCATTAAAAGTATCTTCTTGTTGTAGAATATAAATATGCAAATTAATTTAAGTTAATTTATTCAGATTCGTTGGGTGCATTAATTGGATCAAATGAGGTTTTGCGATACTGAGTCTCTGATTACAATATTTATTTTGTTTTTTCGTTGTGTTACTTATATTTCCAATTGAACAATAAAGTTGAAATTATTAATGTTTCTACTTTTTTATTTATTTTTTGTCGTTTTTTTTCCTTTTGTTGTTTTACAGACATACATGTCTTAGACTGCCCCATTATATTTGTTATTAAAATTATATATACTCGCAATATAAACTGCATTAATTGTTTTTCGGCGGCAAAACTGTAAAAAAAATATTATTTTTTTATAACTCCCCAGTGGGATGACAAAGAAAAATTGGTATGTTAAAAATAGAAATATTTCTTTTTAATTTTAATCGATTAAAATTAAAATGAATTTTAAACAAAAAGGAAAATTTTAAAATGAAAATTATACTATTTCGATATAAAATTGTAACTATAAATTTAAGTATAAATTTTAAATAATTATGTTGTTTTTAGGAGTCTTAAAAGAATATTTATTTATGAAACAAAGACATTTTTTACTTAACACTTCGGCAGCAAAAACAGAAAAAAATATTCGATTGAAACAACAATGCAGTTTACAAAAGTTTGGAAACAATTATAAGATAAAATTTAAATTCTCCTTACAAAAGAAAAGTAACAAACAAGAAATAAAGCACAAAATGTAAAATTTACAAAATTTTTACAAAAAAAATTGAAAATGTAAAAAATTTTTTGAAAAAGAAGACAAAATCATTACAATTATACAAAAAGAAAGAAAAAACAAATAAAATAAAAAATAAATTGCAGTTGCCTTATTATACAAGAAAAACAAAATATAAAATTAAAACAAATTCAACAAAAGAGAAGATTTATATTAATGAAAGCGAAATGTAATAAATTATATTAAACTAAATATTTTTAAATATAACAAAACAACAGAAATTTAATAAACAAAACTAAAACTGTTTAGCAAAATAAACTGGACTAAGACAGAAATTATGGAAACTTTATTTGTGTAAAAAATTTTTGTTGAATTATATTAAATTTATTTTACTATATGTATGTATAACCCCACCAAAAAATTTATTTAATTGTTTTATTAAACAAATGTATTTAAACAGTTCTGTAAAGGAAATAAATGTTTTGAAAGTGGGGTTGAAGAGATTTATATTAAGTGTACCTCGTTGCTCCTCTCATATTGCCATTAGAGAAGAGCTTTCTACTTAACTTACTGTAAATGTATATACCGAGACAATAGTTACATGCATAGTTACCATGCAGGGCACAGCAGAATATCAGAATTACTTTAGCATAATCCTCTTTGCTTTACTTTTTAGTATGGCGGTCATATCAGTAAAGCGAAAGAAGTTATATTCAAAAAATTCCTGGAGTTGAAAGAGACTCGAAACGAGATTTAATAAAAATTTGGCCACCATTTGATTTTGCTCTACTACTACTTCAACATAGAAATGAATCTGGAAACTATTCAATTAAATAAAACAAGTTAATTATATACTTAATTTGTTACTTGCGGTATCCACAACATTTAAATTTAGAATTAATATACAAAACTCTAATTTAAGCTTGCATTTATGGCATCCTTCAGATTTATCTAATTCCAAGTTTTTACTAAAAATAAAAATGGGTACTTCTTTTTACTGCACCCATTTGGGCATATCATTTCCGATAAATTATCTCCACCACATGAAAATTGTGGATCATAACCCACACTGAGTAATTAGCATTAAAATTGTATTTACAAATTTTAAACCACACCTTGGCTCAAATATGAAAACTTCAAGCAGCTATCGTGGGGTTGGCTAGCTCCTTTGAGCATTTCACGGCATGATAACCGCACACCTTTACCCAAATATATTCTTAAAACAACTGGAGCTAAGCAACTTCTGATTAGTTGTAACGCGACACACAAACAATCAATTTAATTGTAATTATTTTCTTTTTCATTTCTTTATTGGCTAATATAAAGAGCAATCGCTTTGAAATTTTATATTTGGGTGGCGGGCAGTCACAGAATATTTGATTAAATTTTGCCATCTGCCACACATACATCCGCACAGTTAGTATGCCAGTATATATTTATAAATATAAATTTTTTTTAATAAAATAAAAATATTTTTTGAATAAGAATAGCTAAATGAACTAACTAAATTCTTATTTCGATAATATCCGGTACAAAAACAATATGCAGCTATTCTCTCGGATTTAGCATATTCTCGGAAGACTAGATGTACACTAAACCACATAAATTTTCAAGCCATTTGTTTACAAACATGTTTAAATTTTTATAAGAAGTAACAAGAAAAACTCCTAAAAACAACTAGAACTTTTAGACGTAATTAGCAACTAACTCTAACTTTAAATTAAATACAAATTAAACATTAAAAAAAAAATATATAGAAATTAGTCTCAATCGAAATTTTAACATAATGAACAAAAATATATGTAATAAGGTGTATGTATAGGTATGTGTGCTCTAGTCAGAGGCGAACTTTACACCATTCACTAAAAATAATTTAAAAAAAAGCAATTCGGAATGCGTCATTAAGCACCTTCTCCTTGAGATAAGGTGTTAAGCTAATAAGTTAAAGGAAATCGTTTCCAATTGTACGGATACAAAGTACAGTTGTGCTAACGTTCACGTGAATACCTGCTAATGTAGCTTAACTTCACGGTGCACTTAGCACTGAGTAAATTAATGCATTTACTAAGCCCCCCATGCAAAGCACAGGTGGCAATTCTTGATAGGAAGATTCAGTCCCAACCAAGCGCCTTGCTGAAGCGTTCGGCACTGTCCAAGCCTTACTAGTAGGCACTTCGCGGGATAGACTCCCCCGCCAGCTTCGGGGTAATCACATCATGCCTATTCTATCCCTGTAATTCAAAAGCAAGTCAAGAATTACAAGATGGACGCCCTCAGAAGGGGAGAACCATCTGCTGCCTACTAGCGTCTGTTGAATAGCAACAGCACCTAGATAACTAATCGCTTGACCGGGATCGTATCGAGCGTTAGCATCAATAAGATACCAGCCACTCAAGAGAAATCTCCCAAGCAACTTTTGGTATCAACCACATGCCACTACGTGATCTCCGAAGAGGCCTCACCAACAACCGGTCACAACTTCATTCAATGTTGTAAGCCGGAGCGAACTTGGTCTATGGACAAGTTCACTAAAGCCGCACAATTTTATCCACGAGCATAATCAATTAACTCCGTGGAGTGTGAACTAAGTCCGTCCTCGATAAAAGTTCGGTTCAGGTAATTGTGCAAACCCAAAATCACTCACAGACCTACGCAATTGAATTCCATTGTGGGGCCACCGGTTCCCATAGCACCAGTATATAGCAACTGGTCGTGCTTTCAGACAGAACCCCCAAAAGAACTCTCCTACAATATTCGACCCTGAATCGATCAGGTTATGCTAGACCTATCCCAGACAGACAAGCAAGCTTGCCTTTGCCTTTTAATTACTTGCAGGCGCATCCGTTACCATGTTATTTCATGGATTGGGCAGCCACCTGCAAGTTTTACCGGTAGCTGCCAAAGGCCTGAGGTCTGGAAACGCAGGTAACCGTCTCCCCAGAGTGCACAACACCAGAGTGTCATTTCACCCAGATGCGTCCCGTACTACCCCGGGGGGGATACAAAGTACAAGGGGAAATGTGTCTATAAGATCAATAAGAAATCAAACTAAATTCATAATTGTCATGCAGTAAAATCCGCTTGAGAGCTATCTAGCCCCATGACAATTTCTGTGCAATTTGAAACCTCGAAATAATATCAAATATCGACAATTTTGTCATTAAAAATTCCCACAAATGAAATAAAAGAAAAACCATAATCTTTGCAATAATTATCAATGGTTTATTAATGCTTCAACAGACCAGTCGAACTTTACATAATCAAATATTGCAATATTTAGTAATTAATTCACATTCGCACATACAGTGAGAGACAAAAATGAATAAATGAATAAGCATTTTTAGTGATATTTGATACTTAGAGTCTCTGCCACCAAACCTATTTAAACACACTCTAATTTAAATAAATATTTAAAGTCTGATTGAAAAATGTTTGATTTCACCAACTTAATGAAACAAAAAAAAGTATGGCAGCACTTTGATATTTAGTATGAAAGCGGCAACTTACAACTGTTTATAAAAATAAAAAAACTATATTTAAATATAAATCAGCACTTAAATATGTTTAGTGAAAGAGACTCCTAAAGTTTTGAACCTACACAAATACATACAAGTATGTATAAGCACTGCCTTGTTTTTACTAGAAATTCTCGTTTAAACTTTTTTAATAATTTTATAAGTTCAATCTTATAAAAACTTATAAAAAGGGAATTTTTCGAATTTATTGGCAGTGTTAGATGTGTGTAAATTTTAAGAACTTCGAGCAGCAATTTTCCAATAAATTTAGGGCTGTCGAATAGTTATGGCATTTGACAGCTTAAACGCAGGTCATTTCAAGTTAGTTATTATGAGATTTGAGCAGATTGCTTTCTAACATGAACATGACGTACTCTCCAATGATGTCGTGCAATTTAACGCACTTGGAGCGCTCTGCCTTGTAGAGCTTAGTACGCCTTCAGTATATAAAAATACCACACTATTTCTAAGTATCCTTTCACGTAGCATGTACGAATGTATGTATATGAGAATGCATTAATCTAATACATTAATCGATCATAGTTTTCGACCAAAAACCGGTTATAACTATTCTATTTTCCTACTAAGTTTAATAATTTTTTTTAGTGAATAGTGTATCATAATTCTCTCTGAATCATTAAAGAGCAATTTTGCACTAAAGGCGTATTTCAATGTTCGTATGAAGTTTTAAAATCATTTGACAACTAAAGAAATTTATATTAAAAAAAAATTACTACATATTTCGAACGCCCAAGCTATATACATACATATGTATGCATGTATATATGAAAAGTATATGTATATGTACTTAATTTACATAAATATATATTCGGCTTAGCCGAATAACTTATACCTTCCACATTAATATATCCGAGTATACAGTGATAAAAAGAGTAAAAATGAATAATTTGTAAAATGAATCATTTTTTGGTCCTCTGATACCGTACTTAAGATTTCCTTTTGTATATATACATACTTATAACCGATACAAGCTAAGAAGCACAATTCGTTTGCAGTGTTCCTTCCAGCATTAGAGAGTCGACAAATGTAGAAAAGGTTTCTGATAGTATCAAACTATATAATGGTGATTTTAAAATTGATATAATTTATATATATTTGCGTTCATATTATTTGCTTGTAACGAAGAACACTTGATTTGCTCACATTTGCAAATTGTTCATATTTGTAGTCTCCACAAACTACGAGTTATGTCATAAAATTTATTCCAATATTAATTAGTATCAAATAGTTTTTCTTAAATGAATAACGTTGTAGATACAATTTTAATCTCTCATTTTCGATGCTAAAAATTTGGCGGAAACACTCACGCATGAAGGATATGCGATGGCTATTTCAATCTAAGTAGGAAAATTATAGAATGCGATGCACCATAAGCCAGTTCAAAGCAGTGCTATATGTATCCTACTTTTCACATTTCATAATTGTAATGCATACATAGAACTGTTGTCGAAAATTTCCTTTATAAAGTAGACAAATAACAATTAGTATGGAAAATATCGCCAATAATAACTACGAAGTGTATTTATCCCATACTCCGAATGTTTAGTCATATTAAAGTACTCAACACTCCATATCACTTATAAGAGCTTTTAACTCATCTCACAGCTGTGAAAATTACAAACAACAATTTCAGATTAAAAAACTAATTTAAGTTATAAATATTAGGCTAATTAGTTTGTTGGAATTCAATTCAGTTTGGAATATTAGAAATGTTAAGTACGCGTGCAAGGACCTTTTTCATCGGCGCAGTGGAGGGTGTAACATAACAAATAAAATAATGGAAACTAGCAATACCAACATTAAATTTTAATTTATTGAAAAAGTATATGTATATTTATGTATAATTAATATGTTAATAATAAAAAAAATAAGCCAAATATTACAAAAATAATATTTGGTATGGCAACGCAAACTTTTCGGCAAACATCGTACAATGGGAACTGAAGGATCTCAAACAATTTTGGCATTGAATAAATCTTAAATAACAAATTTTTCTAAATTCAAAATTTTTTATAAACGAATTTTCGGCTTAAAATATTTTGGCATATAAGTGTAGATATATATTAAAAAAGAGAAAAACTCTACAATTTTGGCTATAAAACCTTAAGAAAAGAAAACTGACCACATAAACAACAATAGTTTTCAAAATTTTACAGTGCAGTATTGAAACCAAAAAGAATAAATGGCTGAGTATATTTAATTATGAAACCATTTTTCTTACAACCAAACCAACCAAAAAGGATTTTTGTTTTTATTGTATTATTTTTTTATCTATAATAAGAAGGTTTAGTTAAAAGGATTTATTTTAATAAATTAATTTAATTAATTTATTAAAATTTTTAGTAGTAACAAATAAAAATAAAAAATACTGAAAGACTGAATCTGTTATTTATTGTAAAAGAAATTTTTTTTTCTTAAAAATTTATATTTTTGAATTTTATTTTCTTATCTTAACAAAACGAGAAAATATGTAGCTGAATTTATAAACTCTTTTTATAGACAAATATTTTTTCTCGAAAATTATAAGTAAGTGATTTCAAGTGGTATATAAAGCAACTGTTTGCCTCTTGACAGAACTTTCTTATACACATTTTATTTAAAGTCTTATAAATCAATTTTTAATATATATAAACATTTTAATTTTTTGCGTTTATTTTTAACAAAATTAAATTTTTAAAATATAAAAATTCAAATGAATTGATATGCAAAAAATAGTTCAAAGTTTTAACCAAAAAAAAAAAAAAAAAAAAAAATTAAACATCTCTTAAAGGAGAAAGATGTCAAAAAGATATTAAAGAAAATCGAAAATAAAGATAATTAATTCTTTAAATTTTATAGCCAAAAAATTAAATCCTTATTTTTAAGTATAAAATTAATTATAAATATTTATATAAATATCTACTAATCACTGCATAGTATTATATCGGGAAAGAAAGATAACTAGAATTTAACTATTCTGAAAAAGTGTATTGTGAAATTTTGAAATTGTGTATTTTGATTGGCTTCTGTTCAAACTCCAGCAATGAGTTTCTTGTGGCATAACAGCTCTTAGTTGGATAAAAATGCGAATGAATCGAGCGCATAGAAATGAGATAATGAATTTATATTAAACAAAAATATATTTCCTGTAAACGTTGTATCGGTTGTCAGTTAATTTGGTTTTTATATTTTCTTAGCACAATTAAATAACTAAATTAATTATTTTATTTATTTAGTAAACGAAAATATACCAATCAGTGTTTCCAGTTAATTTTATTATTTGCGTTTCAAAACAAATATATTTACTTACTTCTATTACTCTTTTTAAATTATAAATATTGTTTTTTTATTTTTATTTTTTTATTTTAATATTATTTGTGTTAAATATATTTTTAGTATTTTTTTATTATTTGTAAACTGATTCAACATACAAAGTTTCGGCTTGCGACCTTCTTCTTACAGAGTTAAACTTTTTTCACAATAATTCAATTTGTGTGTGCATTATTATTTTTAAAATCGTATGCTTTTGGATTAACAACCTTTAAACAAAGTATTATGTTTCTATGCGGTCGACAGTGGTGTGGTGTTAGTAGCATTTATGCAAAAGTAACTATTTTAATATTACGTTAAACCTCTAGCTGGAGTTCATTTGAATTTTTTCTCCCTTTTTTGCCAAAGAAAATATTTTCGAGCTTAAAAATTAACTAATTACAAAATTTATATCTACAATATATTATTTCAACGTTCTATATTTACAAGTCGGAAAAATAAACAAAATATTTGTGTACATTTTAAGAACAAACAAAAGTCTTTTCTAAGATCTTGTTTCACTATCCCACACAGTATTAAGACATGTCAAATTTTGAGTATATTATGAAAAAGTGTTATAGTGTAACCTAAAACCGTATTATGCTTATGACAGTCGAATACCACTTGCAAAAGTTTTTGAAAATTTTCATAACATGATAGATTTCATCTGATCAGGGTTGATTTCACTCCAAACGGCTGAACAAGGAACTATACTTTTTTAATGCAAAGCAACAAAAAAGTCCAAAAAGTATATTATTATTAAAGTTTTGTTTATAGTTTAAATTAGTATGGTAACCATTTTTTAACGCTCCAAATAGAATAAATTACTTTGCTTGTATGTAACAAATATAAAACATGTTTTCATAATACATTGATAATATGGTCTACCACCATATACCATTTTTATTCCCTTTCATAATGTATAAGGCTATGACTTGATATCGCCTTCGTGTGAGTAAGTCGTTCGACTGTGTGGGATAGTTAAAGAAGGTATTTAATATGATGGTAAAACTATAATTAATATAGAAAGTGCATGTGTTGTGGCTAATGTTGACATTTGTCAATCAGTCAATAGTTAACGTATTTTATGAAAGTTATCTTAATACTATTCGCAAATGAAATATGTTTCTTCTTACATCTGAGTATAATTTTGACTGAAATTCGTAGCACAAATGCGTACTAAATTCGTTTTAAATTTTCCGACTGCTACAAATTTTTTATATGAGAATATGATTAATATTTATTGCTGCGCAACATTAAAGCAACCAAATTAAAAATTGTAATAAAAAAAATATTAATTAATATAAAGCAGAAACGGGAAACCAAATAATAAATTAAGAGACGAACACAAGATTAACGCATATGAAAAATAAATAAATGAAAAAAAAATTACAAATGAATTTTATTTCATCAAGTGAAGGAAAAGCTCTTTCCACGGCACTAATATTAATTAAAACTGAGTATATAATTTTATTTCATCAAGTGAAGGAAAAGCTCTTTCCACGGCACTAATATTAATTAAAACTGAGTATTCTACTTCATGACTACAAGTGTGGAATGCCGCATTTACAGTAGCATTTAACCACTTTCTAAAATGTCGAATTTCAGAGAACAAAATACACATTTTAAAACAAACTTACTTCACATATCTATTACTTATTATATATTTAGTTTGTTGATTTTTCAATTTCTGAGTATTTCAAGAGGTCAGTTATTGAGTGCATGCAACTGACATCGACGATGTATCCTTCTGCGTCTCTCCTTCGCTTCTAAAAGAATTCTTACTAGCGCTTACTTTATTATTATTAGTATGTTATTATTAAAGTTTTGTTTATAGTTTAAATTAGTATGGTAACCATTTTTTAATGCTCCAAATAGAATAAATTACTTTGCTTGCATGTAACAAATATAAATCATGTTTTCATAATACATGGATAATATGGTCTACCACCATATACACCATTTTTATTCGATTTCGTAAAGTATAAGGCTGTGACTTGATATCACTTTCTTGAGAATGAGTCGTTCGAGTGTGTGGGATAGTGCAACAAGGCCTTCATTAGCATTAAACTCACAAGAGGGGAATAGTAAAAAGCTCATTTGGTTTTGTGTAATCGTTTATTAATTATAACAAACTTTGGAGTTCTTTCCCTTAATTATGTAATGAAAAATGATTTCAGTAAGCGAATTTTCTGTCCGAATTACCATCGACAGAATTGGAATTGATATCAGAGCTGTAATCATTTTCAACTACATTTTTAATTACATTTAAAAATTGGTTCGGATTTTTATTCTTCAGGGACTTTTGAGACGCATTGTTTTAATTCAGCATTAAAGATCAAGTTATTTCCGCATTGTTGTAAACGAGGATGACCGTTAACACAAACGAAGTAATGTTCCGGAATAGAAGGATGTGGGAAATATTGCAAAACACCTTCGGGTGAGACGTCTACAGTTTTATTAATATCGCCGGTCTGTGCGGGTAGCGGGCAATTAAACTTCAAATAATCTTCAGAATTACAAGATTCGACTTCATCGGGCCAATCGCAGCTGGATATCTTGTCGTTGAAAGCTAATCCCGCTTGGCATTGAAGGCGTGTGGATTTACCGTCAGTGCAAGATATATATTCGCCGCAGTTGCTGGGATTTTTTGCACTAAAGTAACCATTTTCCCGGCACTCTTCGCCGGGATTGGAATTTGCGGCAAAAGCTAGAAGAGGAAAATAAAGTTAAGTTTCTATATTTTTATCTTTAAATGTAGCAAAGCAACAACAAGAAAGTAGTTTCATTACGAAAAGTTACGTGCCCCCCAGTTTGATATACGAAATACAGAAACCGCTTTCTAGTTGCTCATTAATTTCATTCAAATTGCTTACTAAAACTATCTTGGGACTACCAGAGTACACACTCCATGCCCAACAATCGGATACAATGCCCAACTCTCTACTTGACAGCACATTTAAAGGGCAAACATTAAAATTAATCAGTTTACCTAAATCTTCAAGGAATTTCTCAAAAATAAATAAGTGTCAACTTTTTCTTTTAAGCGACTGTAGATTTTTCCCCCACTTTTAAATTATTTCATTTTCACTGATTTACAAATTATAAAAAAAATATATTTCATTTTATATATTTTTTTATTTTAAAGAATTATGGCTACGTACCTGGGTTGAATGCATAAGCAATCATAAATAAAAAGAAAATAGAAATTTTCATATTTTTAAAATTATTTTTTAATTCTCTTGTGAAAGTTGCGTTTTTAACTGCTTTCAAAATGAAATGTTTCTGTCTTATATATCATCAGATCGACCTTCTATTCCAAACAAGCATACCCATATCCATATACATACACATGCGTACATCCATATATGGCTGCATATATATGCATGTATGTGTACGTGAAAGCAAATATTTTCAAGTGTTACTCGCAATAGGAACAGAAGAAAGCTCTGGGCGACTGTATTTACCGTCTAAGCAGTTGTTTTTCTGCTTAAGCTGAGGCGCAATAATATTGTTATTTGAATAGTGATTGGTACAGGTGTCAAAAATATTATTTAAACCATATGTACTTCCTGTGTCTGCCTACGTGCGATATCTAAGAAACGGATGGACAACTTAATACCATTGCAATTTCCGAAAAAGAAAAGCTCGAAAAGAAAGATCAGCTTGAACGTAAAATAATGAGGAAATATTAGAAAGCTGGACATTGTGAGAGGCTGGGGCGTATACAGACGCCCTTTTTCAAGATACCTGTTCCGAAGACGTAATAATAATTCCATTCTCTGCTGAAAGCTTTTTAGAGACTAGTAGATGAATTGAATATTAATGATTCAGAAATATCTTTACATCTAAATATCTAAATCTATATCTATATCTTAAATATCTTTATATCTAAATCCGTTTATTCATGCTTAAGTTTCATTAAAACATTTTAGATTGTTTCAAATGATTCCAGTGTTTTCTTATATTGTTAGCCGTAGTGATTTTTCGGAAGTTTGAATTCAAATTCATCTTGCAGCACGGATCCACCGATTGTTCATATTCATATACCAAAATATATATTTGTGGAGTCATTGCTCACTTATGTAACGCCATGTACTCATTTTGTATTAACAATTTTCGTCTTTATTTTGACCAGAAATCGTTTTACAGACCTGCACAGAAACCTTGAACAAGTTCAAATTTCGTAAATACTACAGCAAAGATTGAAAGAACTATTAAAATAATTCAACTTTTATTTATACAATTGCGAAAGCTTATATTCTTATAAATGAACTTGATGGCATACAGAAGGCAATTTTAAATGATAGGCATTGGTAGGCTAAGGCTTGCCCTTCTGTTACTCCCTTACTTATTGGGCTTAGTAGTAGATTTGTGGCGTTTCTCTTTCATTTTGACAGTGCTTGACAATTGCTTACCGTTGCAAAACAGAGGCTTTTGCACTACATTATAGAGTTCTCTAATCGTTTTATGACTCAGATATGATTGCTGCTCTCCCAGACTGGCAGTAAAAACAGATACATTACGAATAGAGAAATTCAATGGATTGATTACTTATTCAAAAATAAATTTGTGTAACTTTTTGTGAAACCATTTCTGGCAAAAAAGGCTTACAAAGGATTTCTGAAGGTAATTATGGTACTCCCACATTCCTTGGAATATGTCGAATTAAAATTGAATGACTTCAGGTCAAATAGAAATAAAGCAAAAAAAAGCTCTCGGCGGAATTCTCTATTCGGAAGATTATATAACTTCATATATTACTTCATTAAAAATGTGATGTACGCAATATTGGTTGTTGTAAGAGAGGGGAGCATTTTTATTTTTTCTATGTAGAAGATTTTCCTGTGAGCCTTCTAAATTATGTATCATCGATTAACTTCCGCTTCATGCGGAGCAGAGCTTTTATTTCATGCTGAATCTGCTCTTTTAAGTATTAACTTACGTTATCCTTGTCTACTAGACTCTACTGATATCTGATTTCTTTACTCGTGTTATGCCCTCCCCACTCCCATCTATATTTAACAATTATTGCAATGATTTTGCTACTTGATTACAAACTATATTTTGCAGCATGAAACTACGCGTGGAGCATAACAGAGCAGCAGATACAATGGGAGAGTATTTTATTTACATCCAGGTCAAAGCGTAGCACTGATCCATCGAGCTGATAATTATGAAGGTATTTTTTTTTAAAAGATTCTTAGATTTTTATATCGATGGGAACTGAGATAAACCAGATCCTTCTCACAATTATTTGTTGTAAAGCATGCCTGCGCTGTAGTGATGTGATAAGCATTAAATATACTTATGGGAATGTCGATTTGCCTCGCAAGGTTTGGCAGGGAAGTGGGCTCCTTTTCAAATCATATATGATATATAGAAATGTCTCTTTACAGATAAAGGTTACGCCATTTTGAATGGATAAATTGGTTACTAAGCCAAGATAAAACTGATAATTGGAATATATCCAATCTAGTTTATAAAGTAACTTACCAAAGAATGTATTATCAGATATGTGTAATACGAAAAAGTATTACAAAACTTAAATATACATACATACAAATATGTATATACATCGCAGGTAATCAAAAAGCAAATTTGATTAATTTCTTTTTAATTAAGTTTGTTTTAAGTTTCGTGTTAGAAATGTTAGATATCTGAAATTGTTCCATCCTTGATCTTTTGTAATTTGATTTTCTCGAATTATTTTCTACTCAAGGTAATTTCTTATAAAAATTGTATTTACTTATTTAACATTTACACTTTTGTAAAAAAATGCCTTGAGCTGAAAATAATTAGAAGAATTTTAATATTAGATATGACTAATGCAACGACAGCAGCATCTCAGAGAATAAAATGTACGAGTATACTACACAAAGAACATAGGTATGTGTATGTGTTTTAAAGTCATACAGTATAATCTCGATAGTCCGGACAAATTAATTAATTAATTCTCCAATAAATGATTCATCTTCTTCTGTCTCAACATAATTGCCTTCAACTTCATCGTTCAACCAATGATTTACCTTAGTAGAATTATAAATGTCGTGTGCTAAATGAACAAGTAAATCAATTTCTTCGGCAGATTCGCTGCGTGTCAGTCTTGCTAGAGGAACTTCATCGTCTATGGGCCATTCGTTCTCATAAAGAATTTCATTAAAGTACTTTTTAAGAATATTTGTCCCAACTTTATCCCAAGTATTGCAAATCAAAAATGCCACGTTTGTTAATATAAAAGTTTTAGGAACATATACGAGATTTTCTGAACTTGATAACATATCTGATAAAAAACTGACGAAAATTAATATTTATTGCAAAAGCGGAAGAAATAAGTACTGTCCGAATTATTGGGGTAGAAAAAATGATGGTGTCCGGATCAACAAATTTATCGTCCGGGTTATCGCGTTGTCCGGATTTTCACGTGAGCGAAATATCGAGCTTATACTGTACGTACACTTAGAAAAATATCCTATGGAATTAATACTAATAATGATTATTTGAATAGTTTTTTGCTATTGTTTTTAGTCAATAGTGTAGATCACTTTAAATTAATAATATTCAAACTATTGAATCAATTATCCGCTGTGTGGTTATATTGGTTGGATGGTGAAGTCCATTCAAGGATTGCAATTTGGGAGCTGGGAGCAGGATGATGTACGGAACAAGTCATCTTGGTCATATTGACTGACTAACTGAGGCATTTCTCTTCGGACCGTAATAGACCGGATCTTTAACATTCTTCGGAGCCACTGGCCAGCTGATAACATTATTACAGGTTATTACTTCCAGTTCCATATCAAGTCGAAGAGCCTCCTCAACAAATTACTACAGATTGGTAAGCTGTATGTGCTGTCTGTAAATTCTTAGACTGGCGTAAAAAAAGTACAATTTTTTTTTTATATTTAATTTAACCTGCAAAGCTTTCTGCTAGACAGCAGGAGAACAACGAACTCCGGAATGGAAACCACGAACTCCGGTTTAGTAGGCTGTATTGTTCATTCGCGTACGGAGGCAGCCGATATCAAAATAATATCAAAAATATTTTATTTTTGTTTATTGAAACATAAAAAATTGGAAGCAAAATAATATTCAGCGCAAATACTCTATTACAATATTTTTGACCAATTTAAATATATTACAAGCTTTTATCAACAAATACGGAACTATTAAATTAAAATAAAATATATCAACATAATTTATTTTTGCTATTGTTCACTTATGTATGTGCAATTGAAAACATTTTTGATATCGTCACATCGATTCAGTTCTTCATTGAAAGCTTCACCTTCAGAACATTTCATTAGCCTAGGACCATACACATGAAGTACTGCTTCCAGTTTGTGGGATTAGCATATAATGTATTTGGTGGGTTTTGTTTTGCCTGCTTTGGGCACTTGAAACCTAAGAAAGCTTCACTATCACAGTCTTCCACTTCGTCAGCATTTTTACAGATCTGGTCCTTTTTATCAAAGGCCACGCCCATACGACAAACCCATATTGCACCCTCAATAGAGATGCAGACCTTATACCGTCCACAATTTTTTTTATCTCCCACGCGATAATAACCATCAGTTGAAGGGCATTTATCGGTTTCATTCAGATCTGGCAATAAGCTGCTATATGAATACATCTTAGGGTTAATGTAATCTTCATTGTCACCGTAATCGTCTTCGTAATAGACATCGTCAATGGCATGGGGATCGTTTTCAGAATATTCATAGTCTTCGTCAGTGGCATCGAAATCGTAATTGTCACCGGCACCGTCATCGTTTTCAGCATTGGCTGTAAAAAGTTACATATTTCATTTTATTCACTTCATTTTACACCATTGAATATTATTAAATTATATATGAGTGCGTTCGATAATAACCATCAGTTGAAGGAGATTTATCGGTTTCATTCAGATCTGGCAATAATCTGTTATTTGCATAAATCTTAGGTTTATCGTAATCTTCATTGTCATCGTAATCGTCTTCGTAATAGTCATAGGCTTCGTCAGTGGCATCGAAATCGTAATTGTCACCGGCACCGTCATCGTTTTCAGCATTGGCTGTAAAAAGTTACATATTTCATTTTATTCACTTCATTTTACACCATTGAATATTATTAAATTATATATGACCACTACCGCGAAAATTATGTTTTTAACTGCCTTTAAAATGAAACATTTTCTGTCTTATATATCATCAGATCGACCTTCTATTCCAAACAAGCATACAATGTGTACGTGAAAGCAAATATTTTCAAATGTTACTCGCAATAGGAACGGAATCGAATCATTCAGCAACACCTGCGAACAAGGTGAATTTATTCACCGGTTAAGCAATCGCTTATCTGCTTGAGTGCAATAATATTTTTTATTTAATTTGTGGTTGGTCCAGCATTTAAAACTATAATTTAAGTAATTAAAAACTGTTTTCTTGTTTCGTTAGCCGTAGTCATTTTTCGGAAATTTGAATTCAAATTCATATGGCAGCAAAGGCGCACCGAATTATCGCGATATTTCGAATAATACCGCCATGTGCACATGTTGTATTAACAATTTTCGTCTCTAATTCAAAATGTAGGCCATCACTTTACGAGTATAAGCCGTTTTCAAGAACTGCACAGCAACTTTGAACACTAAAAACTGACATATTTCGTAAATATTTCGTAAAGGTATGAACATGAAACAATTTTCTAATGGATATGGTGTAAATCGTTAAATAATTTGATGTAATACTGCTCGATTGTAATATCACACAAAAATATTCTTATCAGCGGTTAATTCAATGTGGTATATGGGCTAGTAAGGACACATATGCATTTACAATTGGCAGGCATACACACACACACACACACACACACACACACACACACACACATATTTTGTAGAACTTTTTCAACGAGATTTGGAAACATTTGGAAACAATATTGTTGCAGGCATTGCTTTCAGGCCGCTCTATTTGTATGCCCTGTTCCATACAATTTATTTCCATACAAATAAATTTGTCAATCTGTTTATAATTTATAATAAAAAGTTTAAAAATTCATCTGGTAAGATCAGCAATTAAATTAAAAAAATATATCATACGATATCGTTTGAGATGCTGGAAAACGACAAAACATTTACGGACTTTCGTCATGCCCGCACGTACAATTATTGCCGTGCTTGGCCGCAGACACGTTTTTAAAGTTATATGAAATGTTTAGGGAAATACACGGAAATTAATCTTTTCGGTTTTTTTTTAGTAATTTTTTTAAAGTAATTAATTAAATTAGCTTGATTTAAATTAAAATGTTAATGAAATCAGTATGTGCCGATGTAAAGTTCCTTTATAAGTAAGGCGTATCGGCTTGTGCTTTAAGCAGAGTAATTTGAAATAGTATTTGCAATTTATTTACATATATATTATTAAAAAATAATTTAATAATTTTATATTTGCAGTTCGACAGCAAGATTTGTATCTTTCGATACTCAATCGCAAAATAATTTTAAAAATAATTTTTTTTTATTTTGGCCCATATTTTGAACGGCCATTTTCATAATAATGCGTTGCCCGTTTGTCTATCTTTGCGCATCATATCCGATATCAGCCCTTAAAATTTAACACGCCTTTATTTAAATTTATTAACAATATATATGTATATATAAATGTATGATGTCAAAATACAGGGGAAAGATCAAGGATCCTACTCTATTCTGCAGAACCGTTTCAGTTTTGTAAGAAACCTAAACCTCTGAAGCAATCACTTCAAAAAGGATTAAATTAATTATTTTAAAAGAAATAAGAATAAGCGATTGCAAAGAAAGTAATTTATCGCACATATATTCTATTTAGGGGCTTTAAGGTCATGAGCCACTATGCTACACAGTCGTACGAAAATCCGAGATGTGATTCCTTTCTATTTGAGATAAGTAAACGTAATATTTTATTTTTGTAATATATTTCTGATTTTAATAATAAAAAAAATCGCACTTTTAAAACTTAACGGCGAGTTTGACTGCGGGGCAGGTGCTGTGGCTGGCAATCCAATCTTTCATGGTTTGATGCTTTTTGCTGTTCATGGCTTATTTGTGGCATTTTTAATTTCGCATGCAAGCCAAATTTTTATTACTGGCTTGAAGTAAATGCAACTCTGATTCTGCACCCCAATCCTTTTTTCAAAATTTTGATAAGTTTTTCAAATCGCACGACTTGTCAACGAATCAGTTATACAGATGAATTTTGAAGACACCCTACCATACCTCTCCATAAAGACATGTCATATTTGATAAATCATACGAATGTGTAGGATAGTGGATCACGCCTTTGGCTAACACTTTCCCTTGTCTTATTAAATTTGATTTATTTTTTTCAATTTTCGTTCTTTATTTACACGTTCATATTCGTATTTGACACGTACTTACTATATATAGAATAGTGATATCTGTTCAATCGGAAAGATAATTAGACAATATTTACAAAATTAAATGATCAGCAACACAGAGGCGATTTTATAAATCCAATATTTTGATTAAAGTTAATCACTTGAAAAAATTTTAGGATTCTCATAGAAATGGTTCAGCCCCACGGAAACTGTGTAATTTAACACCATTGCCATTGATAACTTATGAATTAATTTATTTTGAAACACTCGGTCGTGTTTAACATAGACGAGCTTTACTTAATACATATACGAGCTTTATGGATTACACGGATTCTGTACATTCTCATTATGGCATTATACGAGTATTGCCTTTGATGTGAACTCGGTTAGCCTTAAAAAAGAAAATTGTGGAAACTGCTTTCGACAAAAACATGATGTGATTGTTTATTAAATATTAAAATAATTTTAAATCAAAAAGATATTTAACATACGAACATAAATTGAATTTACATACTAAATATTAACCAACAGCTTCTGCGAGAAATTTCATAAGTTCTCCTACTTGGAAGAGTGGAAACTCTGCTTGATGAAGTGAACTATTCCCGAATTGTGAAAAATGTTGAATAACAAAAATGCGGATAAGTGTTTACCTTAAATGATATGGGTAACCACTAGTCCTGCTGCCTTCACTTAGCCACTTAATTGCTTACTTGACTTTATTTAAAAAATGTAAACACTTTCATGTGTATGTATGTGTGTGTGCATGCAGATGAAAGGTAAAAAGAAAATAAGTATTACTTTTTTAATTTAAAAGGCGGATCATTGGGGTGTACTTAAATCTTAAGCGCCCTTTTCCTCTGCTCCTTCAAACGGTCGTAACATTCGGGAACATTGCGGTAGAAATCACAGAGTTTGGTTGCAGGATTAAAAGCCAAATAACGATCACAATTGTACAAACGGGGATGACCGTTGACACAAATGAAGTACTTTTTACAAGTGTTGGGATGTGGAAAATATTGCAAATCACCTTCGGGAGTGGCATCAACATTAGTTTTAGCATCGTCGACCAGTTCGACTGGTGGGCAAGTAAAGCCCAAATAAGCTTCAGCATTACAGTTCTTGACGAGATCGGGCCAGTCGCACTGGTACGTTTCGACATTGAAAGCCAACCCATCGTCACATTTAGAGAGGGTAGAGACACCATGGGCGCAGTTATGATAAACAGCACAATTGGCTGAATCTCCATTGGGATAGAATCCGAATTGTCTTGGACAATCTTCGGTGCCATTGGCAGGCTGTAATCGTGTTCTCTCCTTACAAGAAGCAAACGGTGCATAAGTACAATCACCGCTAGTTTTTGAACGTTGCTGGAAAACCAAACCATCTGGACAAAGTTTTTCCTCAGCTACACCATCTTGGCATTGTATATATGCATCGCATTGTTCTTCATTTGCAAAACGGCCATTTTTCTCGTTGCAGGAAAATCCAAAAGCTGGAGAAATAAAATAATAATCGGTAAATCATATTACTTTGGTATATTTAAACAGAAAAAATTAGAAGCAATGAATCCGGTTAAGGACACTTTAATGTATTTGTTCTGATGCTCTTGCTCCTCGATTGCATATTGAGCCCTTAACCTCAACCTTAACCCCTAAGAAATATTTTGAGAAAAAAGTGTTATATTCAATATAATTTTTGCAAATCCTTTTATTTTTTTCGACTGGTTTCCTTTATTAATGAAATAAATTTATTAAAAGTATTTAATCTGGACTAGAAAAATATTACACATAAAAAAAATTTGTATATCAACATAATTTCAGGTTTTCATGTCTACTTTTAATTTAGATACGCTTCTTTTGCCCTGCTTTAGCTTGGGCAGCGGACAAACGCGCATTCTTGATTTCAGTGCCACGTTTTTTGACATCCGGACTGCAGTTGCTAACATTTTCAATATCATCACATTGTTTCAATTCTTCATTGAAGGCTTGTTCTTCACTGCAAGATATTCTCCTAGGACGGCCTTCTACGCACAAAAAGTACTGCTGGCAGTTATTAGGACTAGGGTGGAATGTGTACTCTACCTCCGGTTCACCTAACAGTGAAGATCTGGGTGGCAAAGCAGGACACTTAAAACCTAAGAAAGCTTCGGCATCACAATCTTCCACTTGATCGGGCCAATCGCATCTATAAGTTTTTGGATTCCAGGCCAAGCCATCGGGGCAATCCATAATATAACCACGCCCTGAAGCACAATTCTTAAACTGGCCACAGCTTTTAGCATCTCCCATGCGATAGTAACCAAATTGATGGGGGCATTCATCGGTTGGCTGCGGGTCTTGTAAACGGGCCTGACCCTTACCACACTCAACATCGATCGGATAACCACAAGGATAACCGCTCGACTTCTCATTAAATAATAAACCATCAGGGCATAACTTTTCCTCTGCAACACCATTCCGGCATTCAATGTAAGCATCACATGATCCCGAAACAGGATAAGTGCCATTTGCTTGAGGACAAGAACCTCCTGCCTGAACTGTAAATAGAATCAATTGAAAAGAGAAATAAAAAGGCAAAATTAATAAACTTGATATAGTTAATCTTACCTACAGTAATATGTTTGTATGAATATGTTCATTCTGAAGTTGCGTAAATTCATAATATCACTTTCAAAGACGCCCATTATTTTTGTTTAGACTTACTATGCGAGTGGTTTACATTAAGCAAAGAATGCCCTAAACAATTCGTATTCTATTCCTATGGAAAGTCGCCCAAATGTGTATGCTATACTTAGTATGTGTTCTGATTTTCTTAAATCTTACGAAATATTCCAAATGTACACACTTCAACGTAAACAGTGATACGTCATATAACAAAAATTAATGTATTCTTGTATACAAAAAAGTTAATATTTTCCTGAAAATTAACTTTATAATTTAGTGCGTTGTGACTGTTAAATAATAATTTTGTGAACTGAAGGCGGTCTTTCATTCGGGAACCGCGCTTCATTCGCCAGAGTCATATGCATATACATATACACATATGCAGCTACATAGAAATTAATAGGAGCAAGAACTATAGGAACTGCCACTAAGAGTTTCCACTTTGATATCAAAAAGCAACAATCGAAATCTTTCCAGCACTTTCACAATTGCTGCCGAGAAGACTACTTTCATAGTTTCTATATGTTATTGAAGGCCCTTAACTTGAATATTGGCTTACGTAGTTTGTCACCTGTCAAGGAGCTGCTGTTAAAATAACGGCTTTTTGAAAATAAACATCCTATATCGGCTTATCTCAAGTATATACGCTTACATACCCTCCTCCAAAAATATTTAACATCTATATTTTTTCTGCTTTCTGAGAAATATTAAAAATTGCGATAATAAAAATAAATAAATAAAATGCTCTTATCATCCTACTTATACCATTGGAACTTAACAGCGAGTTTGACTGCGGGGCAATCGCCAGATTTAAATGATTTTTTTACCGGATAATTTTTGGGAAAATTCAGAGCAGATGTGCTTGAAATTTTGCAAAAAAAAAATACCGAGGACAGGCAAACAGGCAGACAGGCAGACAGGCAGACAGACCAAACTCAATCTACTGCTCTACTTAAGATACCAAACTATATATATTATATATATCTATATCAAACCTATATATATCCTCCAATTCTTTTTGATGGGTAGGAGTATAAAAAAGGAAGAAAATAGTTAATTACAAACTTGTGCAATTTTAAATATACTGCAATAGAAGTGGCAATACCGGTGGGGAAATTGCACTATTGCTCTTTGATGGCGCAACGGTCACACTGATTGCAGTCGTTTAGGAAAATTAAATAAATACAAGGCAATTACAATTTAATTACTTGTTAAAAACGGTTAAGCTTTCGAATTATTTGTAATTAGAATCTCATTCACATATGCACAAACATATGTATGTATCTATGCATGTATGTGCACATGTATGGCTCAAGTTAAAGTTATATTTATAGTATACAATATCAAATTTGTGAGCGCAACTAAATAAAAATATTAATTATTAATTTACTTAGCTCGTCGAAGAGGGCTGTTCAATAGTTTTCTTTTTGCCTACGAAATAAACGGTTCATCTGTATTATAAAAGATGATAATAGACAACAACCGGAAACCGGTCATTGCCAAATCCGAATGACAGTTAAGAACAAAAGATAACTGATGTGAACCCATAAAATAAGCCTTGAAATTGAAATTGAAATTGAGATTCCAATAAACCGAATTGTGTTGTATTCAAAAAAAAAAAATAATAATAATAAGAAATAAATAAATAAACAATAAAAAAATGCATCTTGCATTAATTTGATTTTATTCAAATTTAATTTTATTCTAGTTTAAACACAATACGTGCTGAAGCAACAAACTGGTCCCATATTGCGTTGTATTCTTCACTATTTTCTTTCCCCTCAGGGTCATTTTGCATCTTTATTCATTTGTTATTTTTAAATATACAAACATACACACACACACACATTATTGTTATGCACGAGTATTCTTCGGAGCAAAACAAATTTCGTATTTTAAATGTTAATTTTATTGGTTAATTTATGAACACGTTGTTGTCAAACATCTTTAAGTTTAGCTAAAGAATCGCTGTTCTTCCTATTTTTTTAGTTTCTTCTCATTGATTTTGCAACTGTCAGCAGGTTTCTTTATAGACTGCTTTGCTACCAATATGCACTTATATGTATATAAGCATGTACATGTGTGTACAGTCGTACACCATTATAACGAACCATGCGAATAGCGAACGGTTTTCTCTGGTCCCAATATTTAAGTACCACTTTTTCATACAAATCACTACGTTTATGACGAACAGGGTTATGACGAACTTTTTTTATAGCGATCTATTAAAGCGATCTAAATCACCACGTTTATGACGAACAGGGTTATAACGAACCATCCGAATACCGAACGGTTTTCTCCGGTCCCAATATTTTTGTACCACTTTTTCATACAAATCACTACGCTTATGACGAACACGGTTATGACGAACTTTTTTTATAGCGATCTAGTTTTTGTGAGCCACACAATGAATTTGCAAATAACGAACTAGAAAAAAGTGTATTTAACAAAAAATCGCCAAAGGGCAGCACTTGTACGCAACATACCTTCACAGCTGTTTTAGACTATTCAAACAAACAATCCAAACAGATGTTTGGTTTCAAGTTCTAGGAAAGTCAAAAAGTAAAGTATGGATAAAAATAAAAGAAATTCCATTTCAGTTACAAGAAAAATGCAATTAAGGAAGTTGAAAAAGAAAATAAAAGTAAACAATAAATCTGTGAACTTTATAAAATTCCGAAACTGGCATTATCCCTTCTTGTAATTTTTTTGGTTTTTTTTTTGTATGGTTTTGACAAATTTTTTACTACGTCTATATCGAACTAACTCCTAAATCCGGCCCTTTGAGTTCGTTATAACAGTGTTCGACTGTATATGGCTTTTCTCATTTACGTCTCCTCATTCTCAGAAATTGTATTATTTTTTGAAAATCGTTAAGTAACCATTCGAGTCAGTAACTTTTTTAATAAAAATTATTTTTTGGGAATTCTTACAATTAAATGTTAAATTCTAAACTTTTTTTTTACTTTTTCTTTATTTAATTTAAAATTCTTTTTATAATTTATTTACATTTTTTATTTAATATAATTTGAATCGCATTTAAATATCAAGGAGTTTGGAAGGCATAGTCGAGAAACATGGTAGCAGCATATAAAAATTCAAAAAATCGCAATTCTAGAATTTTCAGAATTATTTTCTTTAATTTATCGCTAAGTAGGAATTTATACCTATTTTTGTCGATATATTATATATATTACTAGCCGGCCCGATCTGCGTTTCTGGCCCCATATTTTGCTTTTATTTTGAACTGCTTCTCGGAGAATATCAAAATTAGTGTTTTTAGTTATTTATAATAGAAAAAAAGTTATGTATGATCCGGTATTGTGCTAAGGTCGCTACACAACGATTAAGCACCCATTTATTAATTTCGCTTTCAGCGAAACAGAGCATAGAGTTATCGCGCTAATCTCTATCGGACATCTGTTAGACGAACTTCAAACTACACGCAAACACTCCTCACGGGCCATAGAGCATGCATATAAAATTTGGTCAAAATTGGTCCAGTTTTTGAGTTTATCGATCTCGAACACACACGTTATTTTTATATATGTACATATATAGAGAAGAGATATGAAGGTGCCATATTACAAACTAGGTCTCCTTAAGTAAGCAATAAACTAGGGGAATCCCCAGAATTAAATTATTTATTTTAGAAAATAAACGTGTAAATATACAGTTCGTAAGGATATAAATCTAAAGTACGGCAAGATCACGTAATAAATACGTATACTCGATTAACAGATAACCGAATAAACGAGGTTCAACTGTATTTTTCATATAAATACAGTAAAGTGCCAATTTACCTTACATAGATTTGCTTCTACCAACTTCGATTTACATCGTCTGAGATGTTTCTTTAAAGTTTGCGTTTTGTGTTTTCCGTCAAAATTCTTACGAGGATCCAGTATTACATTATATATCAGATACAAAAAAATTAAATAAGAACTTCAAAAATAGAAGTTGCGAAAAATTACAAGGAGGAAAAGGATTTATTATTGCATTTGTTATTGGCAAAACTGGTAGAAGCTCCTGTCTGCATTACAAAGCTGATGCAAATTTCCGAGCAATTTGCTAAAAATGTAGAAAGTGGGAGCGACTAACGCGAACAGAAATTATTATTTTTACCTCAGAAATCTATTTTATCAGAATTGCCTCTGGTAAGCGGCTAATGGGGATTCTAATGATTGGATTTCCTTTTATTGTATTAATTTAAAATTCTAATTTTGAAAAGTAATTTTTGACATTCTTCTTTCATGGTTTATTATAAATTCTTTGTTGAACAAAAAATCCCTTTTTTAATTGTTTTTCAATTCAATTTTAATTCCAGTTTAACATACAAATAATTTTTGTATGAATCCATATACTCGTATTTGTATGTGTTTTGATTTCGGTCTAGACGCCTTGAATTATAATCCCAAACCTTGTCATTATAATATATAATAATCTATACAATCAATTGAGAATTACAAGGTCGTAATCAAAACAAGCCTTGGCGAAATTTTTCAAATCTACAAAAATAAACAAGTCTTATTCGATATTAATGCATTTTATTTTTAGTATAAAAAAAAGCAAAATAACAAAAGTGCCAGGAGCGCCCAGGATAATAATAAATTTCATTAAATTGATGTCCATATATATATATGTTTATATGTAGGTATGTAAATATGTTTGAAAAGTATTTTTATTTTGAATGTTTCTTTTTATAGAATTTGAAATATTATTTTATTATTTGTTGATGTCCTTTGACATTTTAAAGACACAAAAAAATTTAAAAATTATATAAAATGAATTAAAATGTTTAAAGATTAATTTCAACAATTTAATTAGTTTTACCCATTTGAAATTCATTGAAGAATTTAGTTTTTCTTATACATATACATACATGTATACATATACTTATACTTATACACACATACGTATGGATGTACGTACATATCGGAGATCTGTCTGAATGCGATTCGAATGACATATTTTTGACTTTTTTATAATGAATTCTGAGTTAATATTTAAATTAAAAATTGAATCATTTGAATGAGCCTGTTTTTACTTAATGCCGGTCATTGTCGGCTTTTACAAAGCACCTACAGGAGTCAGGAAACAACAAATCATCAGTATGAGATTTATATACTTTACCAGAAAACTTTTTATTATTACCGATTTGTGGAATATGTTGAAAAAAAAAATAAATAAATAAATAAATAATAATTAAATTTTAGTTAGAAATATTAAATTTGTTTTATATATTTTATATTATTATTTTTTTTTATTTTAAATAATATTGATGTTTAGAAAAATTATTAAATTTAAATATTCCCCATCATGCTTTTATCATACAATGCCCCCACCCTACATTTCATATTATTTAAGAAATCAATAATAGAAATATTATAATAAAACCTTTTAAGTAATTTAAACTTAATTTATTTCAGAAAGGTGTGCACCCATATACATACGTACGAACAGTCTGAAATTAGACTTACGTCGTTTCGCTTAAATCCGCTCTATATTGCTTTAATTCAAATAATAATAATGATAAACAAGATACTTGCATATGTATAACCAGACACACCCATACCAGCGCACAGTATACACATTCGTCCCCGAATAAAAGCATGCGCGTATTAATAGATTATTGATCACATATTGTTTTCTGACATCATCCAGCCGGTTCGATTTTTTATGTTCAGAAATAAAATTCTCAAGCAAGACGTTCCTACATTACGTAGTGTGAAATACGAAAAACCCATTTCATCTCGACTTGTAAGTAAAGATCGCTTCTCTGCTTTACTACCTGAAGAGATTTCTGTGCTTTTTCCTAGCCAGTGGAAAATTGTTCATTAAAGATTTTCATTTATTTCTAGGCATTTATTTAAGCTCTTTAGAAGCACTCTTTGCTGGAAATGTACTTTTTTGCAAAAAAAAAAAAATTTCTTACTTAAGTTGTAGTTCCGTTTTTGTAAAAACTTTTGAGGTGATTTTTCACTTATTCACTTATTAATCATTGAGGACGTACAGATTTAAGCTTACTAAGCGTGGCTCAGGATGTCATCTAAAATTGTACTGGTGAGGGAAATTTTATTTTTTATACGCTACACCGGCGATGTTTGAAGGAAAACTTATTAAACAGCTAAAATAAATTTGGCACTTTGCCAAAAAAAAACGAATAAATAATTTCTATAATATCATCACGTAATGCTGCTAATAATTTCGTAAATGAACTGTAACCAAATAGAATGGTGAAAAATGTATGAAATGCGCCATAATGATGGTTCCCTTACGGTCCTACAGATAAGCAAAAAAAAAATCAAATTCTTGCATTAATTGAATTTCAATAATCGTTTTTTGCATTTTCGATTGTAACAAAAACACAAAAACCCCATTTTTTGAGAAGTCCGGGGGGCACAACAAGTTTAACATCTAAAATGCCAGTGCCCCTTTTACACATCTGTAGAAACACATAAAATCACTACAATGCTCGCAATGCGCTGAATAGAACGAAACATCTAATAATGTAGTTAGTCGGCCATATTATAGATTTTACTGTGCGAGTATACACAAATTTAGAAAAAAAATATATAAATTCATGTTTTAATAGTAAATGTAAGCCTGGCAGTCGATGTCAACACAACTCTCAAACAAAGTTATTCACAAATATTGGCATTTAAAATTTTCTTTTTTTTAACTAACTTAACCAGCAAAGCTTTCGCCTTCACCGCAGGAAAACACCCAAATTCTAGGCACGAATCGAACCCGTTACCTCCGCTTTACTAGGCTGCCCATTATTCATTCGCCTACGGAGGCACCCTGTTTGCTATTTCAAAATTTCACATTCTCCTTGCGATGGTTTGTTTCTTAAGTCTTTCGTTTTTTAAATACTTGCAACATTTCACTACAGCATGAAACTAAATACGATTGTAATAATAAATGAGAATCATAATACTAACCCCTTGCACCAAACACGGCCAAGCACATCACCAAACTTATAATAATTTTTGCCATTTTATTCACACGATTTTAAAAAATTATTTAGCAAATCTATTGACGGCCGTATGTTTTCAAAACGAGCGCTTCTTTAAAATGAACGTTGTTTATGAGACGAGTTAAGTATCTGAACTGATGCTGAGAAAAAAATGTCCGCTATTTAGACAGATACAAAAAAAAATGCGAATTGAATAATTTAAACAAATATATGAATATTTTTTTTTAATTACACTGGTTTTATAGAGGTTTTTTGATTTTTTGATTTTTGTTTTTTTTTTAATTTTTAAGAAGAAGCTTTAAAGTGTTACTTAAGAAACATGTTTTTTAAATACACACTCAAATAAATTTTTATTTTATGAAATATTTACATTATTTTTTATATATTTGCATTTGTATGCGTATGTAAAGATTTTGCAAGTTCTAAATTTCTAATATATTTTACATGTTTTTGTAAAAGTAAATATTTACAAATGAATGAAAAATATGGCCAACAATTATGTATGGATTATATAGTATTTCTGATCCTATTAGGAATCGCAAGTTACAGAAATTTTTTTTTTTATATTTTTTTTATACGTTTTGAGTTAATAAAATGTCCGTCCTTTGGAAGCAACGTATTAACGTTTCGGTTTTAAGTTACATTTTTAAGGAGAGCAACTCTTGAGGGTAGTATTTACTATACTAGACATACTATCCTAGACAGCCCTAACATTTATTCGCACGGAAATCCAAGTGTAGTTTTTATGCACCTGCTTAAAGTAAATGCTCCTCTGATGGCTTGGAAAGCATCATTTTATGAAGGCTTTCACATAGTTTTCTAAATCGTATGACTTGTTAGGGGTATCGCTTTTTCCCATCAAACTTTTCCGTCGGCTGTGCCCCATTTGAAAAATTAAGTAGGTTAGTGATACACATCAATAGAGTTGCATCCTTTGCGTAATCATTTCTGTTTATGCCATGAAGCCAACAGTTGAACGACTGGCAGGGAGGCAGGTAAGCATTTAAAATCCTTGCCGAAATATGCGGTTGGTGCCCTTTCCAAAATTGTATAATCAATTGTTTGTTTGTTAATCATATGATTTTATTTGCACACATATTTATGTATGTATGTATATAAGATAAGTGGTTCCGCCTGAAAAGTTTCCATAAAAATTTAATCATTTAAAACAGATCTTGGGAAAACTTATTGGCAACCAAATCTTAAATAGAATTTAATTTTCCATTTAGCAAGCAATTGTCTTTCAATATCTTTTGTAAGCAAAATTTACTTTACATTTTCACATAATAAGAATCCGTGAAATAAATTTGGTGAAAGAAATGGCCTTCCGTAGTATGTCGATCGATTTAGTGCGACATGAAATTAATCTTTTTTAAAAGTTGCAATCAAATGAAGTTTCATTTTCAATTGTTGTTTCTTTCAATCCACATTATAATACTGTAATTAACAATATTATTTGTTTATTAGGACTTAGTTCAAACAGCAAAATATATTAGTGGTATTCAGTGTTTGGTGCGAATGTTTTGCAAACGTACGAATGCAAAATTTCTTGGGGTTTCATTTTGTGAAATTCCAAAAACAAAACATACACTTTTGCAATCGCAATGAAATCGTATATATAAATCGTATAACTATTAATATTTCATCGCGCCGTGTATTGCATTTGCAATTGTAATGTTCAAACAGCTGACTCTTGCAAACGATAAATTTAATAATACTTTTAATACTATCGCAGAAAACACTGCAAAGTATAAAATACGTAACGAATACGGAATACCTCTATTGAATTTAAAGTGAATAAACTCAAAATGATTTGAAGCAAGTCAAAATCGTTTGAATTGCTAACAAAATTAATATATCAAATTGAAATTAAATGTCGTTCTTTAAATTTTCCCATTAGTTAACTTTTCGTATTGTTTAAGAATGATTGATCATCAGTTATTTTGAAGGTATGCAAGTCTTTGCTTATTTAAAAACTTTTACTGCAACTGCAATTAGATTTATTTGTAGTTGCTCTTAAAAATCACATATTTAATTTAAATAACAATTAAAAGCGAACCAGTACACATTCATGATTAATTCCTTCTAATGAAATCTTCAATAATAATAATTAAAGACTATATTTTTTTCCAGCGAATAAAAAGTTTAATCCTTTACTGAATTTTAACACTTTTTTTAAATTTTTCCTTTATTTTATATAAAATCCATAAATTTGAACTAATTAATTTATAAAACTTTTAATAATACTTTAACAACTGAAGGAAAATTTTATGATTTATTTCTTTCGACATAAATATTTAAGAATTCTTTTTTGCCGAATAAAATATATATGAAAATTAAATTAAACTCAAATTGAATATTAACAGAGAAATCATTGTACAGGGTGGGCCAAAAGTCACAATGGGGTTTAAAAAAACGAACTTTTTGTTTATTTTTTTTTTTAAGATTATATAAATAACATCTGGAGAATAAATAATGGAGGGATTTACAACTGAACAAAGAACAAGAATAATAGAATTTTATTACTTAAATCATTACTTATTACTTTTATTACTTATTAAATTTTTAAGCCCCATTGTGACTTTTGGCCCACCCAGTATTTTCTTACGTTCACATCCAGGAAGCCAATAACCATGCGAGGATATGTAAAGTAATTAATGTGCCGCGGTGTTCTGAATGAGAAAACAACTTATGAATAGAAATAGATTCGAATAGAAATGATTCGAATAATTCCTTTTTAATAATAACAAAAAAAAAAATCTTGCAATAACAATCACTAATACAGACGAAAAGATGTAGAAAAACTCTTTAAATGTCTGTACTTTCTTCCATATGAATGTCAGGCAATATCTCAAGTTCTTTCAAGCCCATAAGTTCGTACACACTTCCCTATATAAATTTTATTTCAATACGAAACTTTACCTGCAAACATTCATATTGTGTAAAAATCGGCCAGTGTGGCTTTTCTCTCTTTTTGGCAATGAAATCGGCCAAAATTCAAATTCATACGAATTTCCGAAAACATTTTTTGGCTTAATACACTATTGGGCACAAAAGCGATACAAAAACTTGGAAATACCCGTAGTCGCAGATTTTCAAAACGATTGCTTTACAAGAAACGTTACAGTAATACTTCACGGCGCTTTTATGTGTATCTACAAGAAAAAGCCGGTTCTGCAGCCAAAAAATATTTTTATTAAGATAGACAAACGTGTCTCATAAAATGTAAACCCCCCTCCCCCTTTGCTGATTTGCTTGCCATTTTTTGTTATATCAAGTCTTATAATGTCAAGGTTTTATGCGTCATGTTTTCTTCTTCGCTTTTGTCACTAGGCGGTACCAAACCTTTTAGTTGAATTTATTTGATATGATCTCTGGGTGTTACCGGTTTAAATGAATATGCATACACCAGTTAGGGCGGTAACTTCTTTTCATATTTTTCGTTATTATCAAAAGGCTGCTCATAAAAAAAAAAGACTGACATAAACACTCGTACACATACATGCCCAACCCTGGCCGACTTCCAAAACGTCAAATCCTTTGTATGCGCACCATGTATCATACTTTGTAATGCAGCAGTAGAAAACAGTGGCAAAGTATGGCGTTCCAAATGTCTTGGACAAGCATAAAGTACACCGTACAAGACTAACGAGAGCATCAGTTTCCAAGCCGAGGCTTTTTGTTGCTTTTTTCTTCTACTTTGTGTTCGTGTCGTATACGTCCATCGACGTAACGGAAAGTATTGAGAGAATACAAATATGACCGATACACACATTGCACTTTTGGTCTGTGTATTTCCATTCAGAGTACGGTTTGCACCACAAGCATTTGCAGTTACTGTCAGTCCTCGTACTATAAGCAATGTAGTGTAACATTTGCACTGGAAGTAAAGTGAGAGAAAAGAGTCCTTTTTGGAGGATACATATACCAAAATGGATTACAGCCATGTTGTAGAATATTGTCGAAATTTTCCTTATGAATCAAAATTTACTCGCATACACATTGTCTTTACCTCCCCTAAATTACTTTGTGTTTTGTTAATTATTAGGCACATGCATACACATACATACATGGATCTGCACATGCATGCTTGTACAGTGTTACTAAATGATTTCAAATCCTCAACTGCCTCTGAAGGAGTATATAATTGAAAGTCAATAACACAATTAATTAACTCAATTAATTTCTGGTTTGTTAATGTTTTTCCATGTTTTTACGTTTGTTCATACGCTCATTCAAACGTGCGTAGGCGAACGGATAAGGCGCCTACTAAACAGCAGGTCGCAGGTTCGATTCCTAGCCAGGGTGCTTTAATATTAAAACCATTCTTTTCCTTTTAGATGCTGGACACAACAAGTTATTTGTCCCATGAGTGCCGATACTCATTGCATCGGTTTGCTCTCTATACTTGTTCATGTTGAAAAACATATTTGTATACAGTGCCACAAAATAGTAAACATTCACGTCTTCATTATCTGTAGAACCAAAAACAAAAAAAAATCGTATCGATGCGTTTGCGAAGAACATTTTCCAAAATAAATAAATTTATTAATAATTATTAATTTGATTTGCATGCTTCTTTTCATTACTGATTAATATGTTCTTACAATTTATTTATCCTTTCGCTAATTGTTTAGTTGGTATGTATGCGCACACATACACAAGAGAGTATGTTCTATTGAAAAAATATGCTAAAGTAGCGAGTAATAGAATTTCGAGCTTGCCGTATAATAGTCTAACTCGCTCTCCAATAGTTTACAACGGAGAATAATTATTTTTAATATATTAATAACAAGAAAAAAAATCTTTTTTTTTATTTGACTGAGTTTAAAACTTCTTTGGATTTATAGTGATCGTCGAGTGGTGTCTCCACTAAAACACTCTCTCCTCCTTTCTCTAGGATTCCCTTACCAGGATTGCTTTCTGTATTACTTCGATAAAAGATCATATGCTCCTAGCCTGGTAAAAGGACCACCCTTATACTCTTATACTGCATCGAAGTCTGGTTTTTTCCTCCTAGGAATACTTATCAACCATATTTATCTAATTTTTATTATTTTATTATTTATCGCCTTCCCTAATACCACAGTGCGCATTGAAAGTTTAGTGATGGCGTACAAATATAGTTACGGCCCTAATGTACGTAGGTATGTTTATATTATAGCTTATATGTATATATATTGCATTAAAGTGAAAACTGTATATAAACTTGTTTGAAATAATTTAAAGCATTTTTCTCATTCCTTTTTTATTTATATGGCTCGTAGAGCATTTTGTTTAAATAAAAATATTATCCAATTAATTCGGAATTTTCAAAATAAACAATTTTAATTTTATTTGACAAATTGGAGAATAGCAAAAGTGTTTTCATTTAGCATTAAAATGTAAATTAGATGTAAACATTAGACGTATGCGCAAATATATGTATGTAATCATAATAAAAGAATATGATAATACAAAAACTTACCTTACGAAAGCTTAAATTATTAGTTGTTACTATTGATTCTCCTAAAGTTGCAATAAGTAATGCAGGATCTTTCCAAAGAATTGATGTTAAATTTTTTTTGTTACAAAGTGTAGTGTATCTCACATGTCTACAATGCTTATGCAGTGCTTAGAATGTATGCTAAATAAAGTATCAATAATAATAGATATTGATACTCCCTCCGTTATCTGATTGATGCCGACTTAATTTTAAGCTGGAAAAGAGTATATAAAGTAGAACAGAGGACTAATCCGGCAAAATCACATCGTCTTTGATTCAATATCTCTTGCATTTTTGCGGTTGTTTTGCACGTATTATTAATTGGAGATTCTCAGTTGGAGAAACTAAATAAAGGTAAAAAGCAAGAAAAGGTATTATAATCGATTGTGACGAATCTTATATACCCTTCTCCAAGGAAATGTTCCGCAGCTACTTTTCTACCCTGCAATTATAGTTTATTGAAGTAACCTTTAATTTTCTAATACTTTTCTCATTGTTGAAAAATATTAAAAATTATGATAATAAAAATAAAACTTTTCTTCCTACTTATAATCGTACTAATGAAACTTGAAATCGAATTTGTTTGCGAATAAAAAAGCTGCAGTTGCCTGATGCAATGCTAGTATAGCTCCGATGTCGCTCACACTGAGATATTCAAATTTGGTGTAAATTGAAAAGGAATGAAAATTTAATATGGATTGTGAACTTCTCATCTATTTCGCATAAGAAACTATAACGCTTTACTGAAAGCGACTTTTTGAGACGCACCATTTCTTAGTGCACTTCTTAAGGTCAGTGCTCTCTCCCACAGTTATATGGTGGCAACTAACCTTTATATAACTGATGCATAAAACAAAACGCAACGAATACTTTGAGTCGTCCAAGTTAAACTGCTTATAGAGGAAATAGTGACCAATAATTTATAACACCATTATATTCGCTGATATTTTAGTAGTAATCATGACGTCTGACCGAGCTTCGAGTTCAGTGGTTGGACCAGCAGCAGGTTTATTCTGTATTGCGATACGAAAACACGCAAATGCGAACACTTCCTTCTCTGTGTTGCGATGTTCGCAAAGTAGTTTTTTAATCGCATTTAAAATCCGAAAAGGTGTCAAGTCGGTATTCTGTATTGCGAAAACAAACGTCAGATACATACGAAGATCGCAAAATATAATCGACAACAAACCACCACCATTCGCAATACACAAAAATGTAAGTGAAAAAAAAATTATTTTGTTTATTTATTCTTATATTAATTGTCTGCACGATGGAAAAGTATGTAATTCCAACTTTAATTTTAATAGGTTTAAATTTAATACCTCTACTAATTATCATTTTGCGATCACATATCTGAAATGTATCAATTTTATTGTACTTATTTAAAACTGATTATAATTAAAACTACAATAAATCAAAAGTTAAAAGCACCAACAATAATGGCTATCGGCTTAAGTAATTATTAAAAACGTTCTATTTGAAAAATAAATTTACTCATTATCGTAGCATTCATACTATTTTTAATTTTGCTGTTAAAATATAAATGCTCATTATCACCTGGATCGTACCATCTGGATGTGTGTTCCATCTATCGGTCCAATCACACCAGCAATATTAAATTCTCTGAAAAAGAAAGCTTTTCCTCTTTCTTTTCGTCTTCGGACAAATCAAATTTAATATGTTTCGGACATAAAATCTTCTCAAAAGCTACGCAAATTTCTGCTAAACATCGCGATTTTGCAGGGTGAGATATTGACCAATTTGTTGCTAGTAGCCACCTTGACCAAGGATTTTAAACGCAGCCGATAATTTGGTAATTGGCGGAATCGCACTTGATTTCGTGGGATTCAATTCGGAGCCAAATGTTATTTAAAACATATTGAAATGCCTCTTAGGGGAATATAAAATTTTTTAATAAACTGGAATAGAAATATTTTGCACAATTAATTCTTTTCAAAGCTTCAAAATAATTACCTTTTTACATTCAAGCTTAGAATATCCAATTTGCTTTGCTTTTTCCAATTTCATTTGGATCATGCCCCTCTTCATCAGTAAACCATAGAGCTACAGAACCCATTATCATATAAATCAATGTTATTTTGTAACAAAAATTATAAATTTATTTTTTTTAAATTTAACGTTCACATTTTCTTTAGACCACCGTTGTTTTTTTTTTGATAGGCGTTGCCACGATTTAAAATAAAATGCTATTACGCAATTCATTTGCGCATCTCATTGACTTTCGAATCGCAATACAGAATAAGCCTGCAGTTCATAAGGCTTATGTCGCATGCAAGTCATCCCAAATTCCCAATCTAACAAGGGCTTTAGTGTTTAGTCCACAGACTTTCAATTTTATGAATTGAATGTAATGATTTGAAGCCAGAATAATTCCAAACTCTTTTGATTGTTATCTTAGTCTGTGATGCGTTTCTATAACTTCTTTGCTCTATCGCTAAAAAAATGGCTTAATATGCATTTTCCGATTTAAAACGATTCGAAAAATGTAACTGAAGAAAGCGAGAAATGTTTAATAAATTGTAATATCACGTTTTTTAGAAATATTATTAAAATGCACACATAATTTGTAATCTTAAGGAAGACACAGAGTAGTTGCCAAATATTGGGTCCGTTCATTGGCTAAAAATTATTACAAATTGCCGAAACATATGCAATGGGAGTGCATGACAAGAGGAAAAAAAATTCAAGGAAAGGTTTACTAGTGAAATGTTTACTTTATTCCAATATTTTTAATGGCAAGGCTTGCTTTGCTGTTATTTCGCTACGTCTCTTATAGTTATTTTTAAGTATTTCCAAAGACTTAAGCGAAATTTATTGTTTGGCACTTTTTTTTTCTTTTTTGTTGAAATACATTTCAGGAGTTGGAAAGCGCTTTTCCAATAAGTTCTTAGCCGAACATGACCGAAATGGTGACAGCCAATGTTTTGAATGTCTACAAGTGAGATACAAAAGTTATAAATTGGAAAACGTAATATTTTTATTGAGCGCAAAAATGTATCGCTTAAAAAATATCCTTTTCTTAACTGCCATAAAATATATGTATATTCGTGTTAAAATTAAATTTCTTTTTTTATTTTCAAATTTTAAAATTTTTTACTTAATTGTTCTTTTTGGATTTGTATTTCATTCTCAATATTTATTTTATATACAATTTCTTTGTTTCATTTTCACCTTCCTATTTTGGCAAAAAATATTTTTTATTTTTTTTTTTAGTTTTATTTTTAAGATATATAAAAAAATGAAAAGAGTAAATTTTGCAGTATTGTGTTTTATTTAACTAAATTAATAGGAATAGAAGTACTGTTTTTTAAAAACTATTTTCGTTTTGTATTTATATTTACTGCTTAACTTTATTTAAATTGTTTTTTCAAATAATGTAAAAAAGAAAAATAATAGTTTTCAAAGTTAGAGCTTATTTTTTAAATGACTTTAGTTATTTCTTCAAAAAAAAAAAAAAAAAAAATAAAACATTTTTAATTATTTAAGTATATTGTTTGTAATTGATAATGGATGTTGAGAAAACAAGGACGATTCATAAAAGCTAAATTAGGAGTGTGTAAAATGCTTTTAAAATTTTATGAAGACTTGAAGGATTTTTATTTTTATTTTGATTTAATGTCAGTCGTAAAACTAAACAGTTTTTATAAATTTGAGTGGAACGCTTTTTAAAACTATTTTTTAGAAGAAATTCTTTAAGAATTTATTCTAATAATATGATTATTATTGTTTTCTCATTTGTTTTTTAGCATTGTAACATTTTATTTAACTTTTTATTTGTCTAAGGCACTTTAAAAATAATTTATGTTCACTTATCATTTTTATAACCAAAAATTAGACGTCTTTACATTTCAGACACAATTTATTGACTTTGATTTAAAAAAATTATTTTATTTTATTAACTGAAAATGTATTATTTGCGCGTGTTTTTAAATTAAATTGTTTATTTGTTAATACTCGTAGGATAGCGTTGTTAGGCTCTTTTTGGAGATTTTTTAGAAATAAAAGTTATTCACAGTGGCTGGTGGTGTCCAACCGATAAATGTAATTCGGCTGCGGCATTATTTGAAAAGTTTGGTACCGTTCAGGATCTGACTAATTTTCTCTTTCATTATTATTATAGTAACGGCAAGGATAGTCTGATTGCAAGCCACAACAACGGGAGCTGTTAATTTCATTGCAAGCTTCACAGAAGGCATAAGGATGGGAATTTAGGTCCCACTGTAGCTGATTAAAACATGTGGAGAAGAAAAAAGAAATTTTCTACAGAAATGTTTTCAAACTGTTTTATAGTCATTTCACAGCAGTTTTTCGATTATTTAGAAAGACGTTTGGTGGTTTTGGTGGTAGCAGAGTAGCCGTTAAGGAAGAATTGATAAACGGAAATCATATAAAGTTCGATTCTTGAACCATATTCTTTTTATAGTTAGACCATTGCTGATTAGTCAGATTGACTTTAATTGCTGCTGGTTGAAAATAAAAGTGAATACATAAATAAAATGAATCCAGTTATTTTGCGATTTGTAATACCACCAATCCCTGACAAATTTCTTTTTACAAATGCAACCGCATATTCGAGCACTGACTTCTTTCCAATTCAAGTTTATCAGTTGCAAAAAGTGAGATTTATGGAAAACCATTTAATATATCTTGTTTGGGTTTGTTTCTAAAATACAGCCTGTTTTTATAGAGTCTTGGAATTTTTGTTTATAGAACTTTAAAATGATATTTTTGTGTCTTAAAAAAAAGCCCTTAAAGTCTTCTATATAGAGTTGGCTTTACATTTTAATTGTTTGTTAAAAAGTTTAATATAAGTTATGCAATTTCTATTGAAATTGAAAAGGAAATTATAATATAATGCCCACCACCAAATAGTTTTTATATTTCTTGTTTGTTTACATTTGAAAAATACATTTCTTTTTATAAATTTTACTTATTTACAAAGTCTACTTTTAAGTTTTACAACTAGTTTATGTTTAAGTAAAGTATACTACACGTGTGCAAGATTTTTAAATTTTGAGTTATTTTAATTACTGCTTACTTAAAATCAAAGTTCTTAAAATTATGTTTTGTTGTTTTGTTTTGTTTTGTTTTGTTTCTTTTTTTCTTTTCAGTTTTAAAATTTAATAATAAAACAATTACTAGTACAAATAACACGGTCTTACAGCTTAAAATATTTTTTGTTTTTTTATATATAAAAATTGTATGTATTTAGATGTGTAATTTCTTATTAGTTAATGAAAAAAAAAATTTAACTAAAGGAGGAGAATTTTAGTAGGACAAACTTGTACTGATACTGATATCTGAAGTGGTTGCAGAGTAAAGTAATTGCAACAGTGCCAGTTTTTAAGAAAATATTACAACAGTTGACAATTTTTAATATTAATTACATTGTAGTTAAAAAAAATTAACAAATGCATTTTTTCACTTTAATTCTTTTTGCTTTCTTCGGGCGATATTATTTTTTAATTGTCAAAACAGTGATTTATTCCATAATTTAACTGTTATACAAAAAAGCTAAATAATAAAAATAATAAATAAAATAATAAAATTAAAAAATAATAATTTTTCGGCACTGCATATAATAGCTTTGGATCAATTTGGGCCTACAATCCTATATTGTTAGTAAAAGTATAAAAAAATGCACACATACAATTGAATTTTCGTTTACTGTAAAGCCATTATTCGAACATTAATTTTTTAAATTGATAAGAAATACTCCACTAGTTATGCCATCCTGGTATTTATTTGTTCGTTTTGGTTTCCCAATAAAGGCTACTTATTGTCAATTATTTGTTTTCAAACTGACATGGTTATAGGCTTCAGGAAACCCCTTCCTAATCCACTTCAACTAAATGCACAATATATTCGGTATTTAAAAATTTAATTTAATATTTCAAACTAAAAGTCGATGCATTGCAGAAATTTCTAGAGGAAATTATCCCAAAAAACCAGTGGCAGCCGTTTGACTGACACATCACAAGAAGAGGCTTGAAAACAAAACAAAAATTGTTTTGAACATTTCCGGAAATTTCTTAGTGCACAGAAGCCTTTTAAAAATCAGTTCGATGTATGTCTGTAAAATTTCTTTGAAAGGAGTACAAAATATTATTTATAATAAATTCTAAAGGAAAGGGCATTGCTGGGACTTTTAAGGCCTAACAGTATTGCGCATAAACGGTCTAAATGTGCTTAAGCAATAACTTTTTAAACAAATGAATTAAGCAAATTACCAAATATTTCCTATTGTATTACCATTATTGTAGATTTTAGTTCTTTTGCCGATACGCAAACAATTACTATAAAGTATCAGGTAGCTTGAGCGGGGCAAAAAATAATTTCAATTTATATTTCAGTAAAGCAATAATATTAAACTGAATATAATATTAGGAATATAAAATATCAAATAAATACATTTTTTGTGTGCAAAGGGGATAAGTAAAGAAAAGCATTTACTGATATAGTGAACTCTCAGAAACATAAACTCCAAGTAAGTTGAACTACAAGAATGTACTTCAAGAATGTCATTAAAGGCTTTAAAATGTGAACTTTTTTCGAACGTTTGAATTCAATTTTGTAATTATAAAGTTGGAAACTCTGGAATGAATATGCAACTACTAAATTAATTTATTCCTTTTATCCTCAAAAATTATTTAGTTTTCTTTGTAGAAACTCTCTTTCAAATTATAGTAGCCTTAGACGAAATCACTAATATTGTAGAATATCCGATTGAATAAATAGAACTGAATAATATTTCGTAGCTGAAAACCAACTTATCTTATTTTATATTAAAAAAAGATAAGTGTTAAATACTATATTTGTCTAAAAAAAATTCATCTAACACGAGAACTCACGTTACTGCGAGTTCACTGTAATTATTAAAAATAATTATACATTCGTATACTTTAACAGGATTTCTTTAATCGCAATTTTTTGAACCTTTAATGAACAAATTTTGATATTTTAGAGAAAATAAAAAGGAATTAAAATAGTTTTGAAATTACTTTTGGTTCATTAAGTGAGCCACTGTGACTAAAAATGTTCCAAGTCGATTAAGTTCATTTTAGCTAACTAAAACTTTAATCGAATTTGCTTAATCACTTGACTAGTTTACACGTATTATAGTTAGGCCTTTGACTATAAGCGATTGTAAATGCATAGGAAGTGAAGTACAAGTCTTTAAAAATCGTTTCTGTTTCTGATCCGATGGATACTATGCTGGTTTTCCAAAGAATTAGTAGAATGGTTAGTTCATTTTAAAAAATCGAAATCAGTTGACAGCAACTAAAGTTATCATCAAGCTCTTCAGTGTAAGCTGGGAGTGTTTGGACTATGACTTGTACTTTTGCTACTTTGATTTAAGATGTTTTTTAAGCATAAAAACGCACTCCCTTAATACATTGACATGATGTTAAATACTTAACAGAAGGAAATGTTTTTTAAATTACAATTTAAGCAAAAATTTCATAATTACGTGATTTAAGAATACATTGTTTTATACGTATGCATCAAATGACTGTATTGAAATAACATGAAGTAAATAAAATTCAAAATTCTTATAAATTTAATAATTCTTTGTTTTCGACTTTCATTCACAAGACCAAACCAGTTAACACAGTTTTCATCCAACAAAAAAGATATTGTACATTAATATGCATCGTTCCTCGTCGTAAACAGAAGCCAGACAAGTATTTTAAACAAAGTTCAAGTCTGCTTTCTTACGATCACCACATGTAAATACGCCGTACTGATAGTTATTTTTAAATATTCAACACCTTTTACACTTTTTAATATTTCTAATATTGATTATTAGAAAGAACTAAATGACGTCTTTGATTATTTATTTGCTAATGGCAGTAATGTCAGCGTTGTAGAACAAATACTCAAGATCAGGGCAAAAAAATTTTTGATTTCAGTAAAACTAGTAGAATATTTTCAAATAGTACGTTAATATTTGATAGAACTGATTTTGGGAGTGCTTTTAAGAACGAAAAAAGCTTGTGGTAGTCACGCATACACTACAACTTTTTAATTTTATTTATTTAAGGCTTGTTTTGTGTAATTTTTATGAACCATATTTTTAAATGCTTAGAAAACTAAATAAATGTAAAAGTTAAAAATAAAATCATATTGCTTTCAATTCTTTGATATAACTGAAATCAAATCCATTTTTTTTTATTTCTAAGTTTTAAATTTCTATTAAGATTTTAATTGGTATATTTTTTTTATTTTATTTTAAATTATTTTAAAGTCTTTATTCTATAACATTTACTAAAGTAAACCTTATGTTCGAAATCCCCTAAGAAATTTTAAAATACTTCATAGTTTATCAAAATAAAATTAAAAAAGCTAATCGGCAAGTTTGCTGAATAGTGTTTAACAAAACTAACATTCTTATTGGTAACTATTTTTAAAGTCAAAGTATAAAATAAACTGCACCTCTGCATAATGGCAAAGTTCGTAACATACTTTTACTTTAATAATGGTTTACTAATACACTGTGTTAGTGTGTAGAAAATGTTTGGTTTCCTTGAAAACTTAGCACTCTTTCAAAATATTGTTATTTTGTAAATGTTATCTTTTTATATACGTATAATTCAATTCATTATTTAGTAAGTTTGTTATAGTTTTTATTTACTTGCCACAAATTGTAGAACACTTCACTAAGAGTCCACCATGAAAAATTTAAGTTCTTAAGGGTTAAACAGCTCGTCCAAATATTACATATAGCATCAAAAGTTTTTCAACTTTTATGCTTAAACAACCACTATACAGCACAGCCGCTTCGTGTATCATACATAATTTTCAATTCCGGATAGATAATCTTACGTATTAGTTGGTTTGTTTTGCTCGCCAACATGGCGCGGCGTGTATCCTTCTGCAAATCCTTTATTCCCGGTTTATGGACCAGAAAGGCATTGTCTAGTATGTGAAACTCATAGTCCAGCACACACAATTGATAACCCTAATGAAGAAATAAAAAAAAGAAATGTAAGAATAATAGGTCTATTAATTTGTACTTTTAATATCCCTTTACCTGGGTCATTTTATCACTTTTACCCTCCCAGCTCAAACGTTCATCATAGTGAGGTTCGGCATGAGTTCCTATGTAAATTGGTTCCCAATGCACGAAATACCCAGTTCTCTTTCCAATATGGAAGACACTTAGATCGTCTGTTTCATTAGCTGCCATCCACTCTTTGGATTTAGGGACACCATGGCAGCTGGCACAAACACGTTTGTGGAAAGGTATGGCTTTGCCACTACGCAAGAACTCCTGCAGTTCCGTTTTGTCACGTGGCACAGGACTATTCTTTTCCACTTCGAAGATTGAAAGAGGGAACACGCTGGCAACAACAAAAATAATAATATAAATTTGTGATTAATTTTTGGTTAATATTTCTTTTTAGTTTTGAAGTAGTTTTCAGCAAGAACAACCTCAACTATATAACAATTCATAACTGGTGCACGGACTCACTACTTGAATAATTTTTATTTTTTTTTACTCACGCTACCGTAATTCACACATATGTACGAGTATATAAGAAATTACTCACCGTGGCGCTTTCCTCTGTAAATATGGTTCGTTTCGCGCAATCATTTCTAAAAATTTTTTTACTACGCCAGGATTGGGATACAATTCAATATCGGACGCCAAAATAAAATGTGTGGTAGCCGCATCACGAGCAATATTGCGGCCAACGTTAACCGGATATAACAATTTCTTCTGTGCTTTATACATATGGCTCGTTGTTACATTCAAATAAGGAGCGGGCAGTGAACAATTGTAACCCACTTTTAAAGCGTTCACTGACTTAGGTACAACTTTAGGGATATGTTTTGTGCTAAAGTAAAAGTGAAATGTGGCAAATTCGCGCACCAGATTACTTTCGGGTAAACAGTCTCTTAAGTATTTGATGGAATCTAAGGTTTGTTGGAAGTCAAGACCGGGCGCATACATAGCTATGCTAATAGGAGCATTCCATCTATTAAAAGTGCAAATAAGTTGATAAAGGGCTTATAAGCATACTAAGTAATTGTGAAAATATGCATACCTTTCTAATAGTGGCATAAGATTATCTAAAAATGAATAATCTGCGTGTGTTGTATACGTAATAGTTTCATGGCACTTGAGTTGACCATGTTTGGCTTGAATATAATTTTTCAGTACCCAAAAATCTCCACGCTGTAGAATTTCTGGTTCGTAGGGCTTATCATAGCATTTCAGTAAGCTTCGCAAACGTTCATCAAAGTCTTTTTCATCGCCGGTAACAATAAAACTGCCACTGGCATCATTTGGAGTGTTATTTACGTAATTAGTACTCCCAGGCGGAATATTACCAATAACTGCTGCTGGATCTCCTATATTGGGGTCCATTTCTGGCGCATCATTGTCCTTGCTAGATGGTTTTAAATCTGAGCGTGACCCACCACTATCACTTGGAGGGGGTGCAGGTTGTTCGGCTGGTGCTTTATAATCAGGTAATTGTTCCTGGAAACTTACATCAATTAAGATTTAGCCTAATTTCTAATATTTACTTTATAACGTACCGTTTTGCCTAGGTTTTCTTTTATCACACCCTGCTGCTGTACTTGTTGCTGACTCGGCGTGTGCTGTTCCTGTATAAAGAGTTGAGAGCCTGTAGGTAACGTATATCTGTTTCCAATCATTAACTGACTGCATATGTACAAAATCACAGCAATGTTTATTAATATACTGCATCTTAGTAGCCAATTTCTTCGTGTAAACATTTTTTGTCCCAAATGTTCGAAACGCATATTCAATGCTGTTTCTTTTGGTTTAGGTGTGTTTAATTTAATATAAAAAATGTTTAAGCTGTTCCTCTGTACCTTATATTAAAGCTTGCAATTGAGCTGTGACTGTGATTCGACAATGCCAAGTTACAGTACCTAAAATGGGAAAAACAGAAAATTAAGCAAATTGCATATTGTAAAACAATAGTTTAAGAACTTGATGAAATGTGAAAATAATCAAATATCCCACCATGGCTGCACAACGCATAGCGATACGCGCATAAACATAAGATTAGCTGCTGGAACCAAAACCATTTCATTTAGAAGAAATAAGTTGGCCCTTCTAATTCTACATTCTTCCTTCTACATTCAATACAAGAAACATTCAACAGTTTACATTTAATGATAGTCATTTTAAAATATTTTCTAAGAGCATATTTTTTCCTTTTATTTCTATTTGCATCTTAATTTGAAGTCACAGAGAACGAATTATATTTATTATGGCCGTTCAGAGCATTGCATGTGCATGAATAACTATTTACATGCTGATAGTCTGCTTATTTTTGAGCAGCTAAGAATATTCTAAAATATTGAAAAGGTTTATTTAGTGAACCTACAAGAATTCTACGTGATTTTTAAAATAAAAGATAAATAAGTAAAGTTTCTGAGCATCTCGAAATAGGAATTATATTTAAAATTTTGTTACAGTGCTAAAAGAATTACTTTCACTTTTTACTAAAGAAATTCATAATTCCCGCTTGTTTGGTTTTGCCAGCCGGATTCTTGCTCGCCTTGGTATCTTTGCTCAAACTTAAGTTTGATTTCTTTGTTTCCTTTAGAGACGTTTTTATCGTTACTGGAAGTACTTTTTTTGTTTGTGTTGTGTCTGAGGATGGTAATTTTCTGGGTTTTTGCTTGGGTTTTTTAGTAATAACGAAACCTTCTTCATCTAAATATGTTTCTGCAACAAGTTCTTCCTCTTTTATATCTTCTTTATCTCCTAACTTTTCCTGTTTTGCTGGGGGATCAGTATCATCATCATCTGAGTCTAAAATTCGTCTTCTCTTCGTTGAGGATGTTGTTTCGCAATTATTGTCTTGCTCTATTTCTACATCGGAGGATATTATATCTCTCTTTAGTGCTTCTAACTTTTCTTCTTCATCTGAGGATGCCACTTCCGGTTCATCTTCCTCTTCGCTGAATAGTTGTACAGAGGTGTTGGCAGCCGGATTTTCCCTTTTTTCCTCCTTTATTGGGTTCCCTACTTGTTTCTTAAAAAAGTCTTGCATTTTTTTGGGTGTTGTTGGTTTCTTTGACGTTTTATCTTCAGTTTTCTTCGATGCAGCTGTGGAAGATGCAAAAAAATTATTTATGCCTTTTTTTACAGCAGTCTTTTTATCATTAATTTTCTTCTCAGGGCATAAAGTTTCAGATGATCCCTCTTTAACCTCCACTGCCTTTTTGAGCTCTTTAAGAGATTCTTTTATAGTATTAGCGTTCTTTTCCTGTTTCACATCTAGTTTTTTATCGGAAATTGTAGAGAGTTTTGCTTCATCTGAGGTTTCAGTTGTCTGTCTTTTTAATGCCTTCTTGCACTCAACAATTCTCATAGGCTTAAATGTTGGTGCAGCGCATTTAGCTCCACCCGCTACTTCTACGGAATACAAAGAAGATTCGGCATTTATCAATTTCGTCAACCACGTTGAAAGTAGCGGTTCCTCTATAATTTTATATATTATTTTTTCCTGTTTGTCCTCATGTCTACCATGCACCAGATATTTTTTTTCAAACTTTATTGTATTCTCCTGTTGTACCAAGTAATTTTTCAAAATTGAGTTCACTTCATCATACGACAGCTGGTAATCATCTAATAGTTCAGTGATTAAAACAGGCCGATCGAAATTTATCAGACAGTTCGATAAATCTTCTTTTAATTTTTTGGAATTCATTACAAATTTTTATTTTTTTCTTCAACACTACACAAATGCCTCTGTAAAATCAATATATTTTTATTCACACAAAACAAGCACACAGGGTGCACACGAAACTGCGTATAGCAGTGCAAGCACGTGGAATAAAGTGGAAAGAAACAAAAAACCAACGAACAGCTGCTAAAAAATGTATGTTCTGACCGGAAGTTTAATTTAACAGCATTGTATATTTTATGCAAACATTTGAATTATAACATTATATTTTATATATTTCATTTTTTAATTAAATACGTAGTATTAATGATACATCTCAAAAGAGTATTTTAATTTAATATGAGAATTGTTTGTAATTTTTAGTAAAGTATTTAAGAGTTGAGGTTAAGTGAATTATTACGAAACAGAGGCAATCCACTTTCAAACAGAAATCAAATTCGATCATTTAAGATATTAATTAATTGTTTAAACTACAATTAGTTTGTATTTTTCCATTTAAAGAAACACGAACACACATGTAAGTATAAAAATAATATTGTTAAAAAAAATTTTTTTTTTTTTGCTCACTACAATAAGGTATTAAATTTTGCATAAAATTTTATACAAATAATTTAAATTTTTTTTTTTTTCTGTTGCTTACTTTCTTTGACAACTATTTGCACTGCAGGTTTAACAATAATGAGTAGCGCAGCCGACAACTTTCTTTTGTTAAAAAAAAAAAAAAAATTTTGGTTAAGTCGAATCCACTACCAGTTGATCTTAAGAATCCTACTCGTCTAAAAATACTTTTTTCTTTAAATTACTATTTGCTTAAGTAAACACAGGAAATAGTTTTGTTATTTGACAAGGATTTATTTAGGTTAGTTTGTTTTGGGAATATGAAAGCAGAATGACAACCTTGAACACATTTTGTTTTTTTAAGGATACAAACTAGTTTTACCGAGTCGAATTCGCCTTGGCTGGAGTATTGTAGTTTTATGAAATAAGAAAACTGTACCTTGTTTTATTATATCTATTGCATGTCCGTAAGGACGATACAAAGAAAAGTATAAGAAGGAGATTAGAGAAAATTTGTTTTGTATTATTTTGAAACAATGTTTTAAGAACTGCTGCGATTGAACTCTTGTCATTTTCAAATGATTTTTGGGAATGTAGATGGAACAAAATTGGTTACTTTAAAATTTTGTAACTGCAAATGTGAACTTTTTTTTGACATTATTCATTGGACTACATGCAGAGACAATATTGATATATGTATGTATATACTTTGAAAATTGCTGCTAAGTTACTTCTTGGTATCTCGCCGGTTTTGACTGCATACGATTAAAAAAAAATGGTTTATGGTTTTTCGCAGTAAAAAAAATTTATACATATATTTCGCAATATATGAGAATGAGGACAATCCTAACTTGTATAGCTAATTTCTCATGTATAGATTGCCGGCATGTATACATACATACAGATAATATATAGATACATATATATATTTTTGTCCATACATAGATGCATACATTAATAATAAATGATGGTAATATATAATATATTGTAGATAGTCGTCATTCACCCTGTTGTGGATAACGTGTTTCTTCAAATATATTCTCTTTTCCTGATATATAATTCAATGCGGAATTTAAAAAGTGTTCCTACACCAATACTTCATCTTATCGTGACCGACTTCTTCAAAATGGTTTCCCACATTTTTCGTGTTAGTTTGCTGAATTCGTTTTCTTTAGCTTGTAAAAAATATGAATGAACCAAAAAAAAAAAAAGAAAAAGTTTTAATGACTTCTGCAAATTTCTCAAGCCAAAATAAGTTCGGAGGCCTCCAGTTCAAAATTCTTCATGTCGAACTGGAGTGATCACAAAAAATAGAAATAGTTTGTAATTTACAGTGTAATAGTCATGCATACACAAGTACATATGTATATGCATGCTATAAAATGGCACCAATTCTAGACCCACTAATTAGAATTTTATTTATTTTTAATAGCGGTATGCAGTGTTCACTGAATAGTTAATTGCAGCTGTTTGCGTTTTCAAATATTTTGCCATTAACAATGCGCAATGGGCTATTTAGCCTTTCATATTTGTGATTACATTGCGATTGCAAATGTGTATATTTTGTTTTTGGCAGTTAATAAAAAAAACAGCCAAGAAATTTTGCATTCGAACGCTGGCAAGCCATTCGCACTCAGCACTGAATACAGTTAATAATTTACATACAGTAAGGCATTCACATTCCTTATTGTACATTCACTGAGAAGTGATAGCTTATTCCCCTTCTGAGGAAATAAAATTTAATGTTATTTTATGCCTTATAGACCGTTTACATCTGATATGAGAATAATATTGAGTGGATTCCTCTGATATTCAGTCGACTACTGTTGGCCGTCCTTACATATTCGTCCCTTCCGATTCTATATACATATATATATACTTAAAAGTTAGTTTTTTAAATATGTTCAGCAATATTTGTACTGCCGTATTTATCTTATTTAATACCAAAGTTTGGAGGACTTAAAATATAAACACACACTTACATAGCCATATATACCCGTAGATATTTACATATGAGTTCTGGTTCAATAAATTTAATCCTATTAGGAATATGCACTTCCAAAAAAACAGAAAAATATTTTGCTGCGACAATTGATTTAATAATTAAAAAAGCTTCAGGCAGAGCATTAATGTATGAAAATATAGATTTAAATAAGCAATAAAAATACAAAATGTTCCGCATAAGCATTTTATGATTTATTATAAAAGAAAAAAACGATTATAACTATTTTTAAATATTTTTTTTTTGGTTTTTTTTTACATAATTGTAATTTTGGAGAATCGAAGTGTAAAATTAGTCAAAAAACAATATTGATGAGACAAAAAAAATATTTAACAATTTGTTGGTTCAATATGGAATTGATTAATAATTTTTTAATTATCACGTTGAAAGGTGGAAAGGTTACAACACTAAATTAAATATCAGATGGTACGAAGCTCTTATACTTTAACTCCAATATTTCGTCATTAAGAATTTAATAACAAAAAAAAAAAAAAAAAAAAGGCTTCTCAAAATTTTGTTGCACAATTTTATAATGTTGTGTGTGCGTACAAGATTCAATACTTTTCAATTGGCATCCATACATAAATAAATATACATATTTATACGAATACATATATAAATATTTTTGTTGACCAGCAGAGAGTGCATTAACCACAAATTATGATTCATATTGTTCATTTACCTCTATCCCTTTCGCAAAGAAAAATACATTATAAATTGTAAAAAAGTTTCATGTACAACATTTTCATTGCGATGTGCAAGTCAAATAATGAAACATTATTTTTTTTTTAAATTACAAATTTCAATATTTCAATGTGGACTATGAGTTCGAATGGATGTGTGGATGTGGGGATGTGGGGATGTGTTAAATTTGCCAAATTTTTTGTATAAAATTTTATTTTTCATTTTTCATATTATTTTGCAAAAGTATTCTAAATTGAAATCATCATCACTGTCACAAAATCCGTATCATTAAATGTGCTCTTCTGGTTATTATTTTGCTTTACACCGCCTTTATTTGTTGTTCACATGAAATGGGCATCCATGTAGTTTTCATTTATCCAGATGTAAATGTTTCTCTTTTTTAATCACAAAATAATTTATTTGAGGTTTGGCGAAAAAATGATTAAATGTTTTTCTGTCATACACAACACAAGTTAATGGAGGAGTAAAAGTTGAATGGATAAGGGGAAAAAGGGATGAATATTTTACATTTGTAGGTATGTATGTATATATACTATAAACGTTGTTTACGGTAAAGTAAAAAAGTTACAATGAATTGGCAAAAACATAAGTGTTTGCAACAATAAACGTGGCGACAACGTGATCATATCGTTTCCATGGACACAACGTGAGAAATGTATGACAGATTTATATATAAGCAATAATTTCTTAGACACTTCAAGCGACCTCTTTTTCAGTAAATATCTTAAATTCCCCTGACCGATAAACTATCAACTATTTTAAAAATGTTCTTTTTAAGAAGCATGCCCGTCACCAATACTTCAGATAATCTGTCAGAAAATAATACTTCTGCTAAAGTAGATCTTGTAAGTGTTTCTTATAGACTAAAATAGGTACATCAGTACCAAATCACAAGACTGTATATTCAAAACCTCCCTACTGATGACCGACATATTGTCATAAACCCACCTTCACTCATCTCCTGTTCTGCATAGCAAGTATTAATTTATGCAAGAATTAAATACTTAATGATTAATGTAAAAGTATATACTACATGTATAGATATGAGTTTTATGAGTTGGCAAGCAAATAATGTAGTAGGAAATAAACGTAAGCAAAGCGGATAAAATGGCGCAAAAAAAGGTGGCAGCTAGAAAGCTCTATTGCGGAAAGAGGAAATATTAAATCATTATTATAAAAAAAAAAATGAATAAAGAAGGAATAAAAGCATAAATAATAGTTAAAGTTTTTCTGCACACATACTCGCACACACAACATACATTTCGTTGTGCTCATTTAAAAAAGCCTTAATTCCCATATTTATATTTGCAATCGATATTTTTAGTTATTTCATTAATGTTTATTGATTGCTAGAAATGCTAGTTGGCCCCTTTGCACATGAGACCAACGACTGGTACATACATACGCGTACATACTTATGTAGGTATGTAGCAGAGTTGCTTTTTAAGTTGCATGAGAACTGTCGATATCTATAATAATGATTTGACAGCTGAGAATGTCTAATGGCAGGAATTTTTGTAGTTTTCACTTCCAATATTTAATTTGCGTATCCCCAATATCCCCTTAGTTAATTATATTCCCAAAGAAACTTTTGTATAAATTGTGTTTGGATGTACGACTTTTGAAAATCCATTTTATATTTTTATTTTAACAGGACCCTAATTTGTTTTAAATGGATATGTTTGCAGCTAAATTTTAGAGAGGTAGAGAGAAAATCCAATTTTTTTTTTTGGTTCCAAGTGCATGCTTACTTCTTCGACAATTTGTTTACAAAAAAATACACCAATACAATGAACAATATTTTATTTAAAAAAATCTCTAATGAAAAAAGCATTTTCCGCTAAAAACCCCTGGGGATTATAATTTCGTTATTATCACAAATCAAAATAAGCCAAACTGGCAACGCTGGCCGAATGGCTTCTTTCCTAAATCACTTGTTGTTCACACGACTACAATTTTTTGCCACGGCGGGCATAACCAGTAATAAATAAAATAAATAATTTCATTATTATTTATATTTCAGTGCTGGAAATAAGGTTTCATTCCCACAATATTTCGGTCTCGTATTATTATTTCAACTTCCAAAAAATTCAGATTTGGTTTCCTTTACATGCACTTATGAATGTAAAAGGGAAAATGAAATTGTTTTTAAACTTTATTAATTATGTAACCCCACAAGTTTGAACTTCTTAAAATAATGCTTTAAAATTGACATGAAGCATGCTTTTGGGCTCGTGTAAGGACTTTTACCTTGAATGTTTACAACTCCAGTATAAAAACCAGTAGAGGTAATGTGATCGATTTATTTGAAATTCTCTTTTCTTGAGTGCAGCATTAAGTACCCCATTAAAAGTCACTGAATGAATCCTTTGGTTGCTTGTAGGATTTTATTGCACGCAATGTTAAGCGTACAGAAAAGTGGAAGGTAAAAGCAAATTAGAAATAATTACAGGTGGGACGAAAAGGGCGAAAATGGGCCCACCAAATTACAGAATTGTTAGCATTGGTAAGTTATGTTTGTAAAGCACTTTGACAGTTGCCAGTGTAGGGAACGTTGCATAAAGCAGCGATTTGTTTTCATTATTAAACAAGAAGTATCTTGAAAATAATGAAAATTGAATACATCCACAACCTTCCGACCTTTCGATGCAGATTTTAGGTTCACCTTTTATTGCACCTACATTTCTAAAATTGAGATTGCTCCAGCAAAAAGCGCGCATAAATAAAACTGTGCTTAGCATAAGAAGAATAAATGTTAAATAAACGAAATTGAACTAAAAGCAAATATCAATCAGAGATTCCCTACGCCATAAATACAACTAAGCAATATAGTTCATATTCGCAAATGATCACTAATTTTTAGCATATTTCTGCGCCGGCTTAAATTGTTCACAGCTGATTACCTTCAACACCACTTAATTATGGGGAAATCTGTCAACTAATTAATACACTCAAAGCTGATAACAGCTGATGGATATCATTTCATTGTTGAATTGAAAAATAATTAATTAATTTTTGAATTTATAAAAACATACGAGTATTCAAATGCTATTACTGTTCATCCAAAAAATATTTATATAAAAAAGAAAATGAATGCGATTTTTTTGTGTTTTTTTTGCATTGACATAAAGAGGAAAAAAGGATTTGGCTTCAAGACTATACATAAGTATCAAAAATACTTGTTATAAATTATTTATAAATAATATGCTGTCCAAGATTTAGGTGTAGAAACAACGTCAATCATATACAGAATGGAAGTTTTTACTGCCAGAAAGCCTATATATGAAAGTAGCATACAATTTTTACTGCTTCTTCAGTAGAAGCGAAATAACTTTGGCCTTCTTTTAAGTCTTACGATTGACTTTTCGTTCTGCCTGTGCACAACTATTTTTGTATATTTTTTAAAAGAGAGTATTCTGTACAACACTACGCTTAATGCTTGATGATTGATATTTTTATCGCACGCAAAATCGTCTCGTTCTATTAGCAAAATACTTTTATGCAGTTTACTATTATTTGCATTTTCATTCTGAACTATGGAAAAATATTCTCAAAATATGGTAACTATAATATATAGTTGATTCTTGTAGCGCATGGCTTCGAATACGTCACACACGTTTCTTATTAAACGCCAGTATTCGGTATTCTCTTTAGGACGCTGTGAATCAATCAATCAATGCAAACTAGAGGCAAAAATCTCTAACATTTAACGAATAATGCCATAAAGGGGTTCCCCAGTCCAGAATTGTTTTTCGAAGCTTTATGAAAAATGTTATTCCAATCCATTTTAAAATTTTGCTCTAAACTATTATTTGTTATAAATAAATAAATCAATAAAAATTGTACAATTAAAAATAGTGAAGTTTTCATTGCAAAATTAAAAACAATTTATTATAAAAAAAAAATATAAAAATGTTATTAAAAAATCGATTTAAAGAGTCATTGGTTTTTACTCTTCGCTGACGGTCTGTGCTTCTTCACTCCGCCAAATACATTTAAAATACTTGTTCTGTGAAGAGATCAGCTGTTTAGTAAAATAAATTGAAATAAAACAAAATAAAGGCCATGAATCAGTACTTGGCGCAATCGTACGATTTCTAAAGTATGAACGGTCTGCTTCGAAAGCACGACAGAGTATCCTACAAATGCATCTGTGTGCCAGATATTTTTTAAATAAGATGGGATCACATGGGACATTGGAGGCCATGAGTCGTACGACTGTGTAGGATAGTGAATACCGTCCTTAAAACTAAAAAATTTTCATCTCGTCCTATTTTCTCATACTAAACACACTTTTGCCTGCCACTATACTTTTCAACACAAAAAAACAGAAGTAAAACTTATTCAGACGTATAGATTTCCAGTTGAAGAGGAACGAAATCGACGTGCAAAATAATTTGTGCTTCTTCATACCAATTCCAATTCCATAGAGCAAATGAAATTAAAATTTTGGAAATCAATTACAAATTAACAATTTTTGAAAGAATTAGACTTGGAAAAATTGAATTGGGACAGAAAAAAGCTTTGAAGTTTCTAGACGTTGTTTTAGATTATTAATGAGTTTTAATGAATTTTTTTATATTTAAAAAAAATTAAAAATTTATTTGTACTGACCTTAGCTTCCACTAAAGAATATATTTCTTTATGTATATATATAAGCAAAGCAAGGCAATACATTTGAAAGCTGTCACCAATCTTTTCGGCAGTTTTCGCCGTTTTCCCCGTTGGAGCCAGTAAGGAACTTCAGGTCACTTGCAAACGAATTAAATTTTCGCTAGCCGAATATCTTCTTGAAACAGTAGTAAAATAGGAAACTCAATAACTGAAGGCACCTCACATAGAACAGTCAGTGATCAAGATGAGTAATTACGGCGAAACCTTCATGGCAAGGAGTATGTTTGGGACTTTATTATCCAAACTAGGATACACATGGATTATTATATAGACCTTGGAACCCCTGGATACTTTGATTTGTATTTGCTTAATTTTTTTTATCTGAATTGGAACTTGATTTTATTACAGTTATGTATACTTGCACATTATACATATATACATCCATATATACACATATAGTTCAATTCAAATATTTTTTTTATTTAATATTCGGTTCAATTGCATGTTTTAAAAACAGGATTCTGCAATGAAAGTTGAGGATTACGATGATGAATTTTAATAAGCCATAAAGGTTCAAAATTGATAAAATTTCTCATAGAGAGATCAGAGGGATCAGTGCGGTGGAACTAGAAGGCAGCAAAATGTGAGTTTGTTAAATTTTTTTGGTAATTCTATAATAACCAAACATATTAAAACTGCTACTAAACTGCTCAAACTATTTCCTAAGTAATTAAATATTTTGACTTGATATTGCTTTGTAAATAAAAATTACAATTGAGGAGAAAAAAATGTACTGAAATCTTTTCAGTTGATTTTTTTCAGATGGAATCATTGCAAACAGTCATTTAGAATTCTGTGGAATTTCAAGAGATTAAAAACCCACAAATTTTAAATATTTAAACAAACACTTCTAAATGCAGATTACCGAAATTGTATTGCTCAACAACTTCTACAAGTGGTTGTGAATTAAATAATTGAGTCTAAAGTTGACCAAATGAATTATTTTTGTTTTTAATTCTTGTGCACTTCAGCAATGGCTAGAGATCCTAGAGATTTCAATTTTAATTAATTTATTGTTTCGCATAAATTATTTCATTATACATTGCACGCAATATTGAACAAAACTAAAGTTAAAGAAAAAGTGTTGTTTGGCTTTTCCAAAGAAGTATCACGCAAACATAATTAAAATAAATTTTTGAAATTGAAAGTAAATAAAAAATAATTTGCGAACAAGTAGTTGCGAGAAAACGCAACCAGCGAAAGCTTTTCTTTTATTCAATATTTTCTATCAAAAACGAAGTAGATTTTCCATATGAACCTTCGGCTGCCGCTGACATGAAAAAGGAGATTTTCAAGGATCTGTTGCAAGATTCTGAAATACGAAAAACTATATCACTATTTATTTGCAAACTTTTGAGTTTAATTTTTGCTTAGTAGGCGCTTACAAATGCTTCCTGCATGGGCATGGACAAGTATTCTTCAATGAATTTGAAATAATGACTAAACAAAAGTTTAATTGATGCAATGAAAAACCTTCATTAAAAATTTAATCTTATTTTTAGAAGCGGAAATGCAAAATTTTTTTAAAGAAAAATTTTCGTGAAAGTTATGAAATAATTTCATTCATTTAATGATGCTGCTTCATGCTATTAATGGAATTTTTCACTAAATATATGAATTTTTTCCATGGCGGATAAAAAGTTCAAATTGTATTATAGAAGTTTCGATTTTTCTTTTTCTTTTATTAAACTTTGAACTTCTTATGCTTTATACTCAAGTGTTCCTTCTTACAATGCATAACACCCCTTGTATTTCGCCTAGCTATTTAAGAGGCAATTTAATTATTTTTACACGTGTTTACAGTTCAGGAAAAATTCGTAGACTTTCTTACCTACTTAAACAAATTTTTTAAAAGCGGAAATTCTTTGAAGCAGTTTAACGATTTCAGATTTGATTGTGCTTACAGCACGCTTAAGCAGAACGAAACAAAATGAAATGTTGCTAAGAATGGTTGTCCTCTTCTATTTTGATATGCAGATAGAATATAATCGACTGTATGGAATAAAATAGAAACGCTTTACTATTACACAATTGATATTCATCATAACCAGCCGGTTTGCATGCAAATCAACCATTTCCAAAGGAAAAATTTGACTAAAAGTTGTTTGTTAAGACATTTTGATTAGTTTCTTAATATTTCTCTCCTTCCGTCCCGATAAGGAAAATTACAGATGCTACTGGCTTAAAACGACTATTATATATTTTTGACCAATACAATATTTTTGCAGTTTTCTAAATTACAGCAACTCAGAGTACGTATGCTGCAGTTGCTGCATGCACCAAACTGACTGCATAACAACTACACAACTACTACTTGTGGTAGCTAATTAAAGATAATAAGTATTTTCAGACAACAGTATCATCACTTTTATACTTTTTTGCCCCCAACTTCTTTTTCAATATCCTCCTCTCCTTTGTAAAAAATATTATTATACTCGTACATACAGACATACATATAAATACTCGTACAACTTCTGGTGCTGAACTGATATGACTGTTCGATGACGATGACTTTCAAACTTATCGAACATTTTATATTACGATAAAACCAAACGTAAATGAGAAGTAAATGACGGCGAGAACAGGAAAAAAAAATAACAATCTTAAATCATTTTCAAGTGCCATCACAGGGGCTTGAGCAATTTTTAAATTTAATTATAGACACAGAGAAGTTTTTCTAAAATCTAAGGGTTTCTATGGTAAGTAGCAGGAAACACGACACACATGCGCAAAGAGCATCAATTCCTTCATACATTTTATGATCAAATTGGAAATGTATTCCCTACAAACAAATTCTAGACACGCAAACCGTACTTTGCAAAGGCTTGAGTTTATAGGGGAGAAGGAAAATGAAGATAACACGGAATATACTCGTGTACTTTAAAGTAGACGCAAAGTTGCTTTCTTCCTCTTTCGTCTTATAGTTACATAGTTGCATTTATATATGGTTGCAATTAACTGTGGTACGTTTTCGTTAAAAATTTGTTAGACAAATTTGAAAATACTTTGCGAACAATAAAAATAATTTTATATCCTTCTCCAGAAAAAACGGTGTATGTGGATATACGAATATATAGCTTGGATATTGGGATGTACAATATCAGTTTGGAACATAAGAAGGAAAGTTGATTGGGCTTTGTCCGATGTTGCGCTGTAAATTGAGCTTAATTTTATCAGACTTCTCTCCAAATTATTCGTTTTGCAAATCAAAAAAAAAAAAAAAAAAAAAAAAAAATCGGGTAATAAATAAAAGATATGGTCAAAAAATTATTTTATATATATATAGCAACACGTATCAAATGACGAAAGCTAGGACTTTCTTCGCCATCAAAGTCACAGTCAAGTTTCAATAGTATAATTAAGAAGATACGGGCATTTATTTTATAATACATACATATAACACGCTCTTGGAGAGGGGTATATAAGATTTCGCTTATTCAGATAAAAAACTTATAATTATTTTTGTTATAACTGACAGATTAGAATGTTCGTATCCGCTTTTTAAGGGTTTTATTATGATCTCACTTCAAAATTTCCGAGTTCTGTTCAAGATGTATTAATACCAGTTCCATGCAATTAAACCGGAGATTTAATTTTTTCTCGTTTGGTTTTCTAATCTAGTTGCCAAAAGCAACTCCAAAATCCAAATTTGTCGGTTAGCTTTGGATAGCCTGAATGTGAACAAGTTCCCTGAGTTTCCCTTCATATGGAATAAATATTTTACTGCAAAAAGATTTTACTTCTCACCCACTAAGCCGGTACATGTTGTATTTTTATATTTGAAATTTAAATAGCGTACAAATGCTTATTTTGGTAATAACCAAAAGTAAAACTTTCTGCTAAACTAACCCGCACTTGGTTAAAAAATACTTGGTTGGCAACACTGCTCTATATTTACTGCTGCTCTTGCTTTTTAAATTTTTTTTTTCTGTCTTTCGTTTAGATTTGAACTGAAAAGGAGTCTGGCCATGTGAAATGGAATAAGAAACCAAACAAATGCATTTAAATTGAGTGTTGAGTTGCTGTTACAATTATAATTTAAGTAAATAGTCCGTTTATTTTTAATTGGGAGTTGTTAAGATCTCCAATGGTTCCTACTGAAAATTTAGATGAATTGCTTAGCTCGCAGAGGATTGGATATATTCGAAGGAGTGATAATTTTTGGCTATGTAACTAAACATTAAATAGCAATTTTATTAGCAAACATAAAAATCACTTACGAATAACAAAAACTCAATTTTTTAATGCATGGCAGCCAATACACTTGATTGCCATTTCCTTAATTTTGATTTTTATCAGATAAGATGTTTATTATTTTCTATAAATTTCGCCAATGACATTTGCACAGAACACTTCATTAAATTCGGGTAACGTAATCACTATATGTAATTTATATTCTCCAGCTAAACGTGGATCCTGCATACTAACTTTCATATCTGTCACAGTGTCCAGATAATATTTTCTTCCTTTAGAAAGCGGACAGACTTTATCCTCTTTGGGAACACCGGCCAAATACACACTCCACATTTCGATGGGATCGAAAAGACTTATGCAAAAATCTTTACGCTGTAAATTGTATATTGTATCAACCCACTTATCACGACTTTTCTTAAATATCTGTATTGTGGCGGGATTTGCTTCCAGACCAAAATCTCTTATCACAACCGTATATCCATGAAAGTGAACTGAACCATTTTCCAAGGCTGTAAAAGACATGCCGGACATGTCCATGTAATCATCGACAAAAGTAACATCTTCCATATCACATGGTGAAAATATATTTTCATCTCTCAAGATCACGACATATTCATAACTCGATATAAAAGCCACACAAAACAGAATAAACGCAGCTGCTTTTAAAATAACTTTGAAAATCATTTTTAATTTTAATTCCGGTGCATTTGGTTTTATAGTAAAATTTTAATTTATTTTTCTTTAATCTTAGAAATGTCATCGAAATTTATTTAATTTCCAAATGAGTTAATTCACTTGTAGCAAACTGTGGTCTCGATTTTAATCGCAAAATATCTGTGTAATTCAGAGTTGGAGCAATAACTGCAATAGAAGGGGTGTGAGCAGACGAGTCAAAAATATGGCAAAGTAGTATAATAAAGCAAACTGTGTTACGTATTTATGGTAAAGCGTGTATGGCGCTGCTCCCCAAGGGCTTCAGGGCTTTTTAAATTAGCAAAAAATCAGATAAGTTTAGGATGATGTGTGTATACAATATTAATACGGGTATAAGTATATACATACATATGTGCATATGTATGTATATATATATGAATTTATAATATGCAATATATATTTACCATATATGTATTCCATATATGTATTTTGTTCGTATCAATGGCAGTACCGAAAATGTTAATTACTTAAATGAAATGATATATGCGATGGTGAAAATGGGCAAATCAGAAAGGGCGCAGTCATTAAATACTTCTATATATAAGTCCTAGCACATAGTTGGATTCCACACTGAAAATCTTTTCGCTATAATATTCAACAGTGGGTTTCCGAATTTAAAAAAGTCAAAGGAGCTCTTCTGACGAAGCAAGTTCAGGACGCCAGTTAAGGTCACAATTCCTGAAATGATTAAACAAATTCATAAAATTCAATCTGGTTATCACAGATTGAAAGTAAGTGAGAAAGCTTAGCCAAATAGGATGTCAACTGAACTTGTTTGCAATATTTTACATGAATAATTGAGCATGAAGACGGGTTCGGTTCTAAATGGGAGCCGTGTTTGCTAACGTTTGATTAAATATTTAGCCGGAAAACTGTTTCCAACAAAAATTTGGCGCTGTACAAGAGAAGTCCCAACGAATTTTTCGGTCGTTTTATAACTGAAGATAAAAGTTGGATTCACCACTACACTCCTGAAAATAAAGAACAGTCAAACAATGGTTAGGACTAAGTGAACCGACACCTAAGAAGGCAAAAACTATTTTATCGCTGAATAATATTACGGCGACTGAAAATGGTAAAATTATCAACGATTAATATTATATCCCCCAGAGTTATAAAAAACCGACCACACTTGGCAAAGAAAAAAATTATATCTCACCGCGGCTAAAATCAACGAATTGAAGTTCCAGTTGTTCCCTCAAACCACACTATTCACCACACTTAGCCAAAGCCACTATTATTTGCTTCCTAATCCTAAAAAATGGCTTGGAGGTAAAATATGTAAGAGAAACAGGGAAGCCATCGATTCTGTTAATGACTATTTTCAAGGGTTTGACGGTCACGCGAACATCGCTATGGAAAATGCATTAATGTGGATGGTAATTATGTTGTAAAATAAAACGCAGAAAAAAAAATCCAAAAAAAGCTGCGTTTCTTTATCAGGTGAGACACTTTTCAACTCATCCCCGTACATTTGTATGTATGCTTGGACATAAATCTTACGTAAGTTTTCGGTTTAACCAATTTAGCATGGAAAACTTTCGGCTTCTACACATCCAGGATCCAGGCAGGAATCCAAACCGCAACCTCCGTTTTACTAGGCTGTGCGCCCCACAGTATATATAACTCAAATATTACTTTCGATTTATGTAAGTTCACGAACAACTTCAAAATAGGGCTTACATTTTCGTCTAATGATGAGCATTTGCCACAATTTGTACTTGGCGGAAGTGAGTGATGAGGAAAAAGGAGTACAAAATGGCGAAAATCCTCCAGGGATATTTACAAGTGTTTTCCGAAAGCTAAATGTGTTATTGCATTTAACATTTTATAACACAACATTTATAAATCACGTAAGTTATTACCTAAAAACATTTAACCGGCCACATTTATCTTCAAACACATCAATACACATATTAAACAATTGTAAAAGATAAATATTTTGTTAATAATTTGTGTTTATTATTGCTCTATACACAATGTTGTTTTTAATAACATTAAAACATGCCTTTAAAAAAATAAATAAGCGCAAAATGTTTATTTTTCACTGTCGTAGTATGAATTTTCATGTCAGTTGGAGCCGCTCTGTTTCTGTATTAAATATAACAATCTTTAATACATATTCGAGTATATAATATTTCCTAGATAATGCATGAATATTATTTTGTGCGCCAAAGTACAGGAGCTTACGTCAATCAAGCCAGCACGTACATATATACAATTAAAAAAAAACAGTGAGTCTCTTTGCCCCTTATTTTTACTATTCGTACAAACACACATATTTTGAGGTCAAAAACAATCGATTTTTGAGACTGTTTGAGTATTTACGTTTTTAACGATTTTTTCCTTTAATTTAAAATACGCTGGAATTAAGTTTACAACCGCAATGTATCACATGTACGGAAAAACTTGCCTAAATTTTACTTTAACAAAAAAAAAAAAGCTATGAAATTCTTGAAATTCTTGAAAGTGAAAAGATGTTTTATGACCTTTTAAGACACTCTTAGCCTTTTCATCAAAACATTTCCCGAGATGGGAAATAAGAGAAATCATAATAAAATCTCCAGGAAGCCTCTGAAAACTATTTTTTATAAAAAGCATTACTGGAAAGTGTTACCAGAAAGCATTATCAGATCATAAGAGATGTAATATTTTCTAAGAGACGCTTGAAAAAGCACGTCTTTATAGAAGATACCTTAGAAAACAAAAAAATTTTTTTTATATACACTTTAGAATATAATTTATTAACATTTATAAACTTTAGGAGCTCCAAAATGATATTAAGCATGGTGCGATTCCCTTAAGTAAATTTCAATTGAGTTTTTCTTTATAAGGCATTAACTGCGCCCTTCACCTTCCGAGCAAATTCAAGAAAGAATCTTCACCAGAGAACGTAGAAAAGTATTGCACTCTGTTTATAAAAATAATTTAAACTTTTAAGCTAAAATATAATTTTATTAAATTAAATATTAATTAAAATTAATTAAAAAATACTCATTTTATTATTATTATAATTACAATTATTATATTGAGGTTTGTATTAAAAAATCTATAACACTAAAGCAAGCAAGAATAAATGAGACAGTGTTGCATTTCATAGCAACATACTTGAAACTCTTTAAAGAAATCAATTTCACACACATACTCGTACATACATACATAAATTTATGAACTCATACCACAAATAAACTTGTTGATTGATGATGATTTTTGATATACATACTAAAGTCAAGTGGGTAAATGGGTCAAGTGTTAAAGGAAAGAGAATTATCTTTAGAAACTCATAACAGTCGAAAGATTTTTTGTAAAAAGCCTGTACAGTCACCATCACGCACTTTAGGAATCATAACTAGTCAATACTGTAAACATTTTCAATTAATTTTTTTAATTGATTTGAATTTTTTAATTACTTTTAATTAATATTTCAATTTAATAAAATTTATTTTAGCTTAAAAGTTTATTAATAATTTTGTTTTATATACAATTTTTGGTACAAATTTTTGTTTATTTTAAAAATATTTAATGTTTAATTTTTTGCAATCATTTATATTATTATTTTAATGAAATTTAGAATTAATAATATTAAATAGTACCGATTATATTTGTACCAGCCAGCAATCCGATTATACGATTAATGCAAATATATTCTAACAAAATAAGTCAAATTGTTTAATTATTAATTTAATTTATATTAAATTTATAAATGGAATTTTTAAGTTTTATATAAATTATTTGATTATAAAATTAATTGAATCTATTTTATTTATTTTTACCCATAGTGGTAACGAAATATTGAATTAAGAACAATTTCATATTAATTAAAGATTTTAAGTTTGAATAAGGAAAAATATTGCTTTGAAAACCTTAGCAGTTATGAACTTGGGTTCATCAGTACACTCGGAAAAAAGGATCCTAGAGTCAAAAGTGTTCCATAGGATATTTTCCTGATTGTGGTTTCGGAACAAAATTTTTACACTGGCTGAGAGTGTTTTTTGTAGCTGGTCAAGATACATATATCTAGCTATGACTTTTTATCACTTCTTCGCCGCTTTAACGAGTCTTGAAGATCAAATAGAATGGAAATTCATACCGCTATTTCGGAGGGTTGAGCCAGGTAAACTCTATAATAATGAACTGCGCCCTTTGGTCTGCCACATTTACGTAATTTTAATTCAAGGCTGCGTTCTACAATTTCAAAAAACTCTGACGACCTTGATATTTTGACTCGCCCACACTTTTTAATAGGTTGCTCTCAAGACTTGTGGTCTTTTTGAGCCCGATATTAGTCATATAGGCATTTGTCAATTCAGTCAATAGGAAAACCTTATCAAAATACAACATTTTTTTGGAAAAAATGGGGAAGCTCGTATTTATCATTCCAGCAGGAGCGCACAAAATTGTTGATCCCAGTAAAAATATAACTTGTGAGGGCATGGTGATGCTGAAGGATAAAAATCCACCTACACTGAAATAACAAATGGGGCGTATAGTTGATCTGGTACTTTGTGGCGATGGTGTAGCTCAAAATGTAAAAAATTTAATTACCATCGTTCGAACTAGCAACGGTTTTATTATACGTTCCGCCACCAAACTGGCTGTACTTTCCACATGTTGAGGGCCCCTTTCAACGAGGAAAGGATGTTAACTGTATATTTTTTTTGAAAAAGACTATTTTGTCCGATACACAACTCTATTACAAATGAAAGACACAAACATATTTGCGAATTATATTTCAACATCATCTACAATTTAGTATCAGCAAATAATCCGCCAATTTGCATTTAAGTTTGTTGTTAATTTGTATATAAAATAAACCAGCCTTAGAGGCTTTGCATGCCTTTTAAAAGTTATTGTGAGTTTTGCACGTTCGAAATTCATAGTGGCTGGTCCATTATGTATAGGGTGTGCAGAATTGAGGTATCACTTTAATTTTGTTGCCATTTTTTTCTACTTGTAATTCTTATTGTAAATTTTTGTTTTGAGATTGGAAATATGTTCCGCTTAGTGGATATGAGGCGTTCGACGTCGGAACCATGTGTTTTTATTCTTAAAGCATTTTTTGAAAATGGCAAAAGCTTTCAAAATTTAGTTAGAAAATTTAGAAGAGCCATCGTGCAATCATGCTAAAGGGAAATCAAAAACCTTTGTTCCTTATCGTTTTCAACATTTTGGACTGTAATCTCCATTTGAAGTCTCATAAGAAGTAGCAAAGTCAAGAATTAAAACCGGCTTACAACGCAGTTATGTTTGGCTGCCACCAAAAAAAAAAAAAAAAAAAAATTAGAGGTTTTTTTTTTAAAAAAAATACAATGGCTACGTCAGGAAACTGAATGGTAGATTTGGAGTGAAGAGAATCGAAAAGTTATCTTAAGGCAATCATTACATACACCGGAAATCGGTGCAGCTGGATTATTCGAAGCTTTTGGTAAAAATATGTATGTCTTTGAAGTAGAGAATAAGTGTTTTCAACAGGACGGTGTCCTTTGTTAGAGAGCAAAAGAAACAAAGAATTTAAAAGAATACATTTTCCTTTAAATTTTTTTTGTCTCCTGAAATCGAAAGTTGTTAGCAAAAATTCCACAAAATTTCAAGAGCTTAAAGTATACATTACCCAGCAGATATCAATAACAGATTCACAACAGCTTTTGGACGAACCTGATATTAGTACTGAATCAGTTGTTAGATATAATTTTTAGTTTTTAATCCAAAATTACCTCAATTTAGTGCACCCTTTAGAAATAATTATTTATAATTCGTATAATTTTTTAAATATAGTTGGTGTGAATAATAATTTTTTTTTCTAGTTTCAAAACTTGTTTGCAAAAAAATCTAAATACAAAATAAAAAGAAATGAATCCATTGAAATAAAACTATACATTTGCAAGCAATGGATTTACATAGCCATCGATTTCGTAGTAAAAACTTTAAAACGATCTTCTCTTCTCAATGGAGTCCATCAAAACGTGTTAGCTTACCTCATCAATATACTTCAACTGCAAGAGCACCATAATTTCAGAAATAAAATTTAAAAACTTTCAGCTTATTCGGATTTAATGGCAAGTACTATTCTGTAAGCAGTTGTCTCTTAATTAAAAACCCAAGAACTTGTTACAATGTAGTCACTTACAGATGAGAGTCACTTGAACGTATAGAAAGGTAAACATTTTGGGTCTAGCTTTAAAGCTTACTCGTATGCCAACTAGGAAAAGAATTTTCAAGATTCCCGTTGCCACCATAAAATTACCAAATTGGGGTTTAGAGTACACTTAATATGTACGGAAGTTTCGTATATGTTACGACAAGAGCATAAAAAATTTCGTAAAATGTGAAGGCCTCCCAAATAAAAAAATAAAACTTCATTAGGTGTGTACAAATATTTGTCTTAGCACTGGCAGCACATGCGTTAGTATGTAAATGTGTTATTAAGGAAACTTAAACAAGAGCACATAAATATTCACATTACAACAAGAGAGCGCCCCCACACCAAATTCTATTTGTTTTATTTTTTTATAAAACATACTGTTATAGAGGGCAGATAAATGTAATAGCTAAGCTGACTACACCGGCTGTATGAAATGTGAGCCAAAAATTTTAACAAAAGCCTTGTAATCATATTTAGTTTAGTGTGTTGCGTAAACTAGAAGTACACCAAGTTTTTAGAACGGTAATTAGAATTGTAATGCTCATAATTCACTTTGGTAAATAGTGGGGTTTTTATGACTGAACAGTTTGCTTAACGATATGTATTGGGGGCACATACTTTTTAACGTACTGATGTCGTATGAGTGGCCCTGCTCTTGATAGATGAAATTCGACCTCATTTCTAGGTTATCTGGCGGATTATTATTCTTTTTCCCCTCATCAGATGATGCATAAAATACGTGGACTCTATTCAAATAAAATGTTTCCGTTTCCACACTTTTCCCTTTAATTACTTGGCATACCAAATTTTTATATAACTGCAGTTTAAGTGGGGCCACTTTTATGGTAAAACTTTCTAACTCTCTAACTCTTTATACTTCAAAATTCATTATTTGATGACCAGTGGGAGACAATTAAGGCGGCATTGTGCCAATATTTCTGAACTTTGCCCACTAAATCGACAGAACTACTACAAGTCAATGCGCTAAATATTGGACCAATGTAACAAAAAAATTGTTCAGTCCTTTATCAATATGTATACAAAGGCAAACGATCACCGTACAAAAATATCCATTACATCGCTGCGAATTCAATTTTTTTAAAAAATTTCGTATTTGAGGAAATAAAATTATTTAATTATAAAACGGTTGCACTTTAAAACAATTAAACAGAAATTCGGATTCTTATTTCGTTAATAATATTGGTTTTGTAAATTTTTTATTATTTTTTTGTTGCTGTTAAATCATATAAAAGAAGAAATCGACTAAGATTGGCGACAAGTCTAACGACATCATGTAGTCTATAAGCTTTGTAGACGACAAAAGAGTCAGTCTCACATAAACACGTGCATTCTATATTTCACACTTTGCAAATTGAATGACAGTAAATATATTTCTTGGCGACTGTTATAAAAAAACAACAGACACTTAACAGAAAGTAATCAGCTCCCATCCAGAAAAATTAACACCTAAAAACACTGCTGTCAAAATATAGACAAAATTCTTAATATTTTCATATTCATATTTATAATTTTGTTCGTATACCTTTCAACATTTATGTATATATCACTCTCTGTGACATATAATACTTCTAGAGTTGTTAGGAGAAGAGAACTCTAAAATAAATTGCACTATACCCCTTATAAAAGTGATGCGAAAGTTTTTCGTGAATGTGGTTTTATGAGGTTTAAGCGATATTTCTCTCATATTTCATTATCAGTGAAAAAAAATTTTAAAATCGGTGAAAAGCAATAACATATCAGATGACTGCTTACTAGAGTGTAAATATACTTATTTCACTTGTTACAGTATATACATACTCGCTTATTTGTTACTTCATCGTACGTTGCTCAGTTACATGGTTGTATTTATATATTTTTGTAAATCAAACAAAGTTTAGAAGAAAATTGAGAAATGAAAGAAAGTTTTAAGAATTAAAGACTATTCACATAGAATACTTCATACGTCTACATTGTACTCTCTCAACTAGCAACTAAGTTAAACTACGTATACTCACATCTGCCGGTTTATAACCAATACGTGCCCGTTAGCACAATATCTGAAAGTTGGCTAACTTTTAACTTTTTGTATGCGTTCAATACTTCGACTAGTGTCATTTGGTGTTCTTAATTTTATGTGTAAAACAAAAGTATGGATTGTGGCAACCTTTTCCGTTGCAATTTTTATGTCAACTGAAATAGCGCAGAGTAACGAGTGCTAAATGAGCAATATTTTACGCTACAAACTGTTTTTATGCAGAGGATGCACCTTTCGTCTGAAAGCCATTACGTCTTTAAAATGACATAAAACCTACGTTTTGCTTATTTTATAGAATTAAAGGTAAAACGAATACTAAAAAGCTTGCTCCTGATCCCCTTACACACGATCTGGACCTACGTTTTGCTGACATTATAGAATTCAAGGTAAAAGGAATAATAAAACGCTTGCTCCTGGTACTCTTAACAACCATGTGGGCCTGAGCTTTGCTTACTTTGTAGAATTAAAGGTAAAACGAATATTAAAAAGCTTCCTCCTTGTCCTCTTACAGACGACCTGGACCTAGGTTTTGCTTACTTTATAGAATTAAAGGTAAAACGAATACTAAAAAGCTTGCTCCTGGTCCCCTTACACACGACCTGGACCTACGTTTTGCTGACATTATAGAATTCAAGGTAAAAGGAATAATAAAACGCTTGCTCCTGGTACTCTTAACAACCATGTGGGCCTGAGCTTTGCTTACTTTGTAGAATTAAAGGTAAAACGAATATTAAAAAGCTTGCTCCTGGTCCTCTTACACACGGCGTGGAGCTACGCTTTGCCGACTTTAAAGAATTCCAGCTAAAACGTATACTAAAACGCTTGCTCCTGGTATATTTGAAATATATATATAGTCAATGTTCGAGGGAAGTTAATACACCTGATAACCATATTCATGAGCTGACATTTTTGATAATGTTTAAAATTGAAATTCTGAAATTCTACACCTTTTTCTGCAAGAGTCCAGCATTTCATACTGCTGCCAAAGAGTAAATGGAATATCTATCAATGTCTGCATAGATTTTAATTAATGAGTATGACGTCACAAAATATTAAAATAACATCTGACGTCACGGTTGCATCTTTAAAAATAACACTGAAAACTATTTATTATCAGAAAAAAATTAATTAATTTCCTGCATTCTTCTTGATGCATTTCCTTTTTAGGAATATTAACAAACAATTAACGTTTATTTTTTTATTGAATTCGAAGAAAGACAAAGTTTGAAAAGAATTTTTGTATGGTGAGGGGAAAATTTAATTAACAAAAAACGTTAATTTATGCTAATTTATGTATGATGAATGTGTGCCTGTGTCTGTATGTAAGTAGAACTAATAAATAAAAAACTTACTATTCATGTATTTAACTACTTGCACGCATGCATTTATGCAAATGTGTGTATTTATTAACCACTACATAAGTAGCAACTGGCACACACACACGCGCTAATTAATTGCGTGTGCTGTTAAAAATAAACTAATTCTCTCTATGAAACCATGTGGCTGAAATTTTCATATTTAAAATATAAATTTAAATTCGAAGTTCTCTATAGAAAAACTATCATAAAAATAAGTTTTTACAAAAACTTTCACGTAGAGATAAGATTAAGGTAGAATCATTCGTATGTCAAATTTCGACGTTTTTAAATTATCGAAAAAATATCTTTGAGTGGTTATTATTGGCTGCAACTGTTTGGGACAAGCAACTGCTCAAGTATTCGCGGCTGATGATAATCACAGTACGTTAAAACTTTTGTATAAGCATGCTCGTACATGCACACATACATATTTGGCAGGTTAAGTTGTTTTAGTCAAAAACTTCTTAGCCAGGTGAAGAAAATAGACTACCACTTGCAAACCACCCTCGGTTTCCAAGGCTACGGAATATGGTGACGACCCAGTTAGTTTTAAACTACAAATGCGACGGTTTACTTTAGCAATATCTTTCAATTGACGGCTTAGAAAATTAGAAATTCTAAAAAGCATAAAAAAGTTTTTTAGCATTAATGATTTTAAAATTTATGCTTTCAAATTTGATAAGAACAATTGCAAGGCAGTCACTGCAGCAGTCTTTGAAAGTGTCCTAAACAGAAAAATTGATTAATAGAATACTCGGAAACTACGTATGTAAGATACAAAAAATTGGCTTGCAGATCCAGTTGACGGCTTCCTTTGCAGTACGTACTTTTAAACACAATTTTCAATTGGATTATTGGCGAATCTCTTCCCAATCGTGCTTTATTGGTTCACTTAATCCAGTATTTAAATTAGAAATTATTTAATCTTTTATCTATGGAAATTGTTCGAATATGATGAGAATAATAAGTGCTGGCGTTGAATACTAAATGCATGGCTTACATTTGCATTTCTACCTATAAATATATACAATAATTTATTGCCTATGCGATATTTCTTTGGGTAGATTGTTTTTTAAGCTTAATTTAGACCGCAACAAAAATAACGAGGACTGACGTGCAGACTTATGTGGATCCCTTCTTATGTGGATCCAGAAAATGTACACTTGGTAGGGGCGCAAAATAATATTGTAGAAATTACCATCGACATATCAAAAGCAACAACAGAAAAAACAATAACAAAAAACTATTCAAATGACTTCTATAAATACAAAGCAATTTTATCGATGAAATAACTTTAGTTCCAGTTAGCCGTCAGCTAATTATCAGATTTCTACATAACAAACACCGCAGAACTTAATAGGCGGTTAGTTTATATCAAGGGCATAGCTAGTATCACCGTGTTCCGCTGGCATATGTGTTAAAAGTTTAAAATTTCTTTTTCATTTAAAAAAAGAAATGCAGACATAAAACACTTTATGTAAGTAAGCAGTGCTTTCTTGAACTTGACAACTTTGAGGCGGCAATACTGTTTTGTATGAAAATCCATTTAAAAGTTATTAGTTGAATTTTTTCACTTTCGTATGACATTTCCCAGTTCGTACTTTAATTTGCTGGCATTAGTCCCTCCGCCAGTTGATTTCAACTTGAACCAAACTTTCGTTCATATAGTGTGAATAGCTTAAATCCATTGTAATATATTCTTTGCGTTTCTCTACGTCTATGTCGATATACTCGAGACAATTGAACAGCTCGAAATCTATATTCAAAGTGTTATTGGCGAAATGAGTAAATGCAGAGGAAATATTGTGAAAATTGGTAGCCTAGATGGTGCTATATACGCGACAGCCATAGCGGTTAAAATTTCGAAGCTGTATAAATTGATATTTAAAATATATATCTCCCAAAAAAGCACCCGTTATGTATATAAGTCTGTATCGTGTGTGTCAAGTAGAAAAGCCCCAACTAAAATTTTTGATTGTGATTTCAATGTATGAACTGCATATGTATATGTATATTGAAATCACCATAAAATACCGATTGCAAAAAATTCTAATTACGGCCTTTCTACTTGGGACCAACCATATATGTACATATATCTATGTGTGTATTTATGAATACCATGAAAATTTTTTATATAAATATTTTTATTTGCAATCTATTTTACAATAGTACACTAATTTTGTCATTTTAAAAAATAACATATTGCGTTGATTCCGATCGGAAATTATAACTTAAATTATATATAACTATATGTGTATGTTCATATATGAACACATATGTTTCTTATAAATATAATAATATAACAAATTTATGTATTACTAATATTAATGAAAAGATATTTGAAAAGAATTATAAAAGTAAATAATTGTTATAATGATATTTAATTCATTAAATAAAAATTACAAATCTTTTAATTTAACCAGCCCATTAAGTATTGCAATCGGCAATACGTTATCATGGTTAATAAGTCCATCTAAATAATTCGAGCAGTATTTTCTAGTTTCAGATTTTACCGATGTCATTTTAAGGTCATGATTTGGCAGAATTCTTTATTAAAATTGTATATTGCTGGCTGTCCCCTACAGTTCTATGGGTTTCAAAATAGTTTTATATAGAAGAACTTTGCTTTCAAGAGAAGGTTCGGCGTATCGTTTGGACGTGCTATCAAGCCGTTTCCTTTTAGCTTTTATATTTGCTTTCCATTTTAATCTTCCATTTATATGTAGACTTTTTTTGTAATAAATCTGGCCGCGTGGAGTCAACGGTGGCTTAAATGAATACTGGCTGTCAATATTTCAATAATTGCTGATAGGCATAAAGCAATGCTTTAACACAGCAATTTTTAAACGTTTATGAAAATGTATGTATGCATTTTTGTGCAGTATTTGTCACAGTTCGAGTTTAGCTTTTTAAGTGCAAGGCAAGCTTTTAAATAAGTACTTACTTACATGCCTGCGTACGTATGCATGTATGTGGCTTTTTCATTAAATTTCGTTTATTTATTTAATGTTTCCCGTATTAAATGACTTTCATGCATTTGTAAAAAAATATATATAAAAAATTATGCAAATTTTGAATGAAATATCATTCATTGACATTTTACCAGATGAACCAGAAATGTCGGCCATGTGACTTTAATATTAATTTTCTTTTGTGCAACAATTATGAGCAAAACTGTCATAAATCCACTCACTCACAAGTAAATGAGATTATTAATTAACTCGTGCTGAAATGCAAAAGTGGCACTTTAATGAAATTTCAAACCGCAATGCAATGGGGAAAGCTAATACTCGTAGCTAATAAAATGATGAAATCAGTAACAGAGTAAAACCTCATTAGCAAAGGGAGCACATCACATTCACTTGCACTTGAGGGGAAGTGCCTTTTTCAACAGCTACAGATATGTAAATATTACGACGTTCATGTGGTTTTATTTTAAATTTGTAAATGATCATGCCAGTCTGCACAGGATCATTAAAGCTCTAAACTACATTGCAGAACTTGTTAAATACTTTGTTTTTAATATTCACTTTTCTTATAAGTATGGAACAATCTTAAATACATATACAAAAATTTGAAATTTCAAAGTGTGAACGACCTCTTCTTCTCTATTGTTTTATTTTTAATTTTTTTTAATAAGTTCAGCATTTTTGATAGTGCTTATTAAGAGCAGATAACAAATTGGCGCAAAATATATCAGCTGTTTCGCACTTGTAAATAAAATCACTTAGAATATCTATTACAGATGCACATTTTTTCTAGATGCAAATGTAGTAAATTTAGCATGTAACCATGCACAATATTAAAAATCTAAAAAAGGTTTTGAATTGCAATTTCACATTGCAAATATATTGAAAACTGAAACTATTATGAAAATCTTCCAGAACCCTAATACTCGTGGCTACGTTCATCCACTTTATATAAACGTGGCCATCTGCAATTTAAATAAATAAAACTCGTATATCTGCACAATAACAACGAATTTGTATATCAGATTTAAAATAATTTTAATCCAAACACATTTTAAAGAAACATTTAAACGTCTTTGCAATTATTAAAAAAAAAAATTTAAAAAAAAACGATTTCGCAAAATCAACTCCCTTTTCACAACTGTCTTGCTCTTGTGTGTTGTGTGCTCATACAATAATAATGTATTTTACCAAAAAAAAAAATCGTAAAAATATATAATAATTTGATTCGTATCTGGCAAAAAGGGTAAATCTAAAAGATGTGAGAACGAAATATATTATTTTATCTACAAACTTAATATATGGTCTCTCTGCTGGACAAGTTCTGTAGCTGGCATGACAAGCGGTGCGGTTTCAATGCTGGCCGTCTGCTATAATATTTTGTGTATTTCCAATTAAAAAGATATGAAATAATTGTTTGGCAACATTTCTTACATCAGTCATGTTTGCTGCTTCTTACATGCAGAAAATGTATGAAAAATTTAAAGTCATTCCGTATAGCAAGGCGGCTAGCAGAAAATGAAAAGGACAGACGGACAAAGCTAAAACAACTTCCCTTCTTATAAGGATTTGGAATATATGGATACTTTACGGGTCGCAAATAAGAAATTATAGAAATTAGAAACGGAATGACCAACATTTTATTGGCGGTCGACTGACATCGTGCGACTGCTTGTTACTACACAAACACCTTTTGCGGTTGGCAGCACTGAGTGTGACTAAAACTGAAATTGAGAAGGTCATGAATGTCATTAGTGGAACCAGCTAATCTTTATAATCATCCAACATGAAGATTTTGTTTGATTGTATAACTAACTAATAACTCGGTGGCACCAGGGAAAACTGTTGGGGTGTTTATCTCGGTGTTTAAAGTTTGACACTTTGCTACTCAACTCCCGTGGAAGCTGAGTGAAAATTAAAAGTAGAACATTTTGAAGTATATGATTGTAGGAAAATGAGTTTAGAAACGAGTTTAAATGTTTAAACACAATATAAGGTATTGGCAGCGTTCAATCTGCCTGTATTATGGACTATTTTATTTGTATTATAGATCTACAAGAATTGCAATATTTTTAAAAATGTAGCTTTAGCGATTGAAATTGGCGATTAATATTTCCACCAAATGGTTTTTCAATTGGCACTTACATTTGAAAAATTCTGCCAAAAACTCCTGAGAACTCCTTGCACAAGCCACGAACATTTTGTATTATCATGTATTTTCTGTGTTTCTGCTGTGCTTTGTATGGCGCTGTGTAGAGCTGCTATAAGAGGAAATCTATCGTGTTGCTAACTGCATATGCGTGCAATTCTGTACTAATTTTTTATGGCATTTAGACGCGTGCCTTATTTATTATTTTTATTAATTCTTTTTTCTTTTGTACTCCAATCTACGCACACTGCCTTAGGCATTTCGTATCGGAGAGCTCAGTCAAGTGTTTAGTTTTATTTTGGTCTTTAAGTGTGGGGAAAAATATCATAAATATTTTTACTAAAATTGTAATTCACTTGATTAGCAATATTTTTATTTTAATTTCCGGCCCGTCTTTTATTACAAAGGGAAGTAGATCGGGAAGTAGTAGCATGTAGTTCGGCATCACAAACAGCAATAATGCAACGCATGAAAAATGTTATATGTTATATGAACTGTAAAATTACATACCGACCTGCATTACAATAAACTTTGCTACCCTACACCCCATATTAACATCAGCTCACAATCTTCCCATAAAAACCATTCCGATATTAAGTTGGAAAAATTTTCAAAATAATAAACTAATTAAATGTTAAGTAATTATATATACATAAATAATTAGATTTATATATGTGACGTCAAAGTAGGCTTAAAGGATGTTTCCTCAAAATATACCAGATAGATTTTCTTTTTTACATTTTCCTCTATTTACGGGAGATGTTTTTTCAATGTTTTGTTTTTCTGCTCTATATGGGCTTTCCCGTTATATGGGCTTTCCCTACATAATGTTATGAAATACGTTGTTCGTTATGGAAATGTAGCAAAGCAAGAATGACATTTTGTATAAGCAGAATAGTGGTGTGTACAGCAACGACATACTAACTTTGCCTTAAATAGACAAGTACTGAGAAAAAGGATATCTCAGGAAGGGCAAACAAAAGTGATTGTTACACTTTTTTAAATAGGGCCGGTCTACTAAATATAGAATCTTCTTACCATCAATAATCACGTAAATAAAACTGTTTGCAGCTTTTGCTTTACTTTGACATATAAAAATATAAAAAGTACCTGCATGCAAGCAGACTATGTAGAGCCAGTAATTCAAAGCGGACTGACTAGGCCTGCAAAATGGATACATAATGCTTGTAAGGATCGTGCATAAAAGCTTTCATTTAGAGTCAAATGTCCTTTCCGGTGAAGCAACTAATTCTTGTTTGTTACTGCCAGCGCTGTTTAAATCGTTTAAAAGCATTAAAGCAAGTAGAGCAGAAGCAAAGTTGTCACATCTGCTAGGCTATGTCGTCTGGAAGTTACATGTACAACGAAACGCCTAAAAATGGCAGCTTTGCACTTCAACTTTACTCAAGACACATTATTGCTCAGTGACGTTGCTTTTAATAAGTTAAGAAATGGCATACATTTTTTTTTAAGTTTACTTTTATAATTTTTCGAAACTTTTCAATAAAAATGTAATTGTGGACTGCAAGCAGTCTTATGAATACAATACACATGTCGTATGTACTCGTTCACTAATTCAGCATATTTTAGATTTTTAATAAACTAAAAATTTAAATTAAAAGGTCGTTAATATAGAGATAATTAATGTATTATATTCCAGTTTAATTAAGTTCCAGTCAAATTCACATAAATATTTAAAAATACTGATAAAAGTTGTTCACGGTAAATCGGTATTTATTAATATTGGAGCTAATGTATCATCGTGGCTTCTTAATTACCTCCATATGCACACATAATTGTATGAATGAATGTATGTATGTATGAATGTATGCATGAATGCACGAATGCATGAATGTATGTATGTAGGTGTGTATGTATAATTGTGTATATGTGCATCCACACTGGCATCTGCAAGTTTATGGTTAAAATAATAAATCGTCTTCTGCTAGTCTGTTACGTTCCAATTTACTTAAATTCGAAACAAATTCAAACAGCGATAAATATTCTAATTACGTGAAAATTTCACCCAGAGATCGATAACATTTCTGAACATTTCTGAACATTTCTCTGTCTTTACCATTATTTGCAATAAGTGATTTACTGTCGATTTCTTCGCTACTACTGTTGACAAAAGTAATCATGTATGAATGGAAGGCTCATCAACAGCGGAATGCATTAATATTTATATTAGTAATGACATTCCATAGGCAGCATAAATTTGTATCTCGCATTTTAGACAAAACCAATTATAATTTACCAGTTTCAATTTCCAATGCCAGTGAAGTCAAACTAGAATTGCTACGTTTAACCAAAATTATAGTTGTGTAACGAACAAACAACGTAAAAGAAGATCGGATTGGAAATAGTCACTGGTAGCTGATCAAATAGACTCTGATCAAACAAACTCTTTGTGAATCGGGAATTTTTGCCAAATAATTGAAAAATATAAATAAGTTGAAAGCGTTAAGGGATTCCAATAAGATTTAAGACTTGTCATGAGTCAAACTGCAACGATTTGGTAGATGGTAAATAAAAAGTATACAATTGATAGGTCATTAGGCTGGTAAAAGTATTTACTACTTGATCCTTTTTTGATACACTATTCATAAATGCCCATCGGCTTTTAATTAAAAAATGGTTGCTGAAGAGCAACCGGGAATATTGCTTTTGTAGCGCAGAGTGTTAAGAACATCTACAGGACAATATATTGTATTTTTAAGATGGATTATATTTGCTTTATTCTTTCCTACTATTGCCTAAGAAATCACTCAAACAAAGGAATACAGTAGAACCCCTATATTTTGTAACATATTCGAAATTATTCATAACGATTTTAAATTAAAAATAAATGCTTCAAAAAAGATTGCCATACACTTAAAACAAACAATTAAAAAAAAATAAAAGAAACAATAAAAATTATAACTTTTTTTTTTTAAATTGAGGAAAGCGATGCACTGAAAATCGCTAAAACAGTGTTGTTGTCCAATAATGTCAGTGTTGTATGCTTTTTTTCAAAGATACGAACTAATCTACTATGCATACTTCATTTTGAGAAAAATGTAAATTGTATTTGTATCAAGAAATAATAGTTTTATTACACATTATAAAAGTTCTTATTTTAGAGGCGTTTCTCCATGCTTTGTAAGTAAAAAGAAAATGCAAAGAAACGAGGACACTAAAATGTATAACTTTTATGAGAGTTAAGCAGTTTCCTTTCAGGCAGCCAACACTTTATTTCGTATGGTTAAAGTTCTCATATTAAACGGGTTCGCGTTATCCCGGTCTGACTGTACTTACATGCATGTATGTGTCTGTATAAAGATTACTTACAGACACGCGTCTACTTTGAACCGTGACTCTTACAAAGCCAAGTCATACTTCCTGACCATGAATAACACCTATATGACATATCTTGTTAGAAGACCCTATATAAAATGTTTGGTTGTATTTTTCAGAAGATACTTTGTTACTTTGATTTTTTCGTGAGCGTATCGTCAGCATGGGTTTCCTGATTGTACATATTTGCTTTTCAAATATGTATATTCGCATGCATTTTAGGGGAAAACATGCTAATAAAAGTGCGTGATAGTGAAAAGTTGCTTACCGTACCACCTCTGAATTAAAATAATTGATGGAACAGAAAAATGTCGCCACCACAATAAAAATTCATAAATAAAATAAAAATATTTCTTAAAATGAGTCTAAATTTTGATAATGTTAGTTAAATTGTACTTATATTGACTTCTTTTGTTATTAATTAAATTGTTTGTTTCGCAAATTGCACGCCCACTTTGAAATGAATGGATTTTGAAACGCACAATGGGACGAGTATGCACACACTCCAAGAAAACAAACAGAATAAATTACATAATAAATTTAGAATCTAGATTCGGTTCTAGATTTTTTTAATCTTCTCATTTTCATTTTATGTTGTCAAGTTTAAAATATTTTTTTTTTAAAAATGGGTTTTTCTTCATACTTCGTTACGACTTTGGGAATAATTAAATTTTGAAAAAGTAAATATATGAATATCAACAAAAAAAAAGATTTAGTCACGTCTGAGTGACTAAATTTAGTTTAGTCTGAGTGAAATCTTTTACTGTGGTATTTTAATATTTTCACTTACACTTGGATAATGTATTTTGGAACTATTTGGTCGAGTGTAGCATGTATGTACATACATACGTATTTAAAAGAGTACATTCATGCTTTGACTGGCAGACAGTTTATCCGAAAGGAAATGTTTTTAGACGATAATAGAAAACTACATTTAAATAAGTAAAAGCAGCAGGAGTATATATATTTATTCATTTTTGAGTAATTACTGGTTAAATAACCATGATAAATAAATATAGTACTTCACTAGATACCTTATTTGGTAATGAATCGAGTTGGTTTGCTACCAAGCGATCTGCATTTATTAACTTCTGCATTATTTTATTTTTTAATTTTTTCTTTTAACCAACTCTACTTGCAAAGCTTTTGACTTGTCTGCAGGAAAACAACCAGGGTCTAGGCAGGAATCGAACCCGCGACCTCCGGTTCATTAGGCTGAGCATTATTCATATTAAGCTTGAATTGAAAGTGGAAGTTTATCAAGTTGTGTTTGAGATTCGTTCTCAATTTGATATCAGCCTTTAAGAATTTGAAAATGCCTTTTTTTCCTCCGAGTAAGAGAGGTCGACTCTTTCCCTTACACTGCATACATATGTTGCTTAATAAAATATTGCTCTTCGATTTTTGGAACTGCAAGAATTTGCAATTTTGATGGTTTCAAAATAAAAATGTGGCTCGAATTTCCAAAAAAAAAAAAAAAAAATAATAATATTAAACTATTGCAATTCATGCACAGAAATTCGAAACCGATTAACCAATTTCCCGAAGCAGTCCCAAAAGTACTGAAAATGTAATATCAAGGGCTAAAGAACCATAAGACAAGAAATAGTAAAGAAAGCACAACCTATTTATTATACGTTGCTACTTCAGAACGGATGATTGGGTATATGAGCACATGTAGGTTTGATATGGCTATATCAGTTTCTCTACTATTATTTTACAACACTATAAGGTGTATAGGTTTGTGATCAATATATACATTACACAGTATACAGTTTTTTTTACTTTTTTTTAATTATTTACCATACTAACAAGTTGTAGAATGGATTTTGATTCCAAAACAATTTTTGGAAATTAACAAAATTATATGAAGAGGTTTATATGTTAAGCTGTACCATTTTTACTAGTTTTGTAATAAAGAAATAATTTTATTATTAATAGAAATGAAAAAATAATATTTAATCAATGTGGTTAACAAAGCATATCAAAGATAAATTTAAAAATTTTTGCCTGCCAAAATTTACTGTTATCTAAAACTTAATTTGAGGAAACGAAAGAAAACAAGATTTTTAGAACACAATTATGTGGTGCTCTCCTACGCATTCTACTGCGTACAATTAATGTACACTTCGGCGTAGAATTTGTACTATGGAAATGTTAAAATATTACAAAATAAATTAAACTCCAATTAAGAAAAGAAAATAATGATTCTAAGCTAATTCTAATTGAGCTTTGCCGATCTGTTTGCCTATGAATCCCGTGAGTTTTTGCTTAAAATAAAATATTTATAAACTCAGAATTTGCTCAAGATAATCCAGTGTGAGGATCACCAAAATCGCGTAAAGGCCTCGTTTCACTATACTTCATAATCGTACTATTCATTCAAACGAAAGTGTGATAGTGATACGCTCTTATTTTATGAAATCTCATCAAAATTGTATTAGCTGGCTCCACACCATCATTTAAAAATTATTAAAATTTAAAAGAAATATACATTTTAAATAAATTACACTACAAATAAAACTATGCACACATAAAATTTTTCCACAGTTTTTTCTAGTTTTGCATGTTGTTTTGTTTTCTTGTTTTATTTGTTCAGCTGATTCAAGTAAATGCAACTCTGATGCCACGAAAACTCATTTTATAAAAATTTTCATAAACTTTTACAATTGGTGCGATTTGCTGTCACACTATGGTATTTTTCAGCGCACATGCCAAATTTGACAAATAGGACGACCACGTAGGATAGTGAAACGAGGCCTTAATTATTAACATACATACATACATATATAGTACAAAAATTATTTTTACCATTCATAGGTAAAAACGGCCAAATTTAAGTTTCAATAAAGTATAATTATGGAGTCCAAAAAAAAAAAAATTATGCAAAATATTCTTGGAGAGGAGTGTCTAAGATTTGGCAGAGTCGAATATAAAAGTTTTGCTTTTTCACAAAATTTATTCCAATTGTTTCCTGGCAATAAGAAATAGCTCGCTTATACACTCTTAACCACCTCGAAAAATACTCGGAGTGTGAGAAAAATATGTATTATTTTTACACTTGAACCGTCACATATATTTGAATACGAGCAGGGTTATTCTGTACTGCGATGCGAAAGACAATGCGATGCGAAAGAAAATTGGTATTCTATAAGGCTTTTGCATTCGAATTCGAATTTTATTTTAAATCGTGACAACGCCGGTCAAAATCTCAACGCTGGTCTAAAGTAAATGTCAGAGTTAAATTTACCAAAAAGAAAGAAATTTGTGATAATTTACCAAAAATGGATTCTGTGGCTCTATGGTTTGCTGATGGTAAAAAGGTAATTTATTTTGAAGCATTAATTAATTGTGCAAATAATTAATTGTGCAAAATATTCCTATTTCAGTTTATTAAAAAATTTTATATTCCCCTAAGAGGCATTTCTATATGTTTTAAATAACATTTGGCTCCGAATTGAATCTCACGAAATCAAGTGCGATTCCGCCAATTACCAAATTATCGGCTGCGTTTAAAATCCTTGGTCAAGGTGGCTACTAGCAACAAATTGGTCAATATCTCACCCTGCAAAATCGCGTTGTTTAGCAGAAATTTGCGTAGCTTTTGAGAAGATTTTATGTCCGAAACATATTAAATTTGATTTGCCCGAAGACGAAAAGAAAGAGGAAAAGCTTTCTTTTTCAGAGAATTTAATATTGCTGGTGTGATTGGACCGATAGATGGAACACACATCCAGATGGTACGATCCAGGTGATAATGAGCATTTATATTTTAACAGCAAACTTAAAAATAGTATGAATGCTACGATAATGAGTAAATTTATTTTTCAAATAGAACGTTTTTAATAATTACTTAAGCCGATAGCCATTATTGTTGGTGCTTTTAACTTTTGATTTATTGTAGTTTTAATTATTATGATTTTTAAATAAGTACAATAAAATTGATACATTTCAGATATGTGATCGCAAAATGATAATTAGTAGAGGTATTAAATTTAAACCTATTAAAATTAAAGTTGGAATTACATACTTTTCCATCGTGCAGACAATTAATGTAAGAATAAATAAACAAAATAATTTTTTTTTTTCAGTTACATTTTTGTGTATTGCAAATGGTGGTTTGCTGTCGATTATATTTTGCGATCTTCGTATGTACCTCACATTGGTTTTCGCAATAGAGAATAAGCGACTTGCCACCTTTTCTCATTCTAAATGCGAATACAAAAGTACTTGGCAAACATCGCCACACAGAGCAGGAAGTGTTCGCATTTGCATGTTTTCGAGTCGCATTGACTTTCGCTTCGCAATACAGAATAAGCCTGCAGAGAACTCCTTTGAAACCAGGAAAGTACTGTTTAGAATTGCAATTTTAGGAAAACTGTATTCCACTAGACAGACTATTATAAGATCAAGTTATTTGTTCTTTTTGGTTTCCGAGAAAACAATATGGCTACAAACCCTGAATATTTTTTCTTTCGACTTTTTCTACAAAATTATCATTGGTAAATTTGAGAGAAATTACTTTAAGTTACGGAAGGAATCTTTTAATTTTCTTCGTTTAATTGAATCGAAAAGTTCACTTTGCCCGAAAACGTGCTTTTATAATATTTTATTTATTTTTTACCACTATCATAATGCGAGCAAGACCTCAAATTTAGCATCGCTTGTAGCACAATACCGTTAAACCATTTGACTCAACCATTATTATTCCATAAGGATCGTTTATATAATTTTGTGCCGCAACGCCCAAAGAAGTATTTTTAATTGCAGTTTTTAAATACGTACCACAAAACTTCTGCGTTACAGTATTTGCAGTATTTACTACGGGAAGAACCAGAAAGTCGTTAACTTTGAAGGAGAATTGAATGTGAGAACTCCGCAAAATAGTTTACAGCCGTACTAGTCTAGAAGATATTTTGCTTCTACCTGGTTTTGGCTTGATTTCAACCAAAACTCAAGTTATTATTGAAATTAAAAGCAAATATTTGTTCAAAATTTCACCTACACATACACACATACTCAGATGCATACACGTACATATTTTTTTAAATACAAATAGTAGAAATTTCGATATTTGATAGATTGTTTTTAGCTGCAGTATAACAGACAAGCAAATATAAATGCAAATAATCAAGAAAATTAAAAAAGCTTGTTTTTATTTAAAAACAACCTATAAATTATAGTTAAAAGCTTTTTAAATTACACTAATAGTCGTAAAAACAAGTATATGTATGACTATAAACATGTATGTGCGTAAAATGTTTTCTTTACATATTTTCGCTCTGATCTAACAACCAATTCTGATCCGGATTAAAGTTAGAATTTTAAGCAAGTCACGGTATTAAAAGGGAATCTTAATCGAATTCTTCAAAACCAAATTATGTTAAAAAATCATTTCATCCGCAGGATAAATGCAGGAGGTCTCACTCTCTCATCACTTTTAAAGAGGAGAAAAAGCGGTCATAAAATCTCTGCATTAAGAACAGAAGCAATAACTTAAAATTTGGAACATTAAGAAAGCCATTGCATTATTTCTTCTCTCGCTCTATTAGACGAGTCTTTCAACAAACCACTGCACTAAAGATATGTCACAGTGAGACTCTCATCAACTAATGGCTGAATTTGTAGAAAAGTTTTTTTGTTTTTAGTTGAGAATTATATAGTAAAATGCAATAAAGTGATGATTTACAATGCAATAAACCATACAAGATTCACATATTTCATTATTGCTTTATTGGTTTCGAACTTTATGTTACGTTAATTTTCAGCAAAAGCATAATGCAGGTGAGAAATAAAAATTATTAAACACATAATAATTTATTATAGGTTATTATATTGAAAGAATTATGCAAATTTTAGTGCTCGGCACGCCTCTCAGAAACATTCCAGTTCAGCACATTTTATCGACTACACGCTGCCGGCCACCAATCATGTTCGGCTTCAAATACTTTTTTGTGAAAATGTATGTCACATGCAATTAAACGAAATTAGTTTTGCTTAGAATTATGTTAATGACTCTAATAACAAGTGTTTAATTTAATACACCTAATACATGCCTTATGAGTTTAAAAACATGCAAAAGCATCTATACTTTTAAAGTCGCTAAAATGTCGTAAAAAAGTTGCACTGCTTTTAAGTAGAATTGGCCTACTGCAGCGATAAGTTATCATAAAAAAGAAACTGTAATCATTAAGTACTGCATACACAAGTGTAAGAAGAAGCATTTTATATTTCTCAAAACACAAAAAAAAATTGAATAAAATAAAATAAAGTGAGCGGAAAATCTCTTAACCGGAAGTTATCCGCTTGAGTTAGTCTCTTAGTATCTCTCTGTCTGCACCACAGCAAAGCATATTAAATTCGAATATGTAATTTATACCGCAATGACTCCAACTTTATTTCAGCAAAATCTGTTTTTTCTCCTTCTCTTTTTGTCCATTTTCATACAAAAAAAAAAAAAAAGAAAAAAAAATAAATAATCAAAATGCATTTAAAAATAGCTCCACACAAAACTAAAATTAAAATATAAAGCGTAAAAAATAAAATAATAAAATACAGGTCCGCTGCCCATTGTGCTGGTGTTGTTGCAAGCACTAATAACAATGACGATGATCAAGTATTGAAGATTTCAAATACGAGAAGTTGTTGCTGCTGCTGCTGCTGCTGCTGCTGTGGCTGTGGTTGTTGTTGTTGGGTTTGCAAACAGATGACCATGAGTATTAAGTTATGGTTGCATTTTCCATAACTGATCATGGTCAAGGTAGGAAAATGAATACTTTAACTACGGCAACCAGCAACATGTGGACGAGCACTGGATAATGTTAATGCTGCTTCAGTTGATGTAGTTTTAACGAGACAAGAAGCAAAGCCCGCAATGCCAAATGCAACAACTTTTCAAACAGCATTCATATGCGTTCGTTCTGAGTGAAGTATTTGGCGGTCGATGCAGATAACCGCAACTTAGTGTTGGGGAAGGGAAAGAGTTTGAATGCCGTTACGTTTATTAAGGAAACTGGAATGTGGCATTTGCAAACACACGAAATTACACACAGAGGAGGAAAACTCACTAACATACACACACGCACACACACACGCTCACACAACTAAATTAATTTAGCAAACTGTAATTCTGTAGTTCTCCAAATTGCAAAACTACTATAAAGTTAATTAAATGGTAATTTTGTCTGAAAATAACTTTTGTAATACAGCATATAATAATGAAAAGCTGGATTTTCTTAATATGAAACATGATATTTTAAACTGATGGTTTGGCAGATTATATTGCTTTACAACATGTATTTCTGTACGGGCACGTAAAAGGAAAACCATGTAATTTATTTTCAATAACAAAAAAAAAATGTTTCTCTTTGTAAGTAAAAGCGTTGATTACAACATTGCCAACATAAGACAGACTTTTCTAGTTCAAAGGAAATTATTAAACTTTCAGATGTTGTGTTACAACTTTTTGGTATTAAGAGAATCGGCCCAAATATATGTATGATTCTTTTTATTTGATTCATTTATAAGTTCGCTTCTTGTCAACTAAAAAATGTTTTGAACTTGTTTACAAAAATTAGTTTTTATTAGAAAATATCTCGTTATTAATTTAAGCGATTGAATTTTTAATCTTTTATTTATACCTCTTCTGGTGAACTGCTTTACGAAAGCATTACTAATAATAATTATAATGAAATATAACTATACTAATAATAAATTAAATTAAAGTTTGAAAAATATAGAATTGGAATATTTTATTAGGATTCTTTGCATACTCTAATGATTTTCCAGTTATTTAAAAATTATTAAAATTACTGTTTTTACTTGAAGCCCCCAAATAATAAAAATAATGAAATTTGTTGTTTTTGAGGGATTCCCCCAATTTGTCATTTGTTTTGTTATTTTCTGTTGAAGTTAGTCTAGATGCCTGCATTCTATTAAATTGTTTATTGTGTAGATTTGAAATAATATTTCAGGCCTTGCTATTGTTATGTTTTTGTAATTCTCAATTGATTGTTGAGAAGATGAGCCAAGCTATGCTGATGTGATTACTTCTCAAGACTGTTTGATTAAAGGCCTACTGACGAGTTTGGTTTTACACCAAGGGAAATGCATACATCCAGACTAGCATCCACACAAGGACTAAATTGGTATGTGTTAAAACAAATTCATGCAAAGTGAACCCAAAACCGGAACTTAGACAGGAAAATATATTTTCACTTGACACATTAAATTTATTCTAATTTACTTAAAATGTTTGTCCGCTGCGATGAATAAAAATTTACGACATCGTATTATTTAAGAACAGGACTTCCAAGTGTAACTTAATTATATCTGAAGATGGCTTAAAGAATGTTGGAGAAGGGAGAAAATGTCTCTTCTGAGAGAAGAAGAATTTCAAAAGTGGGAAATATTGAATTTGATAAATGATGACAAAAAGTATGGCAAACTTTTATTCGAAACTATTAAGTAGTTTATCGCAATTTTCATATGATACGGTTGCTAAAGCTGGAGAAGC